>OX451736.1:1510562229-1511186680 GCA_948472305.1 Vicia faba | reverse complement strand
ATTTGGAAATAATAAAATATAATCAGAAATGAAAATAAAAATGCAAAAGTATAAAATAACAAGAAATTGGGCCAGGGGGTGCAAAAAGGAAAAAGGGAGGTGTCAAAAGTAGCCAGGACCAAGCCCAGCCCAAACCAACTTCATCTTCAACCTTCTGATTTTGAAAACGCGCGCGCCCTGTACAATTGCTAGATCCTGTATACGAGCTCTATTGCAAAAACACATAACATCAAACTTGTAGAGCATTTCAAGACGAATCCAGCCATATAAACAACTTGTCCTAACTCTCAAAGACCAGAGAGAATTTCTCTGGCCCTAAAATCTAACCTAGTTTTTTTAGTATGTTCAAGGATAAAATTCTATTAGCATGCTTAATATAAATGAAAACTGAGCATATGTATAGCTTCGTGGCAATGAATACTACATTTCTTATTCACAAACCTAAGGCTAAATGTTCCTAAATAGAGAGATAGGAAGTTGACAAAAACCTGTTTCAGCTGACTTCGTGTATGGAAATGTGGAGTTTTTCAACAAGGCTTGAGATGTCTGGGAGCTTGCTTGGACTTCACTTGACCTTCTCCAATACCTAGCTTGCCTTGAATGTACTTGAATTAGCCTATAGAACTCAACCTGCACAAGCTCAAAATGAAAATGGAAAACCCTGTTAATGGAGTTACAGTTGGTGTTTGAGGTTTGGGATAGTTTGGATGGATGAAATGGAAGGTGTTTGAACCAACTTGGGGAAAAACGCACGAGCAAATTAAGCTATGGAAGTCAAGTTGCAGGTTCTGCCCTGTTTTGCCAATGGAAGGTGATTTCTGGATAGGGGATGTTTAGAGGCTCAAGCAATCATGTTTTTGGCTCAGAGGGATGTGAGAAAGATGTTCAAAATGCTTGCACCAGTTTCTTTGGGCTGATGTTCAAGTTTTTATGTTTTGGACAAGTTTCTTGTTTTTGAAGCAAAATGTGGGAAGTGATTGAAACAGGCCTGTACAGGCTATCCTTATGCTTGCATACTTTTCCCTTGGCCCCTTCAACTTGTAGATTTGATTAGCTGCATAAGATATGGATCAATGCTCAAGAAATCAGTTTTGACATAAAGCATGATTTTAAGCAAAAATGGAAACTTTGCTTTTTCTACTTAGGGATTAGTTTTGTGTACAATGCCCTAATGACTAAAAAAATGTCTTAGACCAATGGATTTGCATTAAATTATTGAGTGTGAAGTGGTTTAGAGGCCTGTAATCTAGTGCAAAGCATGCTGACTTGAAATTGCAACTTGTATGAACATGAATATGCCATGGATGAAAAGTGAGTTTTTGCCAACTTCAAGCCTTCGATTCTCTCTAACCACAAATGTGTTTGAGGAGTTCTTGGACATTTTGGAAAGATTGCAACATGATCTACAACACATATTTGAAATTCAACTTGAGATTCCAAGTGGAACCATGTGAAAAATTACCATGAAGATAGGTCAAAATCTTGTCTAAACTAGGGCAAAATTTCACTAAGTTAAAAGTTTTAGGGACCCTTGTTCCAAAAATCATAACTTGAGATCCAAGCTTCTTTTGGGAAAACTTTGTGAATAAAAGTTGTATACTTTGTGGAGGAATACAACTTTCATGTTAGAAGTTTTGTTTGAATCCAATTGCATCATGGTGAAAATGAGGGGCAAAGTTGGGAAAAATTAAGAAATTTTCATAACTTCGAAAAATTCTAAGTTATGAAATTTTTCAACTTTCCCTAATTTGCAAAAATAGGTTTCTTGATGAAAAAGTTTCATTTTTTGACACATCTTGATGAAAAATGACCCTTGGCACTTAATTTTGACCAAAAAGTCAAAGTTTGACTTTTTAGTGTACAGTCAAATTTGATCAGTTGACTGAAAAATTCATCTGAAAATCTAATGCAATTGAGATCCTTTGAACTTGTTGAATAGGTCAAGATGATTCCATTGAGTCTTTGAGTCCATGCTTGATCCCAATTAGCCATTGGTTAGGTCAGAAATCAGAAATTGCCCTTGTATAGTCAAAACCGTAAAAATGACCATTTTGCCCTTTTGGTGATCTGATCAAATTTCTTGTGGAGTTGTGGTCCAAACTTGATCAAATGGTTCATGTGAGTTCATAATGTTGATGTGGATCAAAATTCATAAGGTTTGGCTGTAAATTGGCCACAATTGACTTTTTCCCCAATACAGTTGATTTCTAGGTCAACTGTCCAATTGACTGGGCAAAAATTTGATTCAAAGCTTGAAACTTGGTACGGACAAACTTATGAGTCCAACATGAAGTATGAAAGTCATTTTGGGCATTATAAGTCAGAAAATCCCTGTGCAAACTCAAACCCTAATTTAGGTCAATAGTGCAAGGAGATGTCTTGAGTAGAGCAACCCCTAGCTTGATCTTGAGTTCAAAGAGCCTTGTGATGAGAAATGTTGATAAAATGAGAGGGCAAATTTTGGGGTACAACAGTTTCCTCTGTTCAATATTCTTGAACCTGGAGAGTTAGATTGGCAAGTTTGCCTTTTGTGACTCGAAGGTAAAAGAGGATTGGACACTAAAGTGCCCGTAAATTTGCACTCGTCAAAATATCGCTGAGGGAATGGGATTAAAGATGCCATTTGGAGATGATAGAATCTTGCTGGAGATGGGCTTAGAGATGCCATCAAAAAATGTTTGTTGAATATCAGTAGAACAAACATTAGAATGGTAACTGTATCTGGAACGTATCTGAGTTTTAATTGTATTTGGTTCTCGAATGAATATCGGAATGACTGTCGTGTCTGGAGTGTATCTGTATTGTATCCGAAATTTGAAGTCTGAATAAGTGACAGAAATACATCCGTGTCTGGAGTGCTTCTGGGCTGTATCTGAAATTAAGATCTGTATGAGTAACAGAATGACTTTCGTGTCTGGAGTGTATTCATACTGTAACTGGGATATGGACAAGTGACATAATGACTTCCGTGTTTGGAGTGTATCTGGACTTGAAGTTGATAGTTGAATCTGAATGAGAGATAGACAGGCTTCTGTGTCTGGAGCGTATCTAGTCTGTATCTGATTTCTGAAGTCTGAATGAGTAGTTGAATGACCGCCATGTCTGGGGTGTATCCATACTGTATCTGGAATCCTTGAACATTTGTTAAAGGTAGCTTTTAATCTTATCCTGAAAAGTGTAAAATGTTAGCTAAAACATAAAGTTATGTTGCATGACATGTATGATGCAATAAAATGTGTCTTATCAATGTTTATGATATATGAATGTAATGGATGCGTATGTAAGTTGAGTGGTCGTCTTGCTGAGGGGAATAAATCCTTGATGGCTGGAGATAATGAAATCTTTGACTGCTACCAGGGAAAATAAATTCTTGACTGCTGTCGGAGATTCAAAACCTTTGATTGTTGAGACTGAGGAACCCTTTGGACTACTGTCGGGGATTGAAGATCTGTGGTGACTCATGGGGATTAACAAGAACCTTGACAACTTCTGTGGGGAATTGAGAATTCTTCATGACTTTCCCGGCGGATGAGGAAAATTATGACGATCTCTACTGGGGAATTGAAACCTGGGAGGCTTCAACCGGAGAAAAGAGAACAAGAATCTTCGTTCTGTTGGGAAATAACTCTGTAGGGAGGATGCTCGTCCTACTGGAGAAATCAGGAGTTTGGGTTGTATGCCAATCTACTGGGGATTCCTGTTTTGTTGTTTGAGGAGAACTCCGTTGGGGATATGCATTTCAAGATTTTAGCTCTTATTGAGGATCTGAATGACATATTGCAGGGGATTTCCTCCAGGATAGCACAATGACGTCTTCCTATACCTTCAACCTATCAGTAATTATCCTTTCTTATTCCATTTTATTTGTAAGCAGTGATTATATTCAAATGCATATGCTTATTTTAATAAATCATTGGACGTTTTTAAATAAAACATAAGTGTAAAAAGAAAGAAAAGGCAAACAAAATTCTACACTTTGAAGTATCTTTGTATTAACTTTGTGTAAGTATTTTGTACAAAGGAGACAGACATCCTAGTAAGAGAATGTTGCCAAAAAATGAGAAAAATTTATACAAAGAAAGATGGCTATGTGTAATAATTCCATGGGGTTCCCATTCTGCTATAGCCTTCATAACTCTGAGTATCATGTCCATTCGTTGCTTCGTTCGCAGATGATTGGATTGACCAGAAGCCTGGATATTGTCGGTGAAGAGATTGTCCTTAAAGTGATCTGACGAGACATAGTCATACGCTTTAATTCCCTAACTTTTGCCTGGACCGCCCTTTCGGGTTTTCGATCCACCGGGAAACCCTTTTTTGCCTAAGTCGCCCTTTCGGGTTTTCAACTTGCCAGGTCATTTATGCGTAGTATCTTTTGACTATGTCTGCGTTCGCAGGGTGTGGCAGGTCGTCACCGTCCATGGTGGTTAGAATCATTGCCCCACCAGAAAAGATGTTTTTGATCACAAATGGTCCTTCGTAAGTAGGAGTCCATTTTCCCTTGGGATCACTCTGCGGCAAGATGATCCGCTTGATTACAAGGTCTCCGACTTGATATACCTGACGTCTGACTTTCTTGTTGAAAGCCTTGATCATCCGTTTTTTATACGTCTGACCATGACAAACAGCAGTAAGTAGTTTCTCGTCAATCAAATTAAGTTGATCAAGCCGGGTCTGAATCCAATCGTCTTCACTTAAACCAACATCCTTCATTATCCTCAAGGAAGGAATTTGAACTTCCATAGGTAAAACAGCTTCCATGCCATATACCAAAGAAAAAGGGGTTGCCCCTGTTGAAGTACGAGCCGTGGTACGATATCCATGCAGAGCATACGGTAACATCTCATGCCAGTCTTTGTAGGTGACTGTCATCTTTTGAATGATATTTTTGATATTTTTGTCCGCAGCTTCAACAACACCGTTCATCTTTGGCCGATAGGGAGATGAATTGTGATGTTGAATCTTAAATTGCTCGCACAGAGCGGTGATCACAGTGTTATTCAGGTTTGTACCGTTGTCCGTGATGATCCTGTCGGGGATACCATACCGGCATATGAGGTTTTGCTTGATGAAGCGGGCAACCACATTCTTTGTAACGGAGGCGAAGGAAGCTTCTTTGACCCACTTGGTAAAGTAATCAATAGCCACCAGGATGAAGCGATGTACATTGGATTCCGTAGGCTTGATCTCTCCAATCATATCGATTCCCCACATTGCGAATGGCCAAGGAGCTGTTAGAACGTTGAGAGGAACTGGAGGAATGTGTACTTTGTCAGCATAGACTTGGCATTTGTGACAAGTACGAGAATATTGATGACAGTCAGCTTCCATAGTAGACCAGTAGTAGCCTGCCCTTAGAATCTTCTTAGCCATCGTATGTCCGCTCAAGTGGGTGCCAAAGGTGCCACTATGTATTTCAGTTATGATCAACTCAGCTTCAACTTTGTCCACACGACGAAGTAGAACACAATCATGGTTGCGCTTATATAGGATACCATTACTCAGGAAGAACTTGACAGTAAATCTCCTTAAGAACTTTTTGTCGTTGACTGAAGCTTCTTCAGGGTATTCTCGAGTCTTGAGATACCTTTTGATTTCATGAAACCAAGGTTGTTCCACTACTTCCTCGGTATTAATCTCATGACAGTGTGCAGGTTCGTCCATTCGCTCAATGGTGATTTGGGGATCCTCATTATCCCAGTTGAGTTTAAACATGGAAGATATTGTAGCTAGAGCATCCGCTAGCTGATTTTCTTCTCGCGGAAAGTGCTCGAAGGTAATCTGCTCGAAATGATGTAACAATGTCAGGACATGTTCTTTATATAGGATAAGATTAGGATGTTTAGTATCCCACTCTCCTTTGATTTGACTGATAACCAAAGTTGAGTCCCCAAATACGACCAAAGATTTGATTCCCAAGTCAATAGCAGCCTTGAGACCAAAGATACAAGCTTCATACTCAGCCATGTTGTTGGTGCAGCTGAAGCAGAGTCTAGCAGTGAAAGGTGTATGGAAACCTTCTTGAGAGATAAGTACCGCGCCAATACCGTTTCCAAGTGCATTTAAAGCACCATCAAAGTACAGGGTCCATCGGGATCCTTGTTCAGGTCCGTCATACGGTCTGTTACCTTTAATGTTGTCCAATGTCATAATGTCCTCGTCAAGGAAGTTGAATCTCATAGATTGATAATCTTCGACGGCTTGATGAGCTAGATGGTCAGCTAGTACACTCCCCTTTATAGCTTTTTGGGTTATGTATTGGATATCATACTCAGTCAGGATCATCTGTCATCTAGCAATTCTTCCGGATAAAGAAGGCTTCTCGAAGATGTACTTGATCGGATCCATTTTGGAAATCACCAAAGTGGTATGTGTCAACATATACTGCCTTAGCCGGCGAGCAGCCCATACCAAAGCGCAACAAGTTTTCTCGAGCAGTGAGTAGCGAGTTTCACAGTCGGTAAACTTTTTGCTAAGGTAATAAACGGCATGCTCTTTTCGGCCAGACTCGTCATGTTGGCCCAGTACGCACCCCATTGAATTATCGAAAACAGCCAGATACATGATTAATGTCCTTCCTTCAACGGGTAGCATCAAGATAGGAGGTTCTAGCAAATACTCCTTGATCTTATCGAAAGCGACTTGATAATCATCGTTCCATTCAACCACATGATCCTTCTTCAACAGCTTGAAGATTGGCTCGCAGGTAGATGTTAGGTGAGAGATGAACCTTGCAATATAGTTTAGGCGTCTCAAGAAACCTCTAACCTCCTTCTCGGTGCGGGGGGCAGGCATTTCTTGTATAGATTTGACTTTAGCAGGATCAACCTCAATGCCTTTGTTGCTGACAATGAATCCCAAGAGCTTACCAGACCAGACTCCGAAAGTGCACTTGCTAGGGTTCAGTCTGAGCTTATATTCCTTCAATCTAACAAACAACTTTTGCAGATGGTCGAGGTGTTCTTCTTCTGTCTGTGAACGGGCTATCATGTCGTCTACGTAGACTTCAATCTCATGATGTATCATTTCATGAAACAAAGCTACCATGGCTCGCTGATAGGTTGCCCCGACATTCTTCAGTCCGAATGGCATCACTTTATAGCAGAAGGTACCCCACTGTGTAACAAAAGTAGTCTTCTCCATGTCTTCGGGGGCCATTTTGATCTGGTTGTATCCCGAGAATCTATTCATGAAGGAAAATACCTTGTGTTGAGCTGTGTTGTCAACCAAGATGTCAATGTGTGGTAGTGGAAAATCATCTTTAGGGCTAGCCCTGTTTAGGTCTATGTAGTCCACACACATTAGGCACGGGCACAATGTTAGCAACCCATTATGGATAGGAAGTAACAGCCAGAAAGCCAACATTGAACTGCTTCATCACCTCAGCTTTGATCTTTTCGGACATGTCGGGCCTCATTCGACGGACTTTCTATTTGATTGGTGGACAGTCTTCTCTTGTAGGGAGACGGTGAACCACAATATCTGTATCTAGTCCTGGCATATCTTCATAGGACCAGGCGAAGATCTCAACAAACTCATTCAACAATTGAACTAAGCGCTCCTTGACATTTGGCTCCAGGTTGGCACCCACTTTAACCTCTTTTCTGTCTTCCTCTGTTCCCAAATTGATAGTCTCTAACAACTCTTCATGGGGCATAATAGCCCTTTCTTCTTGTTGCAAAAGTCTAGCTAACTCTCCAGACACTTCAAAGTCTTCATCACCTTCGTACTCGGCATGATTGACCAAATCTTCAGAGTCACTGAAAGCCAAAGCAGAATAGTCACCCATGGAATCCGGAGTGGATGGGTACCTGCATTTTGTGAGTGTGGGTGTGTGTAACGGATAGCCATCCTTAAACAAAATAAAATGTAAAAGGAAAGAAAATGAAACACAAAATTTTATAGATGAAAAACGTCCATGATTCATTAAAAATGGCATATGAAAATGAAGAACCAAAGCCCTTACAAATGGACCTATATGCCCCGGGTAAGGCACAAGGAAAAAGAGTGTACAAATTGTTTAAAAGTTATTACAGACAAACACAGGAAATATTCAAAAGATAAATTACTGATTGATGAAAGTAATGGGAACAAAGTCTTTCGCCTCCCAGTTGTTTAGTCCCCCTTCAATGGTTGGAAAGATCCAATCTTCAAAATTGCCTCTTTCTTCATCATCTTCTAAAGCATGAACCCCATGGTGAGTGATCTTTAAGGGTGGTCCTCCAGCCCGGGAGCGACGCACAACTTTCTGGCTAGCAGCAGTGAAACCCAATCCGAACTTGTCTGTCTTGTGAGGAAAATCTAGTAGCTGACCCCACATTGTACTTCCTCCCTCCTTGATTACAGCCTTCGCATCTTTAAGGGATGACATCTGGGACACAAGCTTGGTAATGATGGGCACATCAGTCATTGTCTTAGCTACCGCAACATCAGGAGAAACCTCTTCAAAGTGTTGGAAAGGTGTTTCTATGAATTCACCATCTAACTCCACATAGCGAAAAGAGTTAAGGTGGCTTATCATATACTCCTCCTCACCATGAACTATTATGATCTTACCCTGGACCGGGTATTTGAGCATCTGGTGTAGAGAAGAAGTGACTGCCCCAGCGTTGTGGATCCATGGTCTTCCCAACAAGCATGAATATGAAGGACGGATGTCCATCACATAAAATATAGAGTTGAAAATTTCCGTACCCACTTTGATTGGTATGTCCACTTCTCCGTGAACCATCCGCTTAGAACCGTCGAAGGCTCTAACAATGATATTACTGGGTTTTATAGTCAAACCATCATAGTCTAGCCTGTCCAGTGCTTTCTTTGGTAGGACATTTAAGGATGAGCCGGTATCAACCAGAACATGAGCAAGTGTAGTCCCCATGCATTCTACCGAAACATGCAGCGCATCATTATGCTTTCTTCCCTTAGTGGTTAGATCGGCGTCAGAGAAGCCAAGACCATTATTGGCTGTAAGGATGGCTACACACTCTTGAAACTGATCCGCAGAAGTTTCTTGAGGCACGTGTGCCGTCTTCAGAAATTTGATCAAGGCTTTGGCATGAGCCTCGGAGCAGAGCAATAGAGCCAACATATAGATTTTTGAAGGGGTTTGCCCCAGCTTTTCTACGACATCATAGTCGCTATTCTTAATTATCTTTAAGATTTCTTCCATTTCCTTTTGGGTGGTCTCAGGGATAACCAAAGCTTGAGCCCTCGTCCTGACGGGCGCTTCTTCGATTCCCTTACCTTTATCAGCAATAACAACATAGGGTTCAACCTCGGGAGTAACAATTTCTTCAATCACTGGACTTCGCACAGATATCTTGACAGGCACAGAAGCACTTGAGGGTCCGAAGACTGCCCGTGGAGGAGAAATCTCCGGAGAGAAGATTCTTCCGCTACAAGTTATCTTACTTGTCCCTGCAATATTTCCCACATCAAGAGTTTCTTCATCGGAATTTTCTTGGACTGATTCGATCTGCTTGACACCATGGTAGAAGATCTCTCCTCCATAATTCCATGGTATCATCTTGTTGGACTTATATGGGATAGGCCCCGACATGGTAATCTTCAGCGGTACAAACTTAGGATCAGGCGTAATCTTAACAGGCCTTTTGCAGGTCTTGGAAATATTGTCGGAATGGTGATTATAGCAATGTCATTGATTGGAGTAACAGGAGTAACAGTAGCAACAGGAGTTTTCTGAAAGAGTATTTCTTGAGTATCCATCAGGCATTGGATACCTGATTTCAACAGTGGGCAGTCAGATTACAAGGTTGAACAAAAGTAATAGTGTTTTTCACATCCCGAGAAAATCCCGGCTTTCAACAGATTCATTTTAATCATTGACAACGGAGTCATTAATTCATCAACAGCGGTAACATGAAAATCTTCCATAATTGCATGGACATTATGACCATGTTTTGGCATAGGAGCGGATATCACATTAGGTTTTTCGGGAGCATCAAACTCTACCTCCTTGGCATCTATCAAATCTTGGATCTTGTTTTTAAGGGCCCAGCAGTATTTGGTGTCATGCCCCACACTATCCGAATGATATGCACATTTTGCATTTGAATGATAATAGGGATAAGAGGTATTTGGATTTTTTGGTGCTTCTTTCAAGTTGGTAAGGTTTAACTTTAATAGATGAGGGAGGACCTGAGCCGGTGTCATATTGATCCGAGTGAATTGTCGTTGTGGCCTTTCCACCCTATTCTGGTTAGCCCTAGGTTGACTGCTTCGAGGTTGATTGGTTGAAGAGTTCTGAGTCATCACAGCCCTCACCGTTGGTCGGTGCTCCGTCCTTCCTTGATTTCTCTGGGAGTAAACAGTAGAAGCTTCTTTCTTAGCTAGGAAGGTCTTCTTGACAGCAGTGGAAGCAGTTGTATCCTTCTGAATTTTACCACTCTTAATGTCAGCTTCGACCCTTTCACCTGTCAGTATTAATTCAGTGAACCCTGCAGATGAGCTCCCGATTAAATGATTAAAGAATGGACCTAACAGGGTCCCCAAAAACATGTCAACCAGTTCTCTATCTGAAAATGGTGGTTGCACCCTTCCAGCCAAATCTCGCCACTTCTGGGCGTACTCCTTAAAGCCCTCATTAGAAACCATACTCATACTCTGTAGTTGAGTACGAGTAGGAGCTAAATTTGCATTGTATTGGTATTGTCGGTAGAAAGCAGCAGCTAAGTCCTCCCAGTTATGAACATCAGATCTCTCAAGTTGATAGAACCAGTTCAATTGCGTACCCGACAAGCTATCTTGAAAAAAGTGGACCCATAGATCCTTATCAGAAGAGTGAGATTGGATCTTTCTGACGTAGGATCTCAGATGCATCTTCGGACAGGATAAACCGTCATATTTAGCAAATGTAGGTACTTTGAGCTTTGGAGGAATGACGATCCCAGCAACCAACCCTAGTTCTTCGAAATCCAACCCGGGAACCCTTTGTACTTCCATGGCCACCAACCGTTCTTCCAGATTTTTATACTTATCATCCGCAGGAGGATATTTCTGCTCAGAGTAATCCTTCTCCTCTTCTTCCTCTTCCTCTTCAGCTTCAGACTCGGGGGGCATTGCAACTCCTTTACCTTTACTAACCCCTTCATCAGACGTCGAGGGGAACTCGAGGACCTTTCTAGCCTGGCTCTCAAACCTTCTTCCCATAGTGGCCATACCAGTCCTTTTCGTCTTTTTCTCTTTATCTTTTTCTTTCTCCAACAGTGCTTTAAGGTCCTCTTGACCCTTTGCTAAGGTCATGAGGAGTTGTTGGAATTGCGAATTTTGTGCTTGCAGATCTTTGACCGTCTGCTCTATATCCATCTTGCTGAAATAAACAGCAGAAAGATAAGGAAACCTGGTGTGAAGACCTGTTTATGCATATGATGAATGATATGTTATTCATGTAATGCATTCAAGGATTCAGAAATTCAAATTTGTTGCAAACAAAAAGAACACACATCATATTAATAAGAAGAAATTTGTTAGTACATAAATGCCCCATGGGCAGAATATTACAAAGCTTCTTAATGTAAAAAGACGTTGCACATCCTCTTTGGTGCGATGTAAGTTTTGAGAGTCTCCTCTTCGTGAAGTCGGCGGGTAAGTTCCAAAACCTTCTTCTCACTGGCATAGAAGCTGGCTTCAAAAGTGTTTCGTTCTTCCTTGAGTTATATCCAACTCTTTTGCAATTCTTCGAATGATGTTGGCATGTCTGGATGTATGAGGGTGTATGGAACCTTTCCTTCCATAACAGGCTCTTTGATCATATGTAGAATGTAGGGGTAAGGTATCATAAGACTCTGGGTGCGGGTTCGTACCCACTTGAGATAAGGCTCAAGGGGGATGGAATTCTTGTGTCCCAGTGTCTTACTATCCACTTTGTTGGGCATCCTCCAAGCTCGGATAAACCTTTGTCGAAGTCCTTGAGCATCGTTGTCAAAGTCAAAAACCAAGTCAGGAATCAACATGTCGTGAGGGCCATCCCTTCGAGCATATCCAAATTGTCTTAGAGCTAAACAGGGGTTATAGGTAATGCCTCCCCTAATGCCAAGTAGTGGGACATTAGGGAATTCCCCACAACGATCAATGATGATGACATTTTCTCTGGACCGAGAACACCAATGAACATCAGAATGTGTTAGGGTCATCAATCGTTGTGACCACCTTAAACCCTGCTCATTCTTCAAAACTGATTGGGGAAGGTGAGAAATAAACTACCTTGCTAGAAGAGGAGTACAACACATGAGAACACCTCTTTTCCTCATTGTTCGTGTGTAAAATGAGTGTAAAATATCCCCAAGCAATGTAGGCACAAGATTCCGGGATATGAAGATCTTGACAGCATTCACATCTATAAGCTGATCATGGTTTGGGAACAAGACCAACCCATAGATGAGGAGTGCTACAATCTCTTCAAAAGCTTGTAGATCTAGAGAATTCCAGCAGTCTTGTGCCTTCTCAAACAGAAACTTTGCCAAGAAACCCTTGACACCACTTCTAGTTTCCCAATGACCCTTGATATCAAATGGTTGCAAGTGTAATGCTTGAGCAACATCTTCAGGCTTTGGTTCTCTTTCCGTACCGTTGTAGGGTGGTTGATGAAGAATAGGAATCCTCAGGAGTTGAGAAAATTCCTCCAAAGTAGGTACTAGTTGGTAATCAGGAAATGCAAAGCAATGGTGTAGGGGGTCAAAAACTGGAAGAGAACTTTCACCATGTCTTCTTCAATGTTGGATTTGACCAAGTTGAGAAGTCTACCATGTCTTTCACTGAAAGGAGAATTCTCTGGAATCTTGGAAGTAAGCTCTTTGAGTTGAGGAGGGATTCTCACAAGGTTAACTTGAATCGTTTTCCTGAGAAGAGATTCCATGACCTACAAAACAAGAACAAAGATGAAGATCCAAACTGTGATACGGTGGGAGAATTGACTATGGTTTTGCGTTTGTTTTCGCAAATGTTTCGGTTGAGCAAGAGTCGCCACCGACTTTTTATTTTATCCTAAGGAAAGGTTTAAAAAGCACAGCAAAAACCTTTGAGATGTTTTCTTGGGTTCGGGGAGTAGATTATAGAAAGGGAAGGTGTTAGCACCCTTTCTATCCATGGTTATCCATGGGCTCTTAGTTACTTGCTTAGATCAACTTGCCTTAATTTTCAATTGTTTGAAATGGTGCTTGTGTGTGTGGGTTTGAAACTGTTTTTGAAAAGAGGCCAATGTGGTGGCAACCTTTGTAATGATCCATGTTGGGATGTATACAAAGGTGTATGTCTTTTGAAAAGGTTTTCATTTGTTTTTGAAAGTTTGTTTTGAAAGTGTTGTGAGGTGTGATTTGGAAAATAGGCAAGTGTTTTGTTTTGCAAGTTTGATTCAAGTAACTAAGAGGTTGTCTACTCCTAAATTTCTCAAATATTATTGCTATGTTTTAACCTTTTTAACAAGTTTGTTCCACCATTACATTTGGTGGACAATCTTATGTTAGGATGTGAAAGGGACGGGCGCGGGTCATCGTTTAGACCATGATTGCAATGGTGCCAAGTATCTTTGGGCAATTTTTCCTTTAAGGGACTTGATCATTTTTTAGGCAACTTTCGAAAGCGTCATCGAGGGACTATGATCATTTGATTGTTTGTTTTTGCCCAAAGAGACCTAATATGCAATATGGCCCATTTATTTAAGGCAACAAGTGGAATACCCTAGGGGTGCAAGTGTGATTAGTGTTGTCCATTTTCATGCTTGATTATCTTGAAATTAGGTCAAACTATTTTTGTTGTTTTTGATTCGCATACAAACCCTAATTCTAACATGGTATAATTAGAAAGCAATAAAGTGCGAAAAATAAAGTCCTAAACTATTACAACACAATATATGGGAAGGAGGGTACAAATGTTCAAATGGGGGTATTTTGACAAGGAATTTAAACCTAGGCTATTACATCAATTTGGAATTATACAAGGTAATTAATATACAACACTTAAATAAAAATGGAATAAATATGCAAGATGCAAAAAATGTTTTTTATGTGTATGAAAAAAAGTATTTTTTTATGTCAAATAAACAAAATAAAAAGTATCAATTTTTGGAGTTTTTATGCATTTAGGGCAAAACCCTAATTTGTTAAATAAAAGTATTAATTATTTAATGTGTACAATATTTATTTATTATATACAAAAATAAAATAAAAATGAAATATATTTGTCAAAAGGGTATTTTTAGTATTAAATATTAATAAAAATAAAAATGTGTATATTTTGTATTATTTACTAAATATGCTAATAAATATATATGTATTTGTATTATTTATTAAATATATTGAATATATACAAAATAATAATATTTAATATTTATATAAAAAAAAGTATATTTTATATAAAATATTTTCATAAGATAAAATGAAATAAAAATCAGAAATAAGATATGTTTGCATATTTTTTAGTATTTTTAAATAAAAGTGTTTATGTATTTATTTATGTACAAATACTTATTTAAACAAATAAAAGCCTAATAAATATAAAAATGGTGTAAAAATATTTTTTCATATTTTTAATATTGTGAGGAAAAATAAATAAGTCAGAACAAAAAAAGAAAAGGTCAAAAAGTCATAAAAATAAACAAAATGGGCCTAGGGGGTGTAAAAGTAAAAACATGGTGTGAAAAGAAATAGCAAAACAGGCCCAGCCCACGTGGAGCTTCTTCAACCTCCAGCCAGAAACTTTGTAAAAAACGCGCGCCTGTATACTGATTCAAACATCTGGATTCCTTGACTTTTAGCACAAACTTACAACATAAGAAATGTTAAGCATCAAGCCACGATTCTGGACATGTAAAGAACTCATTCTAACTCTCAGAAATGAGAGAGGATTTCTCCATTCCCAAATCTTAACCTAACTTTTTATCAATGTTCAGACCTTAAATTCTCATAGCATATGCAAAATAAATGGAAAGTAAAGATATGTACAGTTTCAGGGGCATGAGTAAAACACTTTTCATTCACAAACCTAGAGCTAACAATGCCTACATTGAGAGTTAGAAGTTCATGAATATACCTGTTCAGTTGGAATCGTGTCTGGCAATGGGGGAGCTTTCAGGGCAAGATGATGGTTTGTACAGCTTGCTTGAAGTGTGAGGATGCTATTCCAATACTTTGTATGCTTTGAAACCTTCTGTATCAAGCTGCATAAGTCAACCTGCAAGAGGAAGAAATGAAAATGGCCAAACTGATTAGAGGAGTTACAGTCCACTTCTAATGCTTTGGATAGTTTGGATTGATGGTAAGGAAAGTGTTTGAACTGGTTTTGGCCAAGATGCACGATGGAAATGAGTTGTGGGATTCAAGTTGCAGGGATGCCCTGTTTTGGGCAGTTCAATGGTGATTCTGTGAATGGGGAGGCGATGGAGATGTTAGGGTCGTGTTCTATCTCAGAATGGATGTTTAGAATGTGCTTGATAACTTTGCTTAAGGCTTGGTTTACAGGAATGATAGATGGTCTGTGTTATGGCAAGTTTCTTACACTTTAAGCAAGAGATGGCAAGTTGGTGTTCTAGACAGGTAGAGGCCCCCAATCTATGCTGCACAACTTAGTCTTGATCAGTGCAATTAGTCCATAAACTTGTGCCAAAGAGATCTTAACTGTACTTGCTTGGATTTGCTTTAGACATAAAGTGCAACTTTTCCAAAATGGATATAATGCTTTATCTAAAAATGGATTAAACTTGTATACAATGTCCAAACTCATAGAACAACACCTTGGCACAAAGGATTGGCATTAAATTAAGGAGTGTAATTGAGATAAAAGACCTGTAATCAAGGAAAGCATGCTGAATTCAAAATGGCACAAATGTATGAACATGTAACTTGGCCAAATCAAAAGTGAGTTTTTCCCAACTTGCCAAATTCGATTCTCCCTAACCATGAGGTTGTTTGATGAGTTTTTTGACATTTTGGAAAGCTTGGAATGTGTAATACAATCCATCTTTGAAATGCAAATTGAAATTCCAAGTGGAAGTATGTGAAAAATGGTCTTGAAGTTAGGTAAAAACCTTGCCTAAAATAGGTCAAATTTTCTCTAAGTTAAGAATGGTTTGGTACCCTTGTTCCAAAAATTGTAACTTGAGCTACAAGCTTCTTTTGGGAAAAATTTGTGAATCAGGCTACAAGTTTCATGTTTTGACTTTTGCTTGAATCCAAATGAATCTTGGTGAGAAAGTGGGGCAAAGTTAGGAAAAAATTAGGGTTTTTCATAACTTAGAAAAATTCTAAGTTATGAAAAATCTTCATTTCAAACCCTAATTTGCAATTCTTAATTTCTTGATGAACAAGTTTCATGATTTGGCATGTTTTGATGAAAAATGAATCTTGACATTTGATTTTGACCAAAAAGTCAAAGTTTGACTTTTCAGTATACAGTCAAAATTGATCAATTTACTGGGAAATTCAACTGTCAATCTTGTGCATTTGGGATCTTTTGAACTTGTTGAGTATGTAAAGACAATTCCATGGGGTCCTTGAGTCCATATGTGAGCTTGGTTTGCCATTGGCTAGGTCAAACAGTCAAAAATTGCCTTTGTGCAGTCAAAACCCTAAAAATGACCATTTTGCTCTTTTGGTGATCTGATCAAATTTCTTGTGGAATTGTGATCCAAACTTGATGAAATGGTCCATGTGAGTTCATAATGTTGATGTGGGTCAATTTTCATGAGATTTGACTGTCAATTGGCCACAGTTGACTTTTTCCCCAATACAGCTGATTTCTAGGTCAACTGTCCAATTGACTGGGCAAAATTTGGAATCAAGACTTGAAACTTGGTATGGATAAACTTGGGAGTCCAACATGAAGCATTAAAGTCATCTTAGGCATTTTAGGTCAAAATATCTTTGTTCAAACACAAACCCTAATTTGGGTCAACAGTGCAAGGAGAAGTCTTGAGCAGAGGGAACCCTAATTGGATCTTGAGCTCCAAGGGTTTTGTGATGAAAAAATGTTGAGGAAATGGGAGAGCAAATTTTGGGGTACAACACAAACCCTTGAAATGGTTAGTGGATGCATATGATGCTTTATGATGTTCATGATGTATGCACAAGCATATGTACAAGCAAATCACACAAGATCTTAGTTTCAGGCTTGCATAAGGTTTCATAGGTAAGTACCCTCTTGAAGTTAGTTGACTCAACCTGTCCTATAAATAGTAACCGGGTTCTAAGGAGCTCAATATCACTGGATTATTTTCTGTGTTCATTGTTTTGGTTTAGCCACTTAACTGGCGACCAAAATATTCCAAGAAAACAACCCTCAATGAGTGTAGTATCGAGTATCTACCAACTTCGGACTTCACCAAAGTCGGTCATCTCACTACCCCTAAAAAGGCCAAGATGGTCAAGTAAGGTTCTAAGAGTTCATTAGTGCTTCATGACATCACTCAGCGGCCCCGTATTCTCTTTGATTTACTCAAAGGCTATCGGTACCCACAAATATGTCGCACTAATATAGCTATTGCTTCAACCATGTTGGTATACCCCGCACAGTTTCCACAATGTATTGCTATTTACCTATGAATGTTTCCCAAAATCTGGGTGGAGGATTTCAAACCCAAACAATAGGACTAAATGTAAAGCAATCAAAGCAAACAAGATAAGCATGCAAAGGTGATCTAAACCCTAAGGTTACTCCACTTTTAATGATTTCCCCAGCAGAGTCTCCAGTTCTGTGATACGGTGGGAGAACTGACTTGGGATTTTGCGTTTTGTGTTCGCAAATGTTTCGGTTTAGCAAGAGTCATCACCGACTTTTTATTTTATCCTAAGGAAAGGTCAAAAAGCACAGGAAAGACCTTTGAGATGTTTTGTTGGATTCGGGGAGTAGATTATGAAAAGGGAAGGTGCAAGCACCCTTTTCATCCATGGTTATCCATGGGCTCTTAGTTACTTGTTTAGATCACTTGATTTTGCTTTTCAATTGTTTGAAATGGTGCTTTATGTATGGTTTTGAAAGATGTTTTGAAAAGAGGCCATCGTTGTGGCAACCTTTGTAATGATTCTTGTTTGAATGTATACAAAGGTGTTTTTGACTTTTGAAAAAGGTTTCAATGTTTGAAAGTTTTGATTTGGGAAATGTTTTGAAATTGTGTTGTGAAATGTGTTTTGAAAATAGCAAGGATGTTTTTCAAGTTTGATCAAGTAACTAAGAGTTATCTACCCTATTTTACTCAAAGATCTTTCTTATGTGTTTTTAACCCTTTTGACAGTGTTGTTTCACCATTGCATTTGGTGAACAACCTCGTATTAGAATGTTAAACGGGACAAGTGCGGGTCATCGTATAGACCATGATAACAATTTTGTTAAGTATCTTTTGGCAAATTTTTGATGGACTTGATCATTTTGTTTAGGCAACCAAGATAGCGTCATCGAGGGACTATGATCTTTTGTTTTGTTTTTGTTTTGCCAAAGTACCCAACATGCATAACATGGCCCGTTTTTGAGGCAACAAGTGGATTGTAACCCTAGGGGGTGCAAGTGTGCATTGTGTTTGATTTTCATGCATTTTTGTCTTTGTATTAGGTCAAGCTACTTGTTGATTTTGATTTTTGCATACAAACTCTAATCTCTAATCATGGCATAATTGAAAGCATAAAGTGCGAGAATTAAAAGTTTAAACTATTACAACATGATTATGGGGATGGGGGTACAATCTTTGAATGGGGGTGTATTTGACAAGAAATATAAACCCTAATTTACTATTACATCCAAATTAAATTCAAATGCATAAATAAATGGACAATATTTAAATAAACAAAATAAACAAATATATCAAATAATATGAATTATGCAAAAAGTTTATGTTTATTTTCTAAGTATGTAAAAATATTTAATGTAAAAATAAAGAAATAAATAAAAGATTAATTTTATTTGGTTAAGGGTAAAACCCTAATTTTCTTTAAGAAAATACATACAATAAAAATAAAATAGTATGTGTAAAAAATAAAATATATTTAGAAAAAAGTATTTTTTAAGTATATTTAATAATAAAAATAAAAGTGTAATATTTTATATTTTCATTCTAAAATATCTAATAAATATTTTTAAGTATATTTTCATTCTTAGCATGCTTAATATAAATGAAAACTGAGCATATGTACAGCTTCGTGGCAATGAATACTACATTTCTTATTCACAAACCTAAGGCTAAATGTTCCTATATAGAGAGATAGGAAGTTGACAAAAACCTGTTTCAGCTGACTTCGTGTATGACAATGTGGAGTTTTTCAACAAGGCTTGAGATGTCTGGGAGCTTGCTTGGACTTCACTTGACCTTCTCCAATACCTAGATTTCCTTGAATGTACTTGAATCAGCCTATAGAACTCAACCTGCACAAGCTCAAAATGAAAATGGAAAACCCTGTTAATGGAGTTACAGTTGGTGTTTGAGGTTTGAGATAGTTTGGATGGATGAAATGGAAGGTGTTTGAACCAACTTGGGGCAAAACGCACGAGCAAATTGAGCTATGGAAGTCAAGTTGCAGGTTCTGCCCTGTTTTGCCAATGGAATGTGATTTCTGGCTAGAGGATGTTTAGAGGCTCAAGCAATCGTGTTTCTGGCTCAGAGGGATGTGAGAAAGATGTTCAAAATGCTTGCACCAGTTTCTTTGGGCTGATGTTCAAGTTTTTATGTTTTGGACAAGTTTCTTGTTTTTGAAGCAAAATATGGGAAGTGATTGAAACAGGCCTGTACAGGCTATCCTTATGCTTGCATACTTTGCCCTTGGCCCCTCCAACTTGTAGATTTGATTAGCTGCATAAGATATGGATCAATGCTCAAGAAATCAGTTTTGACATAAAGCATGATTTTAAGCAAAAATGGAAACTTTGCTTTTTCTATTTAGGGATTAGTTTTGTGTACAATGCCCTAATGACCAAAACAATGTCTTGGACCAATGGGTTTGCATTAAATTATTAAGTGTGAAGTGGTTTAGAGGCTTGTAATCTAGTGCAAAGCATGTTGACTTGAAATTGTAACTTGTATGAACATGAATATGCCATGGATGAAAAGAGAGTTTTTGCCAACTTCAAGCCTTCGATTCTCTCTAACCACAAATGTGTTTGAGGACTTCTTGGACATTTTGGAAATCTTGAAACATTCTCTCCAATCCATCTTTGAAATGCAACTTGATATTCCAAGTGGAACCATGTGAAAAATGACCATGAAGATAGGTCAAAATCCTGCCTAAACTAGGGCAAAATTTCACTAAGTTAAAAGTTTTAGGGACCCTTGTTCCGAAAATCATAACTTGAGATACAAGCTTCTTTTGAGAAAACTTTATGAATCAAAGTTGTATACTTTGTGGAGGAATACAACTTTCATGTTGGAAGTTTTATTTTAATCCAATTGAATCATGGTGAAAATGTGGGGCAAAGTTAGGAAAAATTAAGAAAATTTCATAACTTAGAAAAATTCCAAGTTATGAAAATTTTCAACTTTAAACCCTAATTTGCAAAAATGGGTTTCTTGATGAACAAGTTTCATGTTTTGACACATCTTGATGAAAAATGACCCTTGAAACTTGATTTTGACCAAAAAGTCAAAGTTTGACGTTTCAGTGTACAGTCAAATTTTGATCAGTTGACTGAAAAACTCATCTGTCAATCCAATGCAATTGAGATCCTTTGAACTTGTTGAATAGATCAAGATGATGCCATTGAGTCTTTGAGTCCATGCTTGAACCCAATTTTCCATTGGTTAGGTCAGAAATCAGAAATTGCCCTTGTACAGTCAAAACCCTAAAAATGACCATTTTGCCCTTTTGGTGATCTGATCAAATTTCTTGTGGAGTTGTGGTCCAAACTTGTTCAAATGGTTCATGTGAGTTCATAATGTTGACGTGGATCAAAATTCATGAGGTTTGGCTGTAAATTGGCCACAATTGACTTTTTCCCCAATACAGTTGATTTCTAGGTCAACTGTCCAATTGACTGGGCAAAAATTTGATTCAAAGCTTGAAACTTGGTACAGACAAACTTATGAGTCCAACATGAAGTATGAAAGTCATTTTGGGCATTATAAGTCAGAAAATCCCTGTGCAAACTCAAACCCTAATTTAGGTCAATAGTGCAAGGAGATGTCTTGAGCAGAGCAAACCCTAGCTTGATCTTGAGTTCAAAGAGCCTTGTGATGAGAAATGTTGATAAAATGAGAGGGCAAATTTTGGGATACAACAAGGGCTGTCATCAACAACACACCAAGATAGCCAATAACATTAAGATCGTTAATTCAACAAACCTATATTAGCTTCATAGCAACAAACACATAGATCCATAATAACTGAATACTAAAGGAACAACCAATTGTATATCCTTGTTGATAGACGACTCATTGGAGCGGAGCAGTCCACCACTAAAATAATAGACAAGTGTTGTGTCCTTACTTTCCAAAGCCTGATATTTTGCATTTTGTATTGTCTCGTCCATTAAAGACATAGAAACAGTCAGACATGTACCTTTTGCAACCAACTAAGTTTTTCTCTCCTTTGCCTCTATAGTCGGAGTCGACTGAGTTGTAGATACTTGCATCTCCTTCTCTATAATCGAAATCGATTGAGTTATAAGTTCTTGCATCACCGATACATTTATAGGGACCATCCTTGTCTTAGTAACCACGTGTGATTTCATATGTGTTGCATTACTAATTATATTTACCTAATATGTTTCCTTCATATTCGCCTTAGGTTTGAATTCCTACATGGTTCACTTCGTATATGTATATCCCTAGTTATAAGACCAATTAATTTTATAACTTTAATTAATTTGATTTTATCGAATAAATTCATATTGTTATTTGTGGTGATTCATTGAATCTTTAAAATAAATTATATTAATTAATTTTATCTATTAACTAATATTTTATTTGATAGATGAATTGAATGAATGATTATTGAATAAATTAGAAGAATATGGTGGATTGGATTGGATTGATTATTAAATAAATAAATAAATTAGATGAATAATGAATTCATAAATGGAATTGTCATTCAATTATAATATAATATTAAAGTCTATCAAAACATCTTCTCAAATTTATGTTATTGTATAATCATCATTTACATTAGATATACGTCAAACTCGATAGTATTAAATGTGATATGTTGAAAGTCGCTTTAAGTAAAAATAAGATTTAAATACTTGTTTTAAGTGATGGTACTCCTTACTTTACTAGCTAACTTTTGTAGAATCAACAATTCTAAAAGGTAGTTAGATCAATCTATAAATTGATCGCGGCTCACTAAGAAATTTCAAAAGATCAATAGAAGAGAAATTCAGAAAGTAGATTTTATAAATTCTCTCAAATCACATAACATAAATTCTAAAAAAATACTTTTAAAATGAATGAATTGTATTTTTAGAGTAGAGACCATCTTTTTAAGGATATATAAGACAGACTATGGAACAAGATAAAATGTGTTAAAAATAAAATTGTAGTTAAATATGAATTACTAAAATATTATTATAGCTAATCATGGTTAAATAAGACTCTATTTTATTTATTATAAACCTATAAAAATTTGAGACAAATTTTTTTTTTCATTAAGACTTTCGATTGTTCTTTTCAAATGGATTTTTCCATTGTTTTCTTTTGGTTTATATATGTTCTGTAGGGTAAAGTGGATACATATTCAACTTGAATTTTAATTTTACTTTGACACGTTATTGAACTCTAATTTCTTCCGTCAAAATATATCATCTATCGTTTACTAATCACGTGGGATTCAAAAGATAAGTTCGACATACAAGCATGACTATATAACTTAATTCAAAATATATATTTCAAAAATGTTGCGGCTACAAAAATAAAGAATACTAATTTAATGAATTATATTGAATTACTTCACTAAATTATTTATACACAAAATAAAATCTTAAATATCCTCTAACAAAGATATAAAAAGATATAATAATATATTCTAAAAATATATTTTTAAAATATAAATTAATATTCAAAAGAAATTCCTAAAATGTAGATTAAATCTAACACCATCCCTTAATTTATATTTTATCCAAAACTGACAACACTAATTTGATCCCTCGAGCGAAGAAATTGATCAGTCTTGATAGTCTTTATTAGAACATCTACCAGCTGCTTCTGGGTGCTACAGTGCACAATTTCTAATATTCCGTTCTGAACTTGTTTCCTCAGAAAATAATATTTGGTCTCAATATGCTTGCTTCTCCCATGCAACACTGGGTTCTTGGCAAGATTGATTGTAGACTTGTTATCAATCATCAGCTTCAGAGGTTTGGCTACTTCAATCTTCAGATCTTGTAACAAGTTTAGAATCCACACAGCTTGACGTGCAGTCAAACCACCTGCAATATATTCAACTTCACAGGTTGACAACACAACAACAGGTTGCTTCTTGGAACACCAAGAAATAGGACCTCCCAGAAATTTGAATAAGTATCCAGAAGTACTTCTTCTGTTCACTCTATCTCCGCACCAATCAGAGTCTGAATAACTCAGAAGTTCTGATTTGATCTTTCTTCTAGATGGAAATAATATTCCATACTTCAGAGTTCCCTTCACATACCTCAGAATCCTGACAACAGCTTGGTAATGAGACCACTTTGGTTTACTTATAAATCTGCTAACAATTCCAACTGCATAGCAAATATCAGGACTGGTATTACACAAATATCTTAGAGAATCAACCAACTGTTTAAAGGTTGTAGCATCCACATCATCTCCATCAGAATCAGAGTCCAACTTCTGATTCGTATCAGCAGGTGTGATAGCAACTTTGCAATTTTCTAGCTCAAATCTCTTCAGAAACTCTAGTTCATACTTCATCTGATGCAAAATAATTCCTATCTCAGAGTACATAAATTCCATCTCTAGAAAGAAACTCATTTTCCCAAGATCTGTCATCTTAAACGCATTCATCAGAACTTTCTTGAACTCAACTATCTCTTATTCAGAACTTCCTGTGAGTAATATGTCATCAACATACAAACATACCAGAATCATATTACCTTCTGAAGTATGCTGAACATAAACACCATACTCCATCTCACACTTCTGAAACCCTTGTTCCTTAAAAAACGAATCAATCTTCAAATTCCAAGCTTTGTGCGCTTGCTTCAATCCATACAAGGCTTTGTGTAATTTGAACACCATCCCTTCATGATTCTTTTTCTCAAATCTAGGAGGTTGTGATATATATACCTCTTCTTGTAATGGACCATTCAGAAATGCATATTTTACATCTAAATGCATCAGAGGCCAATTCCTGTTAACAGCTATTGCAATCACTAGTCTGATTGTTTCATGTCTTACTACAGGTGAAAACACTTCAAAGTAATCCAGCCCAGGCTTCTGTAGAAAGCCCCTTGCTACTAATCTTGCTTTGTGTTTGCAAATTGATCCATCTGGCTTTAGCTTCTGCTTGAAAACCCATCTGACGCTGAAGGCTTTCTTGCCTTTGGAAGTTCTGTCAGCTTCCAAGTCTTGTTTCTCTCTATAGCATCAAGTTCTTCTTTTATGGCCTCTAACCAAAATTGCTGCTTAAGAGCCTCTTTTGTACTCACGGGTTCAGAGTCTACTAACATTGCACACTGAATAACTTCTCCTTCAGAGTCTACTTCGGTGTCTTGCAACATGTCAAACTCTGCAAATCTTTTTGGGATGCTTCTGACTCTTTGTTGCCTCTGAACGGGACCTTCAGAACTTTGGACACCAGAACTTTCCCCTTCAGAAGCACTTGCTTCAGAAATTGGACTTTCTCCAGAACCTTGACTGCCTTCAGAGTCTGGATCACCATTGGACTCAGAGTCAAAATCATCTTCTCCTTCTGTATCTTCTTCAGAGTCAGAGTCTTTACCAGCTTCAGAAACATGTGTTTTTGACTTTTCTTCAGGAGTTCTCTCATTAGAGTCAGGACGAGACCTTCCCCAATTCCAAACTTCTGATTTCTTTACAATGACGTCTCTATTGAACTCAACTATGTTAGTTTCTGGACAATAAAGTTTATACGAACCTGTACTGTGGTACTCCATGTCGTACCCCAAATTTGCCCTACCTTTTTTACTTTTGTCTGACTTTGAACTTTGTATTCCATTTGCACCATTTTCACTCAGTCATTTGCATATCCCGCATCTCATGGAATCATGCGCTTTGGTTTAAGGTATTAGGGTTGTGCCCTCTTTATGTCTAATTTTGTTTTGAAGTTTTCTTATCAGGTAAAAGGGAAGGTCATCTGGTTCTCGGTTAGTGGATCATGGGTTGGATTCTTGAGGTATCATGGATTGTTTTCTTATCAAGCTACCAGGATGTTTCTCGCTCGAATTCATCAGAGCTGGGATTAGGGTTTATTTCCCTATTGTTTGTCAAGAAAATAGGGTTTTGGACCCCTGGAAAATCTTCTGAGTCAGGAATATTTGAAGTTTGATGCAAGAAATGAAATTATGATCAGGGGTCTAAGGAGTTGAGGATTTGAATCGTTGGAAGGTAGAGTCGTGATACAAGTGATTTAAGGTGGAAGATTCCTAATGAGCAAAGCATAATTATTCTTTCAAATACTTGTTGCTTGCCAAGCAAGTTCACTCGTATCGAGAACACTTGAAATTATGAGTTTAGGTTGGTTCAAGGTTGGCAAGGTTCTAGGAGTACAAGGTTGAAGTTGGATCATCTTGGATCCAAGTACGAAAGGCTAAATGTACATCTTGATTTCAAAATCAACTCAAGTATGCTAAAGAGAGAGAGAGAGAGAGAGAGAGAGAGAGAGAGAGAGAGAGAGAGAGTTTGTGACTTGGAAGTTCTATAGTCATGTACCAAAATTCATCACCATTGTCCATTACTCGTCTAAGACATCAAACAAGTTTATTGTTCATTACAAGATCATTCAAGTTTCGAGTAATTTCCACTTGTATTCACACAATTATCCATCCGGGTTTATAAGGTTTACCATGAGTTCAAACTCATTCAAAATGATCCTATGCTAACATCCATTAGTCAAGACTTATCCAATTTCCATACAACAAGATTCATCATTCAAAGTTCAAGTTTTAATCTCATTCAAGCAAGATTCGAGGTTCATTCATTTAAAATCATTAAAAGTTACGATTCTTTTTGTCATGGCATTCTTGAAAGAAAAGTAGAAAGGAAAATTATAAGTCTTTTGAACATGGATACCTAAGTCCTAATCCTACGCTAAATTTAAGCCTAAACACCTTTTTTCAAGCCTTTAAAATATCTTGTGCCAACATGGACCATATGTCTTGTCTTTGCCTTATTTTGTAAACCTCAAACCATATTTCAAAGCCACCAAACCTCCCTGCATCATCCTGCAAAACCTGTCCAAAAACAATGTAAAAAATCAGCCCATGAGCCTGTACAAAACAAAACAGAATAACCATGTAGTATACCAAACATATCAGTCCAAAACCTGTCCCAAAAGCCTTCAAAAACAGCCCAAACACCCTGCTTTCAAAGTAGTCATGTACAACTCTGCATCATAAAATAAAACTGTCCATAAACCACCACAACATCCTTGAATAAAACCACAAAAAAAGGCCAACAAAAAGCAAAACCGTAGTTGTCCATTCTGATACAATTACCCTGCTCGAACTTGCACACAAACACCAAACAAAACAGGCCAAAGCTTGCACTAAAATAGTTACACCAAAAACTATTTCTGAAAGTAAAAAAAAAACATCATCTAAATCTGTCCAAATCTCACCCACTATTCTCCTTTATATATCATATTTTCTCTATAAAAAGATGAGAACACACACATAAATAGAAGAGAAAACCTTGTTCATCAAACTGTTGTTCATCAAACTGCCCGCACGAAACTTGCATCCCAATACATTCCAAACTTTACACACTATATGACCCCTCAATAACCGCTCAGATCAACAAAAACTATGGACAACAGACTCAACAGCAAAAACACATATAAAAGAGGATTGATAAAACTTGTGAACATAACCGCAAAGCAACACAAATAACAAACAGACGAAATCAAAGAAAAGTTTTATAGAGAAAAATAAAGAAAAAGAGTAAAGCAGAACGAATATTACCTCATCTTTAGTTTTCTATTTATGTCCACTTCAAATCCAGGTTCTGTTTCTTTCTTATTGCTATGCATAATCTGTATTCAATGAACATATCAATTTTGTCTTGTGAATCTGGATATTATTGTTGATTTTGTTCGAAATCTGAATCTTGTTGTTGAAACCATGAAACTGTGAGTCTTGTTAAAACATTGTTTTTATCATAATAATTTTCATGGCGATAATCTTATGATGTGTGTCGAGGCTTGCTATTGTGAATCGAATTCGAACGAAGAAGTTGAAGCCGATTGAATGGAAAGAAGAAAGCTAGGGGACAGAGATGGGGTCTTTGTTGTGGTGAAATCGAGAGAGAAGAGAATATGGTCGTTGGAATCGAAATAGAGAAATCAAACGAGTAAGACCGATTGATGTAGATGATGATGGCGGCGGGATGAGAAGAAGAAGAGGTTTGAACGGATACAAGGTGAGGCGGGTTTGAGGCGTTACATGAAGGTGTGACCATGGCAGAGAGATGAAGGAGATTAGAGAAGATTGAAAAGAAAGAAGGTTGTGCGGTGCCATTCAGTTTAATGAGGGAGAAGATCTGTTTGAAAAAAATCCTAAACATCACCACTTCAACCCTAGAATGTTCGACATGCCGCCGTTTCACACTTTTTCTTTTATTTTGTTTTAATTGTTTTTTTTAGTTTTATTTATTTCATAAACAATAATGCTGAAGAATCTGATGTTGGCTTGATGAACTGGGTACTTTCCGTTTGGGCTTAATTCCATCTTGAGACCCATGTACGTCTTTTTGCACTGAAGGTGATTTCAACAAAAATAACCTCATGGACCAACTTAAGATAGGCTTAGCGCCTGGTAGTGTTAATCTTGGCTTGACATCCTTGTTTCTCTCTTTCTTTATTTTATTTTCTTTAGTTGTTTAGTTTTTTATTTTATTTTCATATAATAATTAATTGGATTTATCAATCTCATTTAATTTAACTAATTTTTATTTAGTTTTATTAAATACTTTTAATTAACTTCCTTAATTTTGTGTAAATCATTTAATTATTTAGTTGTTTATATTTGATTTTACTTCGCACACACATGCATGAGTTTTTTTTTCTCTTACATGATAAAAATGATTAAAGTACTATATTAGAATTTTCTTTCTTTTATTTTTTGATCTTGACGACGCGTTCCCTTAAGCGATTCCATGAAGCACTAAAATTCATTATGATTGTTTCATGTTGAAATAGACCTTAGGAGAGAAACCATACAATGATAATTAATTAGGTTAGAATTTTCTCTTTCAAATACTTGGTATTAGGTCTACCTTTGTATATAACAACTGTGATCGGTGGAAATAGAACTGACTGTTTTTAGCTGGTTTCGCGAAATGTCGCGGTAAGCAAGAGTCGCCACCGTCTTTTATGTTCTCCAACATGGAAAGGACAAAAGCACAGCAAAATTCCTTCTTTGAGAATGTTTCTCGGTTCGGGAGGTAGACTTATAGAAAGGGAAGGTGTTAGCACCCTTTCTATCCGTGGTTATCCACGGGCTCTTAGGTACTTGCTCTTATGTTTTCAAAAATTTGTTTGCTTTTCAAGTGTGTATGGGTTTGGAAAAGTTTCTTTGAAAGATTTCTGAGTGACTCTCGTATCTGTCCTCAAGAGTGTTTAAAAAATTTGTTTTGAAAGCTTTTGAAAGTGTCAGTGTGAAAAGATTTTTGTTTTGTTTTTGAAGAGAGCAAATACCCATGAGTCATCTACCTACCCTAAGGAATTAGGCTGTGTAAAAGTCCTTAAGGTAGTGCCATCCCACCATTGAAAGGTAGGTAGCACCACCGTTGGAGGTGTTCGGGTCAATTCGGTTGTAGGGACAGTATGGTCACCGAAGCAATAGTAGGACACCTTAGAAGCAACCCTAATGTCCTAGATCCTTTTTAATCCGAGGCAACCGTTTCGAGGCAACTGTTTCGAGGCAACTGTTTCGAGGCAACTGGATCTTGGACATAAGAGCGACTGCTAAAACGTCCTATACTTGACGACCATGTTTCGAAGGCAACGAGTGAGGCGTACCCTAGAAGTGGAGTGTGCATTGTGTGTTGTTTTCATGTTATGTTTTATCTTTGACCATGGCATTGTGAGCTACGCGTTATTTTTAGTTATCATACATTCTTTCATGCAATTAGCAGTTAGGAGTGCGGAAAATTAAAAGACGGAAAGGTAAAAGCTACGCTATTACAAGGCGCGGGTCTATACATCGCCAAAATACAAAGACCCGTTTTTGATAAAAGATGCGGAAAGTAAAAAAAGCAATAAACCTAATTACTATTACATCCTTGAACAGTTACATAATAATCCAATAAAAAAATAGTGCGCGAATAAATTAAACTAGACGTCCTCGGGTTTTGACCCTTTGCTTGAAATTAAATTAAATTAAAACCTAATTAATTATTTAATTAAAGAAAAGAAAGTGTGTTTTTATGTTTTTTTGTATTTAATGAAATAAAGAAAATTAAAATCAAAAGAAAACCCTAGTTCTAAGTTTATTTTAATTATTAATGAAAATACTAAAGTTAACCTAATTTAAGCTAATTAATTAATTTACATGTTATTTACAAAAATAATAGTAATTAATAATAATAATAAATAATGATAATAATAATTAATTAAGAAAAGGATAAAAATGTCAAAACCTAATTCTAGGTACTTTTTATTTATTAAGCAAAAAAGGTTAAAATTAAAACCTAAATTAAACTAAATTAATTGTTAGTATTTATTAAAAAAAAATAGGTTAATGATGAAATTAATAAATAATTAAAATATATTTACAATTTTGATTCTCTGATTTTTATTAGGAAAAACTATTTTATGGTGAATTAATAATAATTATTAAAAAAACAATTGAAAGAAATTAAAAGAAAAGAAAAGAAAATAAAATTAATTATGCAAACCAAGGGGGTGTGATGGCCCATGAGGAGGTGAAATTCTGGAATCCAGGCCCAAGAAGCACAAGGCCTTGTTGACTATCCTGATCGTGTGCATGTTCATTGACCAAAGCATTGAGTGTTCATCACCTTCTGGCCTTCAGATTGGTGATCAAGGCCACATGGCAAGCTGACGCGTGAGGCCCATGGTGGAACGTTTGAGAAGCGCTGCACCTGAAAGCATTAAGAAAAATATGAAGAATATATGGGGGACCTGGGAATCGAACCCAGGTCCCAGTGCTTGCAAGACATGTCCTCCACCATCTGAGCCATGGAGCGCAGTTGTAAACATAATAATCAACAAAAGTAATATATGTAACGTAGTAATTATGCTGGAATTCAGAAAACGCGCGCGTGGATTTGAATGCCCCAACCACATGTTGCCACGCATGCTGTCTTCTTTGTTTCACCTGCAACTATAAACAAGATAGCGGGGGTTTTAAACCCCCACAAAATAAAAGTGCAAAAAATAGCGATTAGCATCATGCGCTATATAAATTGAGCGCGAGTATCTCATTCGATTCGTCTTGTCCCTCTCAATTCAACCATGGGTGTCCTGAAGGCCAATTTTTATGTATGTGAGAAACCCCAATTCCAAACCTTAAGAACCCTAGAACGTGTTAATGGCAAGTTATGATTCAGCGCGTTATAATGCAATTAGATTATTCCATTAGCTTCAGAATGTTCCTAACAACACAAACCAATCAAGAAAAATGGCTAAAAATGCATGAATGATGATATGTAATTCTGGAAAATAATGCAAACCGTAGGGCTTGTTCTTGCGCGTTCTTTGAGCTTTAAGACTCGTTCTTAATTGTAATAGCTTCCTGGAGACTCAGGCAATATGTTTGAGTCACTTTTAGGCTTTGAATCCACCTGCAAATAGGATTTCAGTTTCACCATTTTTTTGAACTTTTTGCAATTTGGTTGTATCGTTTCAGCAACAATTGTTTGTGTCCTTGAGTAGGGTTTTCTTCAGCACATATATGTGAATGGAATTAGGTTAGAATTAAGCCCAAAAGTCCATGGCATTATGACTTGAATATATGATTGGTAATCAAATCTTTTTTCAATCTTTTCTTTCATGAAACCTTGCCAATCATGGATATTTTGCCTTGTTGATTGAGAAACGAGTTGCCAGCTTGCCCTAGTCATATTTGCTGCACAAAAAGATCTAAAAAAAGCACATCTTTTGAATTTTCTTATAATTAAAACCAATTAAATGAGTTAATATTAATATAAATTCAATTAATTAATTACAAATAAGAAAATAAGTCAAATTAAGCTTAATGGGTCGTTCATAGGCTTTGGGTAAAGATTCAAGAAAGAATTTGAGGCCCATTAGCAAAAATGAAGTGCTTTAGGCAAATTTGACTTTTGAAAGTTTCCAAAACTTTCCCAACTTCTCCAATGCATAACTTGCTCAATTTTGAAGCTATGAACATGTTCTTGGACATTTTGGAAAGGTCTTGAAGTCCTCTAACCAATGCCTTTGGTCCCATGTCATTTTGATTTACCAATCTCAAGTTATGGTCTTTGACTTAAAGTGCCTTTTTGTTGACTTTTGAAAATGACCTATAATGTTGAAATTGATAACTTCTTGTGAGAGCATTTCTTGGACTTGGAGTGTGAAGATGAGTTGTAGGAAATCTCATCCCCTTAAAAATGAGCTTTGGATGGGATTTTTCTGATAAACCATGAAAAAGTTATGCCTTGGTCAATTTGCAGTTGACTTTTCAGCTGTCCAAAAATAGAAACTTTTGCATCTTGAGACTTTTTGAGCCATGCTTGTGGAATCATGATCAAGAATTGATCAAATGATGATTGTGGCTTCAAAATAAGATGTTGACCAAATTTTTTGACTTTTGACTGTCAAATGACCATTTTACCCCTGCAGTTGACTGTAGAGCAATTAGGGTTTTTGATTGTGCAAGTTGATGCTGTGAGTCTTGAAACTTGACATATGGATGCTTGAAAATGTATATAGGCATATGGGACTTGATTGGACCCTTGAAAACCTCAATTTCTTTGCAAGAACCAAAACCCTAATTTTGACTGTGTTAGGAGGCAATTGGACTGTGCAACCCTTGAGAGATTTGAAGCTTGATCTTGCCAAATCTTGAAGAATATGGGGGGGCAAATTTTGGGGTACAACAGTTGCCCCTGTTCAATCTTCTTAGACCTTAGGATGTAGATTGGCTTGCGCGCCTTTCGTAATCCGAAGGTGGAAGATGATTGAACACTAAAGTGCCCAGAAATTTGCACTCACATAGTAGAGTATCAGCAGCGTGATATAGGGAATGGGCTTACAGATGCCATTTGGAGATTGTTGGTAGGAGGATGGGCTTATATATGCCATCTGCAGATGTGACAGAACCTTGTCGGGAATGGGCTTATAGATGCCATTTGGAACTGTAATGGTAGTTGTGGAGATGGGCTTATAGATGCCATCGGGAGGTTGTCGATCGCGTAAGAGATTCCTTAGCTAGAACTTGCGTACCTGAGAAGAAAGATAATTACCTGGCCTGTTACAGGGGTTGATCTTCAAACTCTTCATGCAGACATGCCCTGGTTGGATGCAGGCGTCGAATCTACAATTAGTTGCTCACATATGTGCCCTGGCTAGATACATGAATCGAATCTGGAAATAGTCGTCAACAAATTTGCCCTGGCTGGATACAGGAATCGAATCTTCAAACTCTTCAGACGTGCCCTGGCTGGATACAGGAATCGAATCTGGAAATATTCGTCAACAGATTTACCCTGGCTGGATACAGGTATCGAATCTTCAAACTCTTCAGACGTGCCCTGGCTGGATACAGGAATCGAATCTGGAAATAGTCGTCAACAGATTTACCCTGGCTGGATACAGGTATCGAATCTTCAAACTCTTCAGACGTGCCCTGGCTGGATACAAGAATCGAATCTGGAAATAGTCGTCAACAGATTTACCCTGGCTGGATACAGGAATTGAATCTTCAAACTCTTCAGACGTGCCCTGGCTGGATACAGGAATCGAATCTGGAAATAGTCGTCAACAGATTTACCCTGGCTGGATACAGGAATCGAATCTTCAAACTCTTCAGACGTGCCCTGGCTGGATACAGGAATCGAATCTGGAAATAGTCGTCAACAGATTTACCCTGGCTGGATAAAGGTATCGAATCTTCAAACTCTTCAGACGTGCCCTGGCTGGATACAGGAATCGAATCTAGAAATAGTCATCAACAGATTTACCCTGGCTGGATACAGGAATTGAATCTTCAAACTCTTTAGACGTGCCCTGGCTGGATACAGGAATCGAATCTGGAAATAGTCGTCAACAGATTTACCCTGGCTGGATACAGGAATCGAATCTTCAAACTCTTCAGACGTGCCCTGGCTGGATACATGAATAGAATCTGGAAATAGTCGTCAACAGATTTACCCTGGCTGGATACAGGTATCGAATCTTCAAACTCTTCAGACGTGCCCTGGCTGGATATAGGAATCGAATCTGGAATTAGTCGTCAACAGATTTACCCTGGCTGGATACAGGTATCGAATCTTCAAACTCTTCAGACGTGCCCTAGCTGGATACAAGAATCGAATCTGGAAATAGTCGTCAACAGATTTACCCTGGCTGGATACAGGAATCGAATCTTCAAACTCTTCAGACGTGCCCTGGCTGGATACAGGAATCGAATCTGGAAATAGTCGTCAACAGATTTACCCTGGCTGGATACAGGAATCGAATCTTCAAACTCTTCAGACGTGCCCTGGCTGGATACAAGAATTGAATCTGGAAATAGTCGTCAACAGATTTACCCTGGCTGGATACAGGAATCGAATCTTCAAACTCTTCAGACGTGCCCTGGCTGGATACAGGAATCGAATATGGAAATAGTCGTCAACAGATTTACCCTGGCTGGATACAGGTATCGAATCTTCAAACTCTTCAGACGTGCCCTGGATGGATACTGGAATCGAATCTGGAAATAGTCGTCAACAGATTTACCCTGGCTGGATACAGGTATCGAATCTTCATACTCTTCAGACGTTCCCTGGCTAGATACAGGAATCGAATCTGGAATTGCGACAGTTGATAGTAATTATCTTTGGATTAACCTTTTTCCTGAAAAGGCAAAATGTCAGTTGTATGCAATGTTATGATGTATGAAATGCGTGGTGTCATGATATTCTCAAAATAAATGAGATTGTGTGATATGATGCGTATGTGCATGCATTGTGGTGTATGATAATGTAATGTTTATGAATGTATTTTTGTCTAGGAAAATAAATCCTTGACGAATGCCGGGAAGCTGAATCCTGGGCTGATGTTGAAAAGTGAAGTTCTTCGTATCCGTTGGGGATGATAATTGCACGAATAAACCGGTAGGAGAAGATGTCTCCGTTGGGGAATAAACTTGTTGGAGAGATTACTCTGCGGGGAATTACTCTGTGGGAAGATATACTTCGCTGAGGTTTTGACGATAACTCCGCTGGGGATACCGTTGACATGTTTTGTTGAGGAATTCGATGAACTCCGCTGGGGAATAGGAAGAACTTCGCCGAGGACGATTTTTTAGTGGCAATTGGCTGAGGATAACCCAGTTATATCCTGGTGGGAAATAACCTTTGAATGAAGTCGGGGAGATGCGTTCGTACTCTGCAGGGGATAAGCTTCCAGAATCTACTGGGGATAAGCTTCCTGAATCTACTGGGGAAATTGATTGAACTCTCCTGGGGAAACTTTTCAGATTGGACTGGGGAATGGCTCCACTGGATGTTCTGTATTCTGCCGGGGAACAATCTTATATTTAGACTGTCGGGGACGCTTGTTGAGGAATATCTGTATACTCCGTTGGGGAATATTGAGATCTTCGGGGGATAATCTAACTCCTTGAGGCTGACAGTAGGCTAACTCTGCTTGGGGAGAGAGTATTGTTGAACCTTGTCTTACTCCCGGGGAGTGGAGGCCTCTTGGTTATGTTCTTCATCTGAACCTACTTTGGTACCTTGGTTGACAGAGCAACTAGATCGCTTGGACAACTCATTATTGCCTCTGTTTTTGATGTGAGAGAAGAAGATACCTTGTGAGGTGTTAGACAACTGCCTATTCGACAAATCTTCTTCTGGTAGGTGAGTGACGAGATGACGGGACATAGTCGCACGCTTTAATCCCTAATTTTTTCCTGGACCGCCCTTTCGGGTTTTCAGTCCCTCGGGATACCCCTTTTTGCCCAAGCCGCCTTTTCATGTTTTCGACTTGCCGGGTGTACAGATTTTTCCTTTTCATCCCTTATTTTTGCCCGAACCCTTTTGGTTCGCCGGGAAGCCCTTATTTTTGCCTAGGTGTGTCAACCTAGCGGGTCTTTGATTATGCGCAGTATTTTTTCGACTATGTCCACGCTCTCAGGATGTAGGGAGGTGCCCCTGTCAGTAGTGTTGTGTTGCCCTACTACCAGAAGATCTTCGTTTGATCGTCCAATGCCCCAAATGATCCAGATTGGAGATCTGCCCCAAGCTGGTTGGCCTTTTGAGAGATTCTCCGAATCTTGACTGGACTGCCCCAGATGATGGACAATGATCATGCCATGCCCCTTGATTGGAAGTGTTTTTTTTGTTTGAGGTGATCCTTGAGAAGATTTTTGTTCACTAGATATTCGTCGTGCGAATTTCTCTGCTGTTGAACAAATAGTCATATGCAAACAATGTTATTTTAAGAATGCAAAGCTTATGTCTGTCTTGAAGTTTTTAAAAATGCATCTTTCAATAAAACAAGTGAATTTTTGTAAAATGTGATGTCAACTCAGGATTTTACAGCAAGCCCTACAGGAGTCAGGATACCTTTGGTAACAGTATGCTTTCGAACTAACCCACGCTTCAGCTAGGACTTTTAAGGGTTATAACGTGGCCTGGTTCATGGTTTAAGAAACAAAGGATAAAGGCTCAAACTTTATTTGTACCCACCCGCTCTTCGTGATGTTCTTCAAACCTAAATTCAGCTAATCGTGCGTTAGACCTTGTTTGAGTCTTTGCTCTGATATTCCAGTGATGGTTCGGATACTGATTGTTTATTTTGAATAGGCAGTCGATTTTTTTTGTTGAGAGTCTGTAGGATCTCTTTCTTTTTTGATCTTATTATCCCTGTCTTTTTTCCTGAACTGTTTCTTTTGTGATTACAGTCAGCGGGATGCCCCAGTTTTTGTAAGTCTCCTTCATAGGTTTTGACTTATTGGGCTTTTGTTTTTGAAAGAGAACGACTGCTTGTCTTGACGATTATATGGAACCATCACTGTCTCTTTGTCTCGGAAAGACTTCTTTGATGCCATTCATTGTGCACCTGGATCAACTGAGAAGACTACCTTGCCCCAGGTTATAATTAAGGGTTTTAATTTTTTTGTGAAAAGAAAAACTCCAACTTCTTTGGCTCAAAGGGGTTGACTAGGGATTATCTTCCTTATAACTCCACTGTTTAGGGTTTGAAACAATGCATGTACCTCATCAGTGGGGTCTATTCAAAAGCATACTGTAAAAATCGTGGTATCGTTTTCGTCATCCTCCCTTCAAGAGGCTTAGAATTTTTCAATCGAGAGTTGATCATCACAGAAAAATGAAAGCAATTTTGAATAAAATGAATACGAATAGATTAATTCAAACAGACATATGCGATGCATTAATGGAATAAACAAGTTTGCTATGACATTAATTGTTTGTATAAGCAAAGAAAAATACAACTCGGAAATTCAAATAAAACAAAAGCCTTCAGTGATTTGGCAAAGGAGCAGTGATTATGTTTGGAGTCTCTGGCGCTTCAAAATGGACTTCCTTGGCATCAATCATGTCTTGGACCTTGTTCTTCAGAGCCCAACAGTTGTCCGTAGTATGCCCTGGGCTATCAGAATAGTATGTGCACCTATCGTTGGGATGATAGTTAGGAGCAGAAGTGTTTGGATTCCGGAGAGGAGCCCTTAAGGTAATCAGCCCTGCCTTCAACATTTGCTGTAGCGCTTGATCCAGTGACATGTTGATCTTGGTGAACTGTCGTTTGGGTGCGACCTCCTTACGTTGCTTCCCCTGTCTTTGTTGAGCAGGCATAGGATTAGAGATCTGGGTTGCCCCTACATGTTGATCATGACGACTCTTTTTACCATGCACAACATTGGACTCCTTCTTCCCGTGGTAAGGCTTTTTATGAGTGTCAGAAGGTGTGGCCTCTTGAATCTTCCCAGCCTTGATACCAGCTTCAATTCTTTCCCCAGTCAAGATCAGATCTGTAAACCCAGCAGAAGAATTCCCAATCAGGTGGTTGAAGAATGGACCAGACAGGGTCCCCAGAAACATGTCCACGAGCTCACGGTCAGTCAAAGGTGGCTGCACCCTTCCAGTTAGGTCTCTCCACTTTTGTGCATATTCCTTGAATCCTTCACCCATCCCTAGTGACATACCCTGGAGTTGGGTACGCGTAGGAGCGAGGTCAGAATTATATTGATACTGCTTATAGAACGCAATAGCCAAGTCTTCCCAGGTACGGATACTGGCTCCATCCAGCTGATAGAACCACTCGAGTTGAGTCCCTTCCAGACCATCCTGAAAGAAGTGAATCCACAATTTCTTGTCGGCCGTGTAGGGCTGGATCTTCCTTATGTATGAACGGAGGTGCAACTTAGGACAAGAGGCTCCGTCGTACTTTGCAAAGGCGCGTGCCTTGAACTTGTGTGGGATCACCACCCCAGAGGATAGACCTAGATCTTCGAAGTCCAGGCCGGGCACTTTCTGTATCTCCATAGCACTTAAGCGGTCCTCCAGTTGTTTGTACCTATCCTCGGCAGGAGGGTATTGTTCATCATTGTAATCTGTCTCGTTGTCGGAGACCACAGGACTAGGAACCCTTCCCCCTTGGGGACTATCTTTCCCAACAGATGGGGTAGTCAGCTCAGCTTCATTTTGTGATCCATTCCCAGATTTGCGTCTAGGGTTGAACAGCACAGTCCTTTTCTTCTTCTTCATAAGCAGAGTCTTCAATTCCTGTTGACCCTGGGTTAGGCTTATAACCAACTCCTGGAACTGGGCATTCTGGGCCTGGAGGGCCTTGATGGCTTGTTCATTGGATGATTCAGGATTCATGATGATTGCTGAAATAAACAGCGAAGAAGATAAGTGACCTGTAAAAAGAGGGGTACCTGTTATGCACATGACGTGTACATATGCATGCAATGTTTTCAAGGATCTCACGGGGTAAACAAGGAAATTGTTAGAATTTGGTAGCTTGATTGAAGGAACTTCATGTTGCTGAGAGTCCTTCTTCAAGAGTCAAAGCTCACCATATCGAGTGGGTCATAGCCCCTGACTCAAGTCATCAACCTTGGCTAGGGGAAAATAAATCCCCTTTGCCCCTTGCTAGACATTTTGATTCATCATGACCTGCATCACAGACCCTCGAGATCCTTGAAATGGGTTAATCCTTATGCCGGCTGTATGCAATGGTATGATGTTATGCTATGCATGGAGTGATGTAAGTAGGCCCTGTAATGAGTCCCAATTAAGGACTGTAAACAAAACCTGCAAGGAACCCGTGTTGTTAGATAACAAGTATGCAAGTAGTTCAAGTATGAAGGCACACAAGTCACACAAGAGAGCCCTTAAAGTTTAGGCCAGCATGAAGTTTAGGTACTACCCTCTTGAAGTTGGTGGGCTCAAAACCTGTCCTATCAGAAGTAACCGGGTTCTAAGGATCTCAATATCATTGGATTGTTTTCTGTGTTCATTGTTTCGATTTAGCCACTGAACTGACGATCAAAATATTCCAAGAAAACAACCCTCAATGAGTGTAGTATCGAGTATCAACCAACTTCGGATTGCACCAAAGTCAGTTATCTCACTACCCCTAAAGAGGCCAGGATGGTCAAGTAAGGTTCCTAAGGTCAGTTGATGCTTCACGACACCACGCGGCGGCCCCGTACTCTCCTTGACTTGACTCAAGGGTTACCGGTACCCACCAAAGTGCCACATTAACGTAGCAGACTGCTTCAACCGTGTCGGTATACCCCGCACAGTTCCCTCACAGTCTTGTTGCTACTTTCTAAGAGGTATCCCCCAGATCCGGGTTAGGATCTATAGAACTCCCAAGACAGGCCCCATAATATTAAAGCACACAAATTAGGCAATTGAAAACATAAGTATGATCTATCCTAAGGTACACCTCACTAAAAAGTATCCCCAGCAGATTCGCCAGTTCTGTGATAGGTGGAAATAGAACTGACTGTTTTTAGCTGGTTTCGTGAAATGTCGCGGTAAGCAAGAGTCGCCACCGTCTTTTATGTTCTCCAACATGGAAAGGACAAAAGCACAGCAAAATTCCTTCTTTGAGAATGTTTCTCGGTTCGGGAGGTAGACTTATAGAAAGGGAAGGTGTTAGCACCCTTTCTATCCGTGGTTATCCACGGGCTCTTAGGTACTTGCTCTTATGTTTTCAAAAATTTGTTTGCTTTTCAAGTGTGTGTAGGTTTGGAAAAGTTTCTTTGAAAGATTTCTGAGTGACTCTCGTATCTGTCCTCAAGAGTGTTTGAAAAATTTGTTTTGAAAGCTTTTGAAAGTGTCAGTGTGAAAAGATTTTTGTTTTGTTTTTGAAGAGAGCAAGTAACCATGAGTCATCTACCTACCCTAAGGAATTAGGCTGTGTAAAAGTCCTTAAGGTAGTGCCATCCTACCATTGAAAGGTAGGTAGCACCACCGTTGGAGGTGTTCGGGTCAATTCGGTTGTAGGGACAGTGTGGTCACCGAAGCAATAGTAGGACACCTTAGAAGCAACCCTAATGTCCTAGATCCTTTTTAATCCGAGGCAACCGTTTCGAGGCAACTGTTTCGAGGCAACTGTTTCGAGGCAACTGGATCTTGGACATAAGAGTGACTGCTAAAACGTCCTATACTTGATGACCACGTTTCGAAGGCAACGAGTGAGGCGTACCCTAGAAGTGGTGTGTGCATTGTGTGTTGTTTTCATGTTATGTTTTATCTTTGATCATGGCATTGTGAGCTACGCGTTGTTTTTAGTTATCATACATTCTTTCATGCAATTAGCAGTTAGGAGTGCGGAAAATTAAAAGACGGAAAGGTAAAAGTTACGCTATTACAAGGCGCGGGTGTATACATCGCCAAAATACAAAGACCTGTTTTTGATAAAAGATGTGAAAAGTAAAAAAAGCAATAAACCTAATTACTATTACATCCTTGAACAGTTACATAATAATCCAATAAAAAAATAGTGCGCGAATAAATTAAAATGGACGTCCTCGGGTTTTGACCATTTGCTTGAAATTAAATTAAATTAAAACCTAATTAATTATTTAATTAAAGAAAAGAAAGTGTGTTTTTATGTTTTTTTGTATTTAATGAAATAAAGAAAATTAAAATCAAAAGAAAATCCTAGTTCTAAGTTTATTTTAATTATTAATGAAAATACTAAAGTTAACCTAATTTAAGCTAATTAATTAATTTACATGTTATTTACAAAAATAATAGTAATTAATAATAATAATAAATAATGATAATAATAATTAATTAAGAAAAGGATAAAAACGTCAAAACCTAATTCTAGGTACTTTTTATTTATTAAGCAAAAAGGGTTAAAATTAAAACCTAAATTAAACTAAATTAATTGTTAGTATTTATTAAAAAAATAGGTTAATGATGAAATTAATAAATAATTAAAATATATTTACAATTTTGATTCTCTGATTTTTATTAGGAAAAACTATTTTATGGTGAATTAATAATAATTATTAAAAAAACAATTGAAAGAAATTAAAAGAAAAGAAAATAAAATAAAATTAATTATGCAAACCAAGGGGGTGTGATGGCCCATGAGGAGGTGAAATTCTGGAATCCAGGCCTGTGATCGGTAGATCTGGAACTGACTGTTTAAAGCTGGTTCGCGAAATGTCGCGGAAGCAAGAGTCGCCACCGTCTTTTATTTTCTCCAAATGGAAAGGACAAAAGCACAGAAAAATTCCTTAAAGAGATTGCTCTCGGTTCGGGAGGTAGGTTATAGAAAGGGAAGGTGTTAGCACCCTTTCTATCCATGGTTATCCATGGGCTCTTAGATACTTGCTCATTGTGTTTTCAAAAATGTTTGTTTGCTTTTCAACTGTGGGTTTTAAAAAGTTTCTTTGAAAATTCCAGTTCGACTCTTGTATCGGTCCTCAAGAGTGTTTGAAAAATTGCTTTCGAAAGCTTTTTGAAAAGGTGTCGGTGTGAAAAGTATTTTTGATTTGTTTTGAAATTAGAGCAAGTATCTAGAGTCGTCTACCTACCCTAAAGAATTCGTCTGTGTAAATGTCCTTTAAAGTAGTGCCATCCCACCATTGAGAGGTAGGTAGCACCACCGTTGGAGGTGTTCGGGTCAATTCGAGAGTTAAGGACAGTGTGGTCACCAAGCAATAGTAAGATACCTTAGAAGCTACCCTTATGCCATTGATCTTTTTCTTCCGAGGCAACTTGTTTCGAGGCAACCTATTCGAGGCAGCTAGATCAATGGAACATAAGGACTTACTAAGACGTCCTGTACTCAACGACCACGTTTCGAGGGGCAAGGCAACAGGGTGATCACCAGAGCAATGGGAAGACACCTTAGAAGCTACCCTCATGCCAGGTTCCCGGATCATGAGGACTTACTAAGACATCCTCTACTCGACGATCACCTTTCGAGGTAAGGCAACAGTGAGGCGTACCCTAGGGGTGGTGTGTGATTTGTGTGTCATTTTCAGTTTATTGTTTGTCTTGTCATGCATTGGTGATCTACGCTTTGATTTTATTTGGGCATTCATTCTTTCATGTTATGGTTTAACAGTTAAAAGTGCAGAAATTTAAAGTGCGGGAAGGATAAAGGTCCTACGCTATTACAAGGGCGCGGGTCTACAACGCCAAATTAATCCAGACCCGATTTAAAATAAATTGCAGAAAATAAATGTCTAATAGCTATTACATGGCTTTGGTACAATTACATTATATTTACATCAAAAATAAATAAAACGCGCGAAAAAGGAAAATATGAACGAATGCGAGGGCGTTGAACCCTTTAAGGAATTAAAATAAAATTAATGGAATAATTAAATTAAAAAAAAAAGAAAGAACTTGTTTTTTATATTTTTTTTGGATTTGCATTTATGACATTAAAGAAAATTAAATTAATTAAAAGTCAAATAATTAATTCTAATTCTAATGTTTTTTTAATTTATTAAAGAAAATGCATTAAAGTTAAAACCTAGAATAAAAAACTAATTAATTATAAAATTTATTTACAAAAATTAATGATTGATGATAAAAATATTTAATTAAACAAAAGATAAAAAAAAAGATTAAAGATCTATTTTTATTATTTTTTTGGTTTATTGTGAAAAAAAAGAATTAAATTATAACCTAGGATTAAATCTAAATTAATTATGGAATTTAATTACAAAATTAATACTAAAAATAAAATTATTGTTTTTATTATCTTTTCTGATCTTTTTTATGTTTTTTATATTTTGAAAATATTAATTAATTAAAAGAAAACAACAATTAAAAGAATATAAAAAAATAATAAAAGAACAAAAGAAAAGAAAGAAATTGTAAGAACCTAAGGGGGTGAAGCCCCTAATTTGGAGGTAAAGCCCATGTGATTAGGCCCATTGGAATTTCTGACTTTGTGGACTTTTTTGCTCACACGCTGGCACGTTGACTCAAGCTTAAGGTGTTCATCAATCCTCAGCCTTTGATCTGATCTCCAGGGGTACGTGGATGTTGGATTCCTGAGGGCATATGGTGCGTCTTGATGCTGGCGCTACATGGGAATAGTTATTGAAAAATAATATGGAAACATGTAAGACCTGGGGCTCGAACCCAGGTCATGGACATTGCAAACACGTTTACTTACCACTGAGCCAATTCACATATGTTAATATATAATAGCTAACAAATATAATAAATGAAAACAAATGCTAGTGGGGTTTCTGCGCGCGAAATTCAAAAGGACCTATCACATCCTGCCACGAGTTCGTCTTCTTCACCATCCCTGAAACACAAAAACATGAGGCAACGGTTTTATGTGCGTTTTCTTAGGCCAGCTATTGAAAAATAGCGATTAGCCCTCAGTCACTCATAAATTGAGCGCGAGGGTTGGTTCTTGTTCGTCCAAGTCTCCTGAATCCATCCCTGGCATCGTGGTTTGCTAATTTTACACGATCAAGAAACCCCCAATTCAGAAACCTGTAAACCCTAAAAAATGATAATGGCATATTTGTGTACAAGGCCTAAAAACATAATTAAACAACATGGTAAGTATCAGGATGCATCATTGAACAAGAATACGTAAATTAAATGTCATGGAAATGCCTCAAAATTAAGATACGAGTATGCAACTTTATGAGAAAAATTTGGATTCTGTACAGTGTTTCAAGAGGTTATCTTTGATGCTTGTGATTGGAATACGTCCTACAATGCTTGAGGAAGCTAATGGGATGGGAATTTTGGCTTGAAACCACCCCTAACTGAGTTTTCAGATTTGAGCTTTTTTGTGAAAAGTGAGTTTTGTCGTGAGCAATAGGGTGCAGATTCTGTGCAATTCTTGTTGTCTCTCAATTGTATATACTCTAGTCAAGGTGTATGAATGATAGTTATGGCCAATAAAGCCTTGCTTTGATGATTTGGATTTTCACATAAACCACCATTATCAACTTTCCATTTTGAGTCCATTTTTGAATTCTTGCCTTGTTTACTCCCTTGCACGAATTTTGGTAGGCACATAATGGTGTTTCAAGGCTAGTAAAAACCAAATATTCCCTTTTAAATCAATTTTTGAATTTCTTTTGATTTTAAAAGATTTAAAATTAATTAAATCCAATAAAATCAATAAAAAGTGAAAAAATTAATAAAAAAATCTGAAATAAAAGGTGGGACACGTGGGAGGCATGGCCAAGTTAATTCAAGTGGAAAAAGTGGGCCCCTTTTGTCAAAAATGAGATTTCAAGGATAAATGATTTTGGCCATTTCACAAAAATTTCCCAACTTCTCCAATGCATAACTTGCTCAATTTTTAAGCTTTGCTCATGTTATTGGACATTTTAGAAAGGTCTTGAAGTCCTATAAACAATGTCTTTGGTCCCATGTCATTTTGATTTACCAATCTCAAGTTATGGCCTTTGACTTAAAGTCCCTTTTTGTTGACTTTTGAAAATGACCTATAATGTTGAAATTGATAACTTTTTGTGAGAGCATTTCTTGGATTTGAAGTATGAAGATGAGTTGTAGTAAATGTATTTCTCTTCAAAATGAGCTTTGGATGGAATTTTTCTGATAATCCATGTGAAAGTTATGCCTTGGTCAATTTCAGTTGACTTTTTCAGCTGTCCAAAAATAGAAACTTTTGTATCTTGATGATTTTTGAGCCAAGTTTTGAGAATCATGATCAAGCATTGATCAAATGATGTTTGTGGCTTCAAAATAAGATGTTGACCAAAAATTTGAACTTTTGACTGTCAAATGACCATTTTGCCCCTACAGTTGACTGTAGTGCAATTAGGGTTTTTGACTGTGCAATTTTGTGCTGAAAGTCTTGAAACTTGATATGAGGATGCTTGACCTTATTTGTAGGCATGTGGGACTTGATTGGGCCCTTTGAAACTTCATTTTCTTGATCAGAACCAAAACCCTAATTTTGCTTGCTTAGGAGGCCCTTGCACTGTGCAACCCTTGGGGAGATTTGAAGCTTGGCTTGGCAATTCTTTGAAGAATATGGGAGGGAAAATTTTGGGGTACAACAGTTGCCCCTGTTCAATCTTCTTAGACCTGAGGATGCAGATTGGCTGACGTGCCTTTCGTAATCCGAGGGTAGAAGATGATTGAACACTAGAGTGCCCAGAAATTTGCGCTCACATAGCAGCAGTGTGATGATGGAAATGGGCTTACCGATGCCATTTAGAGGTTGACGAATAGGATGATAGGCTTATAGATGCCATCTGGATGTTGATCGCGTAAGAGATTCTTTAGCGAGAACCTGCATGCCTGCAAAAGAAAAAATGAGTACCTGACACGTTGCAGGAGCTGGTTTTCAGATGCTTGGTATAGATGTGTCCTGATTGGTTACAGGAGCTGGATCTTTGAATCCTTCAGACGTGCCCTGGCGAGATACAGGAATCGAGTCTGGTAATGTTAGTCTTCAACGGATACACCCTGGCAAGATTCAGGTATCGGATCCTCGAACTCTTCAGACGTGCCCTGTCTGGATACAGGAATCGAGTCTGGTACTCTAGTCGTCAACAGATACTCCTTGGCAAGATTCAGGAATCAGATCTTCGAACTCTTCAGACGTGCCCTGTCTAGATACAGGAATCGAGTCTGGTACTGTAGTCGTCAACAGATACTCCCTGGCAAGATTCAGGAATCGGATCTTCGAACTCTTCAGACGTGCCCTGTCTAGATACAGGAATCGAGTCTGGTACTGTAGTTGTCAACAGATACTCCCTGGCAAGATACAGGAATCGGATCTTCGAACTCTTCAGACGTGCCCTGTCTAGATACAGGAATCGAGTCTGGTACTGTAGTCGTCAACAGATACTCCCTGGCAAGATACAGGAATCGGATCTTCGAACTCTTCAGACGTGCCCTGTCTAGATACAGGAATCGAGTCTGGTACTGTAGTCGTCAATAGATACTCCCCGGCAAGATACAGGAATCGGATCTTCGAACTCTTCAGACGTGCCCTGTCTAGATACAGGAATCGAGTCTGGTACTGTAGTCGTCAACAGATACTCCCTGGCAAGATACAGGAATCGGATCTTCGAACTCTTCAGACGTGCCCTGTCTAGATACAGGAATCGAGTCTGGTACTGTAGTCGTCAACAGATACTCCCTGGCAAGATACAGGAATCGGATCTGGAATCACGACGATTGATATCAATTATCTTTGTATTAACCTTTGTCCTAAAAAGACAAAACGTTAGTTGTATGTGACGTCATGATGTATGACATGCGAGGTGTTCTCAGAATGAATGGGATTGCATGTTTATGATGCGTATATGCATGCTATAATGTATGAAAATGTGTTGTTTATGAATGTATGTTTTCGTCTTAGGAAACAAATCCTTGACGGGTGCCGGGAAGTCACATCCTGGGCTGATGTTAGAGAATAGTGTTTCCACTGGGGAGTAATGGTTGCAAGAATAAACCGGTAGGAGAAGATGACTCCGTTGGGGGAATAAACTTGTTGGAGAGATTACTCTGCGGGGAGAAAATTAATCTAGCGATCTGGCTGGGGAACAATACTCTGTGGGGAGAGAGGTACTCTTGTTGAGATGTTGATGGTAACTTCGCTGGGGATACCGTTGTTATGTTGGGAGTGTTAATAGACTTTACTGGGGATGATAAGACTTTGTCGACGACGATCTTTCCGTGGCTTTTGGCTGAGGATAACCCAGTTATATCCTGTTAAGGAAATAACTCTTTGAATAAAGCCGGACGACGCGTTCGTGCTCTGCGAGGGACAAGCTTCCAGAATCTACTGGGGATAAGCTTGCTGCTTCGGGAGATGAGTTCCAACTTTCCTGGGGAACTGGATTGGACTCTCCTGGGGAAGTATTGAACTGCGGGGGAAGTGATCCCTTTGAATGCTTGGTATGCCGCCGGGGAACAATCTTTAGACCAAGATTGCCGGGGATGCTTGTTAAGAACATGTATGCTGCTGGAGAATGTTGAGGTCTGCTGGAGGATACCCAACTTCTTTAAGGTTGATAACTGCCTTGTTTGAGGAGAGTATACTGCTTGCTGACTCATTCTCCGGGGAATTTAAGATGCCTGGTTATGTTCTTTAGCTGAACCTACCTTGGTACTTTGGAGGATAAAACAATTAGATTTCTTAGACAACTCCTTATTGCCCCTGTTTCTAATGTCACCTGTAATTAATCCTTTGTTTTGTATGCAAATACTCATGAGTTAACAAGCTATTGTCAATGCATATATCACAAATTGAACCTTGGACGTTCTTCGCAAAACAAAACAGAAAAAGAAAAACAATTGGCACATTTTAACTGAAAAGTATATTTGTATTGATTTTTGAGTGGCCTGTAAATAGGCGTTTTGTATACAAGAGGCTGACGTCCTAGTAAGAGAACGCCGCCGAGCAAAAGAGTTTATACAAATTTTGTACAAAAGAAAATAAAACAGCTGTGTGAAATGAATGATCCACTGGGTTTCAACTCTGCTATTGCCTTTATAACTCCGAGTGTCTCATCACTTGATGACCTTGGTTGAAGGTGAAGCTGACTGATCGATGCCGTCTGATCTTGATGTAGATACCGGATTCTGGATGCAAAGTGATCAATGAGACATAGTATTACGCTTTTATCCCTAATTTTTGCCTGGACCGCCCTTTCGGGTTTTCAGTCCACCAGGATACCCATTTTTGCCCAAGCCGCCTTTTCAGGTTTTTGACTTGCCGGGTGTACAGATTTTTTTTCATTTCATCCCTTCATTTTGCCCGAACCCTTTTGGTTCGACGGGAAGCCCTAATTTTTGCCTAGGCATGTCAGCCTAGCGGGTCTTTTTATGCGTAGTATCTTTTTACTATGTCTGCATTGGCAGGGTGAGGAAGGTCGTCACCATCCATGTTGGTCAATATCATTGCTCCTCCTGAGAACACGTGTTTGACCACAAATGGCCCTTCGTACGTAGGGGTCCATTTGCCCCTTGGATCACTCTGTGGAAGGATGATTCGCTTGATTACCAGATCCCCAACTTGATATTCCTGTGGTCTGACCTTTTTGTTAAATGCCCTGATCATCCGTTTTTGATACGTCTGACCATGGCAGATAGCAGCAAGTCTTTTTTCATCAATAAGGTTGAGCTGATCAAGTCGGGTCTGGATCCAATCATCTTCGTTCAGATTTGCATCCTTCATTATCCGGAGAGATGGTATTTGCACTTCGATTGGTAAGATTGCCTCCATACCATAAACCAAAGAGAAAGGAGTTGCCCCGGTTGACGTCCTAGCTGAGGTACGGTACCCATGTAGAGCGAACGGTAACATTTCGTGCCAATCTTTATAGGTCACTGTCATCTTCTGCACGATTTTCTTGATATTTTTATTTGTTGCTTCTACAGCCCCGTTCATCTTCGGTCTGTAAGGAGAAGAATTGTGGTGCTGTATTTTGAACTGTTCACAGAGCTCAGTGATCATCTTGTTATTCAGATTGGTACCGTTATCTGTAATAATTCTCTCAGGGACGCCGTATCGACAGATCAGGTTATGCCGAATGAACCGTGCCATAACAGTCTTGGTTACCGTAGCATAGGATGCTGCTTCGACCCATTTTGTAAAGTAATCAATCGCTACAAGGATGAAGCGATGCCCGTTAGATGCCGTAGGTCTGATCTCACCAATCATGTCAATGCCCCACATTGCAAACGGCCAAGGTGCTGTCAAGACATTCAGGGGAACTGGGGGAACGTGCACCCTGTCTGCATAAATCTGGCATTTATGGCATGTCCTGGAATGTTGGTAACAGTCAGCTTCCAATGTGGACCAGTAATACCCTGCCCGAAGGATCTTTTTAGCCATAGTGTGTCCACTGGAATGTGTACCAAAGGTCCCTTCATGTAGCTCTTCCATGATATTTTCTGCTTCCATCTTATCCACACAACACAGTAAGGTTGAATCATGGTTTCTCTTGTACAAGATGCCGTTACTAAGGAAGAATTTTGCCGCGAACCTCCTCAGGAACTTCTTATCGTTGACAGAGGCACCTTCAGGGTATTCCTGAGTTTCCAGATATCTCTTCACCTCATGGTACCAAGGCTTCTCAGTCACCGTCTCAGTCTCGAGATCGCAACAGTATGCCGGTTCATCCAGTTTCCAGATGATGATCCGGGGGGCCTCATTATCCCATTTTACCTTGAACATTGAAGACATTGTAGCTAACGCGTCCGCCAACTGATTCTCTTCTCTTGGAAAGTGTTCAAAGGTTATCTCTGTGAAGTGGGGGATCAGGGTCAACACACATTCTCTGTAAGGAATCAGGTTTGGATGTTTCGTATCCCACTCTCCTTTGATCTGATTGATCACAAGAGCGGAATCTCCGAAGACACTCAGGAACTTGATCCTTAAGTCAATTGCAGCTTTGAGTCCCATGATGCACGCCTCATACTCCGCCATGTTGTTGGTGCAGTTGAAACATAGCCGGGCAGTGAGTGGAGTATGAGTGCCTTGAAGAGATATGATTATGGCGCCGATACCATTTCCCAAAGCGTTGGAGGCTCCGTCAAAGTGCATAGACCATCGGGATCCTGGTTCAGGTCCTTCATCCGGTCCAGGTACTTCACAATCAGTCACAATCATGATACTTTCATCCGGAAACTCGAAGTTCATTGACTGATAGTCATTTACGGCCTGATGTGCTAAGTGGTCTGCCAATACACTTCCCTTGATGGCTTTCTGGGTTGTGTACTGAATGTCGTATTCCGTCAAGATCATTTGCCATCTTGCAATTCTCCCAGACAGAGCAGGCTTTTCGAATATATACTTTATAGGGTCCATCTTTGAGATCAGCAAGGTAGTGTGAGTCAGCATATACTGTCTCAGCCGGCGAGCAGCCCATACCAAAGCGCAGCAAGTTTTCTTAAGCAGTGAGTATCGGGTCTCACAGTCGGTAAACTTTTTGCTAAGGTAATAAATGGCATGCTCTTTTCGGCCAGACTCGTCATGCTGCCCCAGCACACACCCCATTGAGTTATCAAGTACTGTCAGGTAAAGTATCAGAGGTCTCCCTTCAACCGGTGGCATAAGGATGGGCAGTTCTTGGAGATACTCTTTGATTCTGTCAAAAGCAGCCTGACATTCATCATTCCAACGTACTACCTGATCTTTCTTCAGCAGTTTGAAGATTGGCTCACAGGTAGCAGTCAGGTGTGAGATGAATCGAGCAATGTAATTCAGGCGTCCTAAAAAACCTCTGACTTCCTTCTCTGTTCTAGGAACTGGCATCTCTTGAATAGCTTTAACCTTGGCAGGGTCCACTTGAATACCCTTATCACTTACAACGAAGCCTAGTAACTTCCCGGATCTTACCCCGAAGGTGCACTTGTTCGGGTTCAACCTCAGCTTGTACAGTTTCAGACGGTCAAACAATTTCTGCAGATGATCCAGGTGTTCTTCCTCAGTCTGGGACCTTGCGATCATGTCGTCAACATACACTTCTATCTCATGATGGATCATATCATGAAATAAAGCAACCATAGCACGTTGGTAGGTTGCCCCGGCGTTCTTTAGTCCAAAAGGCATGACCTTGTAGCAGAAGGTGCCCCACTGAGTAACAAATGTAGTCTTTTCCATGTCTTCAGGTGCCATCTTGATCTGATTGTACCCTGAAAAGCCATCCATGAAAGAGAACACCTTATGCTGAGCTGTATTATCAACAAGGACATCAATGTGAGGTAAAGGGAAGTCATCTTTGGGGTTGGCCCTGTTCAGATCCCTGTAGTCGACACACATTCTGACCTTACCGTCCTTCTTAGGTACCGGCACCACATTAGCAACCCACTGAGGGTAAGAAGTCACTGCAATAAACCCGGTATCGAACTGCTTCATAACCTCGGCTTTAATCTTCTCAGACATCTCTGGACGCATACGGCGGACCTTTTGCTTAACCGGAGGGCAATCTTCCTTAGTTGGCAAGTGATGGACCACAATATCGGTATCCAACCCAGGCATGTCTTCGTAGGACCAGGCGAATATTTCCATGTAGTCATGTAGCATCTTAGTCAACCGTTGCTTCACGCTGAGCTCTAGGTTGGCACCAATCTTCACCTCTTTCCTGTCTTCTTCAGTACCCAAGTTTATTATTTCCACTGGCTCTTCATGTGGTTGAATTGCCCTCTCTTCCTGTTGTAACAGTCTTGCAAGTTCGCCAGGCACTTCGCAATCATCTTCACCTTCGTCTTCGGCTAAGTTGATCGGATTTTCGAAGCCATAACTGGCAGTAGCAGAGTCGTTACCAGTGAGATCCAGAGTGGATTGAAACCTGTATGGGTGAGTGTGTGTGTAAATACAGCTGTTTTGCAATATATAAAGAAAGGAAAGAAAAGGAGCGCAAAATTTGAAATGTGAAAAACGTCCAATGCTTTTATTTATGATATATGACAGTGACAAACAAAAGCCCTCATAAACAAAACCACGGTGCCCCGGGTAAGACACCGGGCCATACAGTTTCAAATTATTGTTTATTACAAATCCAAAACAAAGAAGTTCATTACTGGGGAACAAAAGTTATGGGTGTAAAGTCTTTAGCAGTCCAATTGGTCAATCCATCGTCGGTCGTCGGGTAGATCCAGCTATCGAAATCTGACTCTTCCACTTCGTCTTCCTCTCCAACAGCATTCACTCTTGAGTAGGTGATGAGCACAGAAGGTCTTCCAATTCTCGCCTTGCACACTGCCTTCTGAGCTTCTGTGGTGAAACCCAGCCCAAACTTATTAGTCTTAGGAGTAAGATCAGGGAGCTTGCCCCAGTTTGCACATTCACCTCTTTCGATCACAGCCCGGGCGTCCTTTAAGGAGGCCATCTTCAAAGGAGAAACCTCTTCGACCACTGCTTCTGCTGCTGCCAAAGTTTGTGGCACCTCCTCAAAATGTTGAAAGGTGGTCTCAATGAACTCCCCATCCATTTCCACGTACCTGAAGGAGTTGAGGTGGCTGACCATGTATTCCTCTTCCCCTTGCACTGTTACAATCTTCCCCCTGACCGGGTATTTAAGCTTCTGATGCAACGTGGAGGTCACAGCTCCAGCCTTGTGGATCCACGGGCGACCCAGCAAACAAGAATAGGATGGACGGATGTCCATCACATAGAATTTTGAATCAAACACCTGTGACCCAACTCTGATTGGGATGTCCACCTCACCATGTACCATTCTTTTGGACCCGTCAAAGGCCCGGACAACAATGTTACTTGGTTTGAGCTCTAGACCCTCACAGTCCAGCCTATCCAGAGCCTTCTTGGGCAGCACGTTTAATGAAGAACCTGTGTCAACCAGCACATGAGCAAGGGTAGTGCCCCTGCATTCAATGGAGACATGCAGTGCATCATTATGGTTCTTCCCCTTTGTTGTCAGATCGGCATCAGAGAAACCCAGGCCATTATCAGCGGTTAGGTTGGCCACGCAGTCGGTGAACTGGTCAGCAGACGTCTCTTGGGGTACGTGGGTTGTCTTTAAGAAAGCAATCAGAGCCTTGGCATGGGCCTCTGAACACAGTAGCAGTGACAACATGGAGATTTTGGAGGGGGTGTGCCCCAGCTGTTCGACAACGTTGAAATCACTTTTCTTTATTATCTTGAGGATTTCTTCCATTTCCTGCCTGGAAGCCTCAACAATGGTCTTCGGTGCCTCCGTCCGGGCAGGCACATCAGCAGCAATCCCCTTGCCCCGAGTATCAGATGATTCGGCAGCAGGGGTGGATACTTGGTCAGGGGGAGAAACAGGCACACTGGCGGGTGTGAAGACCAAAGGCCTATGAATTACCGGAGGAGCAATGTCTGGCGAGAACAGTCTTCCACTGCGAGTGACCTTAGCAGGCCCAGTGATGTTGGAGACACCAGCATCAATGTTGAACTCTTGTTTCACACCCAGAACGTAAACATCTGCCCCATAGTGCCACGGGACAGCCTTATCAGACTTGTAGGGGATGGGTCCCGGAACAGTAATGGTGATGGGAGCAATCTTGTGAACTGGCAAAATTTGGACAAGCTTCTTTGAAGGAGCCTTGGAAGGGTTGTTGAAGATGGTAACAATTGAAACTTCTTCAACAGGAGCAGCAGGAACAGTAGTCTTTCTGAACAAAATCTCTCTACTATCCATCAGGCTTTGGACGCCTGACTTCAGCAGAGAACAACCAACAGGGGAAGCAACACATAGAGGGCAACCTTCGCTACATCCCGGAAATAAACCGGCTAGCAACAGGTTCCTCTTGACCGTCAGCAGCGGAGTAGCAACATTATCCACCGAAGCTACATACAAATCCTCCTCAACAGCATTCACTCCATGCTGGGGCATGGGAGCGGTTACAACATTCGGCCTCTCGGGCGCCTCAAACTGTATTTCCTTTGCATCAATAAGGTCCTGAACCTTATTCTTTAGGGCCCAGCAGTCATCTGTGTTATGCCCCGGGCTATCAGAGTGGTAAGCACAGCGGGCATTTGGATTAAACTTGGGGGACGCAGTATTCACAACCTTCGGGGCCTCTCTAACAGTCACCAAGCTGGCTGATAACAGTTGCGGCAGGATTTGAGAGAGAGTCATGCTGAGCCGAGTATATTGTCGCTTGGGCCTCTCAGCTCTGGGTTGATTGTACTGTTGTGGAGCAGAAGCAGGTTTAGAAATAACCACCGCGTTGACAGCTTGGCGGTGTTCAGGTTTGTTCTGCCTTCTCGGGCCATACACAGCACTTGCCTCTTTCTTGAAGGGCTTCTTTTCAGCATTGGAGGAGGCAACCTTCTGTATCTTCCCCGATTTTATACCGGCCTCGATCCTCTCACCAGTCAGGATCAGATCGGTAAACCCAGCAGAGGAATTACCGATGAGATGATTGAAAAATGGACCAGAAAGGGTCCCCAAAAACATATCCACCAGCTCTCGGTCCGTCAATGGTGGCTGCACCCTGCCAGCCAGGTCTCTCCATTTCTGTGCGTACTCCTTAAAACCTTCACCCGACCCTAGCGACATACCCTGGAGTTGGGTACGCGTAGGAGCGAGGTCGGAATTATATTGATACTGCTTGTAAAAAGCAGTGGCCAGATCCTCCCAGTTACGAATGCTGATTCCATCCAGCTGATAGAACCATTCGAGGTGAGTCCCTGAAAGACTCTCATGGAAGAAGTGGATCCAAAGGTTCTTGTCTGCTGTGTAAGGCTGGATCTTCCTTACATAAGAACGGAGGTGCATCTTGGGACAGGAAGCCCCGTCATACTTCACAAAGGCGGGTGCCTTGAACTTGTGTGGAATCACCACCCCAGTAGATAACCCCAAGTCTCCGAAATCCAGTCCAGGCACACGCTGAACTTCCATAGCTTTTAATCTGTCCTCCAACTGCTTGTACCGGTCTTCAGTAGGAGGGTACTGTTCGTCGTTGAAGTCTGTTTCAGTATCAGAGCCCACGGGAGTAGGGACCTCCCTTTCCTGGTGACTACCTTCCCCCACAGATGGAGTAGTCCTTTCAGCCTCAACCTGTAAGGTGTTCCCGAGTCTGCGCCCAGTGTTGAATAGCACAGTCCTCCTCTTCTTCTTAGTCTTCTTCAGAAGCATGGTTTTTAACTCTTGTTGACCTTGAGCCAAACCCTTGATCAGCTCCTGAAATTGGGCGTTCTGCGCCTGAAGAGCCTTGATAGATGCCTCGGTTGATGATTCAGGGTTCATGATGCTGAAATAAACAGCGAAGAACAGTCAGCATCCTGAAAAGAAGAGTACCTGTGATGCATATGATGAATGATATGTGTTTATGCAATGCATTCAAGAGTTCGAAAATTCAAATTTGTTGTAGACAAAAAGGAACACACGTTATTATTAGGAAAATAATTGTTCAGTACATTAAAGCCTCATAGGCAAACATTACAAAACAGATCAATCCCAAAAGACACTACGCATCCTCTTCGGAGCAATATAGGTATTGAGATTCTTTTCCTCGTGCAGTAGGCGGGTGAGCTCCAGGACCTTTTTCTCACTGGCATGTAGATTGGTTTCCAGAGAATTCCGTTCTTCCTTAAGCTGGATCCAACTCTTCTGCATCTCTTCCCAGGACGTGGGCATGTCAGGATGTTGAATGGTGTAGGACACCTCCCCTTCCAAGTCTGGCTCTTTGATCACAGGGAGAACATGAGGATATGGCATCACCAGCTTCTGGGAGCGGGCTCGTACCCATTTGAGATAAGGCTCCAATGGGATGGAGTTCCTGTGCCCCAGGGTCTTGCTGTCTATTTTGCTGGGCATCCTCCAAGCTTTGATAAATTTCTGGCGAAGTCCTTGCGTATCCTTGTCGAAGTCAAAAACTATGTCAGGAATTAACATCTCATGGGGGCCATCTTTCCGAGCATAACCAAACTGTCTCCAAGCCAGGCATGGGTTGTAAGTAATACCTCCTCTGATTCCAAGTAAAGGAACATTAGGGTACTCCCCACAACGATCAATGATAGTGACATCCTCTCTGGACCGAGAACACCAATGTATATCTGTATGTGTAAGAGTCATCAACCGTTGTGACCACCTCAAACCTCGCTCGTTCTTCAAAACTGATTGTGGAAGGTGCGAAATAAACCACCTTCCCAGGAGGGGAGTGCAGCACATAAGAACACCCCTTTTTCTCATGGTTCGAGTGTAACACGAGTGAAGGATGTCCCCCAGCAACGTAGGTATAGGATTCCTGGACATGAAGACCTTGACAGCACTGATATCTATAAGCTGATCTGGTTTTGGGAATAACACCAACCCATAGACAAGGAGGGCTACAACCTCTTCAAAGGCTTGCAGGTCAAGGGAATTCCAACACTCTTGGGCCTTCTCAAACAGAAACTTTGCCAAGAATCCTTTGATACCATTTCTGGCTTCCCAATGCCCCTTGATGTCAGATGGTTGTAGACATAATGCTTTAGCCACTTCTTCAAGTTTTGGTTCTTTTTTCGTACCGTTGTAGGGTAGCTGGTTGAGAATGGGAATCTTCAGAAGCTGGGAAAACTCTTCTAGAGTAGGCACCAGCTGATAATCCGGGAAAGTAAAACAGTGATGCAGAGGGTCAAAGAATTGGAAAAGGACATTTACCATCTCTTCCTCAATATTGGTATTGACCAGGCTGATGAGTCTACCATGCCTTTCACTGAATGACGAGTTCTCGGGAATCCTGGATGTAAGCTCCTTAAGCTGAGGAGGGACCCTTATAAGGTTGATCTGAATTATCTTTCTGCGGATAGTTTCCATGTCCTACAAAACAAGAACAAAGATGAAGATTCGAACCCCTGAAATGATTAGTGGATGCATATGATGCTGTATGATGTCATGATGCTATGGTTAAACACACCACAAATATTTACAAAGGCAAACATGTAAGGCACACAAGTCACACAAGACAAAGCCCTTAGAGTTTAGGCCAGCATGGGGTCTGGGTATTACCCTCTTGAAGTTGGTGGGCTCAAACCTGTCTTATCAAAGTAACCGGGTTCTAAGGATCTCAATATCATTGGATTGCTTTCATTGTTCATCGTTTCGATTTGGCCACTGACTGGCGATCAAAATATCCCAAGAAAACAACCCTCAATTGAGTGTAGTATCGAGTATCAACCGATTTCGGAGTACACCAAAGTAGTCATCTCACTACCCTAAAGAGGCCAAGATGGTTCAATTAAGGTTCCTAAGGTCTGTTGATGCTTCACGATACCACATGGAGGCCCCGTACTCTCCTTGATTGACTCAAGGGTTACCGGTACACACCAAAGTGCCACATCAACGTAGCAGACTGCTTCAACCATATCGGTATACCCCGCACAGTTCCCTCACAGCCTTGTTGCTACTTTCTAAGAAGGTATCCCCAGATCCGGGTTAGGATCTATAGAACTCCCAAGACAGTCCCACAATTTAAAGCAAGCAAAGAAGACAATTGAAAACACAGTGATCTTAATCCTAAGGTACACCTCACTTTATAATGTCCCCAGCAGAGTCGCCAGTTCTGTGATCGGTGGATCTGGAACTGACTGTTTAAAGCTGGTTCGCGAAATGTCGCGGAAGCAAGAGTCGCCACCGTCTTTTATTTTCTCCAAATGGAAAGGACAAAAGCACAGAAAAATTCCTTAAAGAGATTGCTCTCGGTTCGGGAGGTAGGTTATAGAAAGGGAAGGTGTTAGCACCCTTTCTATCCATGGTTATCCATGGGCTCTTAGATACTTGCTCATTGTGTTTTCAAAAATGTTTGTTTGCTTTTCAACTGTGGGTTTTAAAAAGTTTCTTTGAAAATTCCAGTTCGACTCTTGTATCGGTCCTCAAGAGTGTTTGAAAAATTGCTTTCGAAAGCTTTTTGAAAAGGTGTCGGTGTGAAAAGTATTTTTGATTTGTTTTGAAATTAGAGTAAGTATCTAGAGTCGTCTACCTACCCTAAAGAATTCGTCTGTGTAAATGTCCTTTAAAGTAGTGCCATCCCACCATTGAGAGGTAGGTAGCACCACCGTTGGAGGTGTTCGGGTCAATTCGAGAGTTAAGGACAGCGTGGTCACCAAGCAATAGTAAGATACCTTAGAAGCTACCCTTATGCCATTGATCTTTTTCTTCCGAGGCAACTTGTTTCGAGGCAACCTATTCGAGGCAGCTAGATCAATGGAACATAAGGACTTACTAAGACGTCCTGTACTCAACGACCACGTTTCGAGGGGCAAGGCAACAGGGTGATCACCAGAGCAATGGGAAGACACCTTAGAAGCTACCCTCATGCCAGGTTCCCGGATCATGAGGACTTACTAAGACATCCTCTACTCGACGATCACCTTTCGAGGTAAGGCAACAGTGAGGCGTACCCTAGGGGTGGTGTGTGATTTGTGTGTCATTTTCAGTTTATTGTTTGTCTTGTCATGCATTGGTGATCTACGCTTTGATTTTATTTGGGCATTCATTCTTTCATGTTATGGTTTAACAGTTAAAAGTGCAGAAATTTAAAGTGCGGGAAGGATAAAGGTCCTACGCTATTACAAGGGCGCGGGTCTACAACGCCAAATTAATCCAGACCCGATTTAAAATAAATTGCAGAAAATAAATGTCTAATAGCTATTACATGGCTTTGGTACAATTACATTATATTTACATCAAAAATAAATAAAACGCGCGAAAAAGGAAAATATGAACGAATGCGAGGGCGTTGAACCCTTTAAGGAATTAAAATAAAATTAATGGAATAATTAAATTAAAAAAAAAAGAAAGAACTTGTTTTTTATATTTTTTTTGGATTTGCATTTATGACATTAAAGAAAATTAAATTAATTAAAAGTCAAATAATTAATTCTAATTCTAATGTTTTTTTAATTTATTAAAGAAAATGCATTAAAGTTAAAACCTAGAATAAAAAACTAATTAATTATAAAATTTATTTACAAAAATTAATGATTGATGATAAAAATATTTAATTAAACAAAAGATAAAAAAAAAGATTAAAGATCTATTTTTATTATTTTTTTGGTTTATTGTGAAAAAAAAGAATTAAATTATAACCTAGGATTAAATCTAAATTAATTATGGAATTTAATTACAAAATTAATACTAAAAATAAAATTATTGTTTTTATTATCTTTTCTGATCTTTTTTATGTTTTTTATATTTTGAAAATATTAATTAATTAAAAGAAAACAACAATTAAAAGAATATAAAAAAATAATAAAAGAACAAAAGAAAAGAAAGAAATTGTAAGAACCTAAGGGGGTGAAGCCCCTAATTTGGAGGTAAAGCCCATGTGATTAGGCCCATTGGAATTTCTGACTTTGTGGACTTTTTTGCTCACACGCTGGCACGTTGACTCAAGCTTAAGGTGTTCATCAATCCTCAGCCTTTGATCTGATCTCCAGGGGTACGTGGATGTTGGATTCCTGAGGGCATATGGTGCGTCTTGATGCTGGCGCTACATGGGAATAGTTATTGAAAAATAATATGGAAACATGTAAGACCTGGGGCTCGAACCCAGGTCATGGACATTGCAAACACGTTTACTTACCACTGAGCCAATTCACATATGTTAATATATAATAGCTAACAAATATAATAAATGAAAACAAATGCTAGTGGGGTTTCTGCGCGCGAAATTCAAAAGGACCTATCACATCCTGCCACGAGTTCGTCTTCTTCACCATCCCTGAAACACAAAAACATGAGGCAACGGTTTTATGTGCGTTTTCTTAGGCCAGCTATTGAAAAATAGCGATTAGCCCTCAGTCACTCATAAATTGAGCGCGAGGGTTGGTTCTTGTTCGTCCAAGTCTCCTGAATCCATCCCTGGCATCGTGGTTTGCTAATTTTACACGATCAAGAAACCCCCAATTCAGAAACCTGTAAACCCTAAAAAATGATAATGGCATATTTGTGTACAAGGCCTAAAAACATAATTAAACAACATGGTAAGTATCAGGATGCATCATTGAACAAGAATACGTAAATTAAATGTCATGGAAATGCCTCAAAATTAAGATACGAGTATGCAACTTTATGAGAAAAATTTGGATTCTGTACAGTGTTTCAAGAGGTTATCTTTGATGCTTGTGATTGGAATACGTCCTACAATGCTTGAGGAAGCTAATGGGATGGGAATTTTGGCTTGAAACCACCCCTAACTGAGTTTTCAGATTTGAGCTTTTTTGTGAAAAGTGAGTTTTGTCGTGAGCAATAGGGTGCAGATTCTGTGCAATTCTTGTTGTCTCTCAATTGTATATACTCTAGTCAAGGTGTATGAATGATAGTTATGGCCAATAAAGCCTTGCTTTGATGATTTGGATTTTCACATAAACCACCATTATCAACTTTCCATTTTGAGTCCATTTTTGAATTCTTGCCTTGTTTACTCCCTTGCACGAATTTTGGTAGGCACATAATGGTGTTTCAAGGCTAGTAAAAACCAAATATTCCCTTTTAAATCAATTTTTGAATTTCTTTTGATTTTAAAAGATTTAAAATTAATTAAATCCAATAAAATCAATAAAAAGTGAAAAAATTAATAAAAAAATCTGAAATAAAAGGTGGGACACGTGGGAGGCATGGCCAAGTTAATTCAAGTGGAAAAAGTGGGCCCCTTTTGTCAAAAATGAGATTTCAAGGATAAATGATTTTGGCCATTTCACAAAAATTTCCCAACTTCTCCAATGCATAACTTGCTCAATTTTTAAGCTTTGCTCATGTTATTGGACATTTTAGAAAGGTCTTGAAGTCCTATAAACAATGTCTTTGGTCCCATGTCATTTTGATTTACCAATCTCAAGTTATGGCCTTTGACTTAAAGTCCCTTTTTGTTGACTTTTGAAAATGACCTATAATGTTGAAATTGATAACTTTTTGTGAGAGCATTTCTTGGATTTGAAGTATGAAGATGAGTTGTAGTAAATGTATTTCTCTTCAAAATGAGCTTTGGATGGAATTTTTCTGATAATCCATGTGAAAGTTATGCCTTGGTCAATTTCAGTTGACTTTTTCAGCTGTCCAAAAATAGAAACTTTTGTATCTTGATGATTTTTGAGCCAAGTTTTGAGAATCATGATCAAGCATTGATCAAATGATGTTTGTGGCTTCAAAATAAGATGTTGACCAAAAATTTGAACTTTTGACTGTCAAATGACCATTTTGCCCCTACAGTTGACTGTAGTGCAATTAGGGTTTTTGACTGTGCAATTTTGTGCTGAAAGTCTTGAAACTTGATATGAGGATGCTTGACCCTATTTGTAGGCATGTGGGACTTGATTGGGCCCTTTGAAACTTCATTTTCTTGATCAGAACCAAAACCATAATTTTGCTTGCTTAGGAGGCCCTTGCACTGTGCAACCCTTGGGGAGATTTGAAGCTTGGCTTGGCAATTCTTTGAAGAATATGGGAGGGCAAATTTTGGGGTACAACAAGGCCCAAGAAGCACAAGGCCTTGTTGACTTTCCTGATCGTGTGCATGTTCATTGACCAAAGCATTGAGTGTTCATCACCTTCTGGCCTTCAGATTGGTGATCAAGGCCACATGGCAAGCTGACGCGTGAGGCCCATGGTGGAACGTTTGAGAAGCGCTGCACCTGAAAGCATTAAGAAAAATATGAAGAATATATGGGGGACCTGGGAATCGAACCCAGGTCCCAGTGCTTGCAAGACATGTCCTCCACCATCTGAGCCATGGAGCGCAGTTGTAAACATAATAATCAACAAAAGTAATATATGTAACGTAGTAATTATGTCGGAATTCAGGAAACGCGCGCGTGGATTTGAATGCCCCAACCACATGTTGCCACGCATGTTGTCTTCTTTGTTTCACCTGCAACTATAAACAAGATAGCAGGGGTTTTAAACCCCCACAAAATAAAAGTGAAAAAAATAGCGATTAGCATCATGCGCTATATAAATTGAGCGCGAGTATCTCATTCGATTCGTCTTGTCCCTCTCAATTCAACCATGGGTGTCCTGAAGGCCAATTTTTTTGTATGTGAGAAACCCCAATTCCAAACCTTAAGAACCCTAGAACGTGTTAATGGCAAGTTATGATTCAGCGCGTTATAATGCAATTAGATTATTCCATTAGCTTCAGAATGTTCCTAACAACACAAACCAATCAAGAAAAATGGTTAAAAATGCATGAATGATGATATGTAATTCTGGAAAATAATGCAAACCGTAGGGCTTGTTCTTGCGCGTTCTTTGAGCTTTAAGACTCGTTCTTGATTGTAATAGCTTCCTGGAGACTCAGGCAATATGTTTGAGTCACTTTTAGGCTTTGAATCCACCTGCAAATAGGATTTCAGTTTCACCATTTTTTTGAACTTTTTGCAATTTGGTTGTATCGTTTCAGCAGCAATTGTTTGTGTCCTTGAGTAGGGTTTTCTTCAGCACATATATGTGAATGGAATTAGGTTAGAATTAAGCCCAAAAGTCCATGGCATTATGACTTGAATATATGATTGGCAATCAAATCTTTTTTCAATCTTTTCTTTCATGAAACCTTGCCAATCATGGATATTTTGCCTTGTTGATTGAGAAACGAGTTGCCAGCTTGCCCTAGTCATATTTGCTGCACAAAAAGATCTAAAAAAAGCACATCTTTTGAATTTTCTTATAATTAAAACCAATTAAATGAGTTAATATTAATATAAATTCAATTAATTAATTAAAAATAAGAAAATAAGTCAAATTAAGCTTAATGGGTCGTGCATAGGCTTTGGGTAAAGATTCAAGAAAGAATTTGAGGCCCATTAGCAAAAATGAAGTGTTTTAGGCAAATTTGACTTTTGAAAGTTTCCAAAAATTTCCCAACTTCTCCAATGCATATCTTGCTCAATTTTGAAGCTATGAACATGTTCTTGGACATTTTGGAAAGGTATTGAAGTCCTCTAACCAATGCCTTTGGTCCCATGTCATTTTGATTTACCAATCTCAAGTTATGGTCTTTGACTTAAAGTGCCTTTTTGTTGACTTTTGAAAATGACCTATAATGTTGAAATTGATAACTTCTTGTGAGAGCATTTCTTGGACTTGGAGTGTGAAGATGAGTTGTAGGAAATCTCATCCCCTTCAAAATGAGCTTTGGATGGGATTTTTCTGATAAACCATGAAAATGTTATGCCTTGGTCAATTTGCAGTTGACTTTTCAACTGTCCAAAAATAGAAACTTTTGCATCTTGAGACTTTTTGAGCCATGCTTGTGGAATCATGATCAAGAATTGATCAAATGATGATTGTGGCTTCAAAATAAGATGTTGACCAAAATTTTTGACTTTTGACTGTGAAATGACCATTTTACCCCTGCAGTTGACTGTGGAGCAATTAGGGTTTTTGATTGTGCAAGTTGATGTTGTGAGTCTTGAAACTTGACATATGGATGCTTAACAATGTATATAGGAATATGGGACTTGATTGGACCCTTGAAAACCTCAATTTCTATGCAAGAACCAAAACCCTAATTTTGACTGTGTTAGGAGGCAATTGGACTGTGCAACCCTTGAGAGATTTTGAAGCTTGATCTTGCCAAATCTTGAAGAATATGGGAGGGCAAATTTTGGGGTACAACAACAACCATTAGGATTTTTTCTAATTTCCCCCTTAACTGTTCTCTTTTGTAATTAAAACTTCATTCACAAATCAAAAATACAAAAACACTTCTAACCATTACTTGAATTTATTTTAAAACTCGCAAAAACACTCAACCAATCAAAACTCCCCTAAAGGGCATGTTATCTCCGTTCTACCGCGATATCGGCCGTGCCTATTACTAGAATGTGTGCGTTAACGTCGCCCACTAAAAATAAACATAAACAAACCAACCATTTTCTAGAGGAACTACAGTATTTTGATTCCTTCATTGGATACGTAGGCAAAGGGTCGTGAAACCCTCACGAACGCAATAATAAAAAACCATTCATTTCCACTTAAGCAAGCATAGTTGTAGATAAATACACCCTTTAAGACAAACAAACAAAACGGATCCCGTTGAGTACAATGGATGTGAGGGGTGTTAATACCTTCCCTTCGCATAACCGACTCCCTTACCCTTTCTCTTGGTCGCAAGTCCATCTTATCCATTCCCTTGTGGTTTTATCGATATTTCCCCTTCCTTCGGGATAAATAAAGTTCGGTGGCGGCTCTGTATTTTCTGCCGGTAGCTTCAGCTGGCGACTCTGCTGAGGACTTTTTTTTGCGAGTCTCTCCTAGTTTTGTTTATTTGTCTTTTTGGGTGTTTATTTATTTGCTTTATTTTTCTTTACTGTTTTATTATTGCTTTATTTGTATATATTGCAAATATTGTTGCTACTCACATATTCTGGATACATTGTGATGTTGGGTTTGGTGATTACTTTTGATAAGTCCTATACCCGGACTTGGGTTACACATAGGATTAGGACGGATGATATAGTCATGTTAACTTTGAGGGAGTAATCCCGAAGAAGGAGGCATGAAAATCCCCCACTCAGTGGAGGTCCCCTTGAAAGTAGTGATGTTTACCGAGTAATCGGGAAGACGTTGTTGCTTTCGACCTGGGAACTCGAGAAGCTGAGGGTCGTAGAACCATTAACCCATCCTGGCCTTTTAGGTGCAGTGCGGAGACTATAACAGGGTAATCTGGAAGTAGTTGTCATGCGATATTGCACTCGGACAAGTTTTTCCTTCGAATATTACTGATTACCAAGTAATTGGGACGTCGATAATATCCAAAGGACGAGCGTAGACTTCGAGAACTCTTTAGAACCTTGTTCGGAAGGTGATAAACCCCTAATACATACCTCATGGGTGGTTACTTTGACTCCATGCTTGTGACGTCGAACTTTTGATCTTGTTACTTTCAGCCTGTGCAACGGACTACGCAATGGTTATCCAGAATATGTGGAGCTGAGACTTCATGCCATAGCATACCATGACATCATATCATCATGTATATATATCTCATATCTAGGAAAATCCAAAAACCATTCTCGTTGATATAGCTTTTAAAAAAAAGGGAAAATTTTAAAAGATAGACGGTTCTTTGGGTCTCCTCAGCAATGAAGATAAAGCATTCATAAATACTACCATGCATTCATTTTTCACAAAAAAAACTCATTAGGGTCCCTTTTCTCAGACTACAGTAAACAGCAAAGACGACTCCTCCACATCCTTACCGTACCAGAGGCAACCAGCAAAGGCTAATGGATCTTTTTGAAGAGAACCAGAATGCACTCCGCCGAGATATGGACACCATGGATACTCACATGGATCAACTTATGGAAACCCTTCATGCCGTGATCAAGGGTCAAGAAGAACTACATCAAAGTATTTCCAAGCTTGCTACTGCTGCACCCTTCACTTCTGCTAATGGGAGAAATGAAAATGCAAATGTTGAAACACCTATCGGCGCTCCTAGGAATGATGTTGATGATCACCATGATGTTATTGATTTTGATGAACCCCAAGTGAACCTTGCTGTCGGGGTTGCCGAAACTGCAAAAATGTATCATGCTCTCGAAGAGCGACTTAGAGCCATGGAGGGTATCAAGGCTTCCGGATTCAATACTGCTGCAATGTGTCTCGTGCCTGGGGTAGTCATTCCTCCCAAGTTCAAAGTCCCAGATTTTGACAAATATAAAGGCACTTCTTGCCCAGAGACTCATCTCCCTTCCTATTTTCGTAAAATGGCTGCCTATGCTGAAAACGGACCGTTACTCATGCACTTCTTTCAAGATAGCTTGATCGGGGCATCATTGGATTGGTATATGCAATTGGAAAGATCTCATGTCAGTACTTGGGGAGAACTTGTTGACGCTTTTTTGAAACATTACCATTATAATACTGCCATGGCTCCTAGCCGTACTTATCTCCAAGGGATGGTACAAAAATCTGAAGAGACTTTCAAAGAGTACGCTCAGAGGTGGCATGAACTGGATGCAAGGGTCCAACCTCCTCTCTTGGATCGTGAATTGATTGATCTGTTTATGGGTACTCTATGAGGCCCTTATCTCCAACATATGCTCAGTAGCACTTCTACTTCTTTCTTTGATATGGTCATTATTGGTGAACGCGTTGAGACGTGCATTAAGGCTGGAACGATTCAAGGTGTTCCTAACAATGTTAACAACAATGCGACTATTAGTAGAAAACCATTTTCTGGTTTTGTCAAGAAGAAAGAGGGCGAGACTAGTGCCATCACCATCAACCAAGGAAGAGCTCCCGCATTTCCTCAAGTCTGATTCCCTTATTTTCCTACACCTGTTGCTATTTCCAACCAATTTGTTCCTCAAGTATATACTGCTACAACTCCAGCACCCTAGATGGCCCAACAACGGCCTTTCGCTCCGCAGCCACATTATGTTCCACAACAACCATTTGCACCTCCTCCAACTTATCAACAACCGAATCAACAACCTCAAGGCCCGAGAGCCCCTCAAAGACAAAGAGCCTCTGAAAGAAGATTTGATCTCATTCCTATGTCCTACACTCATCTTCTCCCATAGTTACTTGCTAGTCAATTGGTTCAATTGCGCGAACTCAGTCCACCGCCAAATCCTCTCCCTAGGGGGTATGATACTAATGCTCATTGCGAATTTAATTCTGGTTCCCCAGGCCATACAATTGAAAATTGTAGAGCATTCAAATGCAAAGTTCAAGACCTCATCGATGAAAAAGCCATCAACTTTAACCCTGTTGGTCCGAATATTCAAAATAATCCCATGCCTCCTCATCAAGGGGGAACGGTCAATGCTATTGAAGAAGTTAATGAACGGGTTTTGGTATCAAAGGTTGACGAAATTAAGATATCTTTAGAAACTGTCAGAGAACATTTGTTGAAGCATGAGGTGCTACAAGAACTCCATGACTTCTGCTTAACATGTTCCTCCAAACCTGAAGAGTGTGCTGATTTGAAGACGACCATCCAACAGTTGATCGATGAAGGTGTCCTACAGATAGAGAAAATAGTCTGAGAAGAAGAGATTGATGTCCTGGAAATCCCCTACTATCTGAGAAGCTTCTCAGTAACCCCTGGTATTCCGTTAACAATTCAGGTTCCTACTACCCCCACAGTGATTTAAGCTCATATTCCTCCTACATGCAACGACTCGAAGGCCCCATGGGAGTATAATATGGTTTATATTCATGGAAGAAAGTATGAGTGTCCTCCAGTTGTTGACAAGAATTTTACCAACATTGCAGGAACCAGTAACATGACTCGCAGTGGTCGGATCATTTCTCCTCCACCACCACCTCTTAAGGAAACTAACAGTGAAGCTCTAGCTAAGGCCAGGGGAAAGCAAGTGATGGATAATCAACCTGGACCTTCTGTAGGACAAGAGGCGGAGCAGCTTTTGAGAATTCTCAAGCGGAGTGATTACAAAGTAGTGGATCAACTCAACCAGACACCATCCAAGATTTCCATCTTGTCTCTCCTTTTGTGTTCAGAGGCCCACGGCAACGCCTTATTGAAGACCTTATGTTCTGCTCATGTTACCCAAGACATCTCTGTGGCCCAGTTTGAAGGAATCGTCACCAATATTGCTGTGGGAAATTGTTTGGGTTTCTGTGATGATGAACTCCCAGTTGAAGGCAGAGCCCACAATAAAGCGCTACATGTTTCTATGAAGTGTTTGGACACTGTTTTATCTCGAGTTTTGGTTGATACGGGTTCTTCACTCAATGTGATGCCTAAGGCTACTTTGTTTAAGCTGAATATGGACGTAGTAATGATGAGGCCCTCCACTCTAAATGTTCGAGCGTTTGATGGTTCGAGAAGATCTATGGATGGAGAAGTGGATTTGCCTGTCAAGATTGGTCCCCACACTTTCTATTTGTCGTTCTATGTTATGGACATCCGTCCATCCTATACTTTCCTTTTGGGTCATCCATGGATTCATGTAGCAGGGGATGTGACATCTACTCTTCATCAACGTCTGAAGTTCGTTGTGAATGACCAAGTTGTCGTTGTTTGCGGGGAAGAAGACATAGTGATTAATAATCTGACTACCTACCGTTATGTGGAAGTGGAAGGCGAGGTACAAGAGTTTCCCTTTCAAGCTCTGGAAATTGTTACTGTTGACAAATTCCTCGTCGTGGAATGTAAGAAGTCTGGGATACCCATGGCCTCTTTGAAGGATGCCAAAGCCCTCATAGAAGCTAGACCTCCCCATGACAATTGGGGCAAATTGATTGAAGTGCCAGAGAAGAAAGATCGTTTCGATCTTGGGTATCAGCCATCATCCTCTATGCAAGCTGGTTGGATTCCTCTCAAAGGACAGCAGGTTCCCCCAATTTCTGAAGTGTTCGTCAATGCTGGTGTAGGCAAAGAAGTACAAGTTCTCTCCATAGATGTTAAAGGTGACGATGAAGATGTTTCAAGATTTATATATCAAGTTGCGCTGGACCAGGAGCTCAGAAATTGGACTGCTGTGGACATCCCTGAAGTTGTTTTCCTTGATGTGTAATTTTCTGTTTCCATTTAAGTCGTATGTCCTGCCCAAGGCATATTGACAGCTTGTAGAAGGGGCCCCTTATGTTTCAATCTTCGTTTAACATTGAATGAAAAATCGCACTTTCACATATAATTTTGTTTCCTGTCTTTTCTTTTACTTTTACTTTTTCAAAATAAAAATGGAAATACTTTTCTTTTCATATTCTAAATACTCTTTTGCACTTTCTAAAAATAAAACATAAAATCATCGATCATGCAGATCCGTCTCGGACTCCGTTGGAAATGATAATGCTATGGCTCCTTATATCCTTGAGAATTCAGTTGATCATGCTAACGAAGATAGTGAGGAAGATTGTGAAGTCCCTGAAGAACTATCCAGACTCTTGAGATAGGAAGAGAAGTTCATCCAGCCGTATCAAGAAGAAACAGAAGTCGTTAATCTTGGTACCGAAGAGGTAAAGAGAGAAGTCAAAATAGGGGCCGCCTTGAAAAGTGAAGAAAAGAAGGGGTTGATTGAGTTGCTTCAAGAGTATGCTGACATCTTCGCCTGGTCGTACGAAGACATGCCTGACTTAGACACTGATATAGTAATGCATAGATTGCCACTCAAGCCAGAATGTCCTCCTGTAAAGAAAAAGCCAAGAAGGACCAGACCCGACATGGCTTTGAAGATCAAAGAAGAGGTTCAGAAATAGATTGAAGCAGGTTTCCTATCTGTGATAAACTACCCGCCTTGGATTGCTAACATTGTGCCCATACCTAATAAGGATGGTAAGGTACGTATGTGTGTTGACTACCGAGACTTGAATAGAGCAAGCCCGAAGGATGATTTCCCGTTGCCTCATATTGATGTATTGGTTGATAACACTGCTCAGTCTTCGGTGTTTTCCTTTATGGATGGGTTCTCTAGCTACAATCAGATAAAGATGGCTCCAGAAGACATGGATAAAATAGCTTTCACAACTCCTTGGGGTACCTTTTGCTATAGAGTCATGCCTTTTGGTCTTAAAAACATTGGTGTGATATATCAGCGAGCTATGGTGACTCTCTTTCATGACATGATTCATAAAGAGGTTGAGGTATATGTGACGACATGATTGCGAAGTCACAGACTGAGGAAGAACATTTGGTCCATTTGCAGAAGTTGTTTGGTCGTTTACGAAAGTTCAGGTTAAGGCTTAATCCCAACAAATGCACCTTTGGGGTTCGATTGGGAAAGTTACTTGGTTTTATCGTGAGTCAATAAGGAATTGAAGTAGATCCAGACAAAGTAAAAGCAATACAGGATATGCCGATGCTGAAAAATGAAAAGGAAGTACGAGGTTTCCTTGGAAGATTGAATTACATAGCCAGGTTCATTTCCCATCTTATTTCTACCTGTAAACCCATCTTTAAATTGTTACGCAAGAATCAGGATGTTCGTTGGGATGAGAGTTGTCAAGAAGCTTTCGAGAAGATTAAGCAGTATCTTCAAGAACCCCCAATACTCATACCACCAGTTCCCGAGAGACCTCTCATTATGTATTTGACTATGCTTGAAGGATCTATGGGTTGTATGCTCGGACAACATGATGATACTGGACGAAAAGAACACGCCATTTATTACCTGAGCAAGAAGTTTACTGATTGCGAATCAAGGTATATCTTACTTGAGAAGACTTGTTGTGCTCTTACATGGACAGCTCGACATTTGAGGCAGTATATGTTGACACATTCTACACTTCTAATATCTAAGATGGATCCGATAAAGTACATCTTCGAGAAACCAACACTTACAGGCAGATTGGCTCGGTGGCAAATGCTTTTGTCTGAGTATGACATCTACTACGTCACACAAAAGGCTATCAAAGGTAGCATTCTTGCTGATCATCTCGCTCACCAACCATTGGAAGAATATCAGCCCATGAAGTTCGATTTTACAGACGAGGATATTATGAAACTTGATGATGATGGAGGACCTGAACTAGGGGAGCGATGGACTCTCACGTTCGATGGTGCATCAAATGCTATGGGTCACGGAATTAGGGGAATTTTGACCTCTCCACGCAACACTCACATACCTTTCACTGCCAGATTATGTTTTGATTGCACAAATAATGTCGCTGAATACGAAGCTTGTGTGATGGGCCTTAAAGCCACCATTGATTTGAAGATCAAGATTCTTGAAGTTTACGGGGACTCTTCCTTAGTGATACATCAAGTACGGGGTGATTGGGATACACGACACCCTAATTCAGTTCCATACCGGGATTACATATTAGAGTTGCTGCCCGCTTTCGATGAGGTCACCTTTTAGCACATTCCTAGAGAAGTAAATCAACTGGCAGACTCTCTGGCCACTTTAGCAGCAATGTTCAAAGTCAGTTACCCGAATCATGCACCTAGTATAAAGATCTGTCGTTACAAGGAGCAAGCACACATTTTCCCTGCTCATTGTCTCACAACTGAAGATGTATCAGATGAAAGGCCGTGGTACTTTGACATCAAAAGATATCTTGAGAAGCAAGAGTACCCTGAAGGTGCTACAATTTGTGATAAGAGGACTCTTAGAAGGTTGGTGTCTAAATTTTTACTGTCAGGAGACGTTCTGTACAAGAGAAAATTTGATTCGGTTCTGCTCAGATGCGTGGATAGACACGAAGCAGAATCCATTATACGAGAAATACATGAGGGCTCTTTTGGGACTCATGCCAGTGGGAATTCCATGGCCAAGAAAATCCTACGAGCAGGTTATTTCTGAATGACGATGGAAAGTGACTGTTGTGTATATGCCAAAATGTGCCACAAATGTCAAGTTTACGCATATAGGATACATGTTCCTCCCACTCCTTTGAATGTGATAACTTCACCATGGCCCTTTGCAATGTGGGGCATCGATATTATTGGACGCATTGAGCCGAGCACTTCAAATGGACACATGTTTATCCTCGTTGCTATTGATTACTTCACCAAGTGGGTGGAAGCGGCTTCGTACAAGAATGTGACCAAGCAAGTTGTCACTCGTTTCATCAAAAGAGAGATCATATGCCAGTATGGAACTCCTAACAAGATCATCACTGATAACGGGTCAAATCTCAACAACAAGATGATGAAGGAAATGTGTGAAAAGTTCAGGATCGAGCACCATAATTCATCACCTTATCGGCCGAAGATGAATGGGGCAGTTGAAGCCGCTAACAAGAACATAAAGAAGATCGTCCAGAAAATGGTGAGAACATACAAAGATTGGCATGAGATATTGCCTTTTTCCCTGCATGGCTATCGAACTTCGATGCATACTTCCACTGGGGAAACTCCGTTTTCACTAGTCTATGGTATGGATGCAGTACTCCCGGTCGAAGTGGATATTCCTTCCTTGAGGGTTCTGATGGATACTAGGCTTGATGAAGCTGAATGGATTCAAACGAGACTCGACCAACTCAATCTCATCAAAGAAAAGCGCCTCGCAACCATTTGTCACGATCAGTTATACCAACAGCGTCTCAAGAGGGCATTTGACAAGAAGATTCAGCCTCGAGAGTTCCACACAGGTGACCTGGTCTTAAGAAAGATTCTCCCAATCCACACTGATCCAAGAGGCAAATGGACTCCCAACTATGAGGGACTGTACATCGTGAATAAAGTTTTCTCAAGAGGTGCTCTAATCCTGACAAACATGGATGGGGAAGATGTTCCGCTTCTAGTCAATTCAGACTCAGTCAAAAATACTACGCATAAAAGGACCTGCTAATTCGAAAACCCGAAAGGGAGGCTTAGGAAAAAGTTAGGGCTAAAAAAGAGAAAAAAGGAATAACCCGCTAAGTTGAAAACCCAAAAGGGCGACTTAGCCAAAAATGAGTGTCCCGGTGGACTGAAAACCCGAAAGGGCGATCCAGGCAAAAATTAGGGACAAAAAGCGAGAGACTGCAGTCTGAAGACTCTTCACGTGCAACCTCCTAATGCGGGATGGATCAATCTATCTATTATCCTTTGGAAGCACGGCACTAGGACGACCCGGGATACGAGAACTATAGCAATATCAGTTTTAACGGAAGTTCGAGATTTTCTTATTGCCATTTTACTCGTTGTATTTCTTTTCTTCTCCGCAACTTCCTCGTTTAGGAGTTGTTTCTATGTACGAATGCCCATTCACGGGCCAGACTCATTAATAGAAATTTGTCATTCCATTAAGAAATCTTTGTTATGTTCTTTTACTTTATTTTTCGTATGCGAATTGTGATTTAAATTCTTTGTTAATCATTGCATTGAAAACAATAAGTCAATAATGATCACGAGCTAAGATGTGAAACACTACATTACATGGATATGAAGGCATCCCAAGGTAATGTTGTGGCGTTCAAGTGTTCGATCTTTTGTGCAGGTAGCAAGTCATAACGGTCGCCTTGACCAAGATTTCATCCTCATCGCCTCCTCACAATCGACCGAGCGCCTGATTCTCCCACATGGAGAGACTTGGGGCATTGATTGAGATCCACGTCTCTTTTCAGTTATTCACAAAATGTCTAGCACATGAAGGGAGTCAGATCAAGTCATTTCTCCTCAGCAAGATTTAATCCCCCGATGAACTCGACAAGGCTAACCCTTTTCTCTCAAATTTTAAGCACCATTCCATATTGGCACCTCAAGATGATGAGCATCAGATCCTAATGAATTTTGGCACTTTACATACAATAATCATCACGACATATTGCACTGCATCCTCAAATGCATAGCACATCCATGGATCATCATGTCACACTTCGAATGCATATGAAGCATGAGCCAGAACAATCCCAAATAAATCCCAAATCAACAAAACATCCTCACAAAGAATATCATCCTCATAATTCCCAGTTAACATCTGTTATTACACTACCAACTAAAATAAACCAGGGTGTTAGTACGTCATGCTCCCCAGCTCTCAATACTCATGTTATCTTTTCCTAAGGTTGTAGATCGTCCGTAGATTTTACCGTCGCGTCATCTTTATAAGGTCGTAGGTCGCCCATAGATCTTACCTTCACTTTATCTCTCTTAGGGTCGTAGGTCGTCCGTAGACTTTACCCTCTCCTCGTCTTATTTTTAAGGTCGTAGATCGTCTGTAGATCTTACCGCCGCGTCATCTTTCTAAGGTCGTAGGTCGCCCATAGATCTTACCTTCACTTTATCTCTCTTAGGGTCGTAGGTCGTCCGTAGACTTTACCCTCTCCCTATCGTATTTCCTAAGGTTGTAGATCATCCGTAGATCTTACCCTCACTTTACATTTCCTAAGGTTGTAGGTCATCCGTAGATCTTACCTTCACTTTATCTATCTTAAGGTCGTAGATCGTCCGTAGATCTTACCTTCGCATTTTAGGTTCGTAGATCGTTCGTAGATTTTACCATCGTGTTATATTTTTAGGGTCGTAGATCTTCCGTAGATCTTACCATCGTGTTATATTTTCGGGGTCGTAGATCGCCCGTAGGTCTTACCTTCGCTTTACCCTCTCCTCATCTTGTTTTAGGGTCGTAGATCGTCCGTAGATCTTACCATCGCGTTATATTTTTAGGGTCGTAGATCGTCCATAGATCTTACCATCGCGTTACATTTTTAGGTTCGTAGATCATACCTAGATCCTACCTTCGCTATATCTCTCTTAGGGTTGTAGGTCGCTCGCAGGTCTTACCCTCGTGTTACTTTTCTTGGGTCATAGATCATACGCCAATCTTTACCCATTGTCTTTACCTTTCTTTTTGGGTCATGAATCTTGCATGATAAGATTCTCGGTTGTCGTCAAATTCTACCTGTCATCTTTAAGTTATTATGCTGTTAATAATCATACCTTCAGCCACCACGACATTATCAACCGTATCCTTTCAGTCACTCTACCTCCCACTCCCTCAGGAACCTTGTATTGGCACCGTTACCCCGATACGAGCTACCATTGTTCAACCATGTTTATCCATCATGACCAGTCCACCAAGAGACCAGTTTGCCCTTCCCCAGCAAACATTCACACCAATAAATAACACTCACACCATTCTCTCCAGGACAAATTTTGGGTCTTGGTATTTAATCATCTTCCACCTTGAAATTTCAAAAGGCTGACGCCGATCTCACCTTCAGGTTTAAGACGATTAAAAAGGGGCAGCCGTCGTACCCCAAATTTTCCCTACCTTTTTTACTTTTGTCTGGCTTTGAACTTTGTATTCCATTCACACCATTTTCACTCATTCATTTGCATATCCCGCATCTCATTGAATCAGGCGCTTTGGTTTAAGGTATTAGGGTTGTGCCCTCTTTATGTCTAATTTTGTTTTGAAGTTTTCTTATCAGGTAAAAGGGAAGGTCATCTGGTTCTCGGTTAGTGGATCGTGGGGTGGATTCTTGAGGTATCATGGATTGTTTTTTTATCAAGCTACCAGGTTGTTTCTCGCTCGAATTCATCAGAGCTGGGATTAGGGTTTATTTCCCTATTGTTTGTCAAGAGACTAGGGTTTTGGACCCCTAGAAAATCTTACGAGTTAGGAATATTTGAAGTTTGATGCAAGAAATGAAATTATGATCAGGGGTCTAAGGAGTTGAGGATTTGAATCGTTGGAAGGTAGAGTCGTGATACAAGTGATTTAAGGTGGAAGATTACTAATGAACAAAGCATAATTATTCTTTCAAATACCTGTTGCTTGCCAAGCAAGTTCACTCGTATCGAGAACACTTGAAATTATGAGTTCCAGTTGGTTCAAGGTTGGAAAGGTTCTAGGCGTACAAGGTTGAAGTTGGATCATCTTGGATCCAAGTACGAAAGGCTAAATGTACATCTTGATTTCAAAATCAACTCAAAATATGCTAAAGAGAGAGAGAGAGAGTTAATGACTTGGAAGTTCTATAGTCATGTACCAAAATTCATCACCATTGTCCATTACTCATCTAAGACATCAAACAAGTTTATTGTTCATTACAAGATCATTCAAGTTTCGAGTAATTTCCACTTGTATTCACACAATTATCCATCCGGATTTACAAGGTTTACCATGAGTTCAAACTCATTCAAAATGATCCTATGCTAACATCCATTAGTCAAGACTTATCCAATTTCCATACAACAAGATTCATCATTCAAAGTTCAAGTTTTAATCTCATTCAAGCAATATTCGAGGTTCATTCATTTAAAATCATTAAAAGTTACAATTCTTTTTGTCATGGCATTCTTGAAAGAAAAGTAGAAAGGAAAATTACAAGTCTTTTGAACATGGATACCTAAGTCCTAATCCTACGCTAAATTTAAGCCTAAACACCTTTTTTTCAAGGCTTCAAAATATCTTGTGCCAACATGGACCATATGTCTTGCCTTTGCCTTATTTTGTAAACCTCAAACCATATTTCAAAGCCACCAAACCTCCCTGCATCATCCTGTAAAACCTGTCCAAAAACAATGTAAAAAATCAGCCCATGAGCCTGTACAAAACAAAACAGAATAACCATGTAGTATACCAAACATATCAGTCTAAAACCTGTCCCAAAAGCCTTCAAAAACAGCCCAAACACTCTGCTTTCAAAGCAGTCATGTGCAGCCCTGCATCATAAAACAAAACTGTCCATAAACCACCACAACATCCTTGAATAAAACCACAAAAACAGTCCAAGAAAAATAAAAACTGCAGTTTTCCATTCTGATACAATTACCCTGCTCCAACCTGCACACAAACACCAAACAAAACAGGCCAAAGCTTGCACTAAAATAGTTACACCAAAAACTATTTCAGAAAGTAAAAAAAACAGCATCTAAATCTGTCCAAATCTCACCCACTTTTCTCCTTTATTTATCATATTTTCTCTATAAAAAGATGAGAACACACACATAAATAGAAGAGAAAACCGTGTTCATCAAACTGTTGTTCATCAAACTGCCCGCACGAAACTTGCATCCCAACACATTCCAAACTTTACGCACTATACGACCCCTCAATAACCGCTCAGATCAACAAAAACTATGGACAACAGACTCAACATCAAAAACACATATAGAAGAGGATTGATAAAACTTGTGAGCAGAACCGCAAAGCAACACATATAAAAAACAGACGAAATTGAAGCAAAGTTTTATAGAGAAAAATAAAGAAAAAGAGTAAAGAAGAAAGAATATTACCTCATCTTTAGTTTTCTATTTATCTCCACTTCAAATCCAGGTTATGTTTCTTTCCTATTGCTATGCATAATCTGTATTCAATGAACATATCAATTTTGTCTCGTGAATCTGGATATTGTTGTTGATTTTGTTCGAAATCTTAATCTTGTTGTTGAAACTGTGAGTCTTGTTAAAACATTGTTTTTATCATAATAATTGTCATGGCGATAATCTTATGATGTGTGTCGAGGCTTGCTATTGTGAATCGAATTCAGACGAAGAAGTTGAAGCCGATTGAATGGAAAGAAGAAAGCTAGGGGACATAGATGAGGTCTTTGTTGTGGTGAAATCGAGAGAGAAGAGAATATGGTCATTGGAATCAGAATAGAGAAATTAAACGAGTAAGATCGATTGATGTAGATGATGATGGCGGCGGGATGAGAAGCAGAAGAGGTTTGAACGGATACAAGGTGAGGCGGGTTTGAGGCATTACATGAAGGTGTGACCATGGCGGAGAGATGAAGGAGATTAGAGAAGATTGAAAAGAAAGAAGGTTGTGCGGTGCCATTCAGTTTGAATGAGGGAGATCTGTTTGAAAAAAATCCTAAACATCACCACTTCAACCCTAGAATGTTCGACATGCCGCCGTTTCACACTTTTTCTTTTATTTTGTTTTAATTGTTTTTTTTTGTTTTATTTATTTCATACACAATAATGCTGAAGAATCTGATGTTGGGTTGATGAACTGGGTACTTTCCGTTTGGGCTTAATTCCATCTTGAGACCCATGTACGTCTTTTTGCACTGAAGGTGATTTCGACAAAAATAACCTCATGGACCAACTTAAGATAGGCCTAGCGCCCGGTAGTGTTAATCTTGGCTTGACACCCTTGTTTCTCTCTTTCTTTATTTTCTTTTCTTTAATTGTTTAGTTTTTTTTTTAGTTTTCATATAATAATTAATTGGATTTATCAATTTTATTTAATTTAACTAATTTTTATTTAGTTTTATTAAATACTTTTAATTAACTTCCTTAATTTTGTGTAAATCATTTAATTATTTAGTTGTTTATATTTGATTTTAATTCGCACACACATGCATGAGTTTTTTTTTCTCTTACATGATAAAAATGATTAAAATACTATATTATAATTTTCTTTCTTTTATTTTTTGATCTTGACGACGTGTTCCCTTAAGCGATTCCATGAAGCACTAAAATTCATTATGATTGTTTCATGTTGAAATAGACCTTAGGATAGAAACCATACAATGATAATTAATTAGGTTAGAATTTTCTCTTTCAAATACTTGGTATTAGGTCTACCTTTGTATATAACAACCATTAGGATTTTTTCTAGTTTCCCCCTTAATCGTTCTCTTTTGTAATTAAAACTTCATTCACAAATCAAAAATACAAAAACACTTCTAACCATTACTTGAATTTATTTTAAAACTCACAAAAACACTCAACCAATCAAAACTCCCCCAAAGGGCATGTTATCTCTGTTCTACCGTGATACCAGCCGTGCTTATTGCTAGAATGCATGCGTTAACGTCACCCACTAAAAAAAAACACAAAATAACCAACCATTTTCTAGAGGAACTACGGTGTTCTGATTCCTTCATTGGATACGTAGGAAAAGGGTCGCGAAACCCTCACGAACGCAATAATAAAAAACCATTCATTTCCACTTAAGCAAGCATAATTGTAGATAAATACACCCTTTAAGACAAACAAACAAAACGGATCCTGTTGAGTACAACGGATGTGAGGGGTGTTAATACCTTCCCTTTGCATAACCGACTCCCTTACCCCTTATCTTGGTCGCAAGGCCATCTTATCTATTCCCTTGTGGTTTTATCGATATTTCCCCTTCCTTCGGGATAAATAAAATTCGGTGGCGGCTCTGTGTTTTCTGCCGGTAGCTTCGCCCCACCAGCAACATCACTTTACTTCTATCATCCAACTCCTGTCTTCTGGCTTCTGGAACATGTTTGTAACATACAGAACCAAACACCTTCAGATGACTAACACTTTGCTTATCTCCAGTCCATTTCTGAATAGGGACTATTTCCTTCAATTTCTTCATTGGGCATCTGTTAAGCACATAACATGCAGTTGCAACAGCTTCTCCCTACAGAGTATGAGAAAGCTTATTCTCTTTCAGCATGCTTCTCACCATATCAAGCAAAATACAGTTTCTTTTTTCAGCAAGACCATTGTGTTGAGGAGTATATGGAGTAGTAACCTCATGCTCAATTTCATTCTTTTCACAGAATCTTCTGAATTCTGTGGAGTTATACTCACCACCACCATTAGTTCTAAGAATCTTCAGAGTCTGGCCACTCTGATTCTCAACCTTCAGTCTGAACTTCTTGAATTTAGAAAACACCTCGTGTTTAAACTTTATGAGAGATACCCATGTTATTCTGGTGAACTCATCAACAAATGACACAAAATATTTATTCCCTCCAGTTGATGCTACTGGAAAAGGACCGCACACACCAGAATGCACTACTCCCAAGGCATGTTTTGCTCTTGGAACTACTTCTAATGCAAATGGTAATCTTGGTTGCTTCCCTTCCATGCACACCTCACATGATTTTTCAGGCTTCTTGATTGTAGGAATTCCATATACCATATTCTTTGATTTCAGATGCCCTAAACTTCTGAAATTCAGATGACTAAATCTTCTGTGCCACAACTCACTCTCCTTGACAAAACTTGTTGCACTAAGACATTCAGAGTCTGCAATTTTAACATTCACCTTGAATGTTCTGTTCCTTCCCTGTTCTGACTCCATAATCAGCTTCTGATTACAGTCATACAGCTTCAGAAGATTGTCCTTCATGGTAACTGAAAAAAGTTTCTCAATCAGTTGTCCCACACTCATCAGATTGCTTTTCATGCCAGATACATACCATACATTCTAGATCAGTGCTGCTTTCCCATTGGTTAGAATGATTCTGACATTTCCCATACCTTCTGCATTGAGGTATTTATCATCGAGACATCTGATCTTTGTACTCTTCCCAGAGTCAAAATCAACCAACCATTTCTTGTTTCCAGTAAGATGGTTTGAACATCCTGTGTCCATATACCACCATTCTGATGCTTTTAAATCATCAGGTTCAGAAGCCAACAATAGCACAGGTTCATCATCTGACTCTCCTCTGGCTATATTTGCTTCTTCTGACTTCCTTTCTTTGTTTAACCAGCAATCTTTGGCATAGTAATCAAAGTTCTTGCAACAGTAACACTGAACATTCTTCTTGTCAGACTTATCCTTTCCCTTGTGGACATTCTTCTGCCTATTTGAATTTGAAACTTCTGACCTTTGACCACCATTAGTTTTCTTCATGGCTTTTGACCAAGTCTTCTTCTGATACTTCTTACCAGAAGTTACTTTCAGAGCATGCTGCTCTACTTCCCTCTCAGAATTTCTCGCAGTCATACACAACTCATGCGCCTCTAGACTATTTTGTATCTCTTCAACTCTCATGGTGCTCAGATCTTTGGAATGTTCAATTGCTACCACAATATAATCAAAATGAGAAGTTAAAGATCTTAAGATCTTCTCAATAATTACTTGTTCAGAAAGAGTTTCTCCACAAGCTTTCATCTCATTAGTGATCAGAATCACTCTAGAGATGTACTCAGAAACCTTCTCGTTGTCCTTCATGTTGAGATTTTTATATTGCTTTCTGAGAGACTGAAGCTTCACCTTCTTCACTGGTGCGTCACCACCGTAACATCTGACCAGTGTGTCCCACGCAGCCTTTTTTGTTTCAGAATCAGTAATCTTCTCAAACACATTTGTATCCATACATTGATGGATGTAGATCAACGCCTTCTGATATTTCTTCCTTAGTGCCCTATGTGTTATCTTTTGTGCCTCTGTTGCGTCTGCTTCTACAGATCATAGCCATCGGTAACAATATCTAACACATTTTGAGAACCAAATAACACGCGCATCTGGATCTTCCAACGATTCCAGTTTTTGCCATCAAATACTGGAAGCTTGAAATGAACATCATCGTCGTTTCCATTCATCTTCTAACTTGTGCAATTTACGCAGAAACTTAGAATCAGAATCAGTGTTTCCCAGATCCCCAGAATCAGAAACAACGATTATCACACAGCACCTCACTGTTCTCTCGTGTTTCCCTTTTCTCCGTGGATTTCGAACCGGAGCTCTAGATGCCAATTGTTAGTGCACAAAGAAGAGATGAAAGGCAAAAAGAATATATTAAATGAAGGCTACAAAAATAAGGAATAATGATTTACAATGAATTACATTGAGCTACCTCACTAGGCTATTTATACACAAAATAAAATCCTAAATATCCTCTAATAAAGATATAAAAAAATATAATAATATCTTCTAAAAAGATATTCCTAAAATATAGCTTAATATCTGAAAAATATTCTTAAAATATAGATTAAATCTAACACAAATGTCAAGCACGAATTCCAAAATATTATCGTAAACAAATTAAATTTAGTTATAACTAGTAACAAGGAACGCACATTATATAAAATGAAATGCATTTTTGTTTAAAGATCAGAATGATGTTTTAATAAAAATTATTATTTATAAAATAAAATATATAATTTGTTTGAGAAATATGTGTATGTCAAAATGAAAGTATAATTATTAATTAGATGTAAAAGATTGTAATTAAGTAAGAGTAATTGAAAATAGTGATATAAAATTAAATTTGATAATTAAAAGAAATTTAAAATGTTTGAAAATAAATCATTTGATAAAGAAACTAAGTTTGTTAAGTAAGTATTTTTAAAAATTTTAATCATTTGAAAATAAGTTAAAAATGTGTAAAAAAACGTTATTAAAAAATATATTTAAATAAAGTTAATTATGTAATTATGCAATAAAAAAATATAAGTGGAACAAAATAATATTAGTATTTGGGGCCAAAAATAAAATAAAAAGAAAGTTGGATTGTATTTGTTGAATGGATATGGGCCACGAAAATATTTGTAGACACCGGCCCAAGGTCAATACTGGAAATAAGTTGGTAGTGGAAACACTTGAGTATACCAAGTTGTTGTGCATTCTAAGAACAACAACAACTATTGTCTTCTTCCATCTGAAAATGATAATCGAAGGTGTAGTTAGGGGACTTGTAAGGTGTGATTCTTTATATTATAGATTTTGCATGTTTATTTAATTAGTTTGTTATTAGAATTACCGTCAGACATGTTGTTTTTGTCGCGTTCTTTGGCAGAGCCTTCCAAGAGTTACCTCTAGATATAGAATGGAGAAGACTCAGCAGATTGAGTTTGTTATCTGCGGATTTGGAAAAGAAGCGATTAGATGTAGATTGGAAAAAGAACTGGGAATTTGCCACATCTGAGGGTTTGAAGTTGAAGAGTCCGAAAGCGACTGTTAGTGAAGACGCAAAGGGAAACGGTAAGTTAGGACTTCGTTAAGAAGATGGAAATGGTATTACTTAACTTGGCGATGTGGGTGAAGCATTGAATGATTGTAGTGTGGATGGAAATGATGGGCATAGGTAAGAAACATTTAGTAAAGAATAGAAGAATTGTTATCATTCAGCGCAGTTAGTAGAGTCCTAAAATTACAATTAATAAATTTCATTGTATGTTGGTGATTAAATGCAGTGGATTTACTCCAAAAGTCTGTAACAGAAAGGGGAAAAGGGTTGCATCTGTTATAAAGTGTTTTCGTCGTGACCTCGTGGTTATCAAGCACAAGTAGAATCACAGGTACTTCCTTTGGACAAAGGAAATCAAATGCAGAAAGACAACCGGAAAAAATATTTTAGTAAGTATCATAACATTTGTATTCACTGTTATATGTCATAAATGTAAGTATAGTCCCCTGTATTTATATAATGTAATTTGTTATATGTGAAACAATTTCCATAAGAAGTTATCAGGAATTGTCTGCATAAGTGCCACAAACATATTGAGTTTCGTGATTCCGATAAGAAGAAGATCTACGACTGCAAACTTCATTATGCAAAAAGAAAGTATTGTGTGGAGAGGTCTATTTACAAGGGATGGTATGATTATGTGAAGGACATATGTCTTGAAAAATGGGATAAGCTTGCATTTTGCATTCAAGATAATGCGTCAAGGAGGCTTGACTCTAACGCATAAAGGGTTGATGTGACATTGATGATCCGATCAATATTTGGTTAAGAATGTTTGAAGTTTGGTGATGAAAGGAATGCATTGGATGTTGGCTGCTGAAGTCTGTTTTATTTTGTTATTTTGTGTTAAATAGTTTTGTTGTTATTTTGTAAGGAGCATTCAATTTGCTCAAACTACTTTGTTTCAACAATCACGATTAAAAAACATATTACCACTATTGTCTTATAATATTCCATATTAATTTAAGTTTTCCAAAAAAGTAGAAAAGAAATTTTTAAAAACTATATTGTTGTACCCCAAAATTTTCCCTCTCATTTTATCAAGATTTCCCCTCACAAAACTCTTTGAACTCCAGACAGGATTAGGGTTTGCTCTGCTCAAGACATCTCCTTATACTGTTGACCTGAAATTAGGGTTTGAGTTTGCACATGGATTTTTAGACTTTCAATGCTCAAAGTGACTTTCATACTTCATGTTGGACTTATAAGATTGCCCCTACCAAGTTTCAAGCCTTGAATAAAATTTTTTGCCCAGTCAATTGGACAGTTGACCTAAAAATCAGCTATATTGGGGAAAAAGTCAATTGTGGCCAATTTACAGTCAAACCTCATAATTTTTGATCCATATAAACATTATAGACTCATATGAACCATTTGATCAATTTTGGACCATAAATCCTTGAGAAATTTGATCAGATCATCAAAAGGGCAAAATGGTCATTTTTAGGGTTTTGACTGTGTAAGGGCAATTTCTGATTTTTAACCTAGCCAATGGCAAATTGGATTCAAGCATGGATTCAAGGACTCAATGTCATCATCTTGACCTATTCACAAGGTTCAAAAGATCTCAAATGCATTAGATTGACAAATGAATTTTTCAGTCAACTGATCAAAATTTGACTATACACTGAAAAGTCAAACTTTGACTTTTTGGTCAAAATCAAGTGCCAAGGGTCATTTTTCATCAAGATGAGTCAAAACATGAAACTTGTTCATCAAGAAACCTAATTTTGCAAATTAGGGTTTAAGATTGAAAAATTTCATAACTTAGAATTTTTCTAAGTTATGAAATTTTCTTATTTTTTCCAAACTTTGCCCAACATTTTCACCATGATGCAATTGGATTCAAACAAAACTTCCAACATGAAAGTTGTAGTATTCCACAAATTCTACAACTTTTATGCACAAAGTTTTCCCAAAAGATGCTTGTATCTCAAGTTATGATTTTTGGAATAAGGGTCCATGAAACTTTTAACTTAATGAAATTTTGTCCTAGTTTAGGCAGGATTTTGACCTATCTTCATGACCATTTTTCACCTAGTTCCACTTGTAATCTCAAAATGCATTTCAAAGATGGATTGTAGATCATGTTACAAGCTTTCCAAAATATCTAAGAACTCTCCAAAATCATTTATGGTTAGGGAGAATCGAAGATTTGAATTTGGCAAAAACTCACTTTGATCCATGGCATGTTCTATGTTGCTACAAGTTCCAATTTCCATCCAGCATTGTTTATAATTAATTACAGGTATCTAAACCCTTCCACACTCAATATTTAAATGCAAATCCAATGGATTGAAGCTTTTTTCTGATCATTAGAGGTTTACACAAGAGATTAATCCAAAAATAGCAAAAAGGCAACATTGCCATTTTTGTCAAAACTTGCTTTATGTCAAATTACATCTCTTGAGCCTTGAACCAAATCTTGGACAGCAAACCAAATCCACAAACTTGAGGCGAAGCTCACAAAATGTATGCAGGGATTAGAGCTAGCCTGTATAGGCCTGCTCATTGTCACTTCCCACCTTTTGCTTCATAACTAAGAAATGTGCAAAAGTCTACACAACTTGAGTATCTATTATAACCAACTCTTGCAAGTATTTGAAATAAGTTTTACACATTGCCCTGAGCCAGAAATACGAGTTATTCAACCCTCAAGCCTTCCAAAACACAAAATCACCTTCCTCTTGCAAAACAGGGCAGTTTCTGCACTTTGAGTTGCATAACAAAAACTACTCGTGCATTTTGCCCCAAACCTATTTCAATACCTTCCATATAACCCACCTGAGCTATCCCAACCATTGGCCATTGACTGTAACTCCATTTTCAAGCTTCACCATTTCTGTTTTCAGCTTGTGCAGGTTGACTTCTACAAGCTTGTTCAAGCAAATCCAAAGCTAACTAAGCATTGGAGAAGGTCAGAGGAAGTTCAAGCAAGCTCCCAAGCATCTCAGGCCTCACTAAAAAGCTCTACATTGCCATACTCATGTCCAACTGAAACAGGTATTTTTCAACTTCCTATCTCTCTATTTAGGAATCATTAGGCTTAGGTTTGTGAATAAAAAATGTAGTACTCATAGCCCTTAAGCTGTACATATGCTTAGTTATCATTTAAGTTAAGTGTGCTGAGAGAATTTGATTGATGAACTTCCTAAAAAAGTTAGGTTAGAAATTTGGGCCAGAGAAATTCTCTCTGGTCTTTGAGAGTTAGATTAAGTTTTTTATATGGTTAGAATCGTATGATCATGCTCTATAACTTTCATGTTACAAGTTTTCATTTTTAAGCACAAATGCAGGAGATACGAGTTTGTACACAAAAGGCGCGTTTTTGTGTTTGAACGAAGGTTGAAGATGAAGTGTTGGGCTGGGCCTGGCTTGTTCTCACTTTTGGCACCCCCAGCTTGCTGATTGCACCCCTTGGCCCAGTTCATTATATTTTTGTATTTTTGTATTTATTTTTCATTTCTGATCTTATTTTATATTTTCTATACATAAAAAATATAAAAAAAACATTTCATAAATTTTCGTATTTTATTTTATTATTTTATTATTATTTATTTAGACATAAAAATAATTATTAAATAGTATATACCTTTATTTTCTTTAATAAAAACTTATAAATATTATAGAAATATTATATATTTTCATTTTTATTATTTATACACATAAAATAACATTTTTCACAAAATTTATTTCTTAACATCTTTGTATATATTTATATTTATTTTCTTGTACATAAAATAAATAATATAATATATATTTATCTTAAAACAAAAAAACTAGGGTTTCCACCCTTATTAAAAATAATATTTTTTCTAATATATTTTTATTTCTTGACACTTGTATATTTTTTTATTTTTTTATTGTACATAAATAAATAAATATTATAATTTTCATATATTTTCTTAAAACAAAATTTAGGGTTTTTTACCCTTAATAAAAATAACTTTTTTATTTTCTTTTTAGTGCATTAAATATTTACATAAAAATAAACAAGAAATTTTTATTTTTTTATTTTTGCATATTTATATTTAAATTGCTTATTTAAATATTGCTTATTTATTATTTGGTGCAAAGAATTCAATTTGGATGTAATAGTAAATCTTAAGGTTTTATTTTCTTGCAAATACTCCCTATTCAAAATTGTATCCCCCTCCCCATACCAATGTTGTAATAGTCGTAGATTTATTTTACGCATTTATAGCTTTCAAATATTCCATGATAGAGATTAGGATTTGTATGCAAAATCCAAAATCAAAACAAATAGCTAGACCTAATACAAGACAAAAATGCATGAAAATAACAACACATCTCACATAAACACCCTTAGGGTTTCATCCACTTGTTGCCTTTAAAATGGCCATGGTATGCATGTTGAGTATCTTGGCAAAACAAAAACAAAACAAAAAGATCATAGTCCCTGGATGACGCTATCTTGGTTGCCTATACAAAATGATCTAGTCCCTCAAAAAAATTGCTCAAGATACTTAGCACTATTGCTATCATGTTTAATATGATGACCCGCACATGTCCCGTTTAACATCCAAAGATAGGGTTGTTTACCAAATGCAATGGTAAAACAACAATATCAAAGGAATAAAAATGTTTAGGAAAGATCTTTGAGTAGGGTAGACAACTCCTAGTTACTTGACCAAACTTGCAAACCATCCTTGCTATTTTCAAAAACACACAACACAATTTCAAAACAATTTCCCAACAAACTTTCAAACATTGAAACATTTTTCAAAAGACAAACACCTTTGTATACATTCAAACAAGAATCATTACAAAGGTTGCCTAAACAAAGGCCTCTTTTCAAAATATTTTCAAAACCACACACAAAAGCACCATTTCAAACAATTAAAAAGCAAAAACAAGTGATCTAAAACATGTAACTAAGAGCCCATGGAAAACCATGGATGAAAAGGGTGCTAGCACCTTCCCTTTTCATAATCTACCCCCTGAACTCAAAAACAATCTCAAAGGTCTTTCCTGTGCTTTTTTACCTTTCCTTTTGGATAAAATAAAAGTCAGTGGCGACTCTTGTTAAACCGAAACATTTGCAAACACAAACGCAAAACCTCAAGTCAGTTCTCCCACTGCATCACAGAACTGGCGACTCTGCTGGGGAGTAATCTAAAAGTGGGGTTACCTTAGGGTTTAGATCACCTTTGCATGCTTACTTTGTTTGCTTTGATTGCTTTACACTTGGTTCTATTGTTTGGGTTTGAAATCCTCTACCCAGATTTGGGAAACATTCATAGGTAAATAGCAATATGTTGTGGAAACTGTGCGGGGTATACCGACATGGTTGAAGCAATAGCTATATTAGTGTGACATATTTGTGGGTACCGGTAGCCTTTGAGTCAATCAAAGAGAATACGGGGCCGCTGAGTGATGTCATGAAGCACTAATGAACTTTTAGAATCTTTACTTGACCATCTTGGCCTTTTTAGGGGTAGTGAGATGACTGGCTTTGGTGCAGTCCGAAGTTGGTAGATCCTCGATACTACACTCATTGAGGGTTGTTTTCTTGGAATATTTCGGTTGCCAGTTAAGTGGCTAAACTGAAACAATGAACACAGAAAATAATCCAGTGATATTGAGCTCCTTAGAACCCGGTTACTATTTATAGGACATGTTGAGCCAACTAACTTCAAGAGGGTACTTACCTATGAAACCCCATGCAAGCCTGAAATTAGGGACTTGTGTGATTTGCTTGTACATATACTTGTGCATACATCATGAACATCATAAAGCATCATATGCATCCACTAACCATTTCAAGGGTTTGGATCTTCATCTTTGTTCTTTTTTTGTAGGTAATGGAATCTCTTCGCAGGAAAACAATTCAAGTCAACCTTGTAAGAATCCCTCATCAACTCAAGGAGCTTGCTTCCAAGATTCCAGAGAATTCTCCCTTCAGTGAAAGATATGGTAGACTTTTCAACTTGGTCAACTCCAACAGTGAAGAAGACATGGTGAAAGTTCTCTTCCAGTTCTTTGACCCCCTACACCATTGCTTCACATTTCCTGATTACCAACTAGTGCCTACTTTGGAGGAATTTTCTCAACTCCTGAGGATTCCTATTCTCTATCAACTACCCTACAACGATACGGAAAGAGAACCAAAGTCTGAAGATGTTGCTCAAGCCCTACACTTGCAACCATCTGATATCAAAGGTCATTGGGAAACCAGAAGTGATGTCAAGGGTTTCTTGGCAAAGTTTCTGTTCGAGAAGGCACAAGAATGTTGGAATTCTCTAGATCTGCAAGCTTTTGAGGAGATTGTAGCACTTCTCATCTATGGTTTGGTCTTGTTCCCAAACCCTGATCAGCTCATAGATGTGAATGCTGTCAAGATTTTCATATCTCGGAATCCTGTGTCTACATTGCTTGGGGATATCCTCCACTTATTTCACACACGAACAATGAGGAAAAGAGGTGTTCTCATGTGCTGTACTCCTCTTCTATCAAGGTGGTTTATTTCTCACCTTCCCTAATCAGTCTTAAAGAATGAGCAAGGCTTGAGGTGGTCACAACGGTTGATGACTCTTACATATTCTGATGTTCATTGGTGTTCTCGGTCCAGAGAAAATGTCGTCATCATTGATCGTTATGGGGAATTCCCTAATGTCCCACTACTTGGCATTAGGGGAGGCATTACCTACAACCCCTTCTTTGCTCTGAGACAATTTGGGTATGCCCGAAGGGATGACCCTCATGACATGCTGATTCCAGACTTGGTTTTTAACTTTGACAACGACCCTCAAGGACTTCGACAAAGGTTTATCCGAGCTTGGAGGATGCCCAACAAAGTGGACAGTAAGACCCTAGGACACAAGAATTCCATCCCCTTGAGCCCTACCTCAAGTGGGTACGAACCCGCGCCCAGAGTCTTATGATGCCTTACCCCTACATTCTGCCTATGATCAAAGAGCCTGTTATGGAAGGAGAGGTTCCATACACCCTCCTACATCCTAACATGCCAACATCATTGGAAGATTTGCAAAGGAGTTAGATACAGCTCAAGGAAGAATGGAACACTTTTGAAGCCAGCTTCTACGCCAGTGAGAAGAAGGTTTTGGAACTTACTTTTCGACTCCACGAAGAGCAGACTCGCAACACCTACATAGCACCAAAAAGGATGCGCAATGTCTTTTTACATTAGAATTTTGTATTATTTTACCCATGGGGCACTTATGTACTAACAAATTCTATCTTATTAATATGACGTGCGTTCTTTTTTGTTTGCAACAAATTTGAATTTCTGAATCCTTGAATGCATTAAATGAATACATATCATTCATCATATGCATAAGCAGGTCTTCACACCAGGTTTCCTTATCTCTCTGCTGTTTATTTCAGCAAGATGGATATAGAGCAGACAGTCAAAGATCTACAAGCACAGAATTCACAGTTCCAACAACTACTCATGACCTTGGCAAAGGGTCAGGAGGATCTTAAAGCACCGTTGGAAAAGGAAAAAGCGAAGGAGAAAAAGAAAAAAAAGAGTGGGTGTAGCTACTTTGGGAAGAAGATTTGAGAACCAAGCTAGAAGGGTCCTGGATTTCCCCTCAACATCTGATGAAGGGGTTGGCAAAGGAAAGGGAGCTGCAGTGCCCTCCGAGTCTGAGGCTGAAGAAGAAGAAGAAGAGGATGAAGATTACTCTGAGCAACAATATCCTCCTGCAGACGACAAGTACAAGAATCTGGAAGAGCGTCTGACAGCTACGGAGGTACAAAGAGTGACTGGGCTAGATTTCTAGGAACTAGGTTTGGTTGCTGGGATTGCGATTCCCCCTAAATTCAAGGTGCCTACATTTTCTAAATATGATGGTTTTTCTTGTCCGAAGATGCACCTACGGTCTTACATCAGAAAGATCCAACCTCATTCTTCTGATAAGGATCTCTGGGTCCACTTTTTTCAAGATAGTTTGTCGGGTACGCAATTGGATTGGTTCTACCAGCTTGAAAGATCTGATGTACACAATTGGGAAGATTTGGCTGCTGCCTTCTATAGATAATATCAGTATAATACGGATTTAGCACCTACTCGTACTCAATTACAGAGTATGGGTATGGTCTCTAATGAAGGCTTTAAGGAGTATGCCCAGAAGTGGAGGGACTTGGCTGGAAGGGTGCAGCCACCTTTGTCTGAGAGAGAGCTTGTTGATATGTTTTTGGGGACTCTGTCAGGTCCATTTTTTAATCACCTGATAGGAAGTTCGTCTGTGGGGTTCACCGAGTTAATTCTGACTGGTGAAAGAGTTGAAGCAGGAATTAAGAGTGGTAAAATTCAAAAGGATGCATCTGCTTCCACTGCCATCAAGAAGACCTTTCAAACCAAGAAGGAAGTCTCAGCTGTTTACTCCCAGAGAAGTCAAAAAGGAGTCGAGCGCCGGCCAGCGGTGGGGGCTGTAATGATTCAGAACTCCACAGTTGATCAACCTCGGAACAGTCAACCAAGAACCAACGAAGCAAAGGTGGAAAGGCCTGCACGACAATTCACCCAGATCAATATGACACCTGCTCAGGTTCTCCCTCATTTGTTGAAGTTAAATCTTACAAGCTTGAAAGAGGCGCCAAAGAATCCGAATACCTCTTCTCCCTACTACCATTCAAATGCAAAGTGTGCCTATCATTCGGATAACTTGGGGCACGACACCAACAATTGTTGGGCCCTCAAAAATAAGATCCAGGATTTAATAGATGCCAAAGAGGTGGAGTTTGATGCACTTGAAAAACCTAATGTGATATCCGCTCCAATGCCAAAACATGGTCATAATGTCCATGCTGTTGTAGAAGATCTTTATGTTTCTGCTGTTGATGACTTAATGACTCCATTACCAATGATCAAGATGAATCTGTTGAAAGCCGAGATTTTCCTGGGTTGTGAAAAAGATTATTACTTTTGTTCGACCTTGCAATCCGATTGTCCGTTATTGAAGTTAGGCATCCAACGCCTAATGGATAATCAAGAAATCCTCTTCAAGAAAACTCTTGTTACTCCTGTTACTTATGTTACTCCAATCAACGATGTTTCTATAATCACCATTTCCGACAATCTTTCCAAGGTCTCCAAAAGACCTGTTAAGATTACACCCGATCCAAAGTTTGTACCTCTGAAGATAACTATGTCGGGGCCTATCCCATACAAGTCCAACAAGACAATATCGTGGAATTATGGAGGAGAGATCTTCTACCACGGTGTTAAGCAGATTGAATCAGTTGAAGAAGGTTCTGATGAAGAGACTCTTGATGTAGGAAATATTGCTGGGACGAGTAAGATCACCCGCAGCGGAAGAATTTTCTCTCCGGAGATTGCTCCTCCAAGGGAAATCTTCGGACCCTCAAATGCTCCTAAGGTTACTCTTGTGCCGGTCAACATCTCTGTGCAAACTCCAGTGATTGAAGAAATTGTTACTCCCGTAGTTGTACCCTCTACTGTTGTTGCTGATAGAGGTAAGGGGATCCAAGAAGCGCCCGTCAGGACGATGGCTCAGCCTTTGGTCATCCCCGAGACCACTCAAAAGGAAATGGAGGAGATTTTAAAAATAATTAAGAAGAGCGACTATGATGTCGTAGAACAACTAGGGAAGACCCCTTCAAAAATCTCTATGCTGGCCTTATTGCTCTGTTCCGAAGCTCATGCCAAAGCTTTGATAAAGTTCTTGAAGACGGCCCATGTGACTCAGGAAACCTCCACGGACCAGTTCCAGGAGTGTGTAGCCAGCCTAACAGCCGACAATGGTCTTGGTTTCTCGGATGCCGATTTAACATCTAAGGGAAGAAAGCATAATGACGCGCTGCATGTCTCAATGGAATGCAGAGGGACTACTCTTGCTCACGTTCTGGTGGACACTGAATCGTCTTTAAATGTCTTGCCTAAGAAAGCATTGGATAGATTAGACTGTGAAGGTTTAATTTTGAAGCCCAGCAACACCATTGTTAGAGCCTTCGATGGTTCTAAATGGATGGTCCACGGGGAGGTGGACATCCCGATTAAAATGGGTACTGGAACTTTCCACTCCATATTTTATGTCATGGATATCCATCCCTCCTACTCTTGCTTGTTAGGAAGACCCTGGATTCATCATTCTGGGGCCGTTACATCTACTCTGCATCAGAAGCTTAAGTACCCAGTCTAGGGAAAAATTGTGACAGTTCGTTGCGAGGAGGAGTATATGATAAGCCATCTGAATTCATTTCGCTATGTTGAATTAGATGGTGAATTCATCGAGACCCCCTTTCAGCACTATGAAGAGGTTTCTCCTGAAATTGTGGTAGCCAAGACAATGACTTATGTGCCCATCATTACCAAACCTGTGTCCCAGATGTCATCCCTTAAAGATGCGAAGGATGTGATTGAGGAAGGGGGAAGCACAGTATGGGGTCAAATGCCAGATTTTCCTTACAAGACAGATAAGTTCGTCTTGGGTTTCACTGCTGCTAGTTAGAAGGTTGTGCGTCACTCCCGGGCTGGAGGACGACCATTGAAAATCACTCATCATGGAGTTCATGCTTTAGAGGATGATGAAGAAGAAAGCAATCTTAAAGACTGGATCTTTCCAACTATTGAAGGAGGACTGAACAACTGGGAGGCGAAAGACTTCGTTCCCATTACTTTCATCAATCAGTAATTTATCTTTTGAACATTTTTTGTTGGTCTGTAATAATTTTTAAACAATTCGTACACTTTTTGCCTTATGCCTTACCCGAGGCATATAGGTCCATTTGTAAGGGCTTGACTTTTCATCTTCATATGCCATTTTAATGAATCATGGACGTTTTCATATATAAACTTTTGTGTTCATTGTCTTTCTTTTTACATTTTATTTGTTTAAAGGTGGCCATCCCTTACACACACCCACACTCACAAAATGCAGGTACCCATCCACTCTAGATTCCATGGGTAACAATTCTGCTATGGCCTTCAGTGACTCTGAAGATCTGGTCAATCATGCCGAATACGAAGGTGATGAAGACTGTGAAGTGCCTGGAGAATTGGCTAGACTTTTGCAACAGGAAGAAAGGGCTATTCTACCTCACGAGGAATTGTTAGAGACTATCAACTTGGGAACAAAGGAAGACAGAAAAGAGGTTAAAGTGGGTGCCAACCTAGAGCCAAGTGTCAAAGAGCATTTAGTTCAGCTGTTGAATGAATATGTGGAGATCTTCGCCTGGTACTATAAATACATGTCGGGACTGGATACAGATTGTGGTTCACCGTCTCCCTACAAGAGAAGACTGTCCACCAATCAAACAGAAAGTCCGTCGAATGAGGCTCGACATGTCCAAAAAGATCAAAGCTAAAGTGATGAAGCAGTTCAATGCTGGATTTCTTACTGTTACTTCATATCCATAATGGGTTGCTAACATTGTGCCCGTGCCTAAGAAGGACGGTAAAGTCAGAATGTGTGTGGATTATAGAGACTTAAACAGGGCTAGCCCTAAAGATGACTTTCCACTACCGCACATTGACATCTTGGTTGATAATACAACTCAAATTAAGGTATTTTCTTTCATGGATGGATTTTTAGGGTACAACCAGATTAAGATGGCTCCCAAAGACATGGAGAAAACGACCTTCGTTACGCAGTGGGGTATGTTCTGTTATAAAGTGATGCCATTTGGACTGAAGAATGTTGGGGCAACCTATCAGCGTACCATGGTAGCTTTGTTTCATGACATGATACATCATGAGATTGAAATCTACGTAGACGACATGATAGCCCGTTCATAAACTGAAGAAGAACACCTCGACCATCTGCAAAAGCTGTTTGTCAGGTTGAAAGAGTACAAGCTCAGACTGAACCCTAACAAGTGCACTTTCGGAGTCAGGTCCGGTAAACTTTTGGGATTCATCGTCAGTAACAAAGGCATCGAGGTTGATCCTACCAAAGTCAAAGCTATACAAGAAATGCCCGCCCCTCGCACTGAGAAGTAGGTCAGAGGTTTCTTGGGATGCCTAAACTACATTGCAAGGTTCATTTTTCACCTAACATCTACCTGTGAACCAATCTTCAAGCTGTTGAAGAAAGATCAGGTGGTTAAATGGAATGATGACTGTCAAGTTGCTTTCGATAGAATCAAGGAGTATTTTCTGGAACCTCCTATCTTGATGCCACCCGTCGAAGGAAGGCCGTTAATCATTTATCTGAATGTCCTGGAGAATTCAATGGGGTGCGTACTGGGCCAACATGACGAGTCTGGCCAAAAAGAGCATGCCATTTATTACCTTAGCAAAAAGTTTACCGACTGTGAGACTCGCTACTCACTGCTCGAGAAAACTTGTTGCACTTTGGTATGGGCTGCTCGCTGACTAAGGAAGTATATGTTGACACATACCACTTTACTGATCTCTAAGATGGATCCAATCAAGTACATCTTCGAGAAGCATGCTTTATCCAGAAGAATCGCTAGATGGCAGATGATCCTCACCGAATATGATATACAGTACACAACCCAAAAAACTATAAAGGGGAGTGTGCTAGCCGATCATTTGGCCCATCAAGCTGTCGAAGATTACCAATCCATGAGGTTCGACTTCCCTGACGAGGATATCATGACTTTGAGAAACATTGAAGAAAACAGACTGTATGAGGGACCTGAACAAGGATCCCGATGGACCCTGTACTTTGATGGTGCCTCCAACGCACTTGGCAACGGTATTGGTGCGGTACTTATCTCTCCAGAAGGTTGCCAAACACCTTTCACTGCTAGACTCTGCTTCAGCTGCACCAACAATATGGCCGAGTATGAAGCTTGTATCTTTGGTCTCAAGGCTGCTATTGACTTGGGAATCAAATCTTTGACTGTATTTGGGGAATCAGCTTTGGTTATCAGTCAAATCAAAGGAGAGTGGGATACTAAACACCCTAACCTCATCCCTTACAAAGAACATGTCTTGACATTGTTACCACATTTCGAGCAGATTACCTTCGAGCACTTCCCGCGAGAAGAGAATCAGTTGGCAGATGCGCTAGCTACAATGTCATCCATGTTTAAACTTAACTAGGATAATGAGGCTCCTCAAGTCACCATTGAACGAATGGACGAACCTGCACATTGTCATGAGATTAATACCGAAGAAATAATGGACCGACCTTGGTTTCATGACGTCAAAAGGTATCTCGAAGCACAAGAATACCCTGCAGGAGCTTCAGTCAACGACAAAAAGTTCTTAAGGAAATTCGCAGCCAAGTTCTTTCTGAGCAATGGTATCCTATACAAGCGCAATCTTGATTGTGTCCTACTCCGTTGTGTGGACAAAGTGGAAGCTGAGTAGATCATGGCTAAACTACATAATGGCACCTTTGGCACCCACTCAAGCGGTCATACGATAGCTAAAAATATTCTACGGGCAGGCTATTACTGTTCTACCATGGAAGCTGATTGTCATCAACATTCTCGTACTTGTCATAAATTCCAAATCTATGCGGAAAAGGTACATATACCTCCAGTTCCTCTCAATGTCTTAACAGCTCCTTGGCCATTCGCGATGGGGGGAATCGACATGATTGGAGAGATCAAGCCTACAACATCCAATGGACACCGTTTCATCCTGGTGGCCATTGATTACTTTACCAAGTGGGTCGAAGCAGCTTCCTTCTCCTCCGTTACAAAGAATATGGTTGCCCGCTTCATCAAGCAGAACCTCATATGCCGCTATGGTATCTCCGACAGGATCATCATTGACAATAGTACAATTTTGAACAATAATATGATCACCACTCTGTGCGAGCAATTCAAGATTCAACATCACAATTCATATCCCTATCGGCCTAAGATGAACGGTGTTGTCGAAGCCGCGAAAAAAAATATCAAGAAGATCATTCAAAAGATGACAGTCACCTACAAGGACTGGCATGAGATATTACCATTTGCTCTGCACGGGTACCGTACCACGGCACACACTTCAACTGGGGCAACACCCTTTTCTTTGGTATACGGCATGGAAGCTGTTTTACCTATCGAGGTTCATATTCCCTCCTTGAGAATCATGAAAGATGCGGGTTTGAGTGAAGACGATTGGATTCAGACCCGACTTGATCAACTTAACTTGATTGACGAGAAGCGACTTACTGCTGTTTTCCATGGTCAGGCGTATCAAAAACGTATGATCAAGGCCTTCAACAAGAAAGTCAGAAGACGAGTATATCAAGTCGGGGACCTTGTAATCAAGCGGATCATCTTTCCGCAAAGTGATCCCAGGGGAAAATGGACTCCTACTTACGAAGGACCATTTGTGATCAAAAACATCTTTTCTGGTGGGGAAATGATCCTGACCACCATGGACGGCGATGACCTGCCACAACCTGCGAACGCATAAATATTCAAAAGATACTACACATAAACGACCCGACAAGTCGAAAACCCGAAAGGGAGACTTGGGCAAAAATGGGCATCCCGGTGAATCGAAAACCCGAAAGGGCGGTTCAGGAAAAAATTAGGGATAAAACAAAAAAAATGTACACCCAGCAAGTTGAAAACCTGAAAGGGCGACTTGGGCAAAAAAAGGGTTTCCCGGTGGATCGAAAACCCGAAAGGGCGATCCAGGAAAAAGTTAGGGAATTAAAGTGTATGACTATGTCACGTCGGATCACTTTAAGGATAATCTCTTCACAGACAAGCTCCAAGCTTCTGATCAATCCAATCATCTACGGACGAAGCAACGAATGGACAAGATACTCAGAATTACGAAGGCTATAGCGGAATGGGAACCCCATGGAATTGTTACACATAGCCATCTTTCTTTGTATAAATTTTTCTCAATTTTATGACAACATTCTCTTACTAGGATGTATGTCCCCTTTGTACAAAATACTTACACAAAGTTAATACAAAGATACTTTAAAGTTCATAAATTTGTTTGCCTTTTCTTTCTTTTTATGCTTATGTTTTATTTGAAAACGTCCAATGATTTATTAAATGAGCATATGCATTTGAATATAATCACTGCTTACAAATAAAACGAAATGAGAAAGAATAATTACTGACAGATTGAAAGCATGGGAAAATGTCTTTAGGCTACTCCAGGAGAAATCCTCAGTAGAGCTAAAGCCTTGAAATACATATCCCCAGCGGAGTTAAGTTTCAAAATCACCACCAGAACTAAGTTCCCAAACTCCCAATCCCCAGTGGAGCCAACCTTTAAACTACAGACCCTTAGTGAAGATGAAACTTTCTTCCCCAACGAAGTCCAAAACTTCAACCCTCGGACACCGGTGGAAGACTATTTAGTTTCCTCCAATTCCCCAAAGAGTTGTCTTAAAACCAGAAGATTCTCCTGCAAGTTATCTTAGAGCCTGGCAACTAAACCAGACGACAGCTTCGGATAATTCCTCAGTAGATTGGCATACAACCCAAGCTCTTGAAAACTCTTCCACAGAATAAACATTCTCCCCAAAGAGTTATTTCCCAGCAGATCGAAGATTCTCATTCTCATTTCTCCAGTGGAAACCTCCAAGGTTTCAATTCCCCAGTAGAGATCGTCAGAGTTTTCCTTATTCCCCAGCCATAGTCATCAAAACTCTCTGGATTCCTCAAGTAGGTTTCCCAAGAAGACTTGAAGGATCCCTATATCCCCAGGAAAGTCATGAAGGATTCTCACATTTCCACAGAAGTTGTCAAAGTTCTTGTTAATCCCCACAAGTTGCCAAGGATTTTCTATCTCCAATAGCGGTCAAGGATTTATTTCCCCGGCAGCAGTCAAAGATTTCATTATCTCTAGCTACCAAGGATTTATTTTCCTCAGCAAGACAGCTAATCAGCTTACATGTGCATCCATTACATTCATATATCATAAACATTGATAGAACACATTTTATTGCTTCATACATGTCATGCAACATAACTTTGTGTTTCAGCTAACATTTTACCCTTTTCAGAATGAGATTAAAAGCTATCGTTAACAATTATTCAAAGATTTCAGATACAGTACGGATACACTCCAAGACATGGAAGTCATTCTGATACTCCTTCGGATCTCTTATTCAGATACAGTATAGATACACCCCAGACGCGGAGGTCATTCTACTACTCATTCAGACTTCACCAATCAGATACAGACTAGATACGCTCCAGACCCGGAAGCCATTCTATTTCTCATTCATATTCAACTATCAACTTCAAGCTCAGATACACTCCAGGACATGGAAGTCATTCTGTTGCCTTTTCAGATCCCAGTTACAGTACAGATACACTCCAGGCACGGAAGTCATTCTACTACTCATACAAATCTCAACTACAGATACAGTCCAGATACGCACCCGACACGGTTGCCATTCTATCACTCATTCAAACATTTCCCCAGCCCAGAGTTGCTCCAGACACGGATGCTATTCTGTCGCCCATTCAAAATTCAGATACAATACAGATACACTCTAGACACGGCAGTCATTCTGATATTCATTCAAGAATCAAATACGGTTACATCTCGGATACGCTCCAGACACGGACTCCATTCTTTTACTCATAGGAATCCAATCTCCAGATACAACTTAGATACGTTCCAGATGCGGATACCATTCTGGTGTTCATTCTCCTAATTTTCAACAAACAGTCTTGGATGGTATCTTTAAGCCCATCTCCAGCAAGATTCTATCATCTCCAAATGGCATCTTTAAGCCCATTTCCGCAGCTACATTTTGACGAGTGCAAATTTACAGGCACTCTAGTGTCCAATCATCTCTTACCTTCGAGTCATGAAAGGCAAACTCGCCAATCTAACTCTTCAGGTTCAAGAAGATTGAACAGGGGAAGCTGTTGTACCCCAAAATTTTCCCTCTTATTTTATCAAGATTTCCTCTCACAAGACTCTTTGAACTCCATACAGGATTAGGGTTTGCTCTGCTCAAGACATCTCCTTGTACTGTTGACCTGAAATTAGGGTTTGCGTTTGCACAAGGATTTTTGGACTTTCAATGCTCAAAGTGACTTTCATACTTCATGTTGGACTTATAAGATTTCCCCTACCAAGTTTCAAGCCTTGAATAAATTTTTTTGCCCAGTCAATTGGACAGTTGACCTAAAAATCAGCTGTATTGGGGAAAAAGTCAATTGTGGCCAATTTACAGTCAAACCTCATAATTTTTTATCCACATCAACATTATAGACTAATATGAACCATTTAATCAAGTTTGGACCATAAATCCTCAAGAAATTTGATCAGATCATCAAAAGGGCAAAATGGTCATTTTTAGGGTTTTGACTGTATAAGGGCAATTTCTATTTTTAACCTAGCCAATGGCAAATTGGGTTCAAGCATGGATTCAAGGACTCAATGTCATCATCTTGACCTATTCACAAGGTTCAAAAGATCTCAAATGCATTGGATTGACAGATGAATTTTTCAATCAACTGATCAAAATTTGATTGTACACTAAAAAGTCAAACTTTGACTTTTTGGTCAAAATCAAGTGCCAAGGGTCATTTTTCATCAATATGAGTCAAAACATGAAACTTGTTCATCAAGAAACCTAATTTTGCAAATTAGGGTTTAAGATTGAAAATTTTCATCTTAGAATTTTTCTAGGTTATGAAATTTTCTTATTTTTTCCAAACTTTGCCCAACATTTTCACCATGATGAAATTGGATTCAAACAAAACTTCCAACATGAAAGTTGTAGTATTCCACAAAGTCTACAACTTTTATTCACAAAGTTTTCCAAAAAGATGCTTGTATCTCAAGTTATGGTTTTTGGAATAAGGGTCCATGAAACTTTTAACTTAGTGAAATTTTGCCCTAGTTTAGGCAGGATTTTGACCTATCTTCATGACCATTTTTCACCTAGTTCCACTTGGAATCTCAAAATTCATTTCAAATATGGATTTTAGAGCATGTTACAAGATTTCCAAAATATCCAAGAACTCTCCAAAATCGTTTATGGTTAGGGAGAATCAAAGGTTTGAATTTGGCAAAAACTCACTTTGATCCATGGCATGTTCTATGTTGCTACAAGTTGCAATTTTCATCCAGCATTGTTTATAATTAATTACAGGTATCTAAACCCTTCCACACTCAAGATTTAAATTCAAATCCAATTGATTGAAGCTTTGTTCTGATCATTATAGGTTTACACAAGAGATTAATCCAAAAATAGCAAAAAGGCAACATTGCCATTTTTGTCAAAACTTGCTTTATGTCAAATTGCATCTCTTGAGCCTTGAACCAAATCTTGGAAAATAACCCAAATCCACAAACTTGGGTCCAAGCTCACAAAATGTATGCAGGTATTAGAGCTAGCCTGTACAGGCCTGCTCATTGTCACTTCCCACCTTTTGCTTCATAACCAAGAAATGTGCAAAAGTCTACACAACTTGAGTATCTGTTATAACCAACTCTTGCAAGCATTTGAAACAAGTTTTACACATTGCCCTGAGCCATAAATACGAGTTATTCAACCCTTAAGCCTTCCAAAACACAAAATCACCTTCCTCTTACAAAATAGGGCAGTTTCTGCACTTTGAGTTGCATAACAAAAACTACTCGTGCGTTTTTGGTCAACATCTCATTTTGAAGCCATAAACATCATTTGATCAATTATTGATCATGATTTTCAAGGCATGGCTCAAAAAGTCTCAAGATGCAAAAGTTTCCATATTTGGACAGTTGAAAAAGTCAACTGTAACTTGACCAAGGCATAACTTCCACATGGTTCATCAGAAAAATTCCATCCAAAGCTCATTTTGAAGAGAAAGACATTTCCTACAACTCCTCTTCACACTTCAAGTCCAAGAAATGCTCTCACAAAAAGTTATCAATTTCAACATTATAGGTCATTTTCAAAAGTCAACAAAAGGGACTTTAAGTCAAAGGACATAACTTGAGATTGGTAAATCAAAATGACATGGGACCAAAGGCATTGGTTAGAGGACTTCAAGACCTTTCCAAAATGTCCAAGAACATGATCAAAGCTTAAAAATTGAGCAAGATATGCCTTGTAGAAGTTGGGAAACTTTTGGGAATTTTGAAAAGTCAACTTTGCTTCAAATGCCTTAAAATTGCTAATGGGCCACATTTTCTTCCAAGATTCATCATCCAAAGCATATGCACGACCATTTGGCCCAAAGGGGATTTATTTCATCATTTTTATTATTTATTTGAATTTTTAATTACAAATAATTCATTTAATTAATTAAAATATGAAAAAAATACTAAACAAATGTATGTGAATCTTTTTATGCAGTATAATCACTCATGATTCACTCAAGATTCGTGCACAACTCAAATTGGGAAGATTGGCCATGATTGACATCAAAATCACATGAAAAAAGATTTGAAAATATGCCATGAAAATCAAATATTTCTTTCATCAATGCAAGGATCTCTTAACTCAAATTTCAACCCTAATCTGATCATATACATATACTAATGCAAACCCTAGTGCAGAAAACCTAAAAAGCTGCGCCCAAAAGCCAAAAACAACTTTGCACTTTTTCAAGAAAATTCCAAAACTGAAAACACGATTTCAAGGAGTTTCAAGGCAAAACATTGATTCCATTGCATTCCTGAGGCTTCAAGGAAGGTTTCTGGATCAAAACCATCATCTCTAACGCAAAGAATTGGTAGAACGACCTTGTCTTGTCCATACTTTTTTTCACATTCATGTATCAGGATTCATGCATTATTTTTAATTTTTAATGTTTGATTTTTGTTAGTTGATTCATTCTGAAGCTAACCATGTAGTTTGATTGAGTTTTTGTGCATCATACGCGAAATCACCATTGAAGCTCGCTAGGGTTTCCAAACTGCAAAATTGGGGATTTACGTTTAAAGAAAAATTGAGACACAAGACTTGTACCATTGGAACGAGAAGCTTCACACGAATCCAACCACCCTATCGCGCCTAATTTCTGATATAAGACGGCTTAATCGCTATTTTTGTGCTTGCTATTTAGTGGGGCTTTAAAACCCCCGCTATTCAGTTTGTTTTTGTTTCAGGTACAGCAAATAATTGGAGAAGATGATGATGTGTAGGCCAACGAGTGGTGCATTTGAATTTCGCGCGAAAATTATCCACTAACCCTTGTTTTGCATTATATTATTTGTTTTCTATATTATAACCAAAGCGCGTGAATGGCTCAGTGGCAAGGCACAAGGATGGGTAAGCCTTGGGACCTGGGTTCGAATCCCAGGTCCCCCTCCCTTTCTCATATTATTTTCCATTCCATCTTCCTATGCAGCGCGTACTCTAGGGGTTCACTATACACTCAATATCCCAGCTTGCCACATGGCCACTGAGGGCAATCCAAGGGCCTTGATTTGGAGACCACCATGGGCGTGAGTCAGACGTGTCATACGCAAGCCAATAAAGTCAAACAAGGCCAAGCTTCTTGGGCCAAAAAACGCTGGATGGTACCTCCAAATTGAGGACAACACCCCCTAGGGTTTGTGTTTCTTTTCTTTTTCTATCTTTTTTTCTTTTATTTGTTTAATTTAATTATTTCCCCTTAAATCTTTAAATTAATATTTTCTTAACATAAAAATAAAAATAAAAAATCAGAAAGTCATAAAAATTAAAATATATTTAATTTAATGTTATTTTTGTAAAAAAGTCTTATTAATTAATTAGTTTTTATTCTAGGATTAATTTTAACATTTTCTTAATAAACTTAAAATTTGTAGAATTAGGTTTTAATTACTTTTATCTTTTTCTTTTCTTTTATAATTATTAATTATTAATTATTATTTTTGTAAATAAAATTGTATTAAATAATTAGGTTAATTCTAGGTTTAACTTTAACATGTTTTTTAATAAATTAAAAATAACTAGAATTAGGTTTTAAATTCCATAATCTTCTCATTAAAGTTCCATAAATACCAAAAAAACTCTAAAAAATCTTTTCTTTTTATTTTAATTTAATTAATTTGTTAATCGTACTTTAATTTCATTAAAAAGGGTCCAACGCCCTCGCATTCGATCGTAATTCTATGTCGCGCATTTATTTCTTTTTATAATATTCATGTAATTCTCCCAAAGCCATGTAAATTAGACATTTATATTTCTCGCACTTTATTTTATTTTCAAATCGGGTCCTGGACTTAATTTGGCGATGTGGACCCGCGCCTTTGTAATAGCGTAGAACTTTTAAATTCCGCACTTTTTTTTGTTAATAAATTTGCATGCAAGAATGAATGTTAAAATAAAAGCAATGCGTAGATCACCAATTACATGAACAAGACAAAAATATCTGAAAACGACACACAAATCACACACCACCCCTAGGGTACGCCTCACTGTTGCCTTGCCCCTCGAAAGGTGATCGTCGAGTAGAGGATGTCTTAGTAAGTCCTCATGATCCAGGAACCTGGCATGAGGGTAGCTTCTAAGGTGTCTTCCCATTGCTCCAGTGATCACCATGTCCCGAACCTTCGAATTTACCCGAACACCTCCAATGGTGGTGCTACCTACCTCTCAATGGTGGGATGGCACTACTTTAAGGATATTTACACAGACGAATTCCTTAGGGTAGGTAGACGACTCTAGATACTTGCTCTAATTTCAAAAACAAATCAAAAATAATTTTCACACTGACACCTTTTCAAAAAGCTTTCGAAAGCAATTTTTCAAACACTCTTGAGGACCGATACAAGAGTCGAACTGGAATTTTCAAAGAAACTTTTTAAAACCCACAGTTGAAAAGCAAACAAACCATTTTTGAAAACACAATGAGCAAGTATCTAAGAGCCCATGGATAACTATGGATAGAAAGGGTGCTAACACCTTCCCTTTCTATAAATCTACCTCCCGAACCGAGAGCAATCTCTATAAGGAATTTTCTGTGCTTTTGTCCTGTCCATGTTGGAGAAAATAAAAGACGGTGGCGACTCTTGCTTCCGCGACATTTCGCGAACCAGCGTTAAACAGTCAGTTCCAGATCCACCGATCACACCAAGCATCTCAGGCCTCACTGAAAAGCTCTACATTTCCATACTCGTGTCCAACTGAAACAGGTATTTTTCAACTTCCTATCTCTCTATTTAGGAATCATTAGGCTTAGGTTTATGAATAAAAAATGTAGTACTCATAGCCCTTAAGCTGTACATATGCTTAGTTTTCATTTAAGTTAAGTGTGCTGAGAGAATTTGATTGATGAACTTCCTGAAAAAGTTAGGTTAGAAATTAGGGCCAGAGAAATTCTCTCTGTTCTTTGAGAGTTAGATTAAGTTTTTTATATGGTTAGAATCGTATGATCATGCTCTATAACTTTCATGTTGCAAGTTTTTGTTTTTAAGCATAAATGCAGGAGATACGAGTTTGTACATAGGAGGCGCGTTTTTGTGTTTGAACGAAGGTTGAAGATGAAGTGTTGGGCTGGGCCTGGCTTGTTCTCACTTTTGGCACCCCCAGCTTGCTGATTGCACCCTATGGCCCAGTTCATTATATTTTTGTATTTATTTATTTATTTTTCATTTCTGATTTTATTTTATATTTTCTAAACATAAAAAATATCAAAAAAAAAAAACATTTTCATAAATTTTCATATTTTATTATTTTTTATTATTTTTTAGACATAAAAATAATTATCAAATAGTATATACCTTTATTTTCTTTAATAAAAACTTATAAATATTATAGAAATATTATATATTTTCATTTTTATTATTTATACACATAAAATAAAATTTTTCACAAAATTTATTTCTTAACATCTTTGTATATATTTATATTTATTTTCTTGTACATAAAATAAATAATATAATATATATTTATCTTAAAACAAAAAAATAGGGTTTCCACCCTTATTAAAAATAATATTTTTTCTAATGTATTTTCATTTCTTGACACTTGTATATATTTTTATTTTTTTATTGTACATAAATAAATAAATATTATAATTTTCATATATTTTCTTAAAACAAAATTTAGGGTTTTTTACCCTTAACAAAAATAACTTTTTTATTTTCTTTTTAGTGCATTAAATATTTACATAAAAATAAACAAGAAACTTTTTTTTTTAATTTTTGCATATTTATATTTAAATTGCTTATTTAAATATTACTTATTTATTATTTGGTGCAAAGAATTCAATTTGGATGTAATAGTAAATCTTAGGGTTTTATTTTCTTGCAAATACTCCCCATTCAAAATTGTATCCCCCTCCCCATATCAATGTTGTAATAGTCGTAGATTTATTTTACGCATTTATAGCTTTCAAATATGCCGTGATAGAGATTAGGGTTTGTATGCAAAATCCAAAATCAAAACAAATAGCTAGAACTAATACAAGACAAAAATGCATGAAAATAACAACACATCTCACACAAACACCCCTAGGGTTTCATCCACTTGTTGCCTTTAAAATGCCCATGGTATGCATGTTGAGTATCTTGGCAAAAAAAAAACAAAACAAAAAGATCATAGTCCCTCGATAACGCTATCTTGGTTGCCTATACAAAATGATCTAGTCCCTCAAAAAAATTGCTCAAGAAACTTAGCACTATTGCTATCATGGTTAATATGATGACCCGCGCTTGTCCCGTTTAACATCCAAAGATAGGGTTGTTTACCAAATGCAATGGTAAAACAACAATAACAAAGGAATAAAAATGTGTAGGAAATATCTTTGAGTAGGGTACACAACTCCTAGTTACTTGACCAAATTTGCAAACCATCCTTGCTGTTTTCAAAAACACACAACACAATTTCAAAACAATTTCCCAACAAACATTCAAACATTGAAACATTTTTCAAAAGACAAACACCTTTGTATACATTCAAACAATAATCATTACAAATATTTCCTAAACAAAGGCCTCTTTTCAAAATATTTTCAAAACCACACAGAAAAGCACAATTTCAAACAATTGAAAAGCAAAAGCAAGTGATCTAAAACAAGTAACTAAGAGCCCATGGAAAACCATGGATGAAAAGGGTGCTAGCACCTTCCCTTTTCATAATCTACCCCCCGAACTCAAAAACAATCTCAAAGGTCTTTCCTGTGCTTTTTTACATTTCCTTTTGGATAAAATAAAAGTCGATGGCGACTCTTGCTAAACCGAAACATTTGCGAACACAAACGTAAAACCTCAAGTCAGTTCTCCCACCGCATCACATATATAATAAATATGATAGAAGTAAATTTGTATTAATTAGTATTTTTCAGATGGATCAGTGTTACTATGGGTAGAATGGGCCACATGCCCATTAGAAATAGTTGATGGGCATAATGGAAGTATGATTCCAATTTATATAAATATCGTAGATTGAAGACAGAAGGTTGACAACATACCTTAGTTTTTGTAAAAAGTAATTGTTAAGGAAAAATTTGTGGTTTTTAAGGTTATTACCTTTTTACTTCCATCAAAACAATGTCGAGCACCACTCCAATTACCCCCCATTATAAGGTATAAACTCGTATTCCCTGTACCATTGATTCAAGTATCAGTAAGTGGTTGTTTCCATATGTTGATATGTTATGTTGTTGTATGTATTTTATTTGCAAATCCATTGAAGATTTGGAGGCAGAAACCATTTGGAGAAGAATGAGCATATATAAGGCAATTCGTCGGGACATGGAAGAGGCTCAGGTTGCTAAGGAAGCTAGGAAGAATGCTGAAAAAGTAAGATATGTTACCCATGTTTATGGTTGCGTCGAAGGTAAAGAAAAAGAAGATGGATCATGGGTTGTTGATGCTTCAATGGTTGATTACAAACACTATAGATCCCGGGTTGTAGATGGTGTCAAATCAGAAGGAAAACATAATAGTTTATCTGTATCATATTGTCCGGAACGTGAGAGAGTCAGACTCTATAAGGGGAAAAGGGTAGTATCTGTTGGACCCTCCAATGATCGGGAAAATGTTGTTGACAAACGAAAGGTGAATGTGACAGTTTTCTTTGAAACATGTAAGGATAAAAAGGATGCTAAGAGAGTGAAAGGCGATTGTGGTGCTGGAATTTTACACATATCAATTTCTTCAGACAGTGAGAGGTATATACGTATTTAACTAATATAAAAAAGTGAATAGTTGTAGTTAATAAATATGGTTTTATTATGTTAGTGTTAATTTATTTTTCATGGTTTTGCAGTTATGAAGATGAGGAAAGTGATGAATATGTGGAAAACCTCCCAAGCTATATTATATGGAAAAGGGGAAAAAAGCTGGCAAGAAACCCACAAAGAATGTGCTTGTAAGTAGACCCATGAATCCACTTTTTTATTCTTGTTATTATATATAGTATATATTATCAAATATTAAAATGCATTTCCATTTTGTTTGTAGAAAATCCCTCATAAGGAGATAAGAAACCCATTTCACAGGTCTCATAGGCGCATAGAGTTGGTTGATTTGAACACTAGAAACAACTACCATTCTGAACTTCATGTAGCAGAAAGGAAGTATTATGTTGAAAGTTTTTCAGGCGATGGTTGGAATGAGTTTGTGATGGATAGGCGGCTCAATAAAGGTGATAAGGTTTCATTTAGACTCAACGACCCTCCTGGCGAAAAGATTGTTGTTACTGTCTTGAATCATTGAAGGATAGATTTGCCGAAGAAGTGTTTGGGTGATGGAGTAAGAGGATTTAATTTAGGTTTTGTTGGAAATTGTTGTACCCCAAAATTTGCCCTCTCATTTCTCAAAGAATCATCCTGGACCCTCAGGTTTGCTTCTATTAAGTTTCAAGTCTTGAATTATAATTTTCCAAGAAAATCATTCACAAGGGAAAAATGGTCAAAAGCACACTGAAAAGTCAAACTTTGACTTTTAGATCAAAAATCAAGTTTCAAAAATTATATTTCATCAAGACATGAAATTGGTTCATCAAAAATCAGAAGTCAGAAATTACTTTGAAAAATCAAATTTCTAAATATTTAGAAAATTTTCTAAGTGTTAAGAGAATATGATACTTCAGAACTTCTGAGCCAGCCTTCACGCAAGTGCAATCAGAATTTGCAAACATGGTTCAGAACATGACTCATCAATCAGAACGTATGGAAATTATGTCCTTCAATCAGAACGTGACTCTTCAACATATGGAGGCTATGTTCTGTGTTTCAATCAGAGCCTCACCTTTCAAATCTCACTCTGGTCTTCTGCGATCAGAACATCACCAAATCCCAAAACCTCGTTTGAGCAACCTGCTGCACTACTGTAGTACAATACTGCCACCATCTGCCACAACAATCCAAGGTGCTGCTGATCCAGTCCATGCCTGCGTTTTTCTCAAACCCCATAATTGCACCAAATTAGCATGTAAAGACTGTGTTTAAAAAGCAATGGAACAGTATGCCAAAAAGGTTTAAAAAATCCCATTTGTTTTCCCCCCAAAACCACAGTAAACCTGTTGTACCCCAAAATTTTCCCTCTCATTCTTCAGGAAATTATCATGGATTCTCAGAGTCTCTCTGAAGCAAATCCAAGTCCTGAATTATCATTTCTTCCCAAGCAAACCATTTACAAGAGCAAAATGATCACACAAGCTCTAAAGGCAACGCTTTTACCTTGAAAAATTAAATTCTAAACATTTGGAATTTTTCTCTAAAAATGGGTGTTTAAGAAGAAAATAGAACTTCAGAACTTCTGGACCAACCTCCAGACATAAACGGTCAGAAGTTGCAAGCTTGGCTCAACGCGGGCAGAAGTTGGCTCTTCAGCAGCTACATTAACTCAGTTAGAGGTTGCAAACGTGGTTCAACACGTAAGCCTCAAACAGAACATGGCTCTTTCAGCAGTTACGCAAGTTCAGCCAGAGTTTGCTAGAAGAATGCAAAGGAACCAAAGAAGTCTGAAGGCTCTTTCAGAACATGCTGGAATCAGAAGATGAAAGGGTCAGAAGAGTGGGTGTTACACCGACACAGAATCTCTAAGTCCAGGATTTCCAGAAGCAAATCCATGGAACGTGTTGGAAAGTCAAGAGAATCCCCAGAATTTTCCGAGACAGCAAGAGGCCAAGATCAGAGCTTGGTTCACATTTTTTTTGGTAAAATAGAACTGCTGGATCAGGTTTTCTCCTATTACAAGAATTTTGGTGTTGATAAGTCTCATCACCATTTAATGCTCATTAATGCTCCCAACCACTCCTGAACATTCATCCAAGAGGTCTCTTCACGTGTGGCTCGGTAAACACCTTTATGCAGGCTTAGGCATGGGTCTACGCGCCACCTTCCACCTATAGAGGTCACTTCTCCTCAATCCTTGCCTGTTGTCCCAGCCTAGGCTGAAAAGCTGTACATTGTCACAACTTTCCATGAACTTCTTTCAAAAAAAAAAATTTAACCTCTATTGGCGCCTTTAACATTCAAGAATCCACAAGAGCTTTGCCTATAAATAGAGCACCATTGACCACTAAGAAGTGGTCCAAAAAACCAGAAAAAATTGCTAGAAGAGAAACAGAAAATTTTTAGCAAGAAAATACTTTGAAACTCTGTCAAAAAATCTTGGTGTCTCAAGAGCCTCAAACATAACTTTGAGTCTCCTGTCTCCAAACCTCATTTGTACCCAGATTGCTTCTTGATTAAAGAAATACGCCCCTACAGCTTCTGACCACATATACTCTCTATCCACCCCTTCAAAAAAGAACCTGTCTAGAAAACCATCAGAGTTAAAAGCTAGCTCTCACTCACAAACTTTTACAACAGCCAGGTAAGCACCTGCTGACCTTCATCACACTGCTAAGCATCATCAACTTTGCATGCTCAAATAAACATAATGTAAATATCATGTTGCTGCTGTTTGCGTTCTGAGGATTTTCATACCTCATAATGTTTGAGTAGGAAGTAAATCAGCGTAGAACCTGCCTGTGACCTTGTTGGTTCTGTCTCCTAAAACACTTTGACATTTGTTGAAGCTGTCCAAAACATGTTTTCTGTTTTGTGGAACAATAACAAAACTGCAGATGTTCTGACTAGCACAGGGAGAAGCCAAGTGCTGACTTTGACGTTAGCACATCTGAAGCCTGTTCTGCTGTCAATAATATCAGAACTTCTGAAGATTATTGTATCTCCAGCAGGATCAGAACTTCTGATCTCCCCACTAACAAATTTTTGTATTGCAGCGCATGGGGGTCAGAACTTCTGATCTTCCCACTAACAGGTTTTTGTTTTGCAGGTGCCAGAGTCAGAAGTTCTGACTCATACAGTTTAACCAAAAGGTTCATAATCTGGCAGCAGGCCTGAGTCAGAACTTCTGATGGCCTCTCAGCAGCGCGCTGGCTCTCTCTCTCTTTCTCTCTATCTTACCTTTGTTATTTTCTTTTCTTATCTATTTTTCTCATTGAACCACCCCATGTACAAATATGTATCCCCACCCCCTAATTGCTGTAATAGCGTAGGATTTTATATTTCTGCTTTTTATTGCTTTCAAATATAAATGCTAGTAATTAGGATGTGTATGGCAAGATAAAATCAATGAAATAGAAAATACTAATTCAAAGATAAACTCTTATATGCAACAAAACACACTTGCACACTTACACCCCTAGGGTTACATCCACTTGTTGCCTTCAAAAATGGGCCATGTTTGCATGTCAAGTATTTTGGCAAAACAAAACAAAAACAAACAAAATGATCATAGTCCCTCGATGATGCTATCTAGTTGCCTAAACAAAATGATCATAGTCCCTCAAGAAAATTGCCAAAATACTTGACACTATTGCTTACATCCTAACACAAGGTTGTTCACCAAATACAATGGTGAAGTAACACTGTTAAAAGGGTTAAAAACATAAGGAAAGATCTTTGAGTAAAATAGGGTAGACAACTCTTAGTTACTTGATCAAACTTGCAAACAAACATCCTTGCTACTTTTCAAAAAATAAAAAAACACACATCACAACACAATTTCAAAACAACTTTCAAAAAACATTGAAAAAATTTTCAAAAGACAATACACCTTTGTATACATTCAAACAAGAATCCTTACAAAGGTTGCTACAAATGGCCTCTTTTCAAAATATCTTTCAAAACCACACACAAAGCACCATTTTAAACAATTGAAAATGCAAAGCAAGTGATCTAAGCAAGTAACTAAGAGCCCATGGATAACCATGGATAGAAAGGGTGCTAATACCTTCCCTTTCTATAATCTACTCCCCGAACCCAAAAAAAAACATCTCAAAGGTCTTTCCTGTGCTTTTTGACCTTTCCTTAGGATAAAATAAAAAGTCGGTGGTGACTCTTGCTAAACCGAAACATTTGCAAACACAAACGCAAAACCTCAAGTCAGTTCTCCCACCGTACCACAGAACTGGTGACTCTGCTGGGGAAATGTCTTTAAAAGTGGAGTAACCTTAGGGATTAGATCACCTTTTGCATGATTAATTGTTTGCTTTGATTGCTTTACATTTTGGTTCTCTTGTTTGGGCTTGAAATCCTACACCCGGATTTGGGAAACATTCATAGATAGCAATACGTTGTGGAAACTGTGCGGGGTATACCGACACGGTTGAAGCAATAGCTATATTAGTGCGACATATTTGTGAGTATCGGTAACCCTTGAGTTCAATCAAGGAGAGTACGGGGCCGCTGAGTGATGTCACTAAGCACTAATGACCTAGAACCTTACTTGACCATCTTGGCCTTCTATTAGGGGTAGTGAGATGACCGGCTTTGGTGCAGTCCGAAGTTGGTAGGTACTCGATACTACACTCATTGAGGGTTGTTTTCTTGGAATATTTTGGTCGCTAGTTAAGTGGCTAAACCAAAACAATGAACATAGAAAACAATCCATTGATATTGAGCTCCTTAGAACCCGGTTACTATTTAGGACAGGTTTTAAGCCAACTACACTCAAGAGGGTACTTACCTATGAAACCTCATGCAAGCCTGAAACTAGGGTTTTGTGTGACTTGCTTGTACATGTGTTTGTGCATACATCATGAACATCATAAAGCATCATATGCATCCACTAACCATTTCAAGGGTTTGGATCTTCATCTTTGTTCTTGTTTTGTAGGTCATGGAATCTCTTCTCAGGAAAACTATCCAAGTCAACCTTATGAGAATCCCTCCTCAACTCAAGGAGCTTACATCCAGAATTCCAGAAAGTTCTCTCTTCAGTGAAAGACATGGTAGACTGCTCAGCCTAGTAAACACCAACATTGAAGAAGACATGGTGAAAGTGTTGTTCCAATTCTTTGACCCCCTTCACCACTGTTTCACATTCCCCGACTACCAGTTGGTGCCTACTTTGGAGGAATTTTCTCAACTCCTGAGAATTCCTATTCTTAATCAACTACCCTACAACGGTACGGAAAAAGAGCCAAAGCCTGAAGATGTTGCTCAAGCACTACACTTGTAACCATCTGACATCAAGGGGGATTGGGAAACTAGAAGTGGTGTCAAAGGCTTCTTGGCAAAATTCTTGTTTGAGAAGGCACAAGAGTGTTGGAATTCTTTGGATCTGCAAGCCTTTGAAGAAATTGTGGCACTCCTCATTTATGGGTTGGTCTTGTTCCCAAATCCTGACCAACTTATAGATGTCAATACTGTCAAGATTTTCATGTAAAAGAATCCCATACCTACATTACTTGGGGATATCCTACACTCATTTTACACACGAACAATGAGGAAAAGAGGTGTTCTTATATGTTGTACTCCTCTCCTAGCAAGGTGGTTTATTTCGCACCTTCCACAATCAGTTTTGAAGAACGAGCAGGGTTCAAGGTGGTCACAATGATTGATGACCCTCATGCATTCTGATGTACATTAGTGTTCTCGGTCCAGAGAAAATTTCATCATCATCGATCGCTGTGGTGAGTTCCCTAATGTTCCATTACTTGGCATTAGAGGAGGCATTACCTACAACCCATGCCTAGCTTTAAGACAATTTGGATACGCTCGGAGGGATGGCCCTCATGACATGCTAATTCCTGACCTAGTTTTTGACTTCGACAACGATGCACAAGGAATTCGCCAAAGATTCATCAGAGCTTGGAGGATGCCTAACAAGGTAGATAGCAAGACACTAGGGCACAAGAACTCCATCCCTCTTGAGCCTTACCTCAAGTGGGTACGAACCCGCGCCCAGAGTCTTATGATGCCTTACCCTCACATTCTCCCTTTGATCAAAGAGCCTGTTAAGGAAGGAGAGGTTCCATACACCATCCTACATCCTGACATGCCAACATCATGGGAGGAAATGCAGAAGAGTTGGATCCAACTCAAGGAAGAATGAAATACTTTCGAAGCCAGCTTCTACGCCAGTGAGAAGAAGGTTTTGGAACTTACCCGCCGACTTCATGAGGAGGAGACCCTCAACACTTACATTGCACCAAATAGGATGCGCAACGTCTTTTTACCTTAAGAAGTTTTTGTAATATTTGGCCCATGGGGCATTTATGTACTGACAAAATTTCTTCTTATTAATATGACGGGTGTTCTTTTTGTTTGCAACAACTTTGAACTTCTAAACCCTTGAATGCATTACATGAATAAACATATCATTCATCATATGCACAAACAGGTCTTCACACCAGGTTTCCTTATCTTTCTGCTATTTATTTCAGTAAGATGGATATTGAGCAGACGGTCAAAGATCTGCAGGCACAAAACTCGCAGTTTCAACAACTTCTCATGACCTTAGCAAAGGGTCAGGAGGATCTTAAAGCACTGTTAGGGAATAAAGAGTAAGAAAAAGGAAAAAAGAAAAAGAAAAGAGTTGGGGTAGCTACACTGGGAAGAAGATTTGAGAATGAAGCTAGGAGAGTTCTTGATTTCCCCTCCACATCTGACGAGGGGACCGGTAAGGGAAAAGGAGCTGCATTACCCTGCTGGGATTGTTATACCTCCCATGTTCAAGGTACCAACTTTTTCAAAATACGACGATCTGTCTTGCCTAAAGATGCACCTGAGGTCGTATGTCAGAAAAATTCAGCCTCATTCATCCGATAGAAATCTCTGGGTACACTTCTTCCAGGACAGCCTGGCTGGTACACAGCTAGATTGGTTTTACCAGCTTGAAAGATCAGAAGTGCATAATTGGGAGGACTTGGCAGCTGCCTTTTATCGCCAGTATCAATACAACGCCGACTTGGCGCCAACCCGTACTCAGCTACAAAGTATGGGGATGGCCTCAAATGAGGGATTCAAAGAATACGCCTAGAAATGGCGCGACTTTGCCGGAAGAGTGCAGCCACCTCTTTCAGATAGGGAGCTAGTTGATATGTTCTTGGGAACCCTATCTGGCCCTTTCTTCAACCATTTGATCGGGAGCTCTTCTGCAGGGTTTACTGAACTGATTCTGACTGGTGAACGGGTGGAAGCTGGTATTAAGAGTGGGAAGATTCAAAGGGATGCCTCTGCATCCACAACTGTTAAAAAACCTTTCCCGACAAAGAAGGAAGCGGCTGTTATATACTCCCAGAAAGGATTGGGAAGAACTGAGCGCCGGCCAACTGTAGGGGCCGTGATAATTCAAAATTCGTCAAATGATCAGCCTCGTAACAATCAGTCGAGACCAAATCAGCAACGGGTAGAACGGCCACAATGGCAGTTCACCCACATCAACATGACGCCTGCACAAGTTCTTCCCCATTTGTTGAAGTTAAATCTGACTGGTTTAAAGGAGGCCCCGAAAAACCCTAACACCACATCTCCATACTATCATCCAAATGCTAAATGTGCCTATCATTCTGACAGCGCCGGGCATGACACCAACAATTGCTGGGCGCTTAAGAATAAAATTTAGGATTTGATAGATGCTAAAGAGGTTGAGTTCGACGCCCCTGAGAAGCCAAATGTAATCTCCACTCCAATGCCGAAGCATGGTCACAACGTCCATGCTGTTGAAGAAGATTTGTATGTTGCTGATGTTGATGATCTGATAACTCCACTACTGACAATCAAGTTGAATCTGTTGAAGGCCGAGATTTTCCCAGGTTGTAAAGAAGACTGCTACCTTTGTTCCGCCCTACCAACCGACTGTCCATTGCTGAAGATAGGCATCCAACGCCTAATGGACAACCAACAAATTCTTTTCGAAAAGACTCCCGTTAATCCAACTCCTATCAATGAAGTTTCAATAATAACCATTTCCGCCAATATTTCCAAGGTCCCCAAAAGACCTGTTAAGATTACATCCGCTCCGAAGATAGTACCTCTGAAAATAACCATGCCTGGGCCCGTCCCCTACAAATCTGACAAATCAATACCGTGGAATTATGATGGAGAAATCTACTACCATGGCGTTAAGCAAATTGAGATAACTGAAGGGAGCTCTGACGAAGAAACTTCCGACATTGGAAACATTGCCGGAGCGAGCAAAATTACCCAAATTGGAAGAATTTTCTCTCCAGAGATTGCCCCTCCAAAGGGAATCTTTGGACCCTCAGCTGTTCCCAAGGTTACCTCTGCACCGGTAAAACTATCTGCAAGAACGCCAATGATTGAAAAAGTTGTTACTCCTGTGGTTGTCCCTCCTGTTGCTGCTGATAAGGGGAAAGGGATCCAAGAGGAGCTCGTCAGGACGAGGGCTCAGCCATTGGTCATCCCCGAAACCTCTAAAAAAGAAATGGAGGAGATTCTGAAAATAATCAAGAAGAGTGATTATGATGTGGTGGAGCAACTGGGGAAAACCCCCTCGAAGATCTCCATGTTAGCCTTGTTGCTTTGTTCGGAGGCTCATGCCAAAGCCCTGATTAATTTTTTGAAGACGGCCCATGTGCCCCAAGAAACCTCAGCCGATCAATTCCAGGATTGTGTAGCCAGCCTTACCGCCGACAACGGCCTGGGTTTCTCTGATGCCAACCTGACTCCGAAGGGAAGAAAGCATAATGATGCACTGCATGTGTCAGTTGAATGCCGAGGAACCACTCTCGCCCATGTCTTGGTCGATATTGGTTCTTCCTTAAATGTGCTGCCTAAGAAGGCTCTCGACCGGTTGGATTGTGAAGGTTTGGAGCTGAAACCAAGTAATATCATTGTCAGGGCCTTTGACGGGTCTAAAAGGATGGTACATGGGGAGGTCGGCATTCCCATCAAGGTAGGCACTGAAGTGTTCCACTCAACCTTCTATGTGATGGACATCCGCCCATCATACTCTTGCTTGCTAGGAAGACCATGGATACATAATGTTGGGGTAGTCACCTCTTCTTTACATCAGATGCTGAAATACCCTGTTAAGGGTAAAATCATAACTGTACACGGTGAGGAGGAGTACATGATCAGTCATCTGAATTCCTTTCGGTATGTGGAAGTGGATGGCAAATTCATTGAAACACCTTTTCAACACTTTGAGGAAGTTTCTCCCGAGGTTGCAATAGCGAAGGCAGTAGCTGAGGTACCCAAGCAGGTGGCCAGGATGGCATCTCTGAAAGACGCAAAGGCTGCAATGAAGGAGGGAAAGAGCACAGTATGGGGACAGTTTCCTGATTTTCCTCACAAAACAGACAAGTTTGGTTTGGGATTTACTGCTGCGAGGAAAAAGGCTATGCGTCGCTCTAAAATTGAAAAGACACCCGTCAAGATTTCTCCTCATGGAATCAATGCTTTAGAAGACAATGATGAAGAGGCTAACTTTGAAGATTGGATCTTTCCAACCATTGAAGGAGGGCTGAACAACTGGGAGGCGAAGGACTTTGTTCCCATTACTTTCATCAATCAGTAATTTATCTTCTGAACAGTTCCTGTTGGTCTGTAATAATTACTCTTAAACAATTCGCACACTACTTTTCACCTCATGCTTTGCCCGGGGCATGTAGGTCCATTTGTAAGGGCTTGATTCTCTTCATAATCATATGCCATGTTTAATGAATCATTGGACGTTTTTTCATTTATAAACTGCTGTGTTCATTTTCTTTCCTTTTTCATTTTGTTTGTTTAAGGATGGCTATCCCTTACACACACCCACACTCACAAATGCAGGTACCCATCCACTCCAGATTCCATGGGTGACTATTCTGTTGTATCCTTCAAAAACTCTGAAGATTTGGTCAATCAGGCTGAGTACGAAGACGACGAAGATTGCGAAGTGCCGGGAGAGTTAGCCAGACTTCTACAACAAGAAGAGAGGGCCATCTTACCTCATGAAGAGTTGTTGGAAACCGTCAACTTAGGAACATAGGAAGACAGGAAAGAAGTAAAAGTGGGTGCCAACTTGGAACCAGGTATCAAGGAGCGCTCATTACAGTTGTTGAGTGAATACGTTGAAATCTTTGCCTGGTCTTATGAAGACATGCCAGGGTTAGACGCAGACATCGTGGTTCACCGTCTCCCTACGAGAGAAGACTGTCCACTGATTAAGCAAAAAGTCCTCCGAATGAGGCCCGACATGTCTGAGAAGATTAAAGCTGAAGTAATGAAGCAATTCAACGCTGGCTTTCTGGCTGTTACATCCTATCCGCAATGGGTTGCTAACATTGTGCCCGTTCCCAAAAAAGACAGCAAGGTCAGAATGTGTGTGGACTACCGGGATTTGAACAGGGCTAGCCCTAAAGATGATTTTCCGCTACCACATATCGACATTTTGATTGATAACACGGCTCAGCACAAAGTATTTTCTTTCATGGACGGATTCTCGGGCTACAACCAGATCAAAATGGCCCCCGAGGACATAGAGAAAACAACCTTTGTTACACAATGGGGTACCTTCTGCTATAAGGTGATGCCGTTCGGACTAAAGAACGCAGGGGCAACCTATCAACGCGCCATGGTAGCTTTGTTTCATGATATGATACATCATGAGATCGAAGTTTACGTAGACGACATGATAGCTCGATCACAAACAGAGGAAGAACACCTTGAACACTTGCAGAGGCTGTTTGCCAGGCTGAAGGAGTACAAACTCAGACTGAATCCAGGTAAGTGCACTTTTGGAGTTAGGTCTGGTAAACTTCTGGGATTTATTGTCAGCAGCAAAGGCATTGAGGTCGATCCAGCAAAAGTAAAGGCTATACAAGAAATGCCTGCCCCCCGTACTGAAAAGGAGGTTAGAGGATTCTTGGGACGCTTGAACTATATCGCCAGGTTCATCTCTCACCTGACGTCTACCTGTGAGCCAATTTTCAAACTATTGAAGAAAGATCAGGTAGTTGAATGGAACGATGATTGTCAATTTGCTTTTGATAAGATCAAGGAGTATTTGCTAGAACCTTCTATTTTGATGCCACCCGTCGAAGGAAGGCCATTGATCATGTACCTGACTGTTTTGGACAACTCAATGGGGTGCGTACTGGGCCAACATGACGAGTCTGGTCAAAAAGAGCATGCCATTTATTACCTTAGCAAAAAGTTTACCGGCTGCGAGACTCGCTACTCACTGCTCGAGAAAACTTGTTGCGCTTTGGTATGGGCTGCTCGCCGACTAAGGCAGTATATGTTGACTCATACCACTTTGCTGACTTCCAAAATGGATCCTATCAAGTATATCTTCGAGAAGCCTGCTTTATCTGGAAGAATCGCTAGATGGAAAATGATCCTGACTGAGTATGACATCCAGTATACTACCCAAAAAGCTATAAAAGGGAGTGTACTAGCTGACCATCTAGCTCATCAAGCTATCAAAGATTATCAATCCATGAGATTCGACTTCCCGGACGAGGACATCATGACATTGGACAACATTGAAGGTAACGGACCGTATGACGGACCTGAAAAAGGATCCCGATGGACCCTGTACTTTGATGGTGCTTCAAATGCACTTGGAAACGGTATCGGTGCGGTACTCATTTCCCCAGAAGGTGGCCATACACCTTTCACGGCCCGACTTTGTTTAAGCTGTACCAACAACATGGCCGAATATGAAGCTTGCATCTTTGGTCTCAAGGCTGCTATAGACTTGGGGATCAAATCTTTGATCGTATTTGGGGACTTGGCTTTGGTTATCAGTCAAGTCAAAGGAGAATGGGACACCAAACATCCTAATCTTATCCCATACAAGGAACATGTTTTGACATTGTTGCCTCATTTCGAGCAGATCACCTTCGAGCATTTCCCGCGAGAAGAAAATCAGTTAGCAGATGCTCTGGCTACAATGTCTTCCATGTTTAAACTCAACTGGGATAATGAGGCTCCCCAAATCACCATCGAGCGAATGGACGAACTTGTGCACTGTCATGAGATTAATACCGAAGAAGTAGTGGAATAACCCTGGTTTCATGAAATCAAAAGGTATCTCCAGACTAGAGAATATCCTGAAGGAGCTTCAGTAAATGACAAGAAGTTCTTAAGGAAATTTGCCGCTAAGTTCTTCCTAAGCAATGACATCCTTTATAAGCGCAACCATGATTGTGTTTTACTGCGTTGTGTGGACAAAGCTGAAGCAGAGTTGATCATGACTGAGATACACAGTGGCACATTTGGCACTCACTTGAGCGGACATACGATGGCTAAGAAGATTCTAAGGGCAGGCTATTACTGGTCTACCATGGAAGCTGATTGCCATCAACATTCCCGTACTTGCCACAAATGTCAAGTCTACGCCAACAAGGTTCATATTACTCCTGTCCCTTTCAACGTTCTGACAGCTCCTTGGCCATTCGCAATGTGGGGCATTGACATGATTGGAGAGATCAAGCCCACGGCATCCAACGGACATCGCTTCATCTTGGTCGCTATTGACTATTTCACCAAGTGGGTCGAAGCAGCTTCCTTTGCCTCTGTTATAAAAAATGTGGTTGCCCGCTTCATCAAGCAGAACCTCATCAAGCAGAACTTCATCAAGACAGCAAGTTCCAGCTTCTTTATTTGAGCAACTTGTGTATCTACAATCTTATTATATCTCCGCATTAATTGGTCTTTCTCCGGAAATCTCGCAGAGAAGCTTGTCATGAATCATTACCTTCCGAAGTTGGTAATCCATCATCAGCAAATTTGATACTTTCTGTCTATCTTTGACCTTGAGTTGTGAACTCACTGTTTTGGGTCAATAATCTGTTTTTATGGCCTATGCAAGATGCCTTCTTTATTAGGGTCAGAGGTCGTATTTCCCTCAATTTTTATTCGCCGTCAGGAGTCTGTCGTTTGAAGTCGATGGCTCGTTTCCCCAATAGTGTATAATCCATGTCTCTGTGTTTTGTTGGTGTTCGATTTCCCCAGCATTGTCTTGTTTCATACAATATCTTTCTCTGTGAATTCAATCACTACATTCATATCAAACATAATGGCGGTATCTTAGGGCAAAAATTTGCGTATTATGTATTTAAGTACCTTCAATCTCGTCGAGATGAAGATTTTAATCTTCATATCTCCGGATAGAAGAAACTTAAATAGGGGCAGCTGTTGTACCCTAAATTTTGACCTAAGATACCATCTCTCATCTGCATCATTACATTGCAAGTGTTTTGACCTATTTTTATCAATTTTCAAAGCAGATTTTAAAGTTCATAACTTTTTCAAGTCGAGAGCTGTCTATTTGTTGAACGCTAAATTTATTAATCGATCAATGCTAAAACAATGTTTATTAATTATTTATTATCTTAAATTTAAATAATTGGAATTTATTTTCAGTTATTATATAATTTAAAGATTTATAAATAATAAAATAAATATTTGAAAAGAGTTTATTAATTGATCAACAATGTTTATTTAATTATTTATCATCTTAAGTTTAAATAGTTGAAATTTTATTTTCAGTTATTATAATTTAGAGAATTATGAATAATGAAGTAAATATTTGAAAAGGAGTTTATTAATTGATCAAATAATGTTATTTAATTATTTATTATTCTAGGTTTAAATAATTGAAATTTTATTTTCAGTTATTATAATTTAGAAGAATTATAAATAATGAAATAATTAATTGAAGAGAAGTTAATTGGTCAATGATGTTTATTCAATTATTTATTATTCTGAATTTAAATAATTGAAATTTATTTTCAGTTATTATATAATTTAAAGAATTATAAATGATGAAATAAATAATTGCAAAGAAGGAAATAATTACGGGTGCAAATTTACGGGCACTCTAGTGTCCAATCCTCTTTTACCTTTGAGTCGCGAAAGGCAAACTTGCCAATCTAACTCTTCAGGTTCAAGAAGATTGAACAGGGGCAGTTGTTGTACCCCAAAATTTTCCCTCTCATTCTTCAGGAAATTATCCTGGATTCTCAGAGTCTCTCTGAAGCAAATCCAAGTCCTGAATTATCATTTCTTCCCAAGCAAACCATTTACAAGAGCAAAATGACCACACAAGCTCTAAAGGCAACGCTTTTACCTTGAAAAATTAAATTCTAAACATTTGGAATTTTTCTCTAAAAATGGGTGTTTAAGAAGAAAATAGCACTTCAGAACTTCTGGACCAACCTCCAGACATAAGCGGTCAGAAGTTGCAAGCTTGGCTCAACGCAGGCAGAAGTTGGATCTTCAACAGCTACATTAACTCAGTTAGAGGTTGCAAACGTGGTTCAACACGTAAGCCTCAAACAAAACATGGCTCTTTCAGCAGTTACGCAAGTTCAGCCAGAGTTTGCTAGAAGAATGCAAAGGAAGCAAAGAAGTCTGAAGGCTCCTTCAGAACATGCTGGAATCAGAAGATGAAAGAATCCTAAGAGTGGGTGTTACACCGACACAGAATCTCTAAGTCCAGGATTTCCGGAAGCAAATCCAAGGAACGTGTTGGAAAGTCAGGAGAATCCCCAGAATTTGCTGAGACAGCAAGAGGCCAAGATCAGAGCTTGGTTCACGTTGTTTTTGGTAAAACAGAACTGCTGGTTCAGGTTTTCTCCTATTACAAGAATTTTGGTGTTGATAAGTCTCATCACCATTTAATGCTCATTAATGCTCCCAACCACTCCTGGACATTCATCCAAGAGGTCTCTTCACGTGTGGCTTGGTGTTGTACCCCAAAATTTGCCCTCCCATATTCTTCAAGAAATTGCCAAGTCAAGTCACAAAATTCCCCAAGGGTTGTGCAATGCAAAGGTCCCCTATACAGTCAAAACTAGGGTTTGTGTTCTGATCAAAGAAAAGAAGCTTTCAAGGGCCCAATCAAGTCTCATATGCTTACAAAGATGGTCAAGCATCCTCATACCAAATTTCAAGGCATTCAGCTCAAAATTGCACAGTCAAAACCCTAAATTGCACTACAGTCAACTGTAGGGGCAAAATGGTCATTTGGCAGTCAAAAGTTCAAATTTTTGGTCAAGATATCATTTTGAAGCCACAAACATCATTTGATCAATGCTTGATCATGATTCTCAAAATTTGGCTCAGAAATCATCAGAGATGCAAAAGTTACTATATTTGGACAGCTAAAAGAGTCAACTGAAATTGACCAGGGCATAACTTTCACATGGATTATCAGAAAAATTCCATCCAAAGCTCATTTTGAAGAGAAAGACATTTCCTACAACTCATCTTTATACTTCAAGTCCAAGAAATGCTCTCACAAAAAGTTATAAATTTCAACATTATAGGTCATTTTCAAAAGTCAACAAAAAGGGACTTTAAGTCAAAGGCCATAACTTGAGATTGGTAAATCAAAATGACATGGGACCAAAGGCATTGGTTAGAGGACTCAAAGACCTTTCCAAAATGTCCAAGAACATGTGAAAAGCTTAAAAATTGAGCAAGTTATGCCTTGTGGAAGTTGGGAAATGTTTGGGAATTTTGAAAAGTCAACAATGCTTCAAATGACCTAAAATTGCTAATGGGCCCTATTTTCTTCCATGATTCATCATTCCAAGCCTATGCACGACCACTTGGCCCAAAGGGAAGTATTTTCTCATTTTTTAGTTATTTATTTGAATTTATATTAATATTAATTCATTTAAATTATTTAAATATATAGAAAATATCTAACTTGACCTAATGAATCTTTTTGTACACATTTTAGGCTCAATAATTCGTGCCTAAGCCAATTTGGAAAGATTTGGAGCATTGGGATATGATTTGTGCAAAAATAACATGAAAAAAGATATGAAAAGATCCTTAACAAATCAAATATCCAAACCATGATTACAAGGGATTTTATTCAAGTTTCTTAACCTAATTCATTCCTACATAATGCTGGAACACAAACCTAATGGCATTACACAAGAAGCTGCGCTACAGAACCCATTGCCAAACCTGAAAATTTCTCCATAAACTCAAAAACTGAAAACCCCTTTAGAGGTCGATTCAAGGCGCAAAACCTATTCCAAAGGCTTCCTTGGCAATTCCTGGACACATTCCAATCACAAACAACAACTCAAACACAAAGAACTGGTAGATTGAACTCACACTGCATCGAAAAAATTCCAAAGTCGTGCATCATGATTTAAACGTTTTTACAGCATTTTGTCCATTGATTCATGTTTATCATAATGTTTTGAAGCTAATCAATACGTTCAATTGCTTTTTTCTGGGCTATAAGCGATATTACCATGTTCATCTTCTAGGGTTTTTCAGAGCTTGAATTTAGGGCTTTTACAATACTGTAAAATTAGCCTTCCAGACCATGATGGTTGCACTCAGCCAGTCAGGACGAACAAGAAGCACCATTCGCGATAAATTTATGAACATTGTAGCGCTATTCGCTATTTTCCCTAAAGCTACATTATAGAACGGTTCAAAAACCGTTGCCTCTGTGTTTTATTTTTCAGGTACGTGAGGAAGATGAAGTGTGGCAAGCCATGATTCGCTGATTCAAATTTTCGCGCGCCCTCCACTAACGCACTTGTTTTTTTTCTTATTATTTATTTCTTATAATATGTTAACATACGTTCAATAGCTCAGCTGGCAGGTGTTGGTAGCAATAACGTCCAAGACCTGGGTTCGAGTCTCAGGTCTGTGTAAATCTCATATTATTTTTCAATACAAAATCCTATGCAGCGCTCCTGTTGAGACGCACCATATTCCTTCAACATCCAAAGAGCCACGCGTCTAACACATACAAATCAACGGCATGGATCTGAGGAACACATAAATCCTGGTCAAACGCCCTAACACACAACCTGGAAAAGTCAATAAGATTTCAAGCTTTTGGGCCAGCATCCTAAGGCCTGTACCTCCAATTTGGGGCTACCCCCCCCCCCCCCCCCCCCTGGTTTGCTTCTTTTGTTATCTTTTTTTTTAATTGTTATTTTATTTGCTAATTTAATTAATTATCTTTTTTACAAAAATATAAAAACATCATAAAATCAGAAAAGGCAAAAATATAATATTTATTTTATTTTAATTATTTTTTCTAAATAAATTAGCATGTAAATATTTAGTTTTAATTAGGTTGCAATTTTAATTCTTTTTAATAACTAAAAATCTAGAAATATAGAATTAGGTTAATTGATAATTTTTATACCTTTTAAATTTCCCTTTTTTTATCACAATATTATTTATTTATTTATTTTATTTTTATAATTAAATGTACATAAGTAAAAATTAGGGTTTAATTTAGGTTAATATAACATTTTCATAATAACTAAAAAAACATTAGAATTAGGGTTCGCATTTCAAATTTCATTCTAAAAAGTTCTTTTTTCTTTTAAATCTTAAAAACATGAAAACACCAAAAAAAACATTCCTTTTTAATTTTTAATTTTTTATTCCTCGTCTAATTAATTAAATTCATTAACTTTAATTTTTTACGAAAGGGTCCAACGCCCATATTTTTAATTGTTAATTTCGCGCATTTATTTTATATCGTTTAAATAATTATGTACATGTCCCAAAGCCTTGTAACAATTTTTACTTTTCGCACTTTTACTTTGCTTTATTTATTTTCCGTTAAATCGGGTCCGGTTTAATTTTGGCGATGTGGACCCGCGCCATTTGTAATAGTTGTAGATTTATTTTCCCGCAACTTTTAACTGTTAAATAAGCATGAAAGAATGTATGGACTTAAAATAAAATTAAGCGTAGATCACAACAAACATGACAAGACAAAAATAACTGAAACATGACACACGAACCGCACACACCACCCCTAGGGTACGCCTCACTGTTGCCTTTCGAAAGGTGATCGTCGAGTAGAGGATGTCTTAGTAAGTCCTCATGATCCGGGAACCTGGCATGAGGGTAGCTTCTAAGGTGTCTTCCTATTGCTCCGGTGATCACCATGTCCCGAACCTCGAATTGACCCGAACACCTCCAACGGTGGTGCTACCTACCTCTCAATGGTGGGATGGCACTACTTTAAAGGACACTTACACAGACGAATTCCTTAGGGTAGGTAGGTTCTCGTAGATACTTGCTCTAATTTCAAAAACAAATCAAAAAATACTTTTCACACCGACACCTTTTCAAAAAGCTTTCGAAAGCAATTTTTCAAACACTCTTGAGGACCGATACAAGAGTCGAACTGGAATTTTCAAAGAAACTTTTTAAAACCCACAGTTGAAAAGCAAACAAACCATTTTTGAAAACACATTGAGCAAGTATCTAAGAGCCCATGGATAACCATGGATAGAAAGGGTGCTAACACCTTCCCTTTCTATAATCTACCTCCCGAACCGAGAGCAATCTCTTTAAGGAATTTTTCTGTGCTTTTGTCCTTTCCATTTGGAGAAAATAAAAGACGGTGGCGACTCTTGCTTCCGCGACATTTCGCGAACCAGCGTTAAACAGTCAGTTCCAGATCCACCGATCACAGAACTGGCGACTCTGCTGGGGATATCTTATAAAGTGGGGTGTACCTTAGGATTAAGATCACTGTGTTTTCAATTGTTTTCCTTGTGTGCTTTAAATTGTGGGTTGCTTGGGAGTTCTATAGATCCTAAACCCGGATCTGGGGGATACTTTCTTAGAAAGTAGCAACAAGGCTGTGAGGGAACTGTGCGGGGTATACCGACATGGTTGAAACAGTCTGCTACGTTGATGTGGCACTTTGGTGTGTACCGGTAACCCTTGAGTTCAGTCAAGGAGAGTACGGGGCCTCCGCGTGGTGTCGTGAAGCATCAACAGACCTTAGGAACCTTAATTGAACTATCTTGGCCTCTTTAGGGTAGTGAGATAACTGACTTTGGTGCAGTCCGAGGTTGGTTGATACTCGATACTACACTCAATTGAGGGTTGCTTTCCTGGAATATTTCGGTCGCCAGTTCAGTGGCTAAATCGAAACGATGAACAATGAAAGCAATCCTGTGATATTGGGAACCTTAGAACCCGGTTACTTTGATTAGGACAGGTTGAACCCACCAACTTCAAGAGGGTACTACCCAGACCCCATGCTGGCCTTAAACCCTAAGGGCTCTCTCTTGTGTGACTTGTGTGCCTTCGTACTTGACTATCCGCATGCTTGTGACCTAACACTTGTTTCTTGCAGGTTTTGTTTCAGTCCTTAATTGGGGCTCACAACAGGGTTACATACATTACCCCATGCATAGCATAACATCATACCATTGCATACATCCTAACCCATTTCAAGGATCTCAAGGGCTTGTGATGCAGGTCATGATGAATCAAACACCCAGCAAGGGGCAAAGGGGATTTATTTTCCCTAGCCAAGGGTGTCAGGGGCTATGACCCACTGGATATGGTGCGCCTTTGACCCTTGAAGAAGGGCTCTCTACAACAGGAAGTTCCTTCAATCAAGTTGCCAGTTTCCAACTCTAACAAGTTTCTCTGTTTACCCTGCGAGGTCCTTGAAATCATTGCATGCATGTCATACATCTCATTGCATTGCAGGTGTCCCTTTGACAGGTTGCTTACCCTTCTTCGCTGTTTATTTCAGCCGATCGTCATGAATCCTGAATCATCAGCTGAGCAGTCTATCAAGGCCCTCCAGGCTCAGAATGCCCAATTCCAAGGGCTAATCATGAACTTGACCCAGGGGCAGCAAGATCTGAAGGCTTTGCTCTTGAAGAAGGAAAAGAAGAAGAAGAGGACTGTCTTGTTCAGCCCTAGACGCAGATCTGGGAATACACCGCAGACTGAAACTGAGAGGACTACTCCATCTGTGAGGGAAAGCAGTCACCATGAGAGGGAGGTGCCTAGTCCAGTGGTCTCCGACAATGAGACAGATTTCAACAACGAACAATACCCTCCGGCTGAGGATAAATACAAACAGTTGGAAGACCGGCTCAGTGCTATGGAGATACAAAAGGTGCCTGGCCTGGACTTCGAGGATCTAGGTCTGTCTTCTGGGGTAGTGATCCCGCGCAAATTCAAGGTACCTGCCTTTGCTAAATACGACGGGGCATCCTGTCCTAAGTTGCATCTCAGGGCTTATACAAGGAGGATCCAGCCCTATACAGCTGACAAAAACTTATGGATCCATTTCTTCCAAGAGAGTCTTTCGGGGACTCAGCTCGAGTGGTTCTATCAACTGAATGGAGCCAACATCCGTACCTGGGAGGACTTAGCCACTGCTTTCTACAAGCATTACCAGTACAATGCCGACCTTGCTCCCACACGCACTCAGCTTCAGGGAATGTCTATAGGTGCAGGCGAAGGTTTCAAAGAGTATGCACAGAAATGGAGAGACCTTGCTGGAAGGGTACAGCCTCCATTAACTGACCGGGAACTCGTTGATATGTTCTTGGGGACCCTATCAGGGCCATTCTTCAACCACCTGATTGGTAACTCATCTGCTGGATTTACCGACCTCATTCTGACCGGGGAAAGAATCGAAGCTGGTATCAAGAGTGGGAAGATCCAAGAGGCCACACCTTCTGATACTCACAAAAAGCCTTACACGGGAAGGAAAGAGTCTAATGCTGCATACAGCCAAAAGAGTCGTCGTGACCAACATGCAGGGGCAGTCATGATTTCTGGTTCTGCACCACGCCGTCAACCACAAAGGGGAAACCAGCAAAGGCCGGACGGGCCTAAAAGGCAATTCACCAACATTAACATGCCATGGTCACAAGCATTGCAGTACATGTTGAAGATGAACCTGATTGCAGTGATCAACCCTCCTGCCAATCCTAAGACTTCCTCTCCTAGCTACAATCCAGAAGCAAGGTGTGCTTATCATTCCGATAGCCCGGGGCACGATACTGAGGACTGTTGGGCACTAAAGAACAAGCTGCAGGACCTCATTGACGCTAAGGAGGTACAGTTTGAGGCATCTGACAAGCCTAACGTGGTGACAGCTCCCCTGCCTGCTCATGGAGTTAATGCTATCGGGGATGAAGAGGAAGTTGATGAAGCTGAGTTTGATAGCTGGATCTACCCGGCAACTGACGGTGGACTTAACAATTGGAGCGCAAAGGACAATCTCCCTGTTTCTTTTGTTACTAAGTAATAAGTTTCTTTGTTTTGTTATTTTGTAATAAACAATGATAAACTCTATGGCCCGGTGTCTTACCCGAGGCACCGTGGTTCTATTTGTGAGGGCATACAAACTGTCATTTTATACATCATGAATGAAATCTTGGACGTATTTTCGCATTACAAATATTGTGTTCCTTTTCTGTCTTTCTTTCCCTTTACATAATTATCAAAACAGCTGTATTTACACACACACTCACTCATACAGGTTCCAATCCACTCTGGACCTCACTGATAACAGCTCTGCTACTGCCAGTTATGACTTCGAAAATCCGATCAACTTAGCCGAAGACGAAGGTGAAGATGATTGCGAAGTGCCTGGCGAGCTTGCAAGACTGTTGCTTCAGGAAGAGCGGGCAATTCAACCCCATGAAGAGCCAGTGGAAACCATAAACATGGGTACTGAAGCAGACAGGAGAGAGGTAAAGATTGGTGCCAACCTAGAGCTCAGCGTGAAGCAACGGTTAACCAAGATGTTACATGACTATATGGAGATCTTTGCCTGGTCCTACGAAGACATGCCAGGGTTGGATACCGACATTGTGGTCCACCACTTGCCGACTAAGGAAGACTGCCCTCCAGTTAAACAAAAGGTCCGTCGGATGCGTCCAGAGATGTCCGAGAAGATTAAAGCAGAGGTCATGAAACAGTTTGATGCCGGGTTCCTTGCAGTGACCTCTTACCCTCAGTGGGTTGCTAATGTGGTGCCGGTACCTAAGAAGGACGGTAAGGTCAGAATGTGTGTCGATTACAGGGATCTGAACAGGGCCAGTCCCAAGGATGACTTCCCATTACCTCACATTGATGTCCTTGTTGATAATACGGCTCAGCACAAAGTGTTATCTTTCATGGATGGCTTTTCAGGTTACAATCAGATTAAGATGGCACCTGAAGACATGGAAAAGACTACATTCGTTACTCAGTGGGGCACCTTCTGTTACAAGGTCATGCTGTTCGGATTAAAGAATGCTGGGGCAACCTACCAACGTGCTATGGTTGCCTTGTTTCATGACATGATCCATCATGAGATCGAAGTGTATGTGGACGACATGATCGCAAGGTCCCAGACTGAGGAAGAGCACCTGGATCATCTGCAGAAGTTGTTTGACCGTTTGAAACTGTACAAGCTGAGATTGAACCCGAACAAGTGCACCTTCGGGGTAAGATCTGGGAAGTTGCTAGGCTTCGTGGTCAGTGATAAAGGTATTCAAGTGGACCCTGCTAAGGTCAAAGCTATTCAAGAGATGCCAGTTCCTAGGACAGAAAAGGAGGTCAGAGGCTTTTTAGGACGCCTGAATTACATCGCTCGGTTCATATCCCATCTGACTGCTACCTGTGAGCCAATCTTCAAGTTACTGAAGAAAGATCAGGTAGTACGTTGGAACGATGAATGTCAGGCTGCCTTCGACAGAATCAAAGAGTATCTCCAAGAACCACCTATCCTTATGCCACCGGTTGAAGGGAGACCTCTAATCCTATATCTGACAGTGCTTGACAACTCAATGGGGTGTGTGCTGGGGCAGCATGACGGGTCTGGCCGAAAAGAGCATGCCATTTATTACCTTAGCAAAAAGTTTACCGACTGCGAGACCCGATACTCACTGCTTGAGAAAACTTGTTGCGCTTTGGTATGGGCTGCTCGCCGGCTGAGACAGTATATGCTGACTCACACTACCTTGTTGATCTCAAAAATGGATCCTATAAAGTACATATTCGAAAAGCCTGCTCTGTCTGGGAGAATTGCAAGATGGCAAATGATCTTGATGGAATACGACATTCAGTACACAACCCAGAAAGCCATCAAGGGAAGTGTATTGGCAGACCACTTAGCCCATCAAGCTGTAGATGATTATCAATCAATGAACTTCGAGTTTCCGGATGAAAGCATCATGATTGTAACTGACTGTGAAGTACCTGGACCGGATGAAGGACCTGAGCCAGGATCCCGATGGTCTATGCACTTTGACGGAGCCTCCAATGCTTTGGGAAATGGTATCGGCGCCATCATCATATCTCCTCAAGGTACTCATACTCCACTCACTGCCCGGCTGTGTTTCAACTGTACCAACAACATGGCGGAGTATGAGGCGTGTATCATGGGTCTTCAAGCTGCGATCGACCTAAGGATCAAATTTCTAAGTGTCTTCGGAGATTCCGCTCTTGTGATCAATCAGATCAAAGGAGAGTGGGATACGAAACATCCAAACTTGATTCCTTATAGAGAATGTGTGTTGACCATGATTCCCCACTTCACGGAGATAACCTTTGAGCACTTTCCAAGAGAAGAGAATCAGTTAGCGGACGCGTTAGCTACAATGTCTTCAATGTTCAAGGTTAAATGGGATAATGAGGCTCCCCGGATCATCATCTGGAAACTGGACGAACCGGCATACTGTTGTGATCTCGAAACTGAATTGGTGACTGAGAAGCCTTGGTACCACGAAGTGAAGAGATATCTGGAAGCTCAGGAATACCCTGAAGGTGCCTCTGTCAATGATAAGAAATTCCTGAGGAGGTTTGTAGCCAAGTTCTTCCTAAGCAACGGCATCTTGTACAAGAGAAACCATGATTCAACCTTGCTGCGTTGTGTGGATAAGACTGAAGCAGAAAGAATCATGGAGGAGCTGCATGAAGGGACCTTTGGTACACACTCCAGTGGACATACTATGGCTAAGAAAATCCTACGGGCAGGATATTACTAGTCCACCATGGAAGCTGATTGTTACCAACACTCCAGGACATGCCACAAATGTCAGATTTATGCGGATAAGGTGCACGTTCCTCCGGTTCCCCTGAATGTTCTGACTGCGCCTTGGCCATTTGCAATGTGGGGCATAGACATGATCGGCGAGATAAAACCTACGGCATCTAATGGACATCGCTTCATCCTAGTGGCGATTGATTATTTTACGAAGTGGGTCGAAGCAGCATCCTATGCTACGGTAACCAAGACTGTTGTGGCACGGTTCATTCGGCACAACCTGATCTGTCGGTACGGCGTCCCTGAGCGGATTATTACTGACAACGGTACCAATCTAAACAATAAGATGATTGCTGAGCTCTGCGAACAATTCAAGATACAGCACCACAATTCTTCTCCTTACAGACCGAAGATGAATGGGGCTGTAGAAGCAGCAAATAAGAACATCAAGAAAATCGTGCAAAAGATGACGGTAACTTACAAAGACTGGCACGAGATGTTACCGTTCGCTCTGCACGGGTACCGTACCTCAGCTAGGACGTCAACCGGGGCAACTCCTTTCTCTCTGGTTTATGGCATGGAGGCAGTCTTGCCGATCGAAGTACAAATTCCCTCTCTCCGGATAATGAAGGATGCAAATCTGAACGAAGATGATTGGATCCAGACACGACTTGACCAACTCAACCTCATTGACGAAAAGAGACTTATTGCTATCTGTCATGGTCAGACGTATCAGAAACGGATGATCAGGGCATTTAACAAAAAGGTCAGACCACAGGAATATCAAGTTGGGGATCTGGTAATCAAGAGAATTATCCTTCCTCAGAGTGATCCAAGGGGCAAATGGACCCCTACGTACGAAGGGCCATTTGTGGTTAAGCATGTGTTCTCAGGAGGAGCAATGATATTAACCAACATGGATGGTGACGACCTTCCTCACCCCGCCAATGCAGACATAGTTAAAAAATACTACGCATGAAAAAAGACCCGCTAGGCTGACATGCCTAGGCAAAAATTAGGGCTTCCCGTCGAACCAAAAGGGTTCGGGCAAAATGAAGGGATGAAAATAAAAAAATCTGTACACCCGGCAAGTCGAAAACCTGAAAAGGCGGCTTGGGCAAAAATGGGTATCCCGGTGGACTGAAAACCCGAAAGGGCGGTCCAGGCAAAAATTAGGGATAAAGCGTAATACTATGTCTCATTGATCACTCTGCATCCAGAATCCGGTATCAGCATCAAGTTCAGACGGCATCGATCAGTCAGCTTCACCTTCAACCAAGGTCATCAAGTGATGAGACGCTCGGAGTTATAAAGGCAATAGCAGAGTTGAAACCCAGTAGGATCATTCATACTTCACACAGCTGTTTCATTTTTATTTTGTACAAAATTTGTATAAACTCTTTTGTTCGGCGACGTTCCTCTTACTGGGACGTCAGCCTCTTGTATACCAAACGCCTATTCACAGGCCATTCAAAATCAATAAAAATATACCTTTCAGTTAAACGTGCCAAGTGTTTTTCTTTTTTTTTCTGTTTTGCTTTACGAAGAACGTCCAAGGTTCAATTTGTGATATATGCATTGACAATAATTTGCTAACTCATAAATATTTGCATACGAAACAAAGGAATTAATTGCAGGTGACACTCGAAACAGGGGCAATAAAAGAATTGTCTGAGCAGTCTAATTGTTCTATCCTCCAAGGTACCAAGGTAGGTTCAGCTAAAAGAACGTGACCAGTATACTTGAATTCCCCAGAGAGTGGTTCAGCAAAAAACAGTACATTCTTCTCCAAGCAAAATTGTCAAATATCAAGGAAATTGAGTATTCTCCCGTGGATCTCAATACTTCCCCAGCAGCATATATTCTTGACAAGCATCCCCGGCAGTCTTGGTCTAAAGATTGTTCCCCGGCGGCGTATCAACGGTCAAAGGAATCACTTCCCCAGCATATCAAAACTCCCCCAGAAGAGTCCAACCCGATTTCCCCAAGAAAGTTGGAATTCATCTCCCCCAAGCAATAAGCCTATCCCCAGTAGATTCTGGAAGCTTATCCCCTCGCAGAGCACGAACGCGTCGTCCGACTTTATTTAAAGAGTTATTTCCTTAACAGGATATAACTGGGTTATCCTCAGCCAAAAGCCACGGAAAGGTCGTCGTCAACGTAGTTCTTTCCTATCCCCAGCGAAGTCCATTAATACTTCCAACAACAAGGATATCCTCAACAAGCTATCAGCAATCCAGCAAAGCATCTCTATCCCCACAGAGTATTGCTTCCCAGCATGGTCGTCAGAGTATCTTTTCTCCCCGCAGAATCTTCCATTTGCCAAGTTTATTCCGCAACGGAGTCGTCTTCTCCTGCCGGTACTCTTGCAATTATCATCCCCAGCGGAAGCAAAAAGCTTATTCTTCAACATCAGCCCAGGATACGACTTCCCGGCACCCGTCAAGGATTTACATTCCTAGATGAAAGCATCCATAAAACATCACATACATCATTATAGCATGCATAGACGCATCATATCATACAAATCTCATTTATGTTGAGAACATCATTGCTTGATCCATGTCATGCATTGCATATGACTGACCTTTACCTTTCAGGAAAGATGCAGTTAAAATGCTCAAACATATTTCAAAGTCTTCTCTAGTCCAACTAAATCGACTCCCAACAGATTTTTCTGATAAAGACTCAGTAGAAGTTATGGTCCCCTCTCCAACGGCGAGTGAGGTGGCAATTTCTTCTCCTTATGGTCCTCTCTCCGACGGTGTGTGAGGTAGTAAGTCCTTTTCAGATGTTTCCCTCTCCGACGATGAGTGTGAGGTGATAATCTCCTATGGTCCCCTCTCCGACGGTGTGTGAGGTAGTAAGTCCTTTTCAGATGATTCCCTCTCCGACGATGAGTGTGAGGTAATAGTCTCTTATGTTTCTCTCTCCAACGGTGTGTGAGGTGACAATTCCTTTTCCTGTGATTCCCTCTCCAACGGCGAGTGAGGTGATTCCCTTTCAGATTATAATTTTCTATGGTTCTCGTTCCGATATTGCAAAGATGGTGATTCCCGCCAAGATTTTTCTCAACGAGCGTTGTTGAGATTAAAGTCACCCAAGGTTCTCTTACCATTCATGCTAAGGCAGTAACCATCCCTGGTTCTTTCATCGCTGTTTGAAGCTCCAGACTCCGCTCCTGTAACCAGTCAGGACATATCTATACCAAGCATCTAAAATCAGCTCCTGCAACGTGTCAGGTACTCCTTTTTTCTTTTGCAGGTATGCAGGTTCTCGCTGAGGAACCTCCTACGCGATCAACATCCAGATGGCATCTATACGCCCATCATCCTATTCATCAACCCCCAAATGGCATCTGTAAGCCCATTCCCATCACACTGCTAACATGTGAGCGCAAATTTCTGGGCACTCTAGTGTCCAATCATCTTCTACCCTCGGATTACGAAAGGCACGTCAGCCAATCTGCATCCTCAGGTCTAAGAAGATTGAACAGGGGCAACTGTTGTACCCCAAAATTTGCCCTCCCATATTCTTCAAGAAATTGCCAAGTCAAGTCACAAAATTCCCCAAGGGTTGTGCAATGCAAAGGTCCCCTATACAGTCAAAACTAGGGTTTGTGTTCTGATCAAAGAAAAGAAGCTTTCAAGGGCCCAATCAAGTCTCATATGCTTACAAAGATGGTCAAGCATCCTCATACCAAATTTCAAGGCATTCAGCTCAAAATTGCACAGTCAAAACCCTAAATTGCACTACAGTCAACTGTAGGGGCAAAATGGTCATTTGGCAGTCAAAAGTTCAAATTTTTGGTCAAGATATCATTTTGAAGCCACAAACATCATTTGATCAATGCTTGATCATGATTCTCAAAATTTGGCTCAGAAATCATCAGAGATGCAAAAGTTACTATATTTGGACAGCTGAAAAAGTCAACTGAAATTGACCAGGGCATAACTTTCACATGGATTATCAGAAAAATTCCATCCAAAGCTCATTTTGAAGAGAAAGACATTTCCTACAACTCATCTTTATACTTCAAGTCCAAGAAATGCTCTCACAAAAAGTTATAAATTTCAACATTATAGGTCATTTTCAAAAGTCAACAAAAAGGGACTTTAAGTCAAAGGCCATAACTTGAGATTGGTAAATCAAAATGACATGGGACCAAAGGCATTGGTTAGAGGACTCAAAGACCTTTCCAAAATGTCCAAGAACATGTGAAAAGCTTAAACATTGAGCAAGTTATGCCTTGTGGAAGTTGGGAAATGTTTGGGAATTTTGAAAAGTCAACAATGCTTCAAATGACCTAAAATTGCTAATGGGCCCTATTTTCTTCCATGATTCATCATTACAAGCCTATGCACGACCACTTGGCCCAAAGGGAAGTATTTTCTCATTTTTTAGTTATTTATTTGAATTTATATTAATATTAATTCATTTAAATTATTTAAATATATAGAAAATATCTAACTTGACCTAATGAATCTTTTTGTACACATTTTAGGCTCAATAATTCGTGCCTAAGCCAATTTGGAAAGATTTGGAGCATTGGGATATGATTTGTGCAAAAATAACATGAAAAAAGATATGAAAAGATCCTTAACAAATCAAATATCCAAACCATGATTACAAGGGATTTTATTCAAGTTTCTTAACCTAATTCATTCCTACATAATGCTGGAACACAAATCTAATGGCATTACACAAGAAGCTGCGCTACAGAACCCATTGCCAAACCTGAAAATTTCTCCATAAACTCAAAAACTGAAAACCCCTTTAGAGGTCGATTCAAGGCGCAAAACCTATTCCAAAGGCTTCCTTGGCAATTCCTGGACACATTCCAATCACAAACAACAACTCAAACACAAAGAACTGGTAGATTGAACTCACACTGCATCGAAAAAATTCCAAAGTCGTGCATCATGATTTAAACGTTTTTACAGCATTTTGTCCATTGATTCATGTTTATCATAATGTTTTGAAGCTAATCAATACGTTCAATTGCTTTTTTCTGGGCTATAAGCGATATTACCATGTTCATCTTCTAGGGTTTTTCAGAGCTTGAATTTAGGGCTTTTACAATACTGTAAAATTAGCCTTCCAGACCATGATGGTTGCACTCAGCCAGTCAGGACGAACAAGAAGCACCATTCGCGATAAATTTATGAACATTGTAGCGCTATTCGCTATTTTCCCTAAAGCTACATTATAGAACGGTTCAAAAACCGTTGCCTCTGTGTTTTATTTTTCAGGTACGTGAGGAAGATGAAGTGTGGCAAGCCATGATTCGCTGATTCAAATTTTCGCGCGCCCTCCACTAACGCACTTGTTTTTTTTCTTATTATTTATTTCTTATAATATGTTAACATACGTTCAATAGCTCAGCTGGCAGGTGTTGGTAGCAATAACGTCCAAGACCTGGGTTCGAGTCCCAGGTCTGTGTAAATCTCATATTATTTTTCAATACAAAATCCTATGCAGCGCTCCTGTTGAGACGCACCATATTCCTTCAACATCCAAAGAGCCACGCGTCTAACACATACAAATCAACGGCATGGATCTGAGGAACACATAAATCCTGGTCAAACGCCCTAACACACAACCTGGAAAAGTCAATAAGATTTCAAGCTTTTGGGCCAGCATCCTAAGGCCTGTACCTCCAATTTGGGGCTACCCCCCCCTGGTTTGCTTCTTTTGTTATCTTTTTTTTTTAATTGTTATTTTATTTGCTAATTTAATTAATTATCTTTTTTACAAAAATATAAAAACATCATAAAATCAGAAAAGGCAAAAATATAATATTTATTTTATTTTAATTATTTTTTCTAAATAAATTAGCATGTAAATATTTAGTTTTAATTAGGTTGCAATTTTAATTCTTTTTAATAACTAAAAATCTAGAAATATAGAATTAGGTTAATTGATAATTTTTATACCTTTTAAATTTCCCTTTTTTTATCACAATATTATTTATTTATTTATTTTATTTTTATAATTAAATGTACATAAGTAAAAATTAGGGTTTAATTTAGGTTAATATAACATTTTCATAATAACTAAAAAAACATTAGAATTAGGGTTCGCATTTCAAATTTCATTCTAAAAAGTTCTTTTTTCTTTTAAATCTTAAAAACATGAAAACACCAAAAAAAACATTCCTTTTTAATTTTTAATTTTTTATTCCTCGTCTAATTAATTAAATTCATTAACTTTAATTTTTTACGAAAGGGTCCAACGCCCATATTTTTAATTGTTAATTTCGCACATTTATTTTATATCGTTTAAATAATTATGTACATGTCCCAAAGCCTTGTAACAATTTTTACTTTTCGCACTTTTACTTTGCTTTATTTATTTTCCGTTAAATCGGGTCCGGTTTAATTTTGGCGATGTGGACCCGCGCCATTTGTAATAGTTGTAGATTTATTTTCCCGCAACTTTTAACTGTTAAATAAGCATGAAAGAATGTATGGACTTAAAATAAAATCAAGCGTAGATCACAACAAACATGACAAGACAAAAATAACTGAAACATGACACACGAACCGCACACACCACCCCTAGGGTACGCCTCACTGTTGCCTTTCGAAAGGTGATCGTCGAGTAGAGGATGTCTTAGTAAGTCCTCATGATCCGGGAACCTGGCATGAGGGTAGCTTCTAAGGTGTCTTCCTATTGCTCCGGTGATCACCATGTCCCGAACCTCGAATTGACCCGAACACCTCCAACGGTGGTGCTACCTACCTCTCAATGGTGGGATGGCACTACTTTAAAGGACACTTACACAGACGAATTCCTTAGGGTAGGTAGGTTCTCGTAGATACTTGCTCTAATTTCAAAAACAAATCAAAAAATACTTTTCACACCGACACCTTTTCAAAAAGCTTTCGAAAGCAATTTTTCAAACACTCTTGAGGACCGATACAAGAGTCGAACTGGAATTTTCAAAGAAACTTTTTAAAACCCACAGTTGAAAAGCAAACAAACCATTTTTGAAAACACATTGAGCAAGTATCTAAGAGCCCATGGATAACCATGGATAGAAAGGGTGCTAACACCTTCCCTTTCTATAATCTACCTCCCGAACCGAGAGCAATCTCTTTAAGGAATTTTTCTGTGCTTTTGTCCTTTCCATTTGGAGAAAATAAAAGACGGTGGCGACTCTTGCTTCCGCGACATTTCGCGAACCAGCGTTAAACAGTCAGTTCCAGATCCACCGATCACACTTGGTAAACACCTTTATGTAGGCTTAGGCATGGGTCTACGCGCCACCTTCCACCTATAGAGGTCACTTCTCCTCAATCCTTGCCTGCTGTCCCAGCCTAGGCTGAAAAGCTGTACATTGTCACAACTTTCCATGAACTTCTTTCAAAAAAAAAAATTTAACCTCTATTGGCGCCTTTAACATTCAAGAATCCACAAGAGCTTTGCCTATAAATAGAGCACTATTGACCACTAAGAAGCTGTCCAAAAAACCAGAAAAAATTGCTAGAAGAGAAACAGAAAATTTTTAGCAAGAAAATACTTTGAAACTCTGTCAAAAAATCTTGGTGTCTCAAGAGCCTCAAACATAACTTTGAGTCTCCTGTCTCAAAACCTCATTTGTACCCAGATTGCTTCTTGATTAAAGAAATATGCCCCTACAGCTTCTGACCACATATATTCTCCATCCACCCCTTCAAAAAAGAACATGTCCAGAACACCATCAGAGGTAAAAGCTAGCTCTCACTCACAAACTTTTCCAACAGCCCGGTAAGCACCTGCTGACCTTCATCACGCTGCTAAGCATCATCAACTTTGCATGCTCAAATAAACATAATGTAAATATCATGTTGCTGCTGTTTGCGTTGTGAGGATTTTCATACCTCAGAATGTTTGAGTAGGAAGTAAATCAGCGTAGAACCTGCCTGTGACCTTGTTGGTTCTGTCTCCTAAAACACTTTGACATTTGCTGAAGCTGTCCCAAACATGTTTTTTGTTTTGTGGAACAATAACAAAACTGCAGATGTTCTGACTAGCACAGGGAGAAGCCAAGTACTGACTTTGACGTTAGCACATCTGAAGCTTGTTCTGCTGTCAATAATATCAGAACTTCTGAAGATTATTGTATCTCTAGCAGGATCAGAACTTCAGATCTCCCCACTAACAAATTTTTGTCTTGCAGCGCATGGGGGTCAGAACTTCCGATCTTCCCACTAACAGGTTTCTGTTTTGCAGGTGCTAGAGTCAGAAGTTCTGACTCATACAGTTTAACCAAAAGGTTGATAATCTGGAAGCAGGCCTGAGTCAGAACTTCTGATGGCCTCTCAGCAGCGCGCTGACTCTCTCTCTTTCTCTCTAGCTTACCTTTGTTATTTTCTTTTCTTATATATTTTTCTCATTGAACCACCCCATGTACAAATATGTATCCCCACCCCCTAATTGCTGTAATAGCGTAGGATTTTATATTTCTACTTTTTATTGCTTTCAAATATAAATGCTAGTAATTAGGATGTGTATGGCAAGATAAAATCAATGAAATAGAAAATCCTAATTCAAAGATAAACTCTTATATGCAACAAAACACACTTGCAAACTTACACCCCTAGGGTTACATCCACTTGTTGCCTTCAAAAATGGGCCATGTTTGCATGTCAAGTATTTTGGCAAAACAAAACAAAAACAAACAAAATGATCATAGTCCCTCGATGACGCTATCTAGTTGCCTAAACAAAATGATCATAGTCCCTCAAGAAAATTGCCAAAATACTTGACACTATTGCTTTCATGGTCTATACGATGACCCGCGCCTTCCCCGTTTACATCCTAACACAAGGTTGTTCACCAAATACAATGGTGAAGTAACACTGTTAAAAGGGTTAAAAACATAAGGAAAGATCTTTGAGTAAAATAGGGTAGACAACTCTTAGTTACTTGATCAAACTTGCAAGCAAACATCCTTGCTACTTTTCAAACAAACAAAAACACACATCACAACACAATTTCAAAACAACTTTCGAAAAACATTGAAAACTTTTTCAAAAGACAATACACCTTTGTATACATTCAAACAAGAATCCTTACAAAGGTTGCTACAAATGGCCTTTTTTCAAAATATCTTTCAAAACCACACACAAAGCACCATTTCAAACAATTGAAAATGCAAAGCAAGTGATCTAAGCAAGTAACTAAGAGCCCATGGATAACCATGGATAGAAAGGGTGCTAATACCTTCCCTTTCTATAATCTACTCCCCGAACCCAAAAAAAAACATCTCAAAGGTCTTTCCTGTGCTTTTTGACCTTTCCTTAGGATAAAATAAAAAGTCGATGGCGACTCTTGCTAAACCGAAACATTTGCAAACACAAACGCAAAACCTCAAGTCAGTTCTCCCACTGTACCACAAAACCCATCTATAAATAGGTTGCTCCATCACACGTTCAAGGGGCTGGCTTTTGGAGAGAGAGAGAGTTATAAAAGAGAGAAAAGAAAACTGTAAAACCTTCGCAAATCCAGAATTCCAAAACAAACCAAAAATCTGTTCTTCCCTTTGAATCAAAGAACATAACCTTTCTTGTTCCTTTGCTCTCGCTGATTCCAGAACATCTGAAGGCAGTAGCTCAAGTTCCAAGCACACACTCCAGATTCAAGGTATGTCTTTCTGACTTTGCATCTTTTCATTCAGAACATCATTAAATATGTAAATATCATAGTATTGATGTTGTCCATATCATTGCATAAGTAGAAAAAAACTGTAGATCAGAACTTCTTGAATAAGGCTAGGCTCAGAATTAGGATTAGAACTTTTATAAACTGTTGTGCTTTTATCCTTCTGATTTTCTGTTTGTTAAGAACTGAATAAATTGTTGATGTACTGATTAATATGAGGAAGGAGTTGCAATGTAACACAGAACTTCTGAGTTCTCTTCATTGTTTTAACACGAAAACTTCTAGGATTTCTATTTGTTTTAACAGACAGAACTTCTAGGTTTTCACGTTATTATGATACAGCACCAGAACTTCTAGGCTTTCTTACTGCTTTCACACACAAAACTTCTGAGTTCTCCTCACTGTTTTAGCATACAAAACTTTTAGGATTTTCTCACTGTTTTAACACACTGAACTTCTGATTTTCACTCACTATTTTAGCACAACACAGAACTTCTGATTTCTCCTCACTGTTTTAACACATACAGAGCTTCTAAGATTTTCTTACTGTTCTAACATTCAGAAATTTAGCACGTAGCGACACATAACTTCTGTTTTTTCCCTCTAACGCTTCTTGTAGGGCCTCAGAGTGTATCAATCCAGAACTTCTGATTCCCACTGACGTTTCTTTATGAGTCACAGCGCGTCTGGCATCAGAACTTTTGATCCCTTTTGTTTTGCTTTCAGCAGCATGCTGGTTCTATCTCATTATTTTTTTCTTCTTCATCATTTTCAACACTAACATCTTTTTTATTAATATAAAAAAAGACATAAAAATATTTTATTTTTGTTAATTAACTTATTTCCTTTTTTAATTCATCAAGACAAAAACCATTCTCAAAACAAGTCCATTTTACATTCCTTGTACACTATTTCAATATGGTTGTAATAGATAATTAGGACTTTAATTTATCGCGATTCCTATTTGTAAATTTGTACACCCCATCTCCTTAATGATGTAATAGCGTAGGACCTTTACATTTCTGCGATTTATCGTTTTCAAATGTAAATGCTAGTAAATTAGGGTGTGTATGGCAAGACATGAAATCAACAAATAGATAACCTTAATCAAGATAAAATGCATGTAAATCAAACACACTTACACACTAGGACCCTTAGGGTAATCCCACTTTGTTGCCTATTGAAAAATAGTCAAGTCCCTCGAATATGGGTGTTTTAGCAAAGACCCTCGATAAAATATCATAGTCCCTCGATGACCCTCAATATTGCCTTCGGTGAATGATCTAGTCCCTAAACGACATTGCTAAAATGTCCCATAAGTTGCCTTCTATGACTATACAACGTCCTATACCCGTCCCTTCACATCCAACGATGGGGCTTCTTACCAAATCAATGGTAAGATAGCAACATCTAAAGGAGGAGGAAAAGAACACTTTAGATCTTTTGAGTAGGTAGGTTGCTCCTAGTTGCTCGCTTGCTCACAACAAAAACATTTTATACACCAACACTCTCATTTTGAAACATTTTCAAAAGACAACACTGTGTACGCGTTCTTATAGAAACGAGAGCCATTACAAAGAAAACCATTTTCAAAATCACTTTCAAAAACACATTCCACAAACACCTCTTTGAACTATTTTCGAAACAAAACTTTGTACGTGTTCTTATAGAAACGAGAACCATTACAAAGATGTTTTCAAAATGCTTTCAAAACCCACAAACACACTTTCAAATAAAAGCAACTGATCTAACAAGCAACTAAGAGCCCGTAGATAACTACAAGTGAAAAGGGTGTTAACTCCTTCCCTTTTCATAACCTACCCCCCGAACTCATGAAATAATCTCGAAAGTCTTTCCTGTTCTTTTTAGCCTTTCCTTATTGGATAAAGGAAAAGTCGGGGGCGACTCTTGCTATCCGCAACAATTGCGATCAAACGCAAAACATCCCAAGTCTGTTCTCCCACCGTGTTACAGAATTGGCGACTCTGTTGGGGATTAAAAAAGTGGGGTTACCTTAGGGTTAGATCACCTTTACTTGATTTGCTTGCTTTACATTTTTGGGTCCTTGTTTGGGTTATTGTTAAAGATCCTACACTCGGATCTGGGGCACCTTTTTAGGTAAGTAGCAATAAATCATGGAAGTTGTACGGGGTATACCGATATGGACGAAGTGATAGCTACGTTAGCGTGATACTTTGGCTTGTACTAATGTTCCTTGAGTCAGTCAAGGATAACATTATGCTTCCTTAGTGTCATTAAGCGCCAACTGACCTTTAGAACCTTCTAATTGACTCATCCTTGGCCATTAGGAAGTAGTGAGATAGCTGGCTTTGGTTTTGACCTAAGATTGGTTGATACTCGATGCTACACTCATTGAGACTTGACTCCTGAGTTTTGTTTGGTTACAAGTCAATTCCCTATTGAACGAAGCTTGTGGGAAAGGTCAGTGATATTGAGATCCCTTAGAACCCGGTTACTATTACTAGGACAAGTTGAGCCAACTAAACTTCAAGAGGGTACTTACCTACAAACTCCATGCAAGCCTAAACCTAAGGACTTGTCTGCTTTGTGTGTATGTGATTATTTGTATATAAACTTGCTTACTTTGCATACTTATACATAACATCATACCATAGCATTTTCAATAACTGTTTCAAGGATCTCAAGGGCCTATAATGCAGGGTCACGTTGAACCAGACATCTATCAAGGCACAAAAGGATTTATTTTCCTCTAACCAAACACCGTCAAAGATTAAGTATAACAACTTGAGTCAAGGGCTACAACCCACTTGACATGGTGAGCTTAATTCTCGTGGAAGGACATCCACCGATACAAAGTTCTCCAATCAAAATTGTAAGTGACCACTAACATTTACCCCGCGAGATCCTTGAAAACATGCATCCACATATCATGCATCATATTATGACAGGTTTCTACCATACAGGTTTCCTTATCTTCCTACTGTTTATTTCAGTAGAGATGGCCCTAGAGCAGACCATCAAGAGCATCCAGATTCAGAATGCTCAACTTCAAGAGATGTTTTTGAACCTATCCAAGGGACAAGAAGAGGTGAATGCGCTTCTCACCAGGGGCATGATCACAGGAAATCTTGGGGACAACAAAGATAACCAGTTGGAGCGGCTATAAACTGAAATGGCAACAATGAAAGTCCAGATGATGGGACAATTGGTGGGCCAGATGGCTCTTATCCAAAACCTGGCTCAAGGACAAGAAGAGCTGAGAGCCCTTGTCAACAGGCTTCATCAAGACAAATGCAACCAAATGGGGAAAACAGCCAGAATTGGATATCGAGTCATTGATCAGCCTCCGATGAAGAGTAGACCTTTCCAAATTATTTCCACTTCACGGCCCCAACAACAACCTCGCCAACAACAACAAGGGAATCAGCGCAAGGAGGCCGCACCTAAGAGGCAATTTACTAGGATTGGCATGTCGCTAGCTCAGGCGCTACAACACTTGTTGAAAGCGGAGCTAATTACATTAAAGGTTCCTCCCCAAAATCCTAACACTGCTGCTCTTAGTTACCATCCCAATGAGAGGTGTGCATACCATTCGGATGGTCCCGGGCATGATACGAACAATTGTTGGGCTCTGAAGAACAGGATTCAGGACCTAATTGACGAAGGAATTTTGGAATTTACACAAGATGATCAACTGGAACTCTTCTATCACCCCTCAAGGGCATCCACTTGAAGTGACGATCCGGGCAAGGAAATTTTCTATTTATTTGAATTCTCAGTTGTAATTATTTTTGTTTATTCAAATAATTATCTATTAATGTCAAACTTTGTTTCATTAATGCATTGCATATGTTTGTCTTAAATTCATCCTTTCGTTTTCACTATATTTAAACTATGCTTTTTATTCTTTTATGATATTCAACTCTTGCTAAAATTTACAAGCCTTTAGAGGGAGGATGATGAAAACAATGCCATAATCTCATACAGTATGCTTTTGGGCAAACCTTGCTGACGATGTACAGGCGTTCTTTCAAATCCTAAACACCGGAGTTATAAGGAAGATAATCCCTAGTCAACCCCTTCGAGCCAAAGAAGTAGAAATTTTCTTTTTACATAAATTGAAACCTTTAACCAAATCTTGGGGCAGGATAGTCTCTCAGTTAATTTAAATGCGCGCTCAAGTCGCAAACTTTCATTTCATAATACAATGAATGACATCAAAAACATTCCTCTGGAATCAAAAGATGGTGATGGTTCCCTATCACATATGCAGTCATTATTTCTCAAAAAGAAAAGCCCACTAAGTCAAAACCTACAAAGGAGACTTAAGAAAAATTGGGGCATCCTGCTGACCGTAATCTCAAGACAAGAACAGTCAGGAAAAAATCAGGGATAACAAATCAAAAACGAGTCACTAAAAATCCTCGACAACATGACAAATGTTGCAAGAAATGACTGCCTTCTGATAAACTAAACTTGTCTGAACCATCACCAAAATGTAATTCCAGACTCAATTGGAGTTCAAACGTATAATTAACTGAGTTTAGGATTGAAGAACATCACGAAGAAAGGGCGGGTACAAATACACTTTGAGCCTTTATCCTTTGTTTCTTAAACCATGAACCAAGCCACGTTACAACCCTTAAAAAAGTCCTAATTGAAGCATGGGTTAGTTCGAAAGCATATTGTTACAAAAGGTATCCTGACTCCTGTAAGGCTTTACTCTAAATCCTGAGTTTGAATTTTCTTACAAAACTTCTTTACTTGCTAAAACGCATTTTTAAAATTTCAAGACAAGCATAAACTTTGCATTATTTGGATATCGCTATTTGCATATGGCTATTTATTTGACAGCGGAGAAATTCACACAATGAATATCCAGTGAATGGAAGATCTCTCAATGAACAAAATCACTTCAAGTGGGATGACACTTCCAATGAAAGATATCCTATCAACAAGGGGGCATGACACGTCACTATCCAGCGCACCTAGGGCAGCCCAGTCAAGATCCCAAGAAATTTCTCAAGAAATGCTGAATATACCAGGGGCAGGTCTCCATCTCCATCACTTGGGGCATTGAATGCGAAACCCGACAAAGGGTTACGTATAGTCAAACATTTTCTGGCAGTGCCACAAACACTTACTACTAGGGGAAGTAACAAATCTCCCCAAAATCCTTCTCATAGGATGACTCCCAGCCGGAGTTTCAATCTCTGAAAACTTCTCCCCAAATGAGTCGACCTCAAGAATCCTCGAGGATTTTCTCCAGTGAAGTCGCCACCTCTCTAACAGACTAAGCAATAGGGTTTATTTCCCCAACAAACGGAAGGATTCCCCAGCTTGAGTTTGCCTCTCCGACTACTACAAATCAAAGGACCACAACTTTTCTTCCCTAGTAGACTACTCTACAATCCCCAACAAGTTACTATGAAGCCTGGACCCGACTAGATATGAGTTTAACTTCATCCTTTCAAGAATTTGTTATGAAGCATGGTATCCGACCATATAATAATCAAATTCAGTAAGTTACCATGAAGCCTGAGAACCGACCAGAGAATAGTTAACTTCAGTAAGTTGTTTGGAAGCTTGGACCCGACCCGATATCAGTTCAACTTCATCCTTTCAAGAATTTGTTATGAAGCCTGGAATCCGACCAGATAATAATCAAATTCAGTAAGTTACCGTGAAGCCTGGGAACCGACCAAATAACAGTTAACTTCAGTAAGTTGTTGTGAAGCTTGGACCCGACCAGATATCAGTTCAACTTCATCCTTTCAAGAATTTGTTATGAAGCCTGGAATCCGACCAGATAATAACCAAATTCAGTAAGTTACCGTGAAGCCTGGGAACCGACCAGATAACAGTTAATTTCAGTAAGTTGTTGTGAAGCTTGGACCCGACCAGATATCAGTTTAACTTCATCCTTTCAAGAATTTGTTATGAAGCGTGGAATCTGACCAAATAATAATCCAATTCAGTAAGTTACCGTGAAACCTGGAAACCGACCAGATAACAGTTAACTTCAGTAAGTTATTGTGAAGCCTGGACCCGACCAAATATCAGTTCAACTTCATCCTTTCAAGAAATTGTCGTAAAGCCTGGACCCGACCAAATAATAGTACAATTTTCAGTTACTATGAGGCCTGGACCCGACTAGATAATAGTTAAATTTTCAGTTACTATAAAGCCTGGACCCGCCAGATAATAGTTAGATTCTCAAGTTATTGTGAAGCCTGGACCCGACCAGATATCAGTTCAACTTTATCTCTTCAATCAAGTCATTGTGAATCCTAGACCCAACCAGATAACAGTTTGAGTTTCTGAAACCTGGACCCAACCAGATAACAGCTAACTTTTAAGAGATAATTCCCTAATAGAGCAACAAACAACCGAGACTCCTGAACTTTTTTCCCCAAACAGGAATCAACACTCTCTATAGAGTTTTCAATATTCCCCAGCGGAGTTCTCCTCAACAAAATAGGAATCCTCAGCGGGAACATTCTAGGCAAAGTTTGAAGACACACCTGCTCTTCAACGGTAATCTGGAAACTAATGACTCCCCATCACTTGTCAAGGATTTATTTTCCAAGACAAAATTACATTTCAACAACATTTATAGCATATGCATACGAAATACATATAGCACAAATCTCATTTATTTTGAGAACATCATTACGCAATACATACATCATGACATTGCATATAACTAACCCTTTACCTTTTTAGGAAAAGGTCAACAGATAAAGGTCATCATCTTTTTGAGGTAGTAATCGTCCAAGATTCCTTCATCATCCTGCTGAGGTAGTAATCGTCTTAGATTCCTTCATCATCTTTTTGGAGTAGCAATCGTCTCAGATTCCTTCATCATCCTACTGAGGTAGTAATAGTCCAATATTCCTTCGTCATCCTGTTGAGGTAGTAATCGTCTCAGATTCCTTCATCATCTTGCTGAGGTAGTAATCATCCAAGGTTCCTTCATCACACATCATTATCAAAAAAAGACCTCCTCTGGTTAGATTTATTTTCTTCCAGTTAATGACAGGCGACCAAAGACCTCCTCTAAGAAACAATTCAGATGCGATCCAGATACAGCTGACATTCTGTTACTTACTCCAGATTCTCTTCTAAATATAGTCTAGATACGATCCAGATACAGATATCATTCTGACGCTCATTCAGTACATCTCTCAGATACGAGTCAGATACAATTCATTTATGAATATTATTCTGATGCTCATCTAATACCTCTGCTGGTTCATTTTAAATATCTCAATGGTTTATCCTGATTCTTTCCGGTAAACATTTTCTCTTTTGTCTGGTTCAGTTGAACCGATCCTAAGATTCTTCTGATTTCCATTCCAGTCAAAGTTAATCCAAGACCTTCTCTGGTTCAGTCAGATCGACACTAATATCTCTCTGATTTATATTCCAGTTGAAGATATTCCAAGAATTTTGTCTGGTTCAGTTGAATTGATCCTAAGATTCTTCTGATTTCCATTCCAGTCAAAGTTAATCCAACACCTTCTCTGGTTCAGTCAGATCGACACTAAGATCTCTCTGATTTCTATTCCAGTTGAAGATATTCCAAGACTTTTGTCTGGTTCAGTTAAATCGATCCTAAGATTCTTTTGATTTCAATTCCAGTCAAAGTTAACCCAAGACCTTCTCTGGTTCAGTTAGATCGACACTAAGATCTCTCTGATTTCTATTATAGTTGAAGATATTCCAAGACTTTTGGCTGGTTCAGTTGAATCGATCCTAAGATTCTTCTGATTTCCTTTCTAGTCAAAGTTAATCCAAGACCTTCTCGGGTTCAGTCAGATCGACACTAAGATCTCTCTGATTTCTATTCCAGTTGAAGATATTCCAAGACTTTTGTTCGGTTCAGTTGAATCGATCCTAAGATTATTTTGATTTCCATTCCAGACAAAGTTAATCCAAGACCTTCTCTGGTTCAGTTAGATCGACACTAAGATCTCTCTGATTTCTATTCCAGTTGAAGATATTCCAAGACTTTTGTCTAGCTCAGTTGAATCGATCCTAAGATGCTTCTGATTTCCATTCCAGTCAAAGTTAATTCAAGACCTTCTTTGGTTCAGTCAGATCGACACTAGGATCTCTATGATTTCTATTCCAGTTGAAGATATTCCAAGACTTTTGTCTGGTTCAGTTGAATCGATCCTAAGATTCTTCTGATTTCCATTCCAGTCAAAGTTAACCCAAGACCTTCTCTGGTTCAGTCACATCGAAACTAAGATCTCTCTGATTTCTATTCCATTTGAAGATAACTCAAGACCTTTACTGTTTCAGTTAAATCAACACTAATATTTATTCTGATTCTTCTCCAGACCCCTGCTGGTTCAATTTAAATCTCTCAACGGTTTATTCTGATTCATTCCCGTGGACATCTTCTCTGGTTCAGATAAGTCGCTCCAAGATTTATCATGATTCTTTTCCCAGACCCCTGCTGGTTCAGTCTAAATCTCTCAACGGTTTATCCTAATTCTTTCCCGTAGACATCTTCTCTGGTTCAAATAAGTCGCTCTAAGATTTATTCTGATTCTTCTCCAAACTCATGTTGGTTCAGTTTAAATCTCTCAACGGTCTATCCCGATTCTTTCCCAGTAGACACTTCCTCTGGTTCAGATAAATCGCCCCAAGATCTATTCTGATTCTCTCCAGTTAAAAATACCCAAGACCCCTTTTGGTTCAGTTTAACCTCAATGGTCTATCCTGATACTTTCCAAATAGACACCTTCCTTGGTTCAGATAAGTCACTCCAAGATTTATTATGATTCTTTCCAGTTAAAGATTATTCAAGATTTCTACTAGGTTCAGTCTTAAATCGACCAAAGGTTTATTCTGATTCTTTCCTCAATTGAAGTTAAGTTTAGACTTAGTCTAATTTCTGTCAACAATCACTTCTGGATGGCATCTATAAACCCATCTCCGCCAACGCTCCGAAATTTCTCTAAATGGCATCTTTAAGCCCATTCCTTACACCTCAACCACAATATCATCGAGTGCAAATTTCTGGGCACTCTAGTGTTCAATCATCTTCTACCTTCAAGTCATGAATGGCAGATTCGCCAATCTAACTCTTCAGGTTTAAGAAGATTAAACAGGGACAGCTGTTGTACCCCAAAATTTGCCATCTCATTTCTCAAAGGATCATCCTGGACCCTCAGGTTTGCTTCTATCAAATTTCAAGTCTTGAATTACAATTTTCTAAGAAAATCATTCACAAGGGCAAAATGGTCAAAAGCACACTGAAAAGTCAAACTTTGACTTTTAGATCAAAAATCAAGTTTCAACAATTATATTTCATCAGAATTTCTGGGCCAGCCTTCATGCAAGTGCAATTAGAATTTGCAAACATGGTTCAGAACATGACTCATCAATCAGAACATATGGAAACTATGTCCTTCAATCAGAACGTGACTCTTTAGCATATGGAGGCTATGTTCTGTGTTTCCATCAAAGCCTCACCCTTCGAATCTCACTCTGGTCTTCTGCGATCAGGACATCACCAAATCCCAAAACCTTGTTTGAGAAACCTGTTGCGCTGGTGTAGTACAGTCTTGCCACCAGCTACCACAACACTCCAAGGTGCTGCTGATCCAGTCCACGCCTGCGTTTTTCACAAACCCCATAATTGCACCAAATTAGCATGCAAAGACTGTGTTTAAAAAGCAATGGAACAGTATGCCAAAAAGGTTTAAAAAATTCCATTTGTTTTCCCCCCAAAACCACAACAAACCCATCTATAAATAAGTTGCTCCATCACACGTTCAAGGGGCTGGCTTTTGGAGAGAGAGAGAGAGAGAGAGAGAGAGAGAGTTATAAAAGAGAGAAAAGAAAAATGTAAAACCTTCGTAGATTCTAGAATTCCCAAACAAACCAAACATTTGTTCTTCCCTTTGAATCAAAGAACATAACCTTTCATGTTCCTTTGCTCTCGCTGATTCCGGAACATCTGAAGGCTTTAGCTCAAGTTGCAAGCACACGCTCCAGATTCAAGGTAAGTCTTTCTGACTTTGCATCTTTTCATTCAGAACATCATTAAATATGTAAATATCATAGTATTGATGCTATCCATATCATTGCATAAGTAGAAAAAAATGTGGATCAGAACTTCTTGAATAAGGCTAGGCTCAGAATTAGGATTAGAACTTCTATAAACTGTTGTGCTTTTATCCTTCTGATTTACTGTTTATTAAGAAATGAATAAATTGCTGATGTGCTGATTAATATGAGGAAGGAGTTGAAATGTAACACAGAACTTCTGAGTTCTCTTTACTGTTTTAACACGAAAACTTCTAGGATTTCTATTTGTTTTAACACGCAGAACTTCTAGGTTTTCACGTTGTTATGACACAGCACCAGAACTTCTAGGCTTTCTTACTGCTTTCACACACAGAACTTCTGAGTTCTCCTCACTGTTTCAGCACACAGAACTTCTAGGATTTTCTCATTGTTTTAACACACTGAACTTCTTATTTTCACTCACTGTTTTAGCACAACACAGAACTTCTGATTTCTCCTCACTATTTTAACACATAAAGAGCTTCTATGATTTTCTTACTATTCTAACATTCAGAACTTCAAAAGGTAGCGACCCAGAACTTCTGTTTTTCCCTCTAACGCTTCTTGTAGAGCCTCATAGTGTATCAATCCAGAACTTCTGATTCCCACTGATGTTTCTTTATGAGTCACAGCGCGCCTGGCATTAGAACTTCTGATCCCTTTTGTTTTGCTTTCAGCAGCATGCTGGTTCTATCTCATTATTTTTTATTTTTTTCTTCTTTATCATTTTCAACACTAACACACTTTTTATTAATATAAAAAAAGACATAAAAATATTTTCATTTTGTTAATTAATTTATTTCCTTTTTTAATCCATTAAGACAAAAACCATTCTCAAAACAAGTCCATTTTACATTCCTTGTACATTATTTCAATATGGTTATAATAGATAATTGGGACTTTAAGTTCTTGCAATCCCTATTTATAAATTTGTGCACCCCATCCCGTTAATGATGTAATAGCGTAGGACCTTTACATTTCCGCGATTTATCGTTTTCAAATGTAAATGCTAGTAAATTAGGGTGTGTGTGGCAAGACATGAAATCAACAAATAGATAATCCTAATCAAGACAAAATGCATGTAAATCAAACACACTTACACACTAGCACCCTTAGGGTAATCCCACTTTGTTGCCTATCGAAAAATAGTCATGTCCCTCGAATATGTGCGTTTTAGCAAAGACCCTCGATAAAAGATCGTAGTCCCTCGATGACCCTCAATGTTGCCTTCGGTGAATGATCTAGTCCCTAAACGACATTGCTAAAACGTCCCATGAGTTGCCTTCTATGACTATACAACGTCCCATACCCGTCCCTTCACATCCAACGGTGGGGCTTCTTACTAAATCAATGGTAAGATAGCAACATCTAAAGGAGGAGGAAAAGAACACTTAAGACCTTTTGAGTAGGTAGGTTGCTCCTAGTTGCTCGCTTGCTCACAAAAAAAACATTTTATACACCAACACTCTCATTTTGAAACATTTTCAAAAGACAATACTTTGTACGCGTTCTTATAGAAACGAGAGCCATTACAAAGAAAACCCTTTTCAAAATCACTTTCAAAAACACATTCGACAAACACCTCTTTGAACTATTTTTTGAAACAACACTTTGTATGTGTTCTTATAGAAACGAGAACCATTACAAAGACATTTTCAAAATGATTTCAAAACCCACAAACACACTTTCACACAAAAGCAAGTGATCTAGCAAGCAACTAAGAGCCCGTAGATAACCACAGATGAAAATGGTGCTAACACCTTCCCTTTTCATAACCTACCTCCCGAACTCATGAAATAATCTTGAAAGGTCTTTCCTATTCTTTTCAGCCTTTCCTTATTGGATAAAAGAAAAATCGGTGGCGACTCTTGCTATCCACAACAATTGCGTTCAAACGCAAAACATCCCAAGTCAGTTCTCGCACCGTGTTACAGATATGTCTAAGAAGATAGTTTTGAAATTTTATATCAATTATTCTTTTTGTATCGATGTTGTTATATGAATTTAATGAATGTAATATGTAAAATTTCTATGCTCTTGAATGTTAATTTTGAAACATCAGTAATGTAATCATCCTGCACAAGTTTTTTAAATATTTTGTTAAGTATGTTATATTTATTTGAGTTATGGTTGGTATAAAAAAAATTTGTTATATTTTGATAGTAATCTGCATTGGATGTTTATTAGAAGCTAACATTATGAATTTAGTATTGATTTAAATACAATTTTTGCCAATTTAGATAGTTGGTCATCAGTAGAAAAAAGTTGTACTATACATATATTAGCAATAGAACAATGTGAAAAGAATTGTATTGATGTTGAGTAATAAACATAACGAATTATAAGTTGTCCAATTTAAGTAGACAAAAACGGTTGGTTTGGTTCAAAATAACTGGATTTCATTTATGTTTGGATCACAACAACTAGATTTCACATATGTTGTATGTAGTACAAACCAAAAAGTCAACTAACAAAGTATTGGAAAAGGATAACAGAACCTGCAAATGAGTAGTTTAAACATATAAAATGCAACATAAAAGAAAAACATGTGACATTGTTTAAAATGTTATTGTGTCAATCATAGGTAAATATTAATAGACAAGAAAATAACATAAAAAAATAAATAAAAATAGAGAAACCTTTTAAAATTTTAGTAAAAAAGTAAAATTATTGTAGAGAGAAAAAAACCAATAAGCCTCAATTATAAAAAGGTTGAAAAGTTGTAGTGTTACAGTTTAATATAAAAGGCAAGAATCATTGTTGAGTTTTGTCTCTTCGTCCAAGTTCTGAGAAACGGAAAGCAATAGTCCTTTGATACCTTTGGCAGCCAGGTAAAATCACTATCAACATTAGATTAGGGTTGCATGTTTTTTTAGTTGAATCGTTTACACTTTAAGGTTTTCATTGTTGTGTGATATTGGTTTTGCAGATCTATGGAAGAGTTAGAGTGGATAAGACAGAGACTTAACATGGCATACCATAAGCACTTGAAAGAGGTTACAAAATACAACTTAGCGGAGGAAAAAGCATAGATCGCAAGACCTTTTTCACCAGTTCTGGGAAATGCGAAAGAAGAAGGCAAAAATGGGAGCCGTTTCGTTGGTGGTGATCAGATGACGCAAAAGAAAGATGGTGGATCCTTGGTTGGTTATGTTGGGTTAAGACATGGAGGAGTCGATCGGGAGAAAATTCGAGAGAATCATGTGGGATCTTCAATTGTGGTTTGTGGGCCAGGTCAAACAACCTTTGTTTTGGAGATATTGCAGGAGAAAAGCCCACTGTTAACTGTTTCCGATGGTGGTATAGCTGAAAGAGTTAAAGATAGAAAGAGGAAATTTTTTTTATCAAATGAAGAGTCTGTCAATCCTGGAGGTGTTTTTAAGAAAAGAAACCTGTATGCAACACTCCTACGTAAGAAGGAGAAAAGTGTAGGAAAAGGGAAGAAGTCGTTTCGGCGTGTAGTGGTTGTTGTGAAGAGCAAGCTTAATGATAGAGATATTTTTGAAGATTACAATAGATCTTGTTACATAAAGATTTCCTCTGACAGTGATTGGTAAGTAATGAACTACATAATGTGTTGCATGTTTTATAACATATGTTCAAACCTTCAATGATGTTTATTATGTTTAAAATCATTTCATATATCATTGTGAAAAAAGGTTGTAATGGTTGAATTTATGATGTAGTTGTAATGAAGTGGAGGCTGATGGTGACAACAATAGTTGCCCCTAGTACTATTTATGGAAAAAGGAAATATCTTGTGGGAAGATGGCAACCAAAAATGTCCTTATAAGTAGATTAATCTTTCCACACAATTATATATGTCAAAGTAAGTATGTACGATGTCGTTTATTTATACTATGTGTTTTGTTTCATCTGTAGCAATTTCCTCAAAAACTAACCAAGGACTGCTTCCCCAAGGGCTAGGGCCATATTCAGTTATCGAATTCTGATACTAGTAAAATTTACGAATGCTAACTTCATGTTGCAGAAAGAGAGTACTGTGTTGAAAGGTACATTGGAAAGGAGTGGTATGAATTTGTTAAAAAGAAAAGTCTCAGGACAGGTGATAAGCTTTCCTTTTACCTCTGTAAACCTCCATCAAGTAGGGTTGTTGTCACCCTTGTGAATCGTAAACAGTTGTAGCATGAAGTTTAATGAAGGGCGATGATGAAGAGGCAAATGGTTATGGATGTTGTAGTGAAGTTGGTTTGTCTGTTATCTGTTAAAGTAAAAGTTTTAAATGTTAGAATAGTAGTTAATATGGATTGTATTTTGTGTAATATCAACTATTAATGTTGTAGTTAACATGGGCATGCTTTTGTGGATGTAATCTATGAAACTCAAATGTTGTAAGCATCCAGCATGAGCCCAAAAAAATGTAAAATTTATGTATTGTATATGGATGCAGTAGTATTAACAAGTATAATAATATGGTTAAAGTTAAGTTATATAGAAAAATGTGTATATTTAGAATTTTAGTATGTAAAGTAGAACATGGTAATTGTAATATGATGCAAAAAGACATGTTTATGTAATGCACATAACTGTGCGCACGTGATGTTGAAAACAGAAGCTGCTTATTAGTATAGAGAATAACATAAGTGAGATATTAAAATTGGAAAAATGATAGTACTACAAAAGCAAAACAAAAGTATTTGGGGAATTAAATACAGTAAGTACAAAACTGGGAATAACAACATGTTGTGGATATACAAAAAGCAGTGGTCCTAGGGAGAAATTACTACTTTAAGTGATGCAGTAGTTGAAACAAAATGTTGGGTTGTCTAATATGTATGTCATCCCATTTTGCATGTGGATAAAATCACAAATATATAATGAATCATACCTACAACAAGAGTTGATGGATAATAATGTCAAGTATGAAGGTTGAATATGAATTAAATTGGATGAGGTATTGAGGTTTAAATAAGATATCTTTTGTATAAGATATGAATAATATATGTAAACTTACTACATATTTTCAAAAACTTCTTTTTATACAACGTTAGTTATTGTAGTCTTTGGATTTTTGTTGTCATAGTGTATCAAGATCTTAATACCTTTTTTTGCTTGTAACCCTTGAAATAGCGACATATAATTGTCCATGGCTAAATAAATCTTTTGGTATATATAGTATAACTCAATCCAATGATTGACCTTGAGACTTGTTGATTTTCACTGCGCAGGACACAATGATTAGAAACTGTCTTCGATTCAATTTGAATGACCAAGGTGATTGTGATGGAGACATATCCATTCTATGAATGTAAATTATCTTTCTGTGGCATTTTCCACCCATTATTTCTTCTTCAAGAACATGATTTGCAAGTTTAGTGACAATAAGTCTTGTACCATTGCACAAACCCTCAGATTGGTCAATATTTCTCTTAACCATTATTAGGGTGCAAACTTTTAATTTTATTAGATGGTTTGGCAACCTAGAAGTTCTTAGAGAGCTAAGGAACTCAGGAGTAAGAACATCAATAATGGAGTTATCATGGATTTCAGATTTGTCGACCGAATTAGAACTAAAATATTCCTTGTGATGTCCTATAAAAAACTTAAGTTAAATATAGAGAACCATCAAATTTGATATTGGAATCCAAATTAGAAAAAATAAATCTAATTTATAAGTGGATGAAAATAATACCTGGCATCAAGTCAAGTACATGATTGTTAATTTGATCAACAACTTCAATGATAGATACTAGGATAGCCCTACTTTTTAGGTACTCAAATGACTTGTAGTAATCCATGAAAGCAGGGTAAGTACTATCCAAAATAGCAACTATAGGATCATCAAAGTTCTAAGTTAATATATCATGGAGACTATCAATCTCAGCATGACCATCGTTAGGTTCCGAAAGTTTGTCTTCCCCCAATTGTAATATCCATTTTGAAAACTCAAAAATTTCATTTTTCTCCTCAACTATTTAACCTCCTTGTAGACACATATATTTTGTCAACGTCAACACCTTGTATGAATTCCAAATGTAAGATGCATTAATGGATGTGTGCATAATATCAGACCGAGTCTCTCTTGGAATAACAGGCAAAACTTGACAGAAATCTCCACCATAAATAACAACCATACCACCAAACACTTGTTCAGAGTTTCTATCAGTACTCATATCATCCTTTAAATTTTTTATCAAGAGCTTCAAAACAAAACTTGCTACACATATGAGCCTCATCCCAAATAATCAACTTAGTTTCCCGTAGTAGTTGGCCATAGTCATCATTCCATTCAATGTTGCAAGTAGAATTTTCCAAAGTTGGGACAAGTAGTTTAAACTTAGAATGAGTCGTTCTTTCCCCGGATAATGAAAGTGATGTTATGCCACTCGAGGCCATTGTTAATAAAATTGTGTGTCTTGACCTTAAAGATATTGCAATTGTTTTCCACATTTAAGTTTTTCACGTACCACCATATCCATGCAAGAAAAAACACCTCCCTTTTGTTTGTTCATAACAAAAATGATCTTATTATATATTTCCCTTTGCTCATCTATAGAACCAGAAATGAATATCATGATAACAAGTAATGTGGCAGAGAGTTGCAGTCACGGAAGTGTAATAAATTGTTGTTGGAAAAAATAACAAACCTGTAAGAGCATTAGAAAGCTGCTGGAATTCTGATCTCATTTTTGCAACATTGTATCTTTGTTCTTCGTGTATGAGTCTATTACCCAATTGTTGAAGTACATAACCGTTTGTATAAGGTATAGGTTTGAAATCAATGAGAATCATGCGATTATCCGATAGTAACTTATCAATCTCAGTTAAGGTCAAATTCTACAAATCGTCTTTAATCAATTCCAAATCTGATTAGCATGTTACCATATTTAAGAAACAATTCTGTTAATGGGTTATTTTTAATATGAAATGGCTGCAAATAAAAAAGCTAATGTTTTGTTAGTATAAGTTATAAGAATGAAAACCTTTGTTATTTTCTAGATTTCTCTGTAAATGCAAGAATCCATCATCCAACAAATGCCAAGTTTGATTCCATACATTGGCAGGTCTGTTAATTGTTCCAGACAATAGCATAATAACAAATAATTTTCGAAGGAAATGTCCCGAACCCTGCTCACTTGCCTCCTTTATATCACCAATATACTCTTTTTCGTATTCAAGGAAATCCATCGCAAAGCATGCATCCCTGAAAGAAAAATATTGAGCGTCGCCAACCTTACGAATGTCTTCATATGATTTTGGTCCTTTGACAACCGTGAGCATCATTTTTAGATAATAAAGTTCTCCTGTAGTCGGTGGAACCCAAGTTAGTCTTCCTATGGTAAAGCCTTTTTATCTTGACTTCCATTGTCTCTTCCTTTTTTCATATACAAATTAAGAAACAAATTGGCCATAAGTCAAATTTTGAGCCTCTTCATACTGTGCATTTGCAGTCAACCAAGATGTGAACATAGACTCTGTGACACTTGCCTTTTCAATGACATTTTCCATCCCGTCATGATCAATGTAGAAAACCGCCTTCTCACCCACTAAATGATAAAACATACACTCTACAACGGGTTTACGTCCATGAATTTTGTAGGAAAATATGCTCCAATATGCCTCACTTGGTGAGTGATAACACTTACTTTACACTTGTTTTTGACTCTGATTTCACATGTTATTTATGTTTTTTATTATTGTTTTCTCGTATTATGCCTATCTTTTGTTTCCTTTTCAGGTATTTCAATTATCCAGAGCTCCCCTGAAGAAATGAAGGAAAACAGGCTGAAAAATAGGGGTTTAGGTCAAATTTGCACTCATGGCGTCCACCATGGCGCCAGCCATAGGGTAGGCCATAACATGGACCATCTCCTGCTGACCTCAACTGCCACGTTCCCCACTTCCTTTCATTTACACTCATGGTGGGCGCCATGTCCCCCATGGCAGGTGCCACCTTTGGACGATGTTTTCCCCCCAAAAGGAGTTAGGGGGTATTCCTGTGATTTCCTGCATTCTTCATCCTCTATAAATAGAAGTTCCTAATTTCATTTCAATTCACCCAAGCTTAGTTAAAAACTTGATCTAACCATAGTTACGAACTTAAGCCATATAATTTCACCATTATAAAGCGATAATTCTTCACATCGGGGAATTATTGCACTGTTGATTGAGTCTGTGATCGAGTTCGTAGATTGAGTATGTAATCGAGTTTGGAGAACTTCGGCAGAAGTTTATCTTGCCACATTTATTTTCAACTGCTGTTTATTTCCAGTCGCATTTTACTTCCAGTTTGTACCAGATTTAAAACCTCCCCGTTTGGAGCAGGTTTTTATTTATATTCCGCACTACTTTTACTTTGTTTATTTCCCGCACCTGCTTTTACTTTGTTTATTTCCCGCATTGCTTTTACTTTGTTTATTTCCCGCACCTGCTTTTACTTTGTTTATTTTCTGCATTGCTTTTACTTTGTTTATTTTCCGCACCTGCTTTTACTTTGTTTATTTCCCGCACCTGCTTTTACTTTGTTTATTTCCTGCACCTGCTTTTACTTTGTTTATTTTCTGCACCTGCTTTTACTTTGTTTATTTTCTGTACCACACTTTAAACTATTTACTTTCTCGCATGATTTATTTTAACATGTCTGTTTACATTCCCATGTCAGGCTGAACCTTACTGGGCTAGAATGTAAGGGATCTAGTTAGATCGATATTCCAAATAATGTGTCAATAGAAATGGTTATGGGCTATTTTGGTTTTTAATACGAGTTTTCTGTACTTTATTGTTGTTGGGTAAGATCGAAATCCGTCCAACCCTTTGTTAAACTCGGTTAGTTCTAACTGGTCAAAGGAACCGAAAGCGCTTTGTCCAGTTAGTTAGGGATTTTTATTATCAAAGAAATCAATTTTGAAACTATTTTCGGACGCGTTTATAGGGTTAAAGTTAGGTCCCCTTTTTATTAGAAATTTCAGATCAAAATACTTTTCAACTTGGTCAAGTACTTTATTTCTTAAAAACAGGTTTATTACTTTAACGCAATGCGCGCCTTTTTATAAGTGATGATAAGAAGGTCTGATTAGAGAGTAAACTCGGTTCTGATTACACGAAAGCGACAATTCCTGTTAAATTAGTTCTTTTCTTTAGTAGAAAATATTTCCCTATAAGTAGTTCTATTCCGAAGTATTGCGAATATCATTTGACTATGTGAATTACATTCGACCCTGCTTTTATATCTGAAGTTTATTTCGCCGCACTTTACTTTCTTGCATGCTTAATTCCCTGTTTAATATTGACTTAGCTAAACACAGTAACAATAGGAAACGATAGATTGACGATTAGTCTCTGTGGATCAATAATCTTTTAAATTACTCTGACGCGATTCATACACTTGCGAATACACCGCATCAAGTTTTTGGCGTCGTTGCCGAGGAGCAATTTCTTAAAATTTCGCACCCTATAGTCGCACCGTCTAGACTAAGTTTTACAGTCCGGTTGATGAGAAGATCTTGCAGCATCGGAACCTTATTCAATCCTTTAGCGGAACCTGAATATTACATCCATTTTCTCTGTAGGATTAGAAAAACTATGGCCGAGAATCGTAACCAAAGACCCCTTAAGGAATTTGCCCAACCGTCAGATGAGGAACCTAGTTCAAGTATCGTAAACCCAACTATAACCACAAATAATTTCGAACTGATACCCTCATTGCTACAATTGGTGCAACAAAACCAATTCATTGGTCTCGCTACTGAGAACCCGAATCAACACTTAAAAACTTTTATACAATTAGCAGACACTTTAAAATGCAATGGTGCTTCGCCTGAGGCAATACGACTAAGATTATTCCCTTTTTCCATCAGAGATAAAGCACGAGATTTGTTGGATTCCCTTCCACCAAATTCAATAACAACCTGGGAAGACATTAGGAGAGTATTTCTCGCAAGATATTTTCCGCCCAACAAAACTGTTGTCCTTAGAAACCAAATCACTAGATTTAACCAAAACCTGGGAGAATCACTTTTTGAAGCATGGGAGAGATATAAGGACCTGTTAAGAGCCTTCCCACACCATGGCCTAGAACAATGGCTAATCATCCACACCATCTATAATGGACTCCATTATAACACAAAGATGTCTATCGATGCTGCCGCTGGTGGCGCATTGATGAACAAACCTTACCTAGAAGCATGTGATCTCATTGAGGACATGGCCCAAAACCATTACCAATGGGGAACAGAGTGAGCTACGATAGAGAAAAAGGAGACCCAAGGAGGAAAACATGAGATAAGTTCTCTATACATGATGCAAGTTAAAATGGACGCTCTTGCCTTAAAATTTCAAAACATGTCTCAAAACCCTAATACTGTAGTCGCAGTAGCTTCAGAATGCAAACTCTGTGGGACCCAAGGACATCAACCTGCGAAATGTAACTTGTTGAATGAGCCTTGCTCAGACCAAGTAAACTACACCCAAGGAAACCCATTTTCAAACACTTACAACCCGGGATGGAGGAATCACCCAAACTTTTCTTATAAAAAAAATAGCCCAATACAAAACTCTGCACCTCCGAGACCTACAGGTTTCCAAGCCTAAAGACCAAATCAACCTCTGCAAGCTGTGGCACCCAAACCAAACCTTGAGAAAATCATGGAAAATTTCATTTCAGCTCAAACCCAACAAAACAAAGAGTTCCTAAATCAGAATATTCACGTAAACGAACTAATCACGTAATTAGGAACTAAGGTTGATCAGATAATTACGCATAACAAGATGCTTGAAACCCAGATCTCGCAGATAGCCCAAACACAAGCCCCACAAACTACACTTGGAGGGCAATTCCTTGGACAACCTCAACCAAATCCTAAAGGGCAAGCTAATTCCATTTCCTTACAAAGTGGGACTACTTACGATGGACCCAAGAATCCAGCCATGAGTACACCCTCATAACCTAAGACAAATGTTTTGCCTACAGACTAAGTGGAGGAACCAGAGGAACCTGAAAAGCAAAAAGAACCAGAATTAAAAGATAAAACTAATAAATCACCACCCCCGTACAAACCCCCAGTCCCATTTCCGCAAAGACTTAAACAAACCAAACTTGACAATCAATACCAGAGATTCGTTAAAGTTATAGAAAAACTCCATGTAGAGATTCCTTTCACCGAAGCCATCACTCAGATACCATCTTATGCTAAATTTCTAAAAGACATCCTGACCAACAAGCGTAGACTTGATGATCCCAAACCTATCAAATGCAATTTTATTTCAGAAAATAAACTTGCCAAGAAAGAAAAGGATCCAGGAAGTTTTTCCATTCCTTGTATCTTAGGAAATCATACTATTGACAAAGCCTTCTTAGATCTAGGAGCTAGCGTCAGCCTTATGCCTTTAGCAGTTTGTAGAAGGTTAAACTTAGGAGAATTGCAGCCGACTAAAATGTATCTCCAGCTGGCTGATAGATCAGTTAAGTATCCTATAGGCATAATTAAAGACATACCAGTTAAGATCGGTTAGCTATATATCCCAACTGATTTCGTGGCTATGGATATTAAATAAGACAAAGAAATCCCAATCCTTTTAGGTAGACCATTCCTATCAACAGCCGGAGCCATAATTGATGTTAAGAAAGGAAAATTAACATTTGAGGTGGGTGATGAAAAGATAGAATTTATTCTTTCAAAGTTATTAATGGCACCAATCATAGAAGATGCATGTTATGCCATCGACGTCATTGACGAGTGTATATTGGAACTTAAGCGAGAGGAATCTAACAAAAATATCAAGTTACCTTCGACCCCCATTATGGAGGACGATGGATTTAAAAGTTTAGAACCTTACATCGATGACGACCTCTATGAATGTTTATCTCTTACTCCCGATCCCATGCCTTGCCCTTTGAAACCATCTTTAGAACTGAAGGAACTTCCCAAGAACCTCAGATACAAATTCTTAGATAAAGAGATGAATTGTCCTGTTATAGTTAACGCTATTTTAAGTCAAGACGAGACAACTCAACTCTTAGAGATCTTACGAAAATATCCCTCAGCTTTAGGATATAACATCTCTGATTTAAAAGGAATAAGTCCATCGGTGTGCATGCACCAGATCTTGTTAGAGGAAAACTCAAAACCCTCAAGAGAACATCAAAGAAGAATAAACCCTATAATAAGTGATGTTGTTAAAAGAGAAGTTCTTAAGTTACTAGAGGCTGGTATAATTTACCAAATATCAGATAGTAATTGGGTGAGCCCTGTGCATGTGGTGCCAAAGAAAGGAGGCATCACAGTCATAGAAAATGAGAAAGGTGAGCATATTTCTAAACGAACAGAAGGAGGTTGGCGTATGTGTATAGATTATAGAAAATTAAACAAAGCAACCAGGAAGGATCATTTCCCTCTTCCATTTATAGATCAAATGCTCGAACGTCTAGCCAGACACTCACACTTTTGTTATCTAGATGGATACTCAGGATTTTTCCAAATACCTATTGTTGTACCCCAAAATTTGCCCTCCCTTTTTCACAAGAAATCACAACCTCAGGGTTTTCTATGATTTTTCAGATTGGCTCAAGAATCGGTCAAACAGACTTTTCTTTATCAGTCAATCCAGAATTAGGGTTTTTACTGATTTGTTGAGATTGGATCAGGAATTGATCCAGCAGACTTTTCTTTGACAAAAAATCCAGAATTAGGGTTTTTACTGATTTTGTTGAGATTGGCTCAAGAATTGATCAAGAAGATTTTTCTTTGGCAGTAATCTAGGATTAGGGTTTTCGCTCGCATTTCTCAGAAGAAACTGAATCCTCAGAAATTTAGTTAACTATTACATTGTTTTCACGCTTGTTCAAGATTACTAGTTATTTCTCAAAACCTAATTATCTGGGATAAGAGCTGAGACTCTTGTTTGGAACATTAAGGCATTTGTTTGATCAGTGGAGTGAAAGGTTTATGGAATGCTTGTTTGTTTAACTGTACAATGTGTGTGTTAATTGGAATACCATGCGTATTGTGATTGATGTAAGATCGCGAGACTGCAAAGTTTGTTGATTCTTTATTTCATCTGGATTAGAATTATTGAGACACAGTTTCAATTATTTTGATTTAAGAGTCTTAAATAATTAAATAAACAATGCAAAGAAAAGTTGGAAGATATTTGACAAAGACTTTATTTATTTATTTCAAATGTTGTTACAAATTTTATTCGAATAATGTAAGATTACAACTTATAGTATTTACAATAATATTTGTTTACAATAAATGAAAAAATAAATCTAATCTCCTAAGATCTTTGACTTCTACTTATACTGATTCCTCTATCATCCAACTGGTACTTACCTGCAAAAGACAGAAGAAAAAGAAATCAACGCAATTAACTGAAAAGAATTTTCAAGCAGATAAAAAGAAAAATCATCATTAAAGTCTGTCTGCCGGAATCAGAAATGCTATGTTCATCATATTTTATTTTCCTCTCTACAAATCACAAGAAGATCGCTCTTCTCGGTTCACAGAGAGAAAAATAAAAGATATAAAATTGCAAGCATACAATTAACTCAAAATGCAAAAACATAGGCAAGTTGCAAAGCAAACTATACTGCAAACTGAGTTTCAAATGCATTAACCAAATGTCAAACTAAGTTGCAAAACTGTCACAGCAAGTACACAATGCAGGAAGTAGGCAAAATGTCAAAGCAACAAAGTACACAAAGTAGAAAGTTGCAAAGCTGTCAAAGAAAGTACACAATGCAGAGAGATAAACCAAGTTACAAGCCAAAAAGACTTGTCCTAGCTATCATCATTTTCTGGCCAGCAGACTTTTCAGAATAAAATATAATAAGCAATTAAAAATGCTTATGGAGAGAGAGAAAGAGAGAACCTCAGTGAGAGTTTGCAGTTTTGGCAAAAGCAGGTTTTTCAAGACAGTAAAAGAAAACAAAAAAAGATATAAAGAGGCTACTGCATAACAGTCTAGAGGAGAGAACATAGAGCCCACAAAAATTTGCAAACCTGCATTACAAAACCTGCAAGCCTGCTTGCAAAACAGAGAGAAAAACATTGAGAAAAACCACAACCTGTAAGTCAAAAAACTTGCAAGCACAAAACCAACATCAAGCCTGCCTCCCAAAACTAACAGCAAGCCTGCCTCCTGTTTACCTTGGGTTTTGGTAAACAACCGCTGATCCTCCAAATGGTTACTTATTTGGTTACTCGCAGGATCGATCAGATTGATCCTAGGACATAGGTTGATTTTGAAGTTTGATTAAATTGGATAAGGCTTTAAATAAAAAGGCTTTAAATGAAATAAAGAGGCTTCAAGTAAATTGCATGGAGAAAGGACTTGGTAAAATAAACAAGGCTTAAAGTAAAAGGCTTCGACAAGAATGTAAAGAGGAAAGCAAGTAAATTTCTGGAAAAGTAAATGACTTTGATTAATAAAATTGGTGTTTCACACATACATTTCTCAACAATTCTTTCTCACACGCTGGGTACTCGAATCTATATGAGTGACTTTGTATAGAATTGTGAACACACGCCAGAAACTTACATGTCTACTACTATTTATACTAAAACATCCCAAGTAACCGTCGGGTAGTTACACTGCTCCAAGATGATTACACTTGGCACGTCCTCAACGTTCGACGCTTCAGATCTTTGCACGTTTGCACGTGGTAACCGCTGGAAACCGTTTTCCCTCCAAAAGCTTGAATTTCAAATTGCTCCACTCTGAACCATCGAACACTTTCGTCGAGAGACATCTTCGACGAGAAACTCCTTCGACGTCGAAGGCAACCAACTTCTCCCTTGGAAGAAATCTTCTAAGTACTTTGCCATCTTTCGACGGGCATTTCGACAGACTTAGCCAGTCGAAAACATCTTTCAGCTTTTAATGGCTGACATTAATAAAACAAGAGTGTCGAATTTAGGAGCCAACAAATTGCCCCCCAAGAATGCCTTATTTCGACTCTGACAGAAAAAGGCATTCTTTGAAACGCCATTCGACACTTGTCTTTTCACGCTTAGTCACAAACTAACTTGTGCACTTTTTGTTGTTTTCCACTAACCATTGGCAATCCCAAGAAAACCATCATTTGTCTGTACCTAGGACGTCACTTTCAGTACGGCGTGCAGTACCAAACGTCATTTCAGAATTTGTCATTATGACAATTCCCAAAAACGAGGATGCACGCTGCGTCCCTCTATTTCTGCAGAACGGCTAAAACAACAGGGGGCTGCCACGCGTCCCACTATCTCCTGCAGCATTAAATGGCATTTAATGTCCTCGTTTTTGGGGATTTTTTCCCACTACTATAAATAGCAGTAAGTACCCCGTTGTGGGACTTTTTACGCCATCTAGCTTTCAAACTTCTCTGTTTTCATACAAGCTTGTTATCTTTGCAGAAACTCTTCCTCTTTCACTTCGTCTTCAAACTCATTTCAAACTCAACACTAAACCATGGCATCTGGTTCTACTGCTCCTAGTGCTAACGCACCAACTGGAAACGCCCAACCTAAGATTTTCGTCACCGCTCCAGTGGTAACTGCTACGGGCCAACGAAGGGTCCCTGAACCCTTGGACATCGCCGTTCGTGACGCTTACTCACATCACCTTATGATCCCGGTTGGATATTCCAACCAGATCTTTGCTATGTCTGGCCCCATGTATCCAAGCATTGGTGAGGCCATGAAGATTAAGAGCTATTTTCCGGTAGTTGAGAAACTCAAACCGGTTGCATGCGCCAAGAAAGATGCTGAAGATAACGAAGATCCTGCACATGAAAAAATCGACCTCCGCTTCTTCAACAGAAGTGTTAGGGCCTTTAGGTCTGGCCCTAGCCTGACTCCCGACTACGTTGCTTGGCTGGAAAAGATGGAGAAAAGCCAAGCTTCTATCTGGAAAAAGATGGGGATCTTCGACCTGGTGATGCTGTCGAAGACAGGTTTGAACTATTCTCCGAAGATGCTGATAGCTTCTCTGCTGTTCTAGGACTACTCCCACTTTACTTTCCATCTTCCCTGTGGGATGCTAACCCCCACACTCTTCGATGTGGCCGCTATTACTGGCCTTCGACCCACCGGAGACTACTTCGATCCGGAGGAGATGTCGGAAGATCAAATTGGCTTCTCCGACACCAAACCAACATACACCACTTTCATCAACCATTATCATGACAGGTCGACAGATGCTGTGTCGGATGTCGAACACATAGCGTTTCTAGCCTTATGGCTGACTCGCTTTGTATTTTGCTCGAAGTCCCTGCAAGTGACCAAGAAAATGGTCACTCTCGCCACTCAACTGCATCATGGCCAGAATGTCTGTCTGGCAGAGTTGATTCTGGCTAGCCTCTATGATTCGATTAGTAATGGGGCCACTCTTCTAAAAATTATCGAGAACAGGGCCAGTTTGCTACTTGCTGGGCCTCTTTGGCTGCTCCAACTGTGGCTCAATGCCACCTTCGAATCTTTCTTGCCTAAGAAGGTTCAAATAAACGAGCAGGCTCCAGAGATAGCGAACAGACGCTTCGAAGGAACCAGACTGGCTCTGTTGACGCCTATGGAAGATGGACTGGAGTTTCAGCAAACCTTCACCAACTTCGTTCTGATGTTTGCTCGAAGGAAAGAGTTTGTTTCAACTATGGCTCCATTTGCTCGACGGCAGGTAGGCCCAACATGGTTCACAAGGCCACATCCAAGGACGTCGAGTGGTCCTAATGTCGACGAACATACAATACTGTGGGAGGCGTTCCTTACACCAAGGATCATGCCTCTTCGATTCAGGAGCTCTAAGACTCATTTGAGTCTGATTGCATACCAACCAAACCTGGTATCTCGCCAGTTTGGTATTATCCAAACCCTACCTTCTCCGATTTTTCCAAGAGAGAAGTCAATGTTGTACTTCTGCAATGATTACACCGAAGAAGCTGCCATTAAGCATATCGGAAGATATGCTGGTCGAACAGTTCTCTCGTTGTTTGACTACCAGCTCAATTTTCTTTGCTCACCATCCTTCGAGGAGTGGTGGAAAAGCTATTATGCTGAGGAGTTCTTCGACGAGAAGGACTTCATGGATGAGCTGCAGAAGTCTTTTGTCCTTGTGTTGGACAAAATAAAGAAATGTAAGTTCATCCTCTCACATTACTTTGTCTTTCTTTCGATTGCTAGCCTGTTAACTTTTTATTTGCTTTCAGTTGTTCGAAAGCCTGTAGCCAAGAAGGCTACAGAAGGCCAACAGGGAGGAGGCCCTTCAACAAAACCTCCACCGCCAGCGAAGACTACAGCGCCGGCGAAGACCACAAGCAACCAACAGGGGGAAGGCTCTTCGAAGAAGCCTTCTATATCGGTAACCAGACTTTCATCATTTTTTCCTGGCTTTCGACTTTTCACTTTCGATGCAATTATTAAATCGAATTCCCATTGGTTTTCTAGGCACCTTTGCCCAAGAAACGGCCAGCACTGGTGGTCGAATCTGGGAGCGATGAAGAAAGTGATTCTCCTCCTGCCCCTCTAAAAAGGCGAAAGTTGACGAAGGATGCTCCTGTTCCTCCTCCTGCTCCTGAAGGTCGAACCATCAGAATAAAGGTTGCTGGGAGAAAGCCTAGGCCACCTCCAGTGATCATTGAGGAGCCAACAGAGGAGGAACTAAACGTTCTTCTTAACAAGCCTGTCGAAAGCGACAATTCCAGCCCTGGGGCTGAAGCTAATTTACAGGTAATCTCTTAGACCCTTTTATAACTTAGGTATAGATACCCATATTCGATTGTGTCTCTTTCGATCTCTGAAGATTTGTCTTCTTTCCTTTTCCAGGACACCACTGAAAGTTCTCCGCCAAGGACCTTTGAAACGCTGGAATCTGCTGAACTCAGCAGGCCACAAGAAAAAGGCTTGGGAAATGACGAAGCCCATACTGAAAATGAGGCCAATGCTGAAACGGTAGAAAAACCAGCAGAGGAACCTCAAACGGAGGAACAACAGCCAGAAGCGGTTCAGGTGGTGGATCTGTCAGAAGAGAATCATGAAGAAAGGGACCAAGGCAATGCTGGCGAAGAAAATCAAGGTGCTGCTGGCGAAGAGAACCAAGGTGCTGCTGGCGAAGAGAACCAAGGTGACGCTAGCGAAGAACACCAAGGTGACGCTGGTACTGCCCCAGTCCGAGTCGAAGAGCAACAAGTCGAAGCGCCTAACACTCAACAGCCTCAAACCCAAGATAATGTTGTTGCAAGGGTTACCTCAACGAAGCACAGGTCGAAAGAGGACTTGGAACTCTTGAAACAAACTGACCCTGTTAGCTATCTCAACACAATCATCGAGAGCAAGAGTTCGTCTGACGCTAGTCAGGAGGTTCCTACCCTGTCGGGGAAGTCCACTGAAACTTCTCCCCTTGATGAAGCTTTGGCTAAGGTTAAGGCCCAGTTTTTCAAGAAGGACTTGATGAAGGCTTTAGAGGGGGACCCCACTGCTCCATCATACTTGAGGGATGTTTTGAACGCTGTCGACTTGTTAGCTGTAGCTCCAGAAGTTTCAGGCTTGATCATGGAGTTACACTCTATGATTGATCAAGTCTCAGCAGACTATAGGCGCCAAAGGGGTTTCAATAGTCAGCTTGAGGTGTTGTATGGCAAAAGCTCCTCTGCGTGGACTGCTGTTTCGGATACGACTTCTCGAATTGCGGAGTTGTCGAAGCAAAAAGCATCTACGCAGGAAGAAGTCGATGCCATTGATCGAGAGAATGCTTCCTTCCGGGCACAAATCGCAGAGATAGAAGCGAAGATAAATGCCAACACTATACGTAAGGAGGAACTTCTTTCGACCATCTCAGACACCGAGAGCCAAACTGAAATCAAACAAGGCCTGGAATTCGCTGAGAGGGCCCAAGGCTTCGACGCTCAGATTGCCAAACTAGTGCAGGAGAACGCCTGGTGCAAGAAAAGGTTGGAGTTGCAGCAAGCCAAGTACCTTCGACTCAAGGACTCTATTCCCTTTTGATTGATTCTCTTTTGTAACCATATTTTGTAATCTATATTCGACAACATTGCCATCTTGGCTGAGATTTATAAAATTTCCATTTTGGCATTTATGGTTAATTTAGTCTTGTTCTTTTATTATTTTATTTTTATCTCTTGAAGTGTAGGTTTGTATTTTTTCAAATATTTACCATTTACTCTCAAGAGCCTTTTATCTCCACCTAACTCTTCGACTTCATAGGCTCCACCAGAAAAAGTTTGGATAACTCTGAAGGGTCCTTCCCATTTGGGTGACCATTTCCCCATGCTTCGATCCCTTCGATCCATGGGAAGAATTACCTTCCAAACTAGTTCTTCAGGCAGAAATACCTTAGGTTTTACCTTTTTATTATAAGAGTTTTCTACTCTTTTCTTCTGAAACCTGAGTAGGTCGAGAGCGCGTAATCTCTCTTCGTCTAAATCCACCAATTCGTCTAACATCATGTTCCAATAGACTTCAGAAGGAATATCATAATGCCTCTGAACCCTTGCAGATTGAAGACAAATTTCTGCTGGCAACACTGCATCATGGCCAAAAGTTAGCCTATACGGTGTTGTACCAGTGGCTTCTTTTGGGGACGTTCGACAAGCCCATAAAATCTGGTCTAACGTCTTATGCCAATTCTTTGGTTTCTTCCCAACATGTTTCTTTATCAAACCAATCACCACTTTGTTGGCTGCTTCGACTTGACCATTCGCCTGTGCATAATAAGGCGTGGATGTTAGGAGTTTGAAACCTGTTTCCTGAGCAAATTCTTGCATCTTTCGACCAGTAAAAACTGATCCTTGATCAGTTGTTATTGTCTCAGGGATTCCATACCTAAAGATAATGTTCTTTTGAATAAATTCAATGACATTTTCCTGGTCTACATTGACTAAAGGGATAGCTTCGATCCACTTAGTAAAGTAATCAATGCCTACCAGTATGTATTTCTGACTCTTTGATGATGCTGGTCGAATCTCTCCAATGAGGTCCAACGCCCATCCTCTAAAGGGCCAAGGCTTCACTATCGAGTGAAGTTCGCTTGCTGGTACGTGTTGGATGCCTGTATGAACTTGACACTCTTGACAACCTTTGGCGAACTCAACACAATCTTTCAGCATAGTGGGCCAATATAGTCCTTGTCGAAACAACAACCATTTCATCTTATAGCCTGCTTGGTGAGCCCCACATGCCCCAGCATGCGTAGTCGAAAGGGCTATGTATGCTTCAGTTTCACTTAAACATTTCAGCAACACCCCTTCAGGCGTCTTCTTGAATAACTCATTACCCATGAGTACATAACTCAACGCCCTGTATTTTGTTTTTCGCTCTGTCGAAGCTCCTGGATTTTGAAGATAGTCCACAATGGGTTTCCTCCAATCTTGCTCTGACAAATTATCTATGAACGAAATTTCGAAGTTTCTTCGATCAGCATATCCTAGTCTCGTCGATTCCAAGTCTGATGGTGATAGACAAGTTGCTTTTATCTTTTCTCGAACTTCGATTGCTCTTTGTAATCTCGTTTTTGAAATCTTATACCCAGATGCAATCTGTGCCAAGTCGTTGGCTATTTGATTTTCAACTCTGGGTATGTGTCGAATATTGATCGCTTCAAATTTTTTCAATAAACGATTTGCTATCACAAAGTACATAATGAGATTTTCTCTTATGCATTTATATTCCTTTGTGACTTGCTTAATGACTAACTCTGAGTCTCCCATTATTTCGACTCGAGTTGCCCCCAATTCCAACAATATCTCAAGGCCAGTAATTAGAGCTTCATACTCAGCCTCATTGTTCGAACAAGACCCTGATATTTTGTACTTGAATGTTGTTGGAATTTTATCTGGAGAAATAATCAAGACTCCTACCCCCGTTCCATCTTTATGGCTGGAACCATCGAAGTAGAATTTCCAAGGCTCTATCTCCACATAATTAATATCCTCAACTTGAATTGAGTGGTCGACTATAAAGTCTGCCACCACTTGTCCTTTTACTGCCTTAAGAGGCATAAAGGTCAAGGAGTATTCAGTTAATGCTAATGCCCACTTGCCAATTCGACTATGCAAGATAGGTTTCGACAACATATATTTGAAAACATCAAAATGAGACGAAACATAAACATCAACTGGTTTTATATATTGCTTGAGTTTTGTACAAGAAAAATACAGACATAGACACAATTTTTCAACTTCGCTATATCTAGTTTCTGCATCGTTCAAAACTCTACTGAGATAGTAAATGGGTCTTTCGACTCCATTCTCATCCTCTTGGGCTAACATGCTTCCCAGAGTTTTGTCGGATGCGGCTATGTACAATCTCATACTCCTATTGCTACAAGGAGGCACCAAAATAGGTGGCTTAGTGAGGTATCCTTTGATTTTGTCGAAGGCTTCTTGTTGCTCCTGCCCCCATTCGAACCCCTCTTTATTCAGTCGAAGTAAGGGTGAAAAGGCCTGAGCTTTCCCACTTAGATTAGATATAAACCTCCTTAAGAAATTTATCTTGCCTAAGAGAGATTGCAATTCCTTCTTATTCGATGGCGCTTTCGCTTCCAGAATTGCCTTCGTCTTGTTCTGGTTGATTTCGATTCCTTTCTTGTGGACAACGAAGCCCAAGAAATCTCCAGCTTTCACGCAGAACGCACACTTCAAAGGGTTCATCTTCAGACCATGTTCTCTCATTCTTTCGAATGATTGTCGAAGGTGGTCAATATGATTCTTCCTGGAAACAGATTTTATAACAATATCATCAATATATACTTGCATAAAAGTGTTAATAAAATCATGGAAGATAGTATTCATTGCTCGCTGGTACGTTGCCCCAGTGTTTTTTAGGCCAAAAGGCATCACTACCCATTCGTAAGTGCCTAAGGCCCCAGGGCATCGAAAAGCTGTTTTCGACACGTCCTCTTCAGCAATGAATATTTGATTATATCCTGAATAACCATCGAGCATACTCAGGTATTCATAACCAGCGGCAGAATCGACTAGCATTTCCGCCACAGGCATAGGATATTCATCTTTGGGGGTGGCAGCATTCAAATCTCTGAAATCTATGCACACCCTTAACGCACCATTTTTCTTAATTACTGGCACAATATTTGCAATCCATTCGACATACCTTGTAACACGGATGAATTTGCATTTCAGAAGTCTTTCGACCTCCGTTTTGATCTTCGACAGTATTTCTGGAGCGAAGCGCCTTGGATTTTGCTTGATTGGCTTCTTCCCAGGTTTGATTGGCAACTAAAGTTCTACCAATCCTCTGTCGAGACCAGGCATTTCGTCATAATCCCATGCAAAACAGTCTTTAAACTCTTTCAGCAATTGGATTACTTCCAACCTAAGTTCTGGATCGATTTTGGCGCTGATGTAAGTTGGCCTTTTCTCTGATCCTTCGCCTAAGTTGATTTCTTCTAAAGGGTCTTGCGCTAACATTTTAATGTTGTTCGCCAAGGGGTCCTTTTCGAAGCCCAAAGGCTCATCGTCATAGATGGCGTCGAGCCTCTGTTCCTGCATTTCTTCTGGCATGATATCAGGAGGTTTTGGATCGAAATCCTTTCCTGGACCAACAGCAGATAACTGTTGATCATTGGCCTGTGTGGCCATGTACTTTACTTCGGCTTCGAGAGCCGTTATCATCTTGGTTTCGGCTACATAAGCCGAAATTCGCTTCAAAGATTGCGACTCAGTCATTATCACTGAATTCGCTTCCCCAACCAGTTGGTTGGATATCAGTTAACCCACTGAAGTCTATGTGGGACAAGTCTTCTCTGTCCCATTGGAAACCATGCTCAGGATGCAGGTATAGGGAACAAAAAGTGTTTGGCGCTGGCGCCATGTCGAAGTCAGGTGTTGGACATGGCCCTATGTGAGCCAAGTTCTTGTCGAAATCTGCCAAACCCAGGTGATTCACTTCGCCAAGGTAATAGCTTTGATCTGCCTCTATGTTTTCGACCATCCCATCTGGACGCCATAGCAGCAGCCTTTGGTGCATTGATGAAGGCACAGCGCCAACACCATGAATCCATTCACGGCCCAACAAAAGATTGTAGTTAGGTTTGGCCGATATGACCATAAACATCGTTGGTCGAAGGATCGACCCTACTTTGATATCTAGTTGGATCACTCCCATAGTGGTCCCTATGCCGCCCTCATAGTTCGACAGGACCATGTTGTGAGGCTTAATGTCCTCATCCCTTTTGCCAATTTTCCTTAGCATAGAGTGAGGAATAATGTTGATGGTTGCCCCACAATCCACCAATATTTTATTCACAGTAGTTTCTTCGAGTTTAGCCCTTATGAATAAAGGCTTGATGTGATTTTTCATCGCCTCTGTAGGTGGCTCGAAGAAGCCATTTTGTTCCTCAGTAGTGCCATTGTCCATGACAAAATAGCACACTGGCCTATGTTTGGCCATTTCTTGCTCCACTTCCCAGTCACTTGCTTCGACTTCTACCTGTCGATTGAATTCTCTGGGCAGCACTGAAACTATATTCACCATTATGTCCAAAGTATCATCAGACTCAGCATCGTCTTCGTCTTCGACTTCACTTTGGTTAGGCCAAACTAGCCTGTTGGTAACTGGCTCTCTTTCTAGAGGTTTCCTTTGCTTCCTTTGAGGAACGTTCGAACTGGTTTCTGCCTTTGGTTCGTTGGCAGCCTCCCTTTCAGCTTTTCGTCTCCTTTGATATCTCCTCCATTGAGATCGAGACATGGGATTTTTACCCTTGTAGTTGCTGGACACTTGTGCAACCTTAGGTGCAGCAACTTGAGGCTCTTTCTTTTGAGTCAAAGAGGAACCTCTTGGCACATCGAAAGAATGCCATTTCTCCTCACTTGGCCTTTTCCGACCAGAGGTTTTGTACCAAGTATCTACTGGCACATTTGTTGGAGGCCTAAAAGTCAATGGCCTCTTTTCTTGGTTAGAACCTCTTCTGGGATCATGTCGAAGGTCAACATTCTCCCTTCTCTTATTCGCTGCTCTTACGCCTTGAATGTGCTCAGCAGCTTTTTTATCAAAGATCGAACTGCATCTTGGACACAGCATCACCTCTGATTTCTTTTTCTGGCATCTTTGTAGAAAATCTGCCAAGTTTTCATTTTCCCGAGGGAAAGCAGTCTTATTAGCTTGTTCTTGCCTCATGGCCTCTTCTGATGCTTTTGGGTCAGAAAGTTCGACCATGTTGATATTCATTGTATCTTTGTTAGCAAGAGTTAACTGCTTCATTTGTATCTCCAGATTCTCCGTCTGGCCTTGAACGGTGGCCAAGTGGGAATTGGGTTTTGATCCAGTTTTTTGTGCTTCAGCGGTCTCCGACTTCGGGTTTTCGACCGCTTTCTGGACAACTTCAATTGTCTTCCTGGATAAATTTCCAGAAAAACTGCCGAAGATTGGCATGTTGATGTGGTCCTTTGAGACTTCGACCATGGTAATTCCTGGCTTCTTCGACTCGATCTTGGTTGCCTCTATCACGTTCACCTCAGAGGGTTCAGCATAGTGGGCTTCAGCCTGCAATGGATTGGAGTCGACAACCATGGGGGATTTGTCAGCAAACTTCAATCTCCCTTCTTCGATAGCGTCTTGCACAAGATTCCTGAAAAGAAAACATTGAGAAGTTTTATGGCCCAAAAAATTATGATATTTGCAAAAACCTCTCTTCTTTCTTTGATCAAGAGGAGGCAGTTTTACCCCTGGGGGTACTATCATTTGGCCATCTTTAACCAATAAGTCGAATATTTCATCACATTTTGTGATGTCAAAACTATAAGTCTTTTTTGGGAACCTATCGTTGGTCCTTTCTGGACCAATGGGATTTTTCCCACTTGAGGGGACTAACAGTTTACAAGAGTATGGTGGCCCTTGTTTCAGTTCTGCTAAATCGACTTCTCCTTCTTCGACAGTTAAAGTATCGTCGAAGGATTCTAGATCTTCGTCATCCATCTCAACGTACGCTATCCTCTCTCTCTCTTGTGAGTTTTCGTTGCCTTAGCTTTTTCAGCTTTGAGGCGTTCTACCTGTCGAACTCTATCGGCCAGTTGGGCCATGTCTCTTAGGTATTGGGTATCTAGCTTCTTCCTAATGGAATAATCTAAACCGCCTGCGGCTATTTCGACTAACTCATGTTCTGGCACTTGTGTAAAACATCTCGCCTTGAGCAACCTAAACCTATTTAGATATTCGTCTATAGGTTCAGTGAAACGTCTCTTCACACTGGCCAGTTCTTTCAGGCTTATCTTGGTTTGCCCCATGTAGAATTGTTCATGGAACAATCTTTCCAATTGGGTCCAATGATGGATCGAATTGGGGGGGAGAGTTGTAAACCAAGTAAAAGCGTTCTTTGTTAAAGAACTTGGGAAGTACTTGATCCTTAGGTTTTCGTTATTCGAAATGTCACCCGCTTCGATCAAATATCTCGCCACATGCTCGACAGTAGATTCTGTCGTGTCCCCAGAGAACTTAGTAAATTTGGGGACTTTGCATCTAGGAGGTAAGTCCGTTTGCAACACGTATTCTGACAATGGAGATGTAAAGTTGGGCCTTCGAAAGCCCATGTTCATCCCATTCTGAGTCATGATCCTTTCAATCATGGTTGCCAGATTGTTTTCCAAACCCATGTTTTGGTATTGGATATGCTGAACCACTTCGTCAGCATTTTGGTTTCTGTTAACTAACCTTACCTCTGGGGTTATTACCCTAGGTTCCTCGACAGGTTGTTCCAATCGTGCCCTAAGGTTTTCTTCGACAGGCTGTTGAGCCTGGTTAATGGTGGTTTCTTCCTCTAAAAATATCCCCTGGTTTCCCCTTATTTGCGCCCTTTGGGGCTGTCGAATAGGTTGGGGTACTCCAAAGAAGTCAGCCAAATGCGTCATTTGCGCTGTCATTTGCTGATTCGATTGAGTAGTGTTTTGTATTAGAGGGTTTAGCACTGTACTCAAAGTTTGTGCCAACATTTGCACCATATCATGGTTGCTTTCGTCCATTTGTTGCATCAAGACTGCTGTCGAGGCATTTGTAAGGCCATGGGCTACTTGGGACGTTCCTCCTAAGAGTTGGGTCCTATTTCTATTCGCCATGCCTACTCCAGAGCCTTGGAGTGGCGAAGAGGCACTCACTAGAGGGTCTGAAAAAGTGGACGCAGCATTCGTCAGGCTTGCCACTTCAGAAGTTGGCACACCATAGAATGGAATAAATCCTGGGGGAACCAAAGGCCTTGTGCCTAAATTTCCCCTTGGTGGGGGAGTTCCCAAAGGCATCCTGGGGCCTGTTAACGAAGGTATTGGCCCCGTGGTTGTGACCGATACTGCTGGTGTCGAACCAACATTTGTCGCTTCACTTACGGTCGTACTAACCGTTGCTCCCACATTCGTTTGTGGGATTTCGTTATTGTTTGGCGGATTCGCCATCTCTTCCCTTCTTCTGGCAGTATTGTTATTGTTAGTGTATATTCTACCACTTCTCAATAACATACAACTCGAAAAGATGAGATTATTTTCAACAATCAACACACTGTCCCACCAGGTGTGCCAATTTGTTTACCTTGGGTTTTGGTAAATAACCGCTGATCCTCCAAATGGTTACTTATTTGGTTACTCGCAGGATCGATCAGATTGATCCTAGGACATAGGTTGATTTTGAAGTTTGATTAAATTGGATAAGGCTTTAAATAAAAAGGCTTTAAATGAAATAAAGAGGCTTCAAGTAAATTGCATGGAGAAAGGACTTGGTAAAATAAACAAGGCTTAAAGTAAAAGGCTTCGACAAGAATGTAAAGAGGAAAGCAAGTAAATTTCTGGAAAAGTAAATGACTTTGATTAATAAAATTGGTGTTTCACACATACATTTCTCAACAATTCTTTCTCACACGCTGGGTACTCGAATCTATATGAGTGACTTTGTATAGAATTGTGAACACACGCCAGAAACTTACATGTCTACTACTATTTATACTAAAACATCCCAAGTAACCGTCGGGTAGTTACACTGCTCCAAGATGATTACACTTGGCACGTCCTCAATGTTCGACGCTTCAGATCTTTGCACGTTTGCACGTGGTAACCGCTGGAAACCGTTTTCCCTCCAAAAGCTTGAATTTCAAACTGCTCCACTCTGAACCATCAACACTTTCGTCGAGAGACATCTTCGACGAGAAACTCCTTCGACGTCGAAGGCAACCAACTTCTCCCTTGGAAGAAATCTTCTAAGTACTTTGCCATCTTTCGACGGGCATTTCGACAGACTTAGCCAGTCGAAAACATCTTTCAGCTTTTAATGTCTGACATTAATAAAACAAGAGTGTCGAATTTAGGAGCCAACACCTCCCAAAAGACAACAGACCTCCAAACCTGCATTACAAACTTGCAGTGTCCAACTGTAACTAAAACAAGTACAAGCCTGTCTCCAAAACCCAAAAACCTCCAAACCTGCATTACAAACTTGCAGTGAACTGAGCCTGCATAGAAAACCTGTTTAAACTGCATAACCTGCTATCCAAAGCAACTTACCAAAGCTGCAAGTTACAAACCTGCTAGCCCAAAAACCAGTCAAAAATAACAACAACAAAAACTTGCAGTTTTCAAAACTACAAAACAACAAGCTCAACAAACAATGACAGTCTCAAAAACTATCAACACCATCAACAAGAGCATTTCAGAAACTCACTAACAACAAACAATAGCCAGTTTTCAGATTCATCATCACTAAATCATCAGGGTCAACAAAGGAGAGAGGAAGAGCTTTAGAAGTAAAACAGTATAGAACTTAGAAACACGTTCATCATTAACAAATACTCAGAGGAAGGAAAAGAATCAACAAAGTCAAATCAAACAATAAGTTTCAGACTTTATGCATCATCACTAACAAATACGAACGAACCTCAGAGTATCATCATCATCGATATCTATACCAAAACCAGAAAGGGGAAGAAATCCAGAAGCAAAATCATCAAACACTCAGAGGAAGAGAATCAACAAAAGCCAGCAACAATAGTTCTCAGAACAAACTCATCATCAAACGTTCAAAAAAGAAGTCAAATACAGAGATACCAGTAAGCAAGCAAGCAACCATCACACTCTTCCCCCGCCGGGACGCCAAGAAGCGCCACCAGTCTCACGTCCCTCTCCCTTCATCGTTTTTCAGAAGCAAGACGTTCAAGGTACGTCTCTCAAACCTTCAAGCTTTTACTACATGGAAACATAAAAAAGGCCAAAGATTAAACATGCATGTAACAATCAAGTGAAACGAAAACATAACTGTAAAAAAAAAAACCTTAAAACGCAAATGAAGCAATTTGTACCGTTCAAGCACAAACAACGTGGACCGTTGTGAAGACGAGAGAGGTGGGAGGAAACACTCCAATGGCTAGGCATGGAGGTAAGAATCAACGTCTTCACCTGAGAAGAGAAACGGTCCACAGAGAAGAAGAAGAAGAGATGAGAAGAGGCGTCGTTGTGTTCCAAAACTGCAAACCCTAGTTCAGAATACAACATCAACCCTAAAAATTTGTCAACATTTCAATTGGGCCTTCGCCCCAAACTGTACCAAGCCCACAATGTCTTTGTTAAACGCACACCCCCCTCCCCTGCTCATTCTGACTTAACAATTTGTTCTTCTCCATTTTTTTTGTTTGGGCCACAAGTCCTAGGCCCATTATCTTTTCTTTTCAATTTTTTTTAAAACCAACACTTCCCTTTATTTACATTAATTTGATTCTTTCCTCTTTTGTTAAAATATAAAAACTAAAATGTATTAAAAAATTTATTTAAATTTTCTTAATATGATTTTCTTTAATAATTATTACATTTAATAAAATACATAAATAATAGGGATTTAGTTCAAAATGAATTTTTCTTTCTTTAAAAATTTTCTTTTCATAATTAATAAAAACACAAAGATAATAATAATCATACTTAAATCTTTATTAGGTTAAAATTTTATTTATTTGTAAATAAATACATGCATCTCATATTTCTTTGATTTTCTTTATCTTATAATTTGTTATAATTTTTACATTGAATTGCGACAGTTCAATTTGGTTGTAACACATAATACTTGGACATTATTATTCTGATGAGACTCATTCCCATTTGTAAATAATTTGTACCCCCATCCCCGGATACTTTTTTGTAATAATTTAGACTTTAAATTCCCGCAATTTATTGCTTTTAATATACTGTATAGTAATTAGGGTTTGTATGCGAAGAGCTAAAATCAACCGCTAGATAACTTAATACAAGAATAAATGTATGAAAATCAATACACCATTCACACTTGCACCTCTAGGGTAACCTCGCTTGTTGCCTCGGAAAATGCAATCATGTCCCTTGAATATGAGACACTCTAGCAAATGTCCCTTCGATAAACAAAGATCGTAGTCCCTCGATGACCCTTGATGTTGCCTATGATAAAACGATCTCGTCCCTTACAAAATTGCTGGAGCGTCTCACAAGTTGCTTTCAATGATTGTATGTGATGACCCGCGCCTGTCCCGTTTAACATCCTAACGCAAGGTTGTTCACCAAATACAATGGTGAAATAACACTGTTAAAAGGGTTAAAAACATAAGAAAGATCTTTGGTTAAAATAGGGTAGACAACTCTTAGTTACTTGATCAAAAATCTTGCAAAACATCCTTGCCATTTTCAAACACACTTCACAACACAACTTCAAAACAATTTCAAAACAACTTTCAAAACATTAAAATATCTTTTCAAAAATACACACACCTTTGTATATATTCAAACGAGAATTATTACAAAGGTTGCCTAGACAAGGCTTCTTTTTCAAAGCATTTTCAAAAACCACACACAAAGCACCATTTCAAACAATTGAAAAGAAAAGGCAAGTGATCTAAAACAAGTAACTAAGAGCCCATGGAAAACCATGGATGAAAAGGGTGCTAGCACCTTCCCTTTTCATAATCTACCCCCCGAACCCAATAAAACATCTCAAAGATCTTTCCTGTGCTTTTTGACCTTTCCTTAGGATAAAATAAAAAGTCGGTGGCGACTCTTGCTAAACCGAACAAGTGCAAAAACAAACGCAAAACCTCAAGTCAATTCTCCCACCGTATCACAGAACTGGCGACTCTGCTGGGGAAATTTCTAAAAGTGGGGTTACCTTAGGGTTTTAGATCACCTTTACATGCTTACCTTGATTGCTTTACTTTTTGGGTTCCTTGTTTGGGTTTGTTTTAAATCCTACACCCGATTTTGGGGGCACCTTTTAGGTAAGTAGCGATAAACTGTGAGGGAACTGTGCGGGGTATACCGACATGGTTGAAACAGTAGCTACGTTAGTGTGACATATTTGTGGGTACCGGTAGCCTTTGATTCAATCAAAGAGAATACGGGGCCTCTGAGTGATGTCATGAAGCACTAACGAACTCTTAGAACCTTACTTGACCATCTTGGCCTTTTTAGGGGTAGTGAGATGGCCGATTTTGGTGCAGTCCGATGTTGGTAGATACTCGATACTACACTCATTGAGGATTGTTTTCTTGGAATATTTTGGTCGCCAGTTAAGTGGCTAAACCAAAACAATGAACACAGAAAATAATCTAGTGATATTGAGCTCCTTAGAACCCGGTTTCTATTTCTAGGACAGGTTGAGCCAACTAACTTCAAAAGGGTACTTACCTACAAACCCCATGCAGGCCTGAACCTAAGGACTTGTTTTCTTTGTGTGAATGTGATTATCTGTATATACACTTGCTTACTTTTGCATACCTGTACATAACATCATAACATCATGCCATAGCATTTTCAGTAACCATTTTGAGGATCTCGAGGGTCTTTGATGCAGGGGCACGTTGAACCAGACGTCTACCAAAGGGTAAGAGGTTTCATTTTCCTCTAAACAAACACCGTCAAAGATCAAGTACAACAACTTGAATCAAGGGCTATGACCCACTTGACATGGTGAGCTTGATTCTCGTGGAAAGACATCCACCGATACAAAGTTCTCCAGTCAAAGATGCTGATCAAAGTTCAACCTCTAACATTTTCTCGTGTTTACCCTGAGAGATTCTTGAAAACATACATCCATATATCATGCATTGTATCATGACAGGTTTTCCCTTTCAGGTTTCCTTATTCTCCTACTGTTTATTTCAGTAGGATGGCTCTAGAGAGGACTGTCGAAGATATCCAGGCTCAAAACGCTCAACTTCAAGAAATGTTCTTGAACCTGTCCCAGGGGCAAGAAGAAATGAAAGCTCTCCTCACAAGAGGCATGGTCTTGGGGAATCCAGGCGGCGTCAGGAATAATCAATTGGAAGAGATACAGATTGAGATGGCAACAATGAAGATCCAGATGATGGGACAACTGGTGGGCCAGATGGCTCTCATTCAAGACCTGGCTCAAAGACAAGAAGAGCTCAGCGTCCTCATCAACAAACTGCTTCAAGATAACCAAGTGGGGCAAACAACTAGGGTTGAAGATCAAGTCATCATTCACCTCCTTTGAGACAAGAAGACAAGGGAAAGGCTCCTCAGCTTGCTTCAGGGTCACAAGCCCAGCAACAACCACACCAGCGTCAATGGGGTAATCGGCAAAAGCAAAATATATCTGGAAGACAGTTCATTGAGACCGACATACCATCATCTCTAACACTGGAACACTTGTTAGAGGTCAATCTGACTGCTTTAAGGGATCCTATTCGGAAGCCCAATACCTATGCTCCTAGATATCACCCTGATGCATTTTGTGTATACCACTCCTATAGTCCTGGACATGACACCAACGACTGTTGGGCTTTGAAAAACAAGATCCAAGATTTGATTGACAATGGAATGCTGAAATTCATGCCGGATGGCGAGATGAAAATTTTCCGCTGAGGGTTCTCCACCTGAAATGACAAAGTTCGAACTAAGATACTTTTGTTTCATTTGAATTCTTAAGTTGTAATTTCTTTTGTTATTCAAACAATTATCTGTTGATGTCAAACTCTGTTTCATTAATGCATTGCATATGTTTGTCTTGAATTCATCCATTCTTTTTCACTATTCTTGAACTATGCTTTCTACTTTCTTTATGACATTTAACTCTTGCAAAAATCTACAAGCCTTTAGAGGGAGGATGACGAAAACAATGCTATAATCTCATACAGTATGCTTTTGGATAGACCTTGCTGACGATGTACAGGCATTTATTTCAAACCCTAAACACTGGAGTTATAAGGAAGATAATCCCTAGTCAATCCCTTCGAGCCAAAGAAGTTAGAAGTTTTCTGTTTTAAACACAAATTGAAACCTTTGATTAAACCTGGGGCAGGGTAGTCTCTCAGATGCGCATTGAAGTCGCAAAATCTCAGTTCATAATACAACGAATGACATCAAAAACATTCCTTTGGAACCTAAAGACAGTGATGGTTCCTTATCTCATAGGCAGTCGTTATCTCTAAAAAAAAAGCCCACTGAGCCAAAACCTACCAAAGGAGGCTTAATAAAGCTGGGGCATCCCGCTGACTGTAATCTCGAAAAACAGGAACAGTCAGGCAAAAGTTAGGGATAATGAATCAAAAGAAATAGGTCGTTATAAATCTTCAACAACATGAAAAATGTTGCAAAAATGACTGTCTTCCAACAATTTCAGCTTGTGTGGACCATCACCAAAACGTCGTTCCAAACTCGAATGGAGTTCAATGCACGATTAACTGAGTTTAGGATCGAAGAACATCATGAAGAGCGGGTGGGTACAAATATACTTTGAGCCTTTATCCTTTGTTTCTTAAACCGTGAACCAAGCCACGTTACAACCCTTCAAAAGTCCTAATTGAAGCATGGGTTAGTTCGAAAGCATACTGTTATAAAAGGTATCCTGACTCCTGTAAGACTTTGCTCTAAATCTTGTGTTGAAATTGTCTTATAAAAAGTTTTCTGCTAAAAAACGCATTTTTCAAAACTTTGAGACAAGCATAAACTTTGCATTATTTAAATATCGTTGTTTGCACATGGTTATTTGTTTGACAGCGAAGAAATTCACACAGGGAATGATCGGATGAACCAAATCTCTCTCAGTGAACAAAATCACTTCAAGTGGGATGACACTCCCGTGGCAAAAATCTCCTATCAGCAAAAGGGGACTTGATATGGTATTGTCCAGTAAACCTGGGACAGTCCAGTCAAGATTTCAACAAATCTTTCAAAATCCATTAAACCTGGGGCAGTCCAGTCAAGATTTCAAGAAATCTCTGAATTATAGATTAACCTGGGGCAAGTCTCCCTCACCATCACTTGGGGCATTTAAACATCAATCTCATCAAAGGGTTACGTACAGTCCAAGTTTCCTGGCAGTGCCACAAGCACTTGATACTAGGGGCAGTGATGAACCTCTCTGAAATCTTTATGAAAAGAAATTCAAGCATCCTCGAGAAGTTCATCACCTATCTAGCAGACCAGCAGTCATGGGTTTATTTCCCCAACATTTGTCAAGGATTTATTCTCCGAAACAAATTACATTTCAAACAACATTCATAACATACGCAGTTTGATTGACAGATAAAGATTCCTTCATCACCTATTGGAAGTTACGGTCGTCAAGAGTTCCTTCATCACCTGTTGGAAGTTACGGTCGTCAAAAATTCCTTCATCACCTGTTGGAAGTTACGGTCGTAAAAAATTCCTTCATCACCTGTTGGAAGTTACGATCGTCAAAAATTCCTTTAGCACCTGTTGGAAGTTACGGTCGTCAGGAATTCCTTCATCGCCTGTTGGAAGTTGCGGTCGTCAAAAATTTCTTCATCACCTGTTGGAAGTTATGGTCGTCGAAGATTCTTCCATCATCCGGTGGAATCAAAAGTAATCTAAGACCCTCCATGTTTTGGTCAGATCAACACTAAGATCTCCTTGTTTCTTATGCCAGTGGAAGTTATTCCGGGTTTTGATATTTCAGATAAATCTCTCAGCGAATTATTCTGATTTTCTCTTCACTATCAGAAATGAAGAATCCAACTCTTTTCTCCTTCATCAGTTTGGGATTTATTTTCCCCAGCGAAAGGTCATCTTGAAAAACATTACACCATCGTGCATCAAGACATCATGCAACGCGATCTCATTTATTTTGAGAACATCATTGTTTGATATATGCCACTAACCTTTGCCTTTCAGGAAAGGTACAATCAAATTCAAGCGACAAAGCTTTTCTTCAGTCGAATTACGGACAAGTTCCTAAATTTCGACAAAGCTTTTACTGCAGTTGAATTCCGGACAAGTTCCTAAATCTCAACGGAAACAACTCACTAGCAGAATAATGGACAAATGAAGCTCCTAAGATTCTGTTTCTCTCAAGAATGAAGATTCTCATCCTTGAAACCTCAAGAGATTGGTATACTCCCAAGCTCCTGATACCATTAACAGAATGAAGATTCTCATCCTTGAAACCTCAAGAGATTGGTATACTCCCAAGCTCCTGATACCGTTAACAGAATAAAGATTCTCATCCTTGAAACCTCAAGAGATTGGTATACTCCCAAGCTCCCGATACTGTTAACAGAATGAAGATTATCATTTTTGCTTCCCCACTAGATTGGCATACACCCAACCTTCTGACCCAGACGCCTGAATGAAGATTCTCATTTTTGCTTCCCCGGTAGATTGACATACTCCCAATCTCCTGATATTCCCGACAGAATGAAGATTCTCATTCTCAAAGTGGCATATAACCTGAATTCCTGATATTCCCGACAGAATGAAGATTCTCATTCTCAAAGTGGTATATAACCTGAATTCCTGATATTCCCGACAGAATGAAGATTCTCATTCTCAAAGTGGTATAACATCTGAATTTATGATATTCCCGACAGACTGAAGATTCTCATTCTCAAAGTGGCGTACAACCTAAACCTGAACTTCTTCCAGACAGGAATAAGCTTTTCCCAGAGTCCTGAGTTTTACTTTCCAACAAGATAGCCACTCCGCAACAATATGGCTATTCCCCACAGAGTTCTTACTACCCAACAAAATCAAGACTCTCATCCTTGATTCTCTGGAGCTTTCTTTACTCTCAGCATAATTTTTCAGAATTTCAAATCCCCTGCAGATCGAAGATTCTCGTTCTTGGCTCCTCAACACCAAATCCCCTAGCAGAATGAAGATTCTCATTCTCATTTCTCCACAGAGTTTTCAGATATTCCCCGGTGAAGATCTCCTCAAAACAGAAATCCCCAGTAAATTGGCATACAACCCAAGCTCCTGATTTCCCCAACAGTGGTCCCAGGACTTCTCATTTTCAACGATCAAAGGATTTTCAATCCCCGGCAGCAGTCAAGGATTTACTTTCCCCGACAGCGGTCAAAGATTTTATTATCTCCAGCTATCCAAGATTTATCTTCCTCAACAAGATGCCTAATCAGCTTACATGCGCATTCATTACATTCACATATCATAAACATTGATATAACACATACATTACATCATACAACATAACTTTGTGTTTCAGCTAATATTTTACCCGTCGCAGGATAAGTTTAGCAAATTTCAAGCTTCAAGGATTTCTGAAAACAGTTCACGGATGCCTCCCGACACGGATGCTAATCTATTGCTTACTCAGACCCTTAGCTCAGAGATGTCCCAAACATGGATACCTTTCTGATACTCACCCTCTCACCTACAACATACAGTTCAACAAATATTCTTGGATGGCATCTTTAAGCCCATCTCTGACAAAACTCTGTCACATCTCCAAATGGAATCTTTAAGCCCATTCCCTCAACTATGCTTTGACGAGTGCAAATTTAGGGGCACTCTAGTGTCCAATCATCTTTTACCTTCGAGTCGCGAACGACAAAATTTCCAATCTAACTCTTCAGGTTCAAGAAGATTGAATAGGGGCAATTGTTGTACCCCAAAATTTGCCCTCCCTTTTTCACAAGAAATCATAACCTCAGGGTTTTCTCTGATTTTTCAGATTGGCTCAGGAATCGGTCAAACAGACTTTTCTTTATCAGTCAATCCAGAATTAGGGTTTCTACTGATTTTGTTGAGATTGGCTCAGGAATTGATCCAGCAGACTTTTCTTTGACAACAAATCCAGAATTAGGGTTTTTACTGATTTTGTTGAGATTGGCTCAGGAATTGATCAAGAAGATTTTTCTTTGGCAGTAATCCAGGATTAGGGTCTTCGCTCGCATTTCTCAGAAGAAACTGAATCCTCAGAAATTCAGTTAACTGTTACACTGTTTTCACGCTTGTTCAAGATTACTGGTTATTTCTCAAAACCTAATTATCTGGGATAAGAGCTGAGACTCTTGTTTGGAACATTAAGGCATTTGTTTGATCAGTGGAGTGAAAGGTTTATGGAATGCTTGTTTGTTTAACTGTACAATGTGTGTGTTAATTGGAATACCATGCGTATTGTGATTGATGTAAGGTCGCGAGACTGCAAAGTTTGTTGATTCTTTATTTCATCTGGATTAGAATTATTGAGACACAGTTTCAATTATTTTGATTTAAGAGTCTTAAATAATTAAATAAACAATGCAAAGAAAAGTTGGAAGATATTTGACAAAGACTTTATTTATTTATTTCAAATGTTGTTACAAATTTTATTCGAATAATGTAAGATTACAACTTATAGTATTTACAATAATATTTGTTTACAATAAATGAAAAAATAAATCTAATCTCCTAAGATCTTTGACTTCTACTTATACTGATTCCTCTATCATCCAACTGGTACTTACCTGCAAAAGACAGAAGAAAAAGAAATCAACGCAATTAACTGAAAAGAATTTTCAAGCAGATAAAAAGAAAAATCATCATTAAAGTCTGTCGGCCGGAATCAGAAATGCTATGTTCATCATATTTTATTTTCCTCTCTGCAAATCACAAGAAGATCGCTCTTCTCGGTTCACAGAGAGAAAAATAAAAGATATAAAATTGCAAGCATACAATTAACTCAAAATGCAAAAACATAGGCAAGTTGCAAAGCAAACTATACTGCAAACTGAGTTTCAAATGCATTAACCAAATGTCAAACTAAGTTGCAAAACTGTCACATCAAGTGCACAATACAGGAAGTAGGCAAAATGTCAAAGCAACAAAGTACACAAAGCAAAAAGTTGCAAAGCTGTCAAAGAAAGTACACAATGCAGAGAGATAAACCAAGTTACAAGCCAAAAAGACTTGTCCTAGCTATCATCATTTTCTGGCCAGCAGACTTTTCAGAATAAAATATAATAAGCAATTAAAAATGCTTATGGAGAGAGAGAAAGAGAGAACCTCAGTGAGAGTTTGCAGTTTTGGCAAAAGCATGTTTTTCAAGACAGTAAAAGAAAACAAAAAAAAGATATAAAGAGGCTACTGCATAGCAGTCCAGAGGAGAGGACATAGAGCCCACAAAAATTTGCAAACCTGCATTACAAAACCTGTAAGCCTGCTTGCAAAACAGGAGAAAAACATTGAGAAAAACCACAACCTACAAGTCAAAAAACTTGCAAGCACAAAACTAACATCAAGCCTGCCTCCCAAAACTAACAGCAAGCCTGCCTCCCAAAACACAACAGACCTCCAAACCTGCATTACAAACTTGCAGTTTCCAACTGTAACTAAAACAAGTACAAGTCTGTCTCCAAAACCCAAAAACTTCCAAACCTGCATTACAAACTTGCAGTGAACTGAGTCTGCATAGAAAACCTGTTTAAACTGCATAACCTGCTAGCTAAAGCAACTTACCAAAACTGCAAGTTACAAACCTGCTAGCCCAAAAACCAGTCAAAAATAACAACAAAAAACCCTGCAGTTTTCAAAACTACAAAACAACAAGCTCAACAAACAATGACAGTCTCAAAAACTATCAACATCATCAACAAGAGCATTTCAGAAACTCACTAACAATAAACAATAGCCAGTTTTCAGATTCATCATCAATAAATCATCAGGGTCAACAAAGGAGAGAGGAAGAGCTTTAGAAGTAAAACAATATAGAACTTAGAAACACGTTCATCATTAACAAATACTCAGGGGAAGGAATAAAATCAACAAAATCAAATCAAACAATAAGTTTCAGACTTTATGCATCATCACTAACAAATACGAACGAACCTCAGAGTATCATCATCATCGATATCTATACCAAAACCAGAAAGGGGAAGAAATCCAAAAGCAAAATCATCAAACACTCAGAGGAAGAGAATCAACAAAAGCCAACAACAATAGTTCTCAGAACAAACTCATCATCAAACGTTCAAAAAAGAAGTCAAATACAGAGATACCAGTAACCAAGCAAGCAACCATCACACTCTTCCCCCGCCTGACCACCAAGAAGTGCCACCAATCTCACGTCCCTCTCCCTCCATCGTTTTTCAGAAGCAAGACGTTCAAGGTACGTCTCTCAAACCCTCAAGCTTTTACTACATGGAAACATAAAAAATGCCAAAGATTAAACATGCATGTAACAATCAAGCGAAACGAAAACGTAACTGTAAAAAAAAACCTTAAAACACAAATGAAGCAATTCGTACCGTTCAAGCACAAACAACGTGGACCGCTGTGAAGACGAGAGAGGTGAGAGGCAACGCTCCAGTGGATAGGCATGGAGGTAAGAATCAACGTCTTCGCCTGAGAAGAGAAACAGTCCACAGAGAAGAAGAAGAAGAGATGAGAAGAGGCGCCGATGTGTGCCAAAACTGCAGACCCTAGTTCATAATACAACATCAACCCTAAAAATTTGTCAACATTTCAATTGGGCCTTCGCCCCAAACTGTGCCAAGCCCACAATGTCTTTGTTAAACGCACACCCCCTCCCCTGCTCACTCTGACTTAACAATTTGTTCTTCTCCATTTTTTTTGCGCCACAAGTCCTAGGCCCATTATCTTTTCTTTTCAATTTTTTTTAAAACCAACACTTCCCTTTATTTACATTAATTTGATTCTTTCCTCTTTTGTTAAAATATAAAAACTAAAATGTATTAAAATTTTTATTTAAATTTTCTTAATATGATTTTCTTTAATAATTATTACATTTAATAAAATACATGAATAATAGGTATTTAGTTCAAAATGAATTTTTCTTTCTTTAAAACTTTTCTTTTCATAATTAATAAAAACACAAAGATAATAATAATCATACTTAAATCTTTATTAGGTTAAAATTTTATTTATTTGTAAATAAATACATGCATCTCATATTTCTTTGATTTTCTTTATCTTATAATTTGTTATAATTTTTACATTGAATTGCGACAGTTCAATTTGGTTGTAACACATAATACTTGGACATTATTATTCTGATGAGACTCATCCCCATTTGTAAATAATTTGTACCCCCATCCCCGGATACTTTTTTGTAATAATTTAGACTTTAAATTCCCACAATTTATTGCTTTCAATATACTATATAGTAATTAGGGTTTGTATGCGAAGAGCTAAAATCAACCGCTAGATAACTTAATACAAGAATAAATGTATGAAAATCAATACACCATTCACACTTGCACCTCTAGGGTAACCTCGCTTATTGCCTTGGAAAATGCAATCATGTCCCTCGAATATGAGACACTCTAACAAATGTCCCTTTGATAAACAAAGATCGTAGTCCCTCGATGACCCTCGATGTTGCCTTTGATAAAATGATCTCGTCCCTTACAAAATTGCTGGAGCGTCTCACAAGTTGCTTTCAATGATTGTATGCGATGACCCGCGCCTGTCCCGTTTAACATCCTAACGCAAGGTTGTTCACCAAATACAATGGTGAAATAACACTGTTAAAAGGGTTAAAAACATAAGAAAGATCTTTGGTTAAAATAGGGTATACAACTCTTAGTTACTTGATCAAAAATCTTGCAAAACATCCTTGCCATTTTCAAACACACTTCACAACACAACTTCAAAACAATTTAAAAATAACTTTCAAAACATTGAAATATCTTTTCAAAAAGACACACACCTTTGTATATATTCAAACAAGAATTATTACAAAGGTTGCCTAGACAAAGCTTCTTTTTCAAAGCATTTTCAAAAACCACACATAAAGCACCATTTCAAACAATTGAAAAGCAAAGGCAAGTGATCTAAAACAAGTAACTAAGAGCCCATGGAAAACCATGGATGAAAAGGGCGCTAGCACCTTCCCTTTTCATAATCTACCCCCGAACCCAAGAAAACATCTCAAAGGTCTTTCCTGTGCTTTTTGACCTTTCCTTAGGTTAAAATAAAAAGTCGGTGGCGACTCTTGCTAAACCGAACAAGTGCGAAAACAAACGCAAAACCTCAAGTCAGTTCTCCCACCGTATCACACCTATTCACCCAGAGGATCAAGAGAAAACAACCTTCACCTGTCCTTGTGGAACGTTCACCTATAGACGAATTCCCTTCGGACTCTGTAATGCCCCTCTCACTTTTCAACGTTATATGATGTCTATATTTGTAGATTACCTAGATGGAATAATGGAAGTTTTCATGGACGATTTCTTGGTGTGTGGATTCAATTTTAAAGATTGTCTCTCTAACCTCGAAAAAATCCTTGAAAGATGCGTAGAGGTGAACCTAGTGCTAAACTGGGAAAAATTCCATTTTATGGTTAATGAAGGTTTAGTATTAGGACACATTGTCTCCAAAAGAGGCATTAAGGTCAATAGAGCCAAAATTGAAGTGATAGAAAACCTCATCCCACCTAAAACCATTAGGGAGATTAGAAGTTTTCTTGGACATGCTGGTTTTTATCGATGTTTTATAAAAGACTTCTCTAAAATAACAAAACCTTTGACTAATCTTCTAATGAAGGACGTTGAATTTGTTTTTGACAAGAAATGTCTCGAAGCTTTTAAATTTTTGAAACAAGCATTAATTTCAACTCCGATCATGCAACCCCCAGATTGGACACATCCTTTTGAAATCATGTGCGATGCCAGCGATTTTGCAGTTGGTGCTGTTCTAGGGCAACGAAGACAAGAAATTACATGTTATATATTATGCTAGTAGAACCCTAGATATCGCCCAACTCAACTATGCAACAACAGAGAAAGAATTACTGGCAGTAATTTTTGCGATTGATAAGTTTAGGTCCTACCTAGTTGGAGCAAAGATCATTGTTTACACTGATCATGCTGCCATACGTTATCTATTAAATAAAAAGGACGCTAAACCTAGATTACTTAGATGGATCCTGTTACTCCAAGAGTTTGATCTAGACACTAAGGATAAGAAAGGAACAGAGAATGTTGTCACTGACCACCTCTCTAGATTAGAACACTTAAAACCTGACTTATTGCCTATAAATGATGATTTCACCTATGACAGACTTATAGCTAAGACTGATGATTTCGAGCCTTACAGAGATAAAGATTTTGAAAAAATTTCAGTAATGAAGAGCGTACCTTGGTACGTTGATTTTGTAAACTACCTAGCTGCAGATATCATACCCCCTAATCTAAATTACCAACAAAAAAAGAAGTTCTTCAAAGATGTTAAACATTTCTACTGGGATGAACCACTCCTATTCAAGAGAGGAATATATAATATTTTCAGGCGTTGCGTCTCAGAAGAGGAAATAGAAGATATCATCAGACACTGTCATTCTGCACCTTATGGTGGACATGCAGGTATATCTAAAATGCACCCCAAGATTCTTCAAGCAGGCCTCTATTGGCCAACTTTATGGCGCGATGTTCATGCCTATATTATAAAGTGCGACAGATGCCAATGCACCGGGAACATATTAAGACGTGACGAGATGCCAATGAGGAATATCCAGGAAGTTGAACTCTTTGATGTTTGGGGTATAGACTTTATGGGACCATTTCCACCTTCAATGGGAAATAGGTACATTTTGGTAGCTGTGGTCTACGTGTCTAAATGGATTGAGGCTATTGCATCACCCACAAACGACACAAGAGTGGTAGTCAAGTTATTTAAGAATATCATTTTTCTGAGGTTTGGAACACCCCGTCTCGTTATAAGAGATGGAGGATCACATTTCATATCCAGAATCTTTGATAAGCTCTTGAGTAAGTATGGAGTAAAGCACAAAGTAGCAACACCTTATCATCCACAGACTAACGACCAAGTAGAAGTGTCTAACAGGGAGATTAAACAAATCTTAGAAAAAACCGTTTCAATTTCCAGAAAAGATTAGTCTCAGAAGCTACATGAAGCACTATGGGCCTACAGAACAACTTTTAAAACCCTATTGGAACAACCCCTTACCAATTAGTCTATGGAAAATCTTGTCATTTACCCTTTGAGTTAGAGCATAAAGCCTATTGGGCCATTAAGACCCTGAATTTGGAATATTTGACTGCTGGTGAAAAGCGCATCCTTGACATTCATAAATTGGAGGAATTCCACCAGCCTGCCTATGAGAATGATATAATATATAAAGAAAGAACCAAAACTTGGCATGACAGAAGAATTCTAAAGAAAGATTTCAATATAGGCGACCTTGTTCACCTTTTCAATTCCAGGTTGCGACTTTTTCCTGGAAAGCTACGTTCAAGATGGACTGGTCCTTTTGAGGTCTCTAGAATCCTAAGATCTAGAGCAGTCGAGATCAAGAACAATTCTTGTAGCCCATTCATTGCCAATGGGCAGAGGTTGAAGCACTACGAAGGAGGTGGCATTCCCACCAACTACTCCAGCCACACTCTGATTGATCCACCAGTACCAGTTTCCGATATATGAAGTTTACTCGTCAAGCTAACGACGTTAAACAAGCGCTGCATGGGAGGCAACCCATGGGTTTATTTTTATTTTTTGCATTTATTTACTTTTTACTTTATCAAATTTTATTTTTATCTTTATACTAACAGTTGCAAAATTTATGATTTCAGGCATCACCTGCTAGTCGTCTTTGCTAACTACATTTTTCAGGATGGAGCATTTTGATGACATGCATGTTTCCTTCTGAGATGACACTCAGAGACAACACTATGCGGTCCTTTCACAGTGACCCATGGCACCGACCAGATATCTAGACCAGATTTGCATGGAAGCTCTTGGATTTAAAGCCAATATCAAGTATCTATGCAACCAGCTAAAGTGGAACGAGTATGCAGATGACCTAAATGTGACCTACATGAACCTCACCTTAGAATTCCTCAGTTCATTCGAGTTTGAGCCCTATAATGGCCAAAATGGATATATCACTTTCAGACTATTCGGGATAGAATACTGTTTTACCCAGAGGGAGTTTGGCGACTTGCTAGGCTTCCAGACCACACCCGATGCTATACCTGAGCTACCAGTTGGCTATTTCATGACTAGGGACATAGAAAAATTCTGGAGAGATATTACTGCTGGAGGGAGCCTTGATCCTTCCACTCATCTATCCCCTATCATTCACAACCCCGCTTTCAGGTATTTTCAGATGGTTATTGCTCACACTTTCCTAGGGAAGGCCGACACTGATACCCATGTTAGTAAGGAGGAGATCTTTTTCCTCTATTGTGCGACCCAATCTCACCCTGTAGCCTGTGGAAATTTTCTGCTGTGGAATCTCATGATGACTTCTAAGTCTGCTGAAGGTATCCTCCATGTGGGAGGGACAATGACTCATATTGCTTCTGCTTTGGGTCATACAAGTAAGTTATCTCACCTTGCCTCCTACTGTGGATATACTACAATGGACATTGATTTCTGTTTGGATCGTGGGCTGATGAGAAGAGTATACTTTAATCCCAACCAGTATAGACTCCTTATTGATAATGAAACCGTTCACTATTTTACCTTGCCTGATCCCATGATGACCAATGTCCATAACCCCGCCAATTGGACATATGCCTTAGAAGGTCTTGGAGAGACCGTGGATGAGTGAAAATCACCTCCGGTACCTGATTATCATCCATGTCCATCGCCAGAAAGGACCACTGTATTCTCTAATAATTTCTCTTTGCAGCAACCCGACATCTTTGCACAGGTTGCTGAGCTGCGTAGAGAGGTAACCCAACTTCGTCAGACAGTTGAAGACCTCTCTCTTCAGGTTATGGTTTTCGATGCTACTCACTCTACTGAGGCAGACCTTCTACAGCAGGAAATTGATGTTCTTCGCAGTAAGTTAGCTGCAGCTCATGGTTCTGAGTCGACCAAGGACCCTACTACTCCTTGATGATCTTGATTCATATATGCACTGTTTTGCTGTTTTGTTGTTTCTTTTATCATGTTGTTTCCTTTTTTCATACTTATCTATTTTTATGCCTAACTCTTGCATTCTACTTTCTTTTTATTTTTCGTGACTTACCATAATTAAGTATATTTCTATTTTATCATTTTTCTTCTCTCTCTTTAATTAATTGTTTATTTTATTTTTATGATTTTATTATTTTCAAGTTATAAACATAAAAGTAAAAAATTCAATACACCAATCTTTGGAAGCACCAAATGAAGAATTGATGTTTGCACCTACAAGAAAAAATTGGAATAAGAAGCCCAAACCAACAAAATAAAGAAATTTGAGCCCATCCCAATTTTCAAACATGGCGCCCGCCACCAAGAGCACGGCGCCCACCATGGGGTCTGGGATTATAACGGGCAGATTTTGAAAAACTTCCCACTTTCTCCATTTTAAACCCCAAAACCACCCAACAACTCTCATTTTATCAACCACATACTACCCCATTAACCACTCCAAACATCCATTTTTCTAAACCTTCATAAAAATTCAAACTTCCTCCTCCCAATCTCCAAACCCATTTTGAAACCCATCTTTTTCAATTTTCTTCCAAAGGAGCAACAATGGAGTTCAACGGATATGTTCTTCGTGAAGGCAAATCCGGAGACCGACAATGGAAAATCCTTGAAAAATTGCAAGGACGAGAAATTGTCTCAACCAGGTATGTCGATGAAGACTGTCTGTATACTTTAGGACTTTATCATAGTTTTTTTCATTTAGCTGACATCCTAGGATTGCATGACATTTTTACTAGAAAATAGCCCACCTTTGAGAGGCTAACTCGGGAATTCTTAAGTTCCCTAATTTATTTGGTTCACCCCGACACTGCTAGTACCGTCGGTACGGTTAAAATCCGTCTGTTTAATGTTGAATATGAATATAGCACCGAAGAACTAGCAGCTCTGTTGGGTATTCCTCATGGTGATGGCGCTATTTGTGAGACCCCTTTGGATTCTGAATGGTCCACTGATGCATTTTCCTTCTGGCGTCAATTGTCAAATTCTTCTATAAATTCTTTTGAAGGAATTTTAGCATCATTGATCCATAACCCGACTATTCGAATTTTTCGATATATGCTCGCCTGTACTATTTTTGGCCGGGAGAATCCAAACAAGGTAAATGCTAGAGAACTTCTATTTTTGCAAGGTAGTCTCACTAATAGAAGAATTAATTCAGTCCCGTTTATGATTTCTCACATGATTGTTGTCCTGAGACACACAGGGACCATAGCTTTTGGAGGACTAGTTACATCTATTGCTAGAGCTCTACACCTTGACGCTGAGATAGCTACCCTAGCACCTCTGCCTCCCCGCACAATTAATTTGAAATTTCTAAAAGATATGAAATTGTGCAAGGTGAGGAGAGCAGGTGGCTTTGAACTTATGGTTCGGGGTGTCGCTATCCCATCAGTCGTTCTGCCTTGCACTAGACATACTGATGTACGAATTGCGAGGAACTGGACCTACGATCTAGATGCTCCACCTTTTACGGGTCCATTACCTCCTAATGTTCCACTTGGGGACGGACACGAGACTGATGAAGAATACGAGCAGAGGGATGAACCTCATGCCCCACCTGTGTCCCCCCACCATGCTTCACCCGCACATACTGCACCTTCTACTTCTAACACTTTTGCAGGTACGGCTCTTGGCTTCTACATCACTAAAGAGATATGGCATGACCAGCTAGCCCAGGAGGAGAGAAGAGATGGTTTACTTTCTGCCATCCAACAACAGCTGGCAGATAACATGAGTTTTATGGAGGCGTCACGACAGCAGACAAACCACTCTTTTCAAAGTCTTATGGAATCTCAATTGGAGATATCCCACGAGCAACATAGGCAACAAGCCCAGTTTCAGAGGAACTCCACCCTCATGGAGGCCACTCAAGATTCCCTTTTAGGAAACCTTCGCGAGATTCAGAGTTCATAGATTGCGTTGTCCGCCAGATTCGACCAGTTTGAGGCTTCTCAGAGCAGTCGCCGTTGCAGCCGATCCCGTCATCCTAGACATTCACCGCAGGATGGAGAGGGGCCCAGCCAGCCTTAGTACTTTACCAGGTGACTCTTTCCTTATCTTATTTTGTAACATTAGGGACAATGTTCGATTTAAGTGTGGGAGGAGATTTACTCGCTTTATTTTTCTCGCTTTATTTTTCCTTTCCTGCATTTTCCTTCTCGTTATCTTACTTTTTTATTTGCTTTAGTTTGCTTGTTTGCTTTCTTTTCAAAATAATACATGTGTTTGACGAGTCATCTATATCTGTATGGTCTAGTGTATGTCCACTCCCCCATTTCTTGAGCCTAACCGAAATTATTTTCTAAGAAAAACAATTTGTTTTGAACTTAGTTGGGCTATAAGACCTGGTTGAGATAGGATGTAGTATGACTTGGGAAAGCCCTTTTGAAGCATCGTCGTCATTTTTACACCTTAAGCTTCGTAAATTTAGGAATTCGATCCTGATACCCCCTATGCCGTGGCCTTAAAATTTTCATTCTTAAATCCTTGAATAGTTTATCCTAGCAGTCAGCTCCGGTCTAAGCATGCTCTACGTAGGGGACCGAAGAAAAGTGAATGATTTATATGCTATGTTCTTATTATAAACTACAATCCCAGGATAGGTGACCCTCACAAAGTCATTTAACTCAACAAAAGTTGTATGTTGAAAAATAAAGCAAAAGCAAAAGCAAAAGAAGAAGAAAAAGAAAAAGAATTTTTTTTTACCCATCTTTAGTTGGTTCAGAGGTATCTGGTGCTGAACTTAGTATGGAGGATTACGATTCGATCCCCCACAACTATAAATGGGTCAATAAAAGGGGTTGCACCAACTTTTTGTACCAGAGCCCTACGTTTTATGATCAGAATCACTACCCGGTCACTTTACTATGAGCATGTACTAATAACGAGCTTAATGTGATTGCGCCTGAATGAAAAAGAATTTGAAAATAGGAAAAATATAGGCCTAAGCATAGTGGCATGATATGGATTGGTTCGTAAAAGAACGAAGCTTATGTCCGTTTTACGGAAGAGTGTCACTACGATATCCTTGGTTTAAATCAGTCAGTACCAATCAATACATCCCTGTTTTAATTCAGAGGCCCCTTGCAGCCCAACTTGTTCACTAACACTATTTTTTCTTCTTAATCTATTTAGAGTTTTTGCTTGAGGACAAGCAAAGGTTTAAGTGTGGGAGAATTTGATAACACTTACTTTACACTTGTTTTTTACTCTGATTTCACATGTTATTTAGGTTTTTTATTATTGTTTTCTCGTATTATTCCTATATTTTGTTTCCTTTTCAGGTATTTCAATTATCCAGAGCTCCCCTGAAGAAATGAAGGAAAACAGGCTGAAAAACAGAAGTTTAGGTCAAATTTGCACTCATGGCGTCCACCATGACGTCAACCATAGGGTAGGCCATGACGTGGACCACCTCCTACTGACCTCAACTGCCATGTTCCCTACTTCCTTTCATTTAAACTCAAGGCGGGCGTCATGTCCCCCATGGCGGGCGCCACCTTTGGATGATGTTTTCCCCCTAAAAGGAGTTAGGGGGCATTCCTGTGATTTCCTGCATTCTTCATCCTCTATAAATAGAAGTTCCTAATTTCATTTCAATTCACCCAAGCTTAGTTGCAAACTTGATCCAACCATAGTTGCGAACTTAAGCCATATAATTTCACCATTGTAAAGCGATAATTTTTCACATCGGGAAATTATTGCACTGTTGATTGAGTCTGTGATCGAGTTTGTAGATTGAGTCTGTAATCGAGTTTGAAGCACTTCGGCAGAAGTTTATCTTGCCACATTTATTTTCAACTGCTGTTTATTTCCAGTCGCATTTTACTTCCAGTTTGTACCAGATTTAAAACCTCCCCGTTTTGAGTAGGTTTCTATTTATATATTTCGCACTGCTTTTACTTTGTTTATTTCCCGCACCTGCTTTTACTTTGTTTATTTCCCGCACTGCTTTTACTTTATTTATTTCTCGCACCTGCTTTTACTTTGTTTATTTTCCGCGTTGCTTTTACTTTGTTTATTTTCTGCACCTGCTTTTACTTTGTTTATTTCCCGCACCTGCTTTTACTTTGTTTATTTCCTGCACCTGCTTTTACTTTGTTTATTTTCTACACTTGCTTTTACTTTGTTTATTTTCCACACCGCACTTTAACCTATTTACTTTCTTGCATGATTTATTTTATCATGTCTGTTTACATTCCCATGTCAGGCTGAACCTTACTGGGCTAGAATGTAAGGAATCTAGTTAGATCGATATTCTAAATAATGTGTCAATAGAAATGCTTATGGGCTATTTTGGTTTTTAATACGGGTTTTCTGTACTTTATTGTTGTTGGGTAAGATCGAAAGCCATCCAACCCTTTGTTAAACTCAGTTAGTTCTAAATGGTCAAAGGAAGCGAAAGCGCTTTGTCTAGTTAGTTAGAGATTTTTATTATCAAAGAAATCAATTTTGAAACTATTTTCGGACACGTTTATAGGGTTAAAGTTAGGTCCCCTTTTTATTAGAAATTCTAGATCAAAATACTTTTCAACTTGGTCAAGTACTTTATTTCTTAAAAATAGGTTTATTACTTTAACGCAATGCGCGCCTTTTTATAAGTGACGATAAGAAGGTCTGATTAGAGAGTAAACTCGGTTCTGATTACGCGAAAGCGACAATTCCTGTTAAATTAGTTCTTTTCTTTAGTAGAAAATATTGCCCTATAAGTAGTTCTATTCTGAAGCATTGCGAATATCATATGACTATGTGAATTACATTCGACCCTGCTTTTATATCTGAAGTTTATTTCACCGCACTCTACTTTCTTGCATGCTCAATTTCATGTTTAATATTGACTTAGCTAAACACCGTAACAATAGGAAACGGTAGATTGACGATTGGTCTTTGTGGATCGATAATCTTTTATATTACTCTGACGCGATTCGTACACTTGCGAATACAACGCATCAGTGAGACATACCTACATTCTAGGTATTCCTTAATTTCATCAATTGGTTACTGTTGTCTAGAAGACGAGCTATGCAAAGAGACAATTGATGTCGTGATCCTATCATATCCCTTATGAATATACTTGAACGGGTAATTTATTGAAGTGATTTGATTACACCATTCTATATTGATGTGAGCTTGATATTTTAGAAGAAACCTTGTGTTATACGGTACCACATACTTGTTGTCCAATGAGATACCATTCTTGATGATAAAGTGCATTTTTGAACTTCTTTTGTAGACTGGATATCCATCCTTATCAACAATAGTTTTTTCGTTGAACTTCTTGGAAAAAAACTTGGAGCATCTTGTGTTTTTTATGTAGGGGTGACATCCTTGCAAGACCGCAAGGACCGTGCATCATGTGTGCTTTGACTAATTCATACAACCTTGGATGAAGGGTAGGATCTAGAGTTTCAGCTGAGATGATGTTGTCTACGTCATACAGTGTTGGATATTTACTTTGTGGATGTAAGAAAATTAGAATGTGGGCATGTGGCAAACCTCATTTTTGAAATTTGATTGTATAAGTGACTGCAAATTGTTACAAAAAATGTAATATTAACATAAGTTTGAAAAGAAATATAATAAAAATGAAATTCCATAACAAAAAATTGTAAAAGAATTAACAAATTGACATGCCAAAACTTTTCCAAGAACATGTCGTTTTGTTAAATCATTCATGAGTTCGTCAAACTTCATTTTGAAGACCTTAGATATGATATCAGGGCGATCATGAGGCTTCAAATTATTCTTGGACAGTAGGCGGATAATCTCAGGCCAGTTAGGATTACATGTAAATGTTATAAATAAATCAGGAAATCCAATAGCACTTAAAATGGCAATTCCATCAAAATATAGTTGGTCCATGTATCTCTTACTTCCTACAAATGAAGAAGGAAATACAACTCTCTTGCCTTGCTTGTTCCCCTGGTTTTGTTGACTACTTTCATTTTATTGTTTAAGCTTATGGTATTTCCCAACTCTTAGTTTCGATTGATTACTACACAACTAATCGAGACGTTCCGTCTTCATCATTGTGTAGCCATCAACTAAGAACTGTTGGAAGAGTCTTCTGGAGTGCAGTAAAGTTTTCTCCTCATTTGTGCGTTCTTGCAACCGGAAACATAACCAATATTTTATGGTTTGACGATTTTTCTTTGTCACAACCTTTTCTTTTTTAAACTTGTGGAATATATTATCTCTGTATCCATCTTCACCATATGGAAAAATTAAAGGGAAAGACAAGATAACCTGGATGGAATTCATCAATTCTCTGCAATTGACCATCATTATGATGAAGAATGATGTCTCTTTTTGATTCAGTATCTATGTTCCTAACTATCAGCACAACCACTTCTGATACGGTTGGGTGGTTATAAACACGACCGTTTATGGAACTTTCTGAAATAAGTTTTAGCTTCAAATCTTGGTAGCTATTATTTTTCAACATATCCCTTGTCATTCTAATAAAAGCCTTAGCATGAGAGTTAAATTCATCCAATATTTGCTTCAACTTGCTCACAATTGTCTTATCGATATGTTTGTTGTCCCTGTGATGCGGAGTAGAACATGATAAGAATGCAAAAAGGTAGTCACATATGCAAAAGAAACATCTATTAAGAAAAAAACCTGAAGCAGCCCATTTTATTGTCAACTTTATTGTCCCTGTCAAATATATACAATTGTGCATATTTAGGGGGTTGCCCTTGTTGAGGAAGAAGACTACCAATTAGTGGCATGTTTGTCCATGTAATCGCAAAGTTGGAAGACCTCCATTCTAAAAATGTGAAGTGTCAAATTTCATTTCAGGTGAGGTAAATGAAAACATTGTGTTGTACATGCAAATGTTTGCTTGAAACTTCTTTGATTCATCGAGTTTATGTTCAAACAAAAGACTGTTTAGAATATGCGGTATGTAGTAGTGGAAGAACAACTTTTCCACCCATGCAACATAGTTGAAACTTTGGAATAGTTGTATGTCTAGATTTTCCTTTATGTTCAACATACCACATACAAGTGTTACATTCATCGCATTCACATGTTGGGTCTCCAATATCAGAATATGCTACAGACAATACATATGGGAACTAATTATTAAGTGATGTATGAACGGAATTGTACAGAGGAGTAATGACATAGTAAAATAGAATGATAAGTAATACATTGAAGATGCTCATTTTCTAATGGAACCGAGTTATCACAATCATCAGAGTCATAATTTTGATGTGATTCGTTGTCTGAGTTAGAGTGGTTGTTACTGTCATCTGATGAATAAGCAGAATTGTTTAAGATGTTTTCAAGATTACTTAGATAATGGTTAGGAGCATGAGGTACATTGAAGTGAAGTGTGCTCAAAACTGATGTTGAGTTGAACTTGTTGAACAGCTTTAGACGATAGTTGACATCACATCTGGAGCGCTTTAAAGAGGTTTTATTGTTATGATGACGACCAGAAGAAGCAGTATTAGGTAAAGTTGATGTACTGTCTGCAAGAGGTGTATGTTGTGTTGAAGGAATTAGAGGTGTATGCTGAGTTGAACGAATTTGTGGAATGGAATTTACAAATTATAGTCCCGTCTGTAAGGGATTGGCATTTTCCTAGTTGGCAGGGTCAGAAACGATTTTCTTGTTAAGCAACATGAGTCTTCTTCTTTTTCTAGCAGCTTCAGCAGAAATGTCGTTGCTTTTCCCATGGCCAAAATTCATATTAGCTAAAATTCTAAGTGTAAATCATGGTTAGACAGTTAGATCATTATGTTTACATCCTGATTGTTTTGAATAAGTTATTAACATAGTGTGTCCCCATACCTTAGTTTAGTTGTATAGTAGAAACATTATTAATTCTTATGAAATTCATGTATTGTTAGAAAGGAGGTAATTGAAAGGGGTGTAGTTGGAAATGTTAGGAATGAAATTTTGTTTTTTTCATTGAAAGAGCCAAATTGTTTGGCGCCTATTTAAAAAAATGTACAAAATCTTATTTGAATAATTGAGAAAAACGTATTGACACATTATTGGAAATATAATTTAGTTAATGTCTACAATTCCCAATGCTTATTCTTTAATAGGGCCTTTCGGAATTTTCAAATTTTTAGTATAAATATGTTATTCTAGCTGTCAATATTGTACCTAATTCTATCTCCTTTATTTTATAATACAACAGTAGTCTTGTTATCATTTTTGTTCATTCTTCTTCTCCCACTTCATTACCTTGCACCAACAAATTGGTATCTAGAGCACTTGGTTTTGTTTTTCCTGGGAAACACGAGTGATTGTGAGCTGTGTGTTTGATTTTGGTTCATTGATTTTCTGTTGAAATCTTGAACAAAATCTGAACAGAATCTGATTCTGTGGGTTGGGAAACAGTGTGTGTGAAGATCTGAAAAATCTGTGCAAGGTTTAAAATGAGTGGAGGCAGTAGTTTGAACACCAAACTTCCAGTTTTTAATGGCAAAAACTGGAACAGATGGATGATACAAATGCGTGTTCTGTTTGGTGCGCAAGATGTTCTAGATCTGGTTACAGATGGTTATGTACCAGCTGCAGCAGATGCAACTAAAGAACAAAGAACTGCTGAGAGGGTGATGAGGAAGAGGGACCAGAAAGCTCTGTTCTATATCCATCAGTGTGTGGATGAAAGTGTGTTCGAGCAGATTGTTGATTCAACAACGTCAAAAGGGGCGTGGGATTTACTGGTGAGATGTTACGATGGTGACGCATCAGTAAGGAAGGTGAAGCTTCAATCCTTGCGAAGCAATATGAGAACTTGAACATGAAGAGCAGTGAGAAAGTTTCTGAATATATCTCCAGAGTGATTCTGATCACTAACGAGATGAAGGCGTGTGGAGAAACTCTATCTGAACAGGTAATCATAGAGAAGATTCTGAGGTCACTTACTCCTCAGTTTGATTACATTGTTGTTTCTATTGAACATTCTAAAGATCTGGAAACCATGAGAATAGAAGAATTGCAAAGCAGCTTAGAAGCACAGGAGTTACGTTTGTCTGAGAGAACTTTTGAGAGGGAAGCTGAGCAAGCTCTAAAGGCTTATTTTATCAAGAAAGACCAGAAGCAGAATAGACATGGTGATAGATTCCAGAAATCAGAAACCTCAACTTCTGATGATAAGAGATATCATAAAGGAAATGAGAGGTATGACAAAAGGAAGGTTCAATGTTACTCTTGTAACCAATTTGGTCATTTTGCCAGAGATTGTAGGTCAAACAAGGAAAGGAAATCAGAAGAAGCGTATATGGCTAAGAGAAACTCTGATGATGAACCTGTGTTACTAATGACTTTTGATTCTGATGGAAAATGCTCAGAAGATTGGTGGTATATGGACACTAGCAGTTCAAATCATTTAACTGGAAACAAATAATGGCTGACGGATTTTGACTCCAGAAGGAGAACAAAGATCAGATGTACTGACGATAAGTATCTTAATGCAGAAGGTATGGTAGATGTCGAGTTAGAGTGAAGAATGGGAAAGACATTATGATCAAAGACGTTTGGTATGTTCTCGATATTAGAAGCAATCTGATGAGCGTAGGCCAGCTGATTGAGAAAGGTTTCTTAGTTGTTATGAAAAACAATCTATTAACATTGTATGATTCTAATCAGAAGTTAATTATGAAGTCTGAACAAGAAAGCAACAGAACTTTCAAGGTGAATGTAGAAACAACTGAAGCAACGTGTCTTAGTGCAGAAGGAATTGGAGGTAACAGTAAGCTGTGGCATAAGAGATTGGGGTATTTGAACTATAGAAGCCTAGGGCATCTATGTTATAAGAATCTCGTACATGGTATTTCGAAGATTGTGAAGCCTGAGAAGTCATGTGAGATATGCATGAAAGGCAAGCAACCCAGATTGCAAGTATCCCCCAGAGCAAAACATGCTCTGGGAGTAGTACATTCTGATGTGTGTGGACCATTTCCAGTACCTTCACTTGGAGGAAACAAATATTTTGTGTCTTTTGTTGACGAGTTCACAAGAATGACATGGATAACACTCATTAAGTTCAAGCGTGAAGTGTTTATTGAGTTCCAGAAGTTCAAAGTGAAGGCTGAGAAGCAGAGTGGTCAAAAGTTGAAGATTCTGAGAACGGATGGTGGAGGTGAGTATAACTCTACAGAGTTTCAGAAGTTTTGTGAGGAGAATGGAATAAAACATGAGGTTACTGCGCCATATACTCCTCAGCACAACAGTGTGATACGGTGGGAGAACTGACTTGGGATTTTGCATTTGTGTTTGCAAATGTTTCGGTTTAGCAAGAGTCGCCACCGACTTTTTATTTTATCCTAAGGAAAGGCCAAAAAGCACAGGAAAGACCTTTGAGATGTTTTCTTGGGTTCGGGGAGTAGATTATAGAAAGGGAAGGTATTAGCATCCTTTCTATCCATGGTTATCCATGGGCTCTTAGTTACTTGCTTAGATCACTTGCTTTGCTTTTCAATTGTTTGAAATGGTGCTCTTCAATTGTTTGAAATAGTGCTTTGTGTGTGGTTTTGAAAGATGTTTTGAAAAGAGGCCATCGTTGTGGAAACCTTTGTAATGATTTTTGTTTGAATGTATACAAAGGTATTTTTGTCTTTTGAAAAGTTTTCAATGTTTTGAAAGTAGGGTTTTGAAATTTGTGTTGTGAAGTGTGTTTTGAAGATAACAAAGATATTTTTGCAAGTTTTGATCAAGTAACTAAGAGTTGTCTACCCTATTTTACTCAAAGATCTTTCTTATGTTTTTTAACCCTTTTAACAATGTTGTTTCACCATTGTATTTGGTGAACAACCTTGTGTTAGGATGTTAAATGGGACAGGCACGAGTCATCGTATAGACCATGATAGCAATTGTGTCAAGCATTTTTGGCAATTTTCTTGAGGGACTTGATCATTTTGTTTAGGCAACCCAGATAGCGTCATCGAGGGACTATGATCTTTGTTTCGTTTTTGTTTTGCCAAAATACTTGACATGCATACCATGGCCCATTTTTGAAGGCAACAAGTGGATTGTAACCCTAGGGGTGTAAGTGTGCATTGTGTTTATTTTTCATGCCTTTTTTGTCTTTGATAAGGTCAAGCTATTTGTTGGTTTTGATTTTGCATACAAACCCTAATTCTCTAATCATGGCATAATTGAAAGCATTTAAAAGTGCGAGAATTTAAATTCTACACTATTACAACATGATATAGGGAGGGGGTACAAATTTGAATTGGGGATTATTTTGCAAGAAATTAAATCCTAAATTATTACAACCATATTGAATTTGCAAGGCATAATATTTAAATGTACAATATTTAAATAAATACAATAAATAAATGTTAAATAAAATGCATCATGTAAAAAAAAATTTTTTTTTGTATGTAAAGTATTTTCAATGGAAAGAAAAGTAAAGAAATAAATAAAAAGGGTTATTTTTAATTATTTTTGTTTTTAGGGCAAAAACCCTAATTCCTTAGGAAAATGAATATAATGTATTTTTTTATGTACAAAAAATATTAATATGTATAAAAATGAAATATATTCAAAAAAAGGTATTTTTTAGTATAAATAATGATAAAAATAAAAATGTAATATTTTTGGTCTTTTTTATTCTAATTATATATATATATATATATATATATATATATATATATATATATATATATATATATATATATATATATATATATATATATATATATATATATATATATATATATATATATATATATATATATATATATATATATATATATATATATATATATATATATATATATATATATATATATATATATATATATATATATATATATATATATATATATATATATATATATATATATATATATATATATATATATATATATATATATATATATATATTTCAAAAATGTATATATAAAATAAAATAAATTATTTACAAAAATGTATATATTTCAAGAAAGTATTTTCAAATGTGAATAAAAATGAAAATGAAAATAAAAGTATTATTTGTATTATTTTTTTAATTAAACAAAACGATATAAAAGCATATAAACATTTTTATGCTAGTAAAAATAAAAATAAATACCAAATAAATGTAAAAAAATTATAAAAATATTTTTGGATCATTTTTTATATTTAAAAATAAAATATCAAAATCAGAAATGAAATAAAAATGCAAAAATGATAAAAATACAAAGAAATGGGCCAGGGGGTGTGAACTGAAAATGCAATTGTTAGAAGCAAAAATAACCAGTCCCAGCCCATCAACTTCATCTTCTTCCTCCAAACTTTGAAAAAACGCGCGTTTTCCATACAAACTTGTATCTCCTGATTCAGTGCTTTTTTGACAAAACTCAAAACATGAAACTTGTAGAGCATCAAACAACGAATCTAACCATATAAAAAACTTAAGCTAACTCTCAAAGACCAAAGAGAATTTCTCTGGCCCTAATTTCTAACCTAGTTTTTTCAGAAAGTTCATGGATGAAATTCTCCTTGCACGATTAATATAAATGAAAACTAAGCACATGTATGGTTTCAGGGCTATGAATACAACATCTTTCATTCACAAACCTAAGTCTAACTATTCCTAAATAGAGAGATAGAAGTTCATGAAATACCTGTTTCAGTTGAGTTCGAGCTGGACAATGTAGCAACTTTCAATGGTGCTTGAGGTTCTTTTGAGCTTGCCTGATGTCCACTGAACCTTTCCCAATGCTTAGTTTGTTTTAAAGTGGCCTGAATCGTGCTACAGAACTCAACCTGCAAAGCTTCCAAACAAAAATGGCAATGTGTGTTAATGGAGTTACAGCAACTTGTGAATGGTCTGGATAGCTCAGGTAGATTGATTGGAATGTGTTTGAAGTAGTTTTGGACAAAACGCACGAGGAGATTTGATGGTGGCTTATGATTTGCAGAACTGGCCCTGTTTTGCAAGAAAAAGTGGTTTTGGAGTATGAGGATGCTTTTGGGGTGAAAGGATCGTGCTTCTGACTTGCAAGAGTGTATGAGAAACTTGTTTGACAACTTTGCTTGAGTTGGTTTTATCAAATGTGCGAGTTCTCTTGTTTTTGACAAGTTGCTTGGTTATGAAGCAAAATGAGAAGTGACCAAGAGCAGGCCTGTACAGGCTAGCTCTAACTATGCCCACATTGTGTAAGCTTGGCCCCAAGTTTGTGTATTTGGTTTGCATCATAAGATCTGGATCAAGGCTCTAAGATGTTGTTTTGACATAAAGCAAAATTCAAGCAAAAATGGCAATGTTGCTTTTTCTATTTAAGGATTAATCTAGTGTATAATCCTCTAATGTCCAAAACAAAACCTTAGACCAAGGGATTTGAATTTAATTATTGAGTACAAATTGGTTTAGAGGCATGTAATTGTGAACTAAGCTAGCTAGGTCAGATTTGGCAAGTGGTATGAACATGTATTGGCCATGGTTGCAAAGTGAGTTTTTGCCAACTTCAAGCATTCGATTCTCCCTAACCACAAAGGTGTTTGAGGAGTTCTTGGACAATTTGGAAAGCTTGCAACATGTACTATAATCCATCTTTGAAATGCAACTTAAGACTCCAAGTGGAACTATGTGAAAAATGGCCAGGAAGATGGGTCAAAATCCTGCTTAAACTAGGGCAAAATTTCTCTAAGTTAAAAGTTTTAGGTACCCTTGTTCCAAAACTCATAACTTGAGATACAAGCTTATTTTGAGAAAACTTTGTGAATCAAAGTTTTAGACTTTGTGATGGAATACAACTTTCATGTTGTAAGTTTTGTTTGAATCCATTTGCATCTTGGTGAAAAAATGGGACAAAGTTAGGAAAAAATAAGAAAATTCTATAACTTAGAAAATTTCTAAGTTATGAAAAATTTCCATTTTAAACCCTAATTTGCATTTTTGGGTTTCTTGATGAACAAGTTTCATAATTTGACATGTCTTGATGAAATATGACCCTTGTCACTTGATTTTGACCAAAAAGTCAAAGTTTGACTTTTCAATATACAATTAAATTTTGATCAGTTGACTGAAAAATTCATCTGTCAATCATATGCATTTGAGATCTTTTGAACTTGTTGAATGGGTCAAGACAATGTCATTGAGTCCTTGAGTCCATGGTTGATCTTGATTTTCCATTGGCTAGGTCAAACAGTCAAAAATTGCCTTTGTACAGTCAAAACCCTAAAAATGACCATTTTGCCCTTTTGGTGATCTGATCAAATTTCTTGTGGAATTGTGATCCAAACTTGATCAAATGGTTCATATGAGTTCATAATGTTGATGTGGGTCAAATTTCATGAGGTTTGACTGTCAATTGGCCACAATTGACTTTTTCCCCAATACAACTGATTTCTAGGTCAACTGTCCAATTAATTGGGCAAAAATTTGAATCAAGGTTTGAAACTTGGTATGGACAAACTTGTGAGTCCAATATGAAGTATGAAAGTAACTTTGGGCATTGTAGGTCAAAACATCCCTGTGCAAACTCAAACCCTAATTTAGGTCAATCAGTGCAAGGTGTCTTGAGCAGAGCAAACCCTAGCTTGATCTTGAATTCCAAGAGTCTTGTGATGAGAAATGTTGATGAAATGAGAGGGCAAATTTTGGGGTACAACAGTTGCCCCTGTTCAATCTTCTTGAACCTGAAGAGTTAGATTGGCAAGTTTGCCTTTCGTGACTCGAAGGTAAAAGAGGATTGGACACTAGAGTGCCCGTAAATTTGCACTCGTCAAAACATAGATGAGGGAATGGGCTTAAAGATGCCATTTGGAGATGGTAGAATCTTGCTGGAGATGGGCTTAAAGATGCCAACCAAGAATGTTTGTTGAATTGCAATGTGGTAGGTCAGAAGAATGAGCATTAAAATGGTATCTGTGTCTGGAATGCATTTGAACTGTATCTGGAGACTGAGTCTTTATGAGCGAAATAATGGCGTTCGTGTCTGGAGCGTATCTGAGATGTAACTGTATTTGAACTTTGAATGAATATCAGAATGACTGCCATGTCTGGAGTGTATCTGTATTCTGAATGGGTAACAGAGAAAAATCTGTATATGGGGCAACTGTGTGCTGGGGATATGTTCTGAATGAGTGGCAGAATGGAAACCGTGTCTGGAGCGTATCTGGACTGTATCTGAAGTTGAGATCTGTATGATTAGCATAATGACTTTCGTGTCTGGAGTATATCTGAGACTGTAACTGGGATCTGAATAAGTGACAGAATGACTTCCGTGGCGACTGCACTGGGGAGAGTCAATCTTCTGGTGTAAGGGCCTGAATGGCATCCGTGTCTGGAGCGTATCTGAACTTGTAGTTGATAGTTGAATCTGAATGAGAGATAGAATGGCTGCCGTGTCTGGAGCGTATCTAGTCTGTATCGGATTGCTGAAGTCTGAATGAGTAGTAGAATGACCGCCGTATCTGGGGTGTATTTGTACTGTATTTTGACTTGAAATTGTGAATGAGTAATAGAATGACCGCTGTGTCTGGGGTGTATCCATACTGTATCAGGAAAATTGTTGATGATAGCCTTTTAATCTTATCCTGAAAAAGGGTAAAATGTTAGCTAAAACACAAAGTTATGTTGCATGATATGTATGATGCAATGAACTGTGTTTCATCAATGTTTATGATATATGGATGTAATGGATGTGCATGTAAGATGAGTAGCTATCTTGCTGAGGAAAATAAATCCTTGATAACTGGAGATAATGAAATCTTTGACTGCTGTCGGGGAAAGTAAATCCTTGACCGATGTCGGGGATTCCAAAAATCTTTGATTATTGAAGATGAGAAATCCTTGCTGACTGCTTGGGGATTAAAGATCTCTGATTGTTTGAGAAGGAGAAATCCTTGGACCACTGCTGGAGATTGAAAATCCTCGGCGATTTGTGGGGATTAACAAGGCCTTTGACAACTTCTGCAGGGAATGAGAATCCTTCATGACTTTCCTGGGAAATAGGGGAAACTCTGAAAATCTCTACTGGGGAGTTAAAACCTAGGAGGCTTCTGCTTGGAGAAATGAGACCGAGAATCTTCGATCTGTTGGGAGATAACTCTATAGGGAGAATGTATACTCGGCCGGTGGGATCAGGAGTTTTGGGTTATATGCCAAACTACTGGGGAAGCATCCTAGTTGGGGACAAGCCAAGAAGTTAACTGTTATTTGCTTGGTTTTAAGATAACCTGCCGGGGAAATTGGGGGAAGTTGAACAGTCCCACTGGGGGTTGATAGTTGGAAATTTGACTTCTCTGGGGGAGAAGGTTTAGAATATTATGGCTCCACTGGGGATAGGTATTTCAGGGTTTTTGGGCTCCACTGGGGATTGGGAGTTTGAATTCTGATGGGAACTTTTAAACTTAACTCAGTTGGGGAATCAAGTTTAGAATGCACTGGCTCCACTGGGGATCCCAAAGCTTAACTCCGCTGGGGAATAATACTCCAAATTTTTAGCTTTGTTGAGGATCTGAATGATGTATTGTGGGGGATTTCTTCTGAAATAGCATAAGGATATCTTCCTACACCTTCAACCTATCAGTAATTATCCTTTCTCAATTTCGTTTTATTTATAAGCAGTGATTATATTCAAATGCATATGCCTATTCAACAAAATATTGGACGTTTTCAAATAAAACATAAGTGTAAAAAGAAAAGAAAGGCAAGTAAATTTCTGTATTTTGAAGTATCTTTGTATTAACTTTTGTGAGTATCTTTGTACAAAGGAGACAGACATCCTAGTAAGAGAATGTTGTCATAAAAATTGAAAAATTTTATACAAAAGAAAGACGGCTATGTGTAACAATTCCATGGGATTACCATTCTGCTATAGCCTTCAAAACTTTGAGTATCTTGTCCATTCACTGCTTCGTCCGTGGATGACTGGATTGATCAGAAGCTTGAAGCTTGTTGGTGAAGAGATTGTTCTTAAAGTGATCCGACGAGACATAGTCATACGCTTTAATTCCCTAACTTTTGCCTGGACCGCCCTTTCGGGTTTTCGATCCACCAGGAAACTCTTTTTTGCCCAAGTTGCCCTTTCGGGTTTTCAACTTGCCGGGTGTACAGATTTTTTTATTTTATCCCTAACTTTTGCCTGAACCGCCCTTTCGGGTTTTCGGTTCACCGGGATACCCATTTTTTCCTAAGTCGCCCTTTCGGGTTTTCAACTTGCCGGGTCATTTTTATGCGTAGTATCTTTTGACTATGTTAGCGTTTGCAGGGTGCGGCAAATTGTCACCGTCCATGGTGGTCAAAATCATTGCCCCACCAGAAAAGATGCTCTTGATCACAAATGGTCCTTCGTAAGTAGGAGTCCACTTGCCCCTGGGATCACTTTGCGGTAAGATGATCCGCTTGATTACAAGATCTCCTACTTGATATACTTGGCGTCTGACATTCTTGTTGAAAGCCTTGATCATCCGTTTTTGATACGTCTGACCTTGACAAACAACAGTAAGTCGCTTCTCGTCGATCAAGTTAAGTTGATCAAGCCGGGTCTGAATCCAATCGTCTTCACTCAAACCGGCATCCTTCATAATCCTCAAGGAAGGAATCTGAACTTCCATAGGTAAAACAGCCTCCATGCCATATACCAAAGAAAAGGGGGTTGCCCCTGTTGAAGTACGTGCAGTGGTACGATATCCATGCAGAGAAAACGGTAACATCTCATGCCAGTCCTTGTAGGTGACTGTCATCTTTTGAATGATCTTCTTAATATTTTTGTTTGCAGCTTCAACAGCACCGTTCATCTTCGGCCGATAGGGAGATGAATTGTGATGATAAATCTTGAACTACTCGCATAGGGCGGTGATCATAGTGTTGTTCAAATTTGTACCGTTGTCTGTGATGATCATGTCGAGGATACCATACCGGCATATGAGGTTCTGCTTGATGAAGCGGGCAACCACATTCTTTGTAACAGAGGCATAGGAAGCTGCTTCGACCCACTTGGTGAAATAATCAATAGCGACTAAGATGAAGCGATGTCCATTGGATGCTGTAGGCTTGATCTCTCCAATCATATCAATTCCCCACATTGCGAATGGCCAAGGAGCTTTCAGAACGTTGAGAGGAACAGGAGGAATATGTACCTTGTCAGCGTAGACTTGGCATTTGTGGCAGGTACGGGAATGTTGATGACAATCAGCTTCCATGGTAGACCAGTAGTAGCCTGTCCTTAGAATCTTCTTAGCCATCGTATGTCCGCTCAAGTGGGTGCCAAATGTGCCACTGTGTATCTCGGTCATGATCAACTCTGCGTCAGCTTTGTCCACACAACAAAGTAAAACACAATCATGGCTGCACTTATAAAGGATGCCATTGCTTAGGAAGAACTTGGCAGCAAATCTCCTTAAGAACTTTTTGTCATTGACGGAAGCTTCTTCAGGGTATTCTCTAGTCTGGAGATACCTTTTGATTTCATGAAACCAGGGTTGTTCCACTACTTCTTCGGTATTAATCTCATGACAGTGCGCAGGTTCGTCCATTCGCTCGATGGTAATTTGGGGAGCCTCGTTATCCCAGTTGAGTTTACACATGGAAGACATTGTAGCCAGAGCATCTGCTAGCTGATTTTCTTCTCGCAGGAAGTGCTCAAAAGTAATCTGCTCGAAATGAGGCAACAACGTCAAGACATGTTCTTTCTATGGGATAAGATTAGGATGCTTAGTGTCCCACTCTCCTTTGGTCTGACTGATGACCAAAGCTAAATCCCCAAACACAACCAAAGATTTGATTCCCAGGTATATGGCAGCCTTGAGACCAAAGATGCATGCTTCGTACTCTGCCATGTTGTTCGTACAGTTGAAGCAAAGTCTGGAAGTAAAAGGAGTATGGCATCCTTCTGGAGATATGAGCATGGCGCCAATACCGTTACCAAGTGCATTGGATGCCCCATCAAAGTACAGGGTCCATCGGGATCCTTGTTCAGGTTCGTCATATGGTCTGATTCCTTCACAGTTGTCTACTGTCATGATGTCTTCGTCAGGGAATTCAAACTTCATGGATTGATAATCTTCTACAGCTTGATGAACCAGATGATCAGCTAGCACACTGCCCTTTATAGCTTTTTGGGTCGTGTCCTGTATGTCATATTCTGTTAGGATCATCTGCCATCTAGCTATCCTTCCAAACAAAGCAGGCTTCTCGAAGATGTACTTTATCAGATCCATCTTAGATATCAACAGAGTGGTATGAGTCAACATATACTATCTTAGCCGGCGAGCAACCCATACCAGAGCGCAGCAAGTTTTCTTGAGCAGTGAATATCTGGTTTCACAGTCGGTAAACTTTTTGCTCAGGTAATAAATAGCGTGCTCTTTTCGTCCAGACTCGCCATGCTGCCACAATACGCACCCCATTGAGTTCTCTAAAATGGTCAGATACATGATTAGCGGTATTCCCTCGACTGGTGGCATCAAGACAGGAGGCTCTTGTAAATATTCCTTGATTTTGTCGAAATCAATCTAACAGTCATCATTCCATCTAACTGCCTGATCTTTCTTCAGCAGTTTGAAGATTGGTTCACAAGTAGATGTTAGGTGAGAAATGAACCTAACAATGTAGTTTAGGCGTCCCAAGAACCCTCTGACTTCCTTCTCAGTACGAGGAGCAGGCATTTCTTGTATCGCTTTGACTTTGGAAGGATCAACCTCGATGCCTTTGTTGCTGACAATGAAACCCAAGAGTTTACTGGACCGGACTCCGAATATGCACTTGTTCGGGTTTAACCTTAGCTTGTACTCCTTCAACCTGACAAATAGATTTTGCAAGTGATCAAGGTGTTCTTCTTCAGTTTGTGATCGGGCTATCATGTCATCTACGTAGACTTCTATCTCATGATGTATCATATCATGAAACAAAGCTACCATGGCGCGTTAATAGGTTGCCCCGACATTCTTCAGTCCGAATGGCATCACTTTGTAGCAGAACATACCCCATTGCGTGACAAAAGTAGTTTTCTCCATGTCCTCGGGGGCCATTTTGATCTGGTTGTATCCCGAGAATCCATCCATGAAGGAAAAAACCTTGTGTTGAGCTGTGTTGTCAACCAAGATATCGATATGTGGCAGTGGAAAATCGTCTTTAGGGCTAGCCTTGTTTAAATCCCAATAGTCCACACACATTCTGACTTTGCCGTCCTTCTTAGGCACGTGCACAATGTTAGCGACCCATTGTGGATAGGAAGTAACAGCCAGAAAGCCAGCGTTGAATTGCTTCATTACCTCAACTTTGATCTTCTCAGACATGTCGGGCCTCATTCGGTGGACCTTTTGCTTGATCGGTGGACAGTCCTCTCTTGTAGGGAGACGGTGGACCACAATATCTGTGTCTAGTCCCGGCATGTCTTCATAAGACCAGGCAAAGATTTTGACATATTCGTTCAACAACTGCACTAAGCGCTCCTTGACACTTGGTTCCAGGTTGGCACCCACTTTTACTTCTTTCATGTCTTCCTCTGTCCCCAAGTTGATGGTTTCTAGCAACTCTTCATGAGGCAGAATAGCCCTCTCTTCTTGTTGTAGAAGTCTGGCTAACTCTCCCGACACTTCACAGTCTTCGTCAACTTCGTACTCAGAATGATTGACCAAATCTTCAGAGTTACCGAAGGCTAAAGCAGAATAGTCACCCATGGAATCCGGAGTGGATGGGTACCTGCATTTGTGAGTGTGGGTGTGTGTAAGGGATAGCCATCCTTAAACAAAACAAAATGCAAAAGGAAAGAAAACGAACTCAACAGTTTATAGATGAAAAACGTCCAATGATTCATTAAAACATGGCATATGATAATGAATAAAATCAAGCCCTTACAAATGGACCTACATGCCCCGGGCAAGGCATGAGGTGAAAATAGTGTACGAATTGTTTAGTTATTACAGACCAAAAATGGGAAATTGTTCAAAGATAAAATTACTGGTTGATAAAGGTGATGGGAATAAAATCCTTTGCTTCCCAGTTGCTTAAACCCCCCTTCGACGGTTGGAAAGATCCAATCTTCAAAGTGGCCCTCTTCATCATCTTCTACAGCATTGATTCCTTGGTGAGTGATCTTGACGGGTGGTCCTCCAGCCTTGGAGCGACGCATAGCCTTTTGTCCTGCAGCAGTAAATCCTAACCCAAACTTGTCCATCTTATGGGGAAAATCGGGCAGTTGCCCCCACACTGTGCTCTTTCCTTCTTTAACCACAACCACTACGTCCTTGAGAGATGTCATCCTAGATACATGCTTGGGAAGGATAGGCACCTCAACCATTATCTTCGCAACTGCAATCTCAGGAGATACTTCCTCAAAATGTTGGAAAGGCGTTTCGATGAACTCTCCATCCAATTCCACATAGCGGAAGGAATTGAGATGACTTATCATGTACTCTTCCTTATTGTGCACTGTTATAATCTTACCCTTAACAGGATATTTCAGCATTTGGTGCAAAGAGGAGGTAACTGCCCTGGCATAATGGATCCACAGTCTTCCTAACAAACATGAATATGACAGACGAATGTCCATCACATAAAAGGTGGAGTTGAAAACTTTTGTGCCTACTTTGATAGGAATGTCGACCTCTCCGTGAACCATTCTTTTGGACCCATAAAAGGCCCTAACAACGATGTTACTAGGTTTGAGGGTCAATCCTTCGCAGTCCAAACGGTCTAAGGCTTTCTTCGGCACCACATTCAAGGAAGAACCAGTATCAACTAAGACATGGGCGAGGGTGGTTCCCCTGCACTCAACTGAGACATGTAGCGCGTCGTTGTGTTTCCTTCCTTTGGGAGTCAAGTCAGCATCGGAAAAGCCCAGGCCATTATCAGCAGTAAGACTGGCTACACACTCCTGAAACTGGTCAGCCAAAGTTTCTTGGGGCACGTGTGCCGCTTTCAAAATTTTGATCAGGGCCTTAGCATGGGCCTCAGAGCAGAGTAGAAGAGCCAACATTGAAATTTTAGAAGGGGTCTGCCCTAGCTGTTCCACGACGTCGTAGTCACTCTTTCTGATTATTTTCAAGATTTCATCCATTTCTTTCTGGGTGGTTTCGGGGATAACCACAGCATGAGACTTCGTCCTGACATGCGCTTCTAGTATCCCCTTACCCTTATTGGTAGTATCAGCAGATGGTCTTACTTCAGGAGTATCCAATTCTTCAATCATCGGGCCTTGCACAGATGGCCTAACAGGTACAGAAGCTTTCGAGGGTCCGAAGACTGCTCGAGGGGGAGCAATCTCCGGAGAAAAAATCCGTCCGCTGCGGGTTATCTTGCTTGTTCCCACACTGTTTCCTATATCAGGGATTTCTTCTTCAGAATTCTCTTGGACTGATTCAATCTGTTTGATACCATGATAGAAGATTTCTCCCCCATAGTTCCATGGTATCGTTCTGCTAGATTGATACAGGACAGGTCCCGGCATGGTGATTTTTAATGGTACAAATTTAGGGTCGGGCGTAATCCTGATAGGCCTTTTGTAAGCCTTGGGAGGATTGTCGGAAATGGTTATGATTGCAATATCGTTGGTTGAAGTGGCAAAAGTAGCAGGAGTAACAGGAGTGAAGGTATCAACAGGGTTTTTCTGGAAGAGTATCTCTTGGGTATCCCTCAGGCGTTGGACACCTGATTTCAACATTGGGCAGCCAGCTTGTATGTTTAAACAAAAGTAACAGTCCTTTCCACAGCCTGGGAATATCCCGGCTCTCATCAAATTCTCTTTAATCACTAGTAACGGAGTCAAAAGATCAGCAACATCAGTAACATGAAGGTATTCCATAACGGCATGAACATTATGACCGTGCTTGGGCATCGGAGCAGATATCACATTGGGCTTCTCAGGAGCATCAAATTCTACTTCCTTGGCATCAATCAGGTCCTAGATTTTGTTCTTAAGCGCCCAACAATTATTGGTATCATGCCTAACACTGTCAGAGTGGTAAGCACACTTGGCATTAGAGTGGTAGTATGGAGAGGAGGTATTAGGGTTCTTTGGCGTTTCCTTCAAACTGGTAAGATACAGCTTCAACAAATGAAGGAGTACTTGAGCTGGCGTCATGTTGATTCGGGTGAACTGCCGTTGTGGCCTTTCTACCTGTTGTTTATTAGGTCTTGACTGATTGTTACGAGGTTGATCATTTGAAGAGTTATGAATCATCACAGCCCCTACAGTTGGCCGGCGCTCAGTTCTTCCCTGACTTTTCTGAGAGTAAACAGCAGAGGCTTCCTTCTTAGCTGGGAAGGTTTTCTTAACAGCAACAGACGCGGAGGTATCTTTTTGAATCTTACCACTTTTAATACCGGCCTCGACCCTTTCGCCAGTCAAAATTAGTTCAGTGAATCCTGCGGAAGAACTCCCGATTAAATGATTGAAGAAAGGGCCAGACAGGGTCCCCAGAAATATGTCAACTAACTCCCTATCTGACAAAGGTGGCTGCACCCTTCCAGCCAGATCACGCCACTTCTGGGCATACTCTTTAAACCCTTCATTGGAAGCCATTCCCATACTTTGTAGCTGAGTACAAGTGGGCGCCAAATCAGCGTTGTATTGGTATTGACGGTAGAAAGCAGCAGCTAAGTCTTCCCAATTGTGAACCTCTGATCTCTCGAGTTGATAGAACCAATCCAATTGTGTGCCTGACAAACTGTCTTGGAAAAAGTGTACCCAAAGGTCTTTATCAGATGAGTGGGGTTGGATCTTTCTGACATAGGATCTTAGATGCATCTTTGGGCAGGACTGTTGTACCCCAAAATTTTCCCTCCCATATCCTTCAAGGTTTGCTAAGATCATGCTTCAAAATCTCCCAAGAGTTGCACAGTCCAATGGCCTCCTAACAGTCAAAAATTAGGGCTTTGGTTTTGGAAAAGAAATTGAAGCTTCCAAGGGTCCAAACAAGTCCCACATGCCTATAAACATTGTCAAGCATCCATATGCCAAGTTTCAAGACTCACAGCACAAAATTGCACAGTCAAAAACCCTAATTGCTTCACAGTCAACTGCAGGGGCAAAATGGTCATTTGACAGTCAAAAGTCAAAATTTTTGGTCAACATCTTATTTTGAAGCCACAAACATCATTTGATCAATTCTTGATCATGATTCTCAAGGCATGGCTCAAAAAGTCTCAAGATGCAAAAGTTTCTATTTTTGGACAGTTGAAAAAGTCAACTACAAATTGACCAAGGCATAACTTCCACATGGTTTATCAGAAAAATTCCATCCAAAGCTCATTTTGAATAGAATGACATTTCCTACAACTCCTCTTCACACTTCAAGTCCAAGAAATGCTCTCACAAAAAGTTATCAAGCTCAACATTATAGGTCATTTTCAAAAGTCAACAAAAAGGCACTTTAAGTCAAAGACCATAACTTAAGATTGGTAAATCAAAATGCCATGGGACCAAAGGCATTGGTTATAGGACTTCAAGACCTTTCCAAAATGTCCAAGAACATGATCAAAGCTTAAAAATTGAGCAAGATATGCCTTGTGGAAGTTGGGAAATTTTTGAGAATTTTGAAAAGTCAACTTTGCTTCAAATGCCTCAAAAATTGCTAATGGGCCTCAATTTCTTCCATGAATCATCACCCAAAGGCCATGCACGACCCATTGACTTTAAAGGGAGTTATTTTCTTATTTTTAATTAATTAATCGAATTTTTAATCTTATTAATTCATTTAATTGAAATTAATTATGAGAAAAATACTAAATCATACTTTTCAAATCTTTTTGTGCATAGAATTCACTCAATATTTCGTGCACCATTCAATAAGGAAAGATTCAATATGATTGGCAATGATTGGCATAAGAAAGGCATGAAAAAGATTGAAAAAGATTGGATTGGAAATCAAATATTGAACCATTGAATACATGGATCATGGGCTAGTTTTCTTGACCTAATTCGTTCATATACATGTGCATAACATAACCCTAAGGCCTAGAACACAGAAGCTGCGCTAAAACCTCAAGAACACATTGCATTTTTTTTCACAAAAAGCTCAAAACTGGAAACCTATCTAGAGGTTGTTTCAAGGCCTAAAAGCTATTCCACTTCACTCCTGACACTACCAGGAAGCTTTTCCAATCAAAACCACGCCTCCATACTCAAGGAATTGGTAGATTGAAGTCTCACTTTTCATAAAATTATTCTTAATCGTGTTTTGATTTCTAGACATTTTCCATGCATTTTGATGATTGATTTACACTAACATGATCTCTCTGAAGCTATTGGTACCATCCAATTGAATTATAGGCGCCTGTACATGAATCCACCATGAAAGCTTTTTAGGGTTTCAGAGCTCCATATTTGGGGTTTTACGTATATGGTAAAATTAGGCAACGAAACCTGTACCATTGAATTCAGGACATCCAAACAAATTGATCTCACTATTCGCGCCCAATTTATATTGCCATATATGCTAATCACTATTTTCAGGTTCTTCACTTAGTGGGGGTTTAAAACCCCCGCTATCCATTTGTTAATTTCATGCAAAACGAAGAAACAATGGAGAAGATGCTGGCGTGGATTGACATGATTGGTAGATTTGAAAATTAGCGCGTTTTTGATTTATTCCAGCATAATATTTGTTTTTACATTATATTATTCATATTCCATTTAACTAACAAAGATAAGCGTTGGTTGGATTGGTTGATGTGTTGTCATGCAGGCAATGGGACCTGGGTTCGATTCCCAGGTCCCCCATAATTTCAATGATTTTTGTCAAAACATGTTCCTGCGCTACACTCATTCAACGGTTCATCATGCAACCTCACCTCCTATCCTGCCAAGTGCCCAGGAGATCAATCCAATGGCCAGAATCTGGAGACCATCATGCACGCTCAGTCAACCACAAGCATGTGATCCAGAAAAGTCAAAAAGGGCTTAGATTGCTTGGGCCAAAATGCTTTCAATTAACCTCCAAATTGGGCAGAAACCCCTCATTGTTTGTATTCTTCTTTTTTAAATTCCCTTTTCTTTTCTTCTTTTTTATTTTAATTGTTTTTTAATTTAATTCATAAAAATAATTTTCAGTATAAAAACCAGAAAAATCATAAAAAATAAAATATGTTTATTTAATATTTAAGTCATTAATATTTTTGTAAATAAATTTGTAATAATTAATTTAGGTTAATTTAGGTTTTCAATTTTAAGGTTTTCTTAATAACTAAAAAATATAGAAATTAGGTTTTTAGCATTTTCGTTCTTTTTCTTAATAAAATAATTTCTTCTTCTCATTGTTATTATTAATTATTAATTTATTTTGTAAATAAATATGTCATTTAATTAATTAGGGTAAATTAGGTTAAAACTTAAACATTTCTTCTTTAATAATTAAAAAATATTTAGAATTAGGGTTTCTTTTAATTAATTCTCTTTATTTCCATTAAATACAAAAAAAAACATAAAAAATAATTTCTTTTCTTTATTTAATCATTAATTAATTTGTAATTTCAATTTAATTTCTTTAAAGGGTCCAACGCCCTCGCATCTTCGACTCTAATTTATTTTCGCGCGGTTGTTCTTATTTTTCGTTTTAAATATTATGTAATTGCCAAAGCTTTGTAATAGTAATTAGGACTTCATTTACTTTCCGCATTTTATTTAAAATCGGGTCTTTGTTAATTTGGCGATGTATAGACCCGCGCCTTGTAATAGCGTAGGACCTTTATTTTCCGCACTTTAATTTCCGTACCCCTTAACTGCTAACTATTGCATGAAAGAATGAATGGCCCAAATAAAATCAAAGCGTAGTTCACCCAATGCATGACAAGATAAAATATAACTGAAAATGACACACAATTCACACACCACTCCTAGGGTACGCCTCACTGTTGCCTTGCCCCTCGAAACGTGGTCGTCGAGTATAGGACGTCTTAGTAAGTCCTTATGTTCCATTGATCTAATTGCCTCGAAACGGTTGCCTCGGAACAGTTGCCTCGAAACAGTTGCCTCGGAATAAAAAGATCAATGGCATAAGGGTAGCTTCTAAGGTGTCTTACTGTTGCTCGGTGGCCACACTGTCCCTAAACTCGAATTGACCCGAACACCTCCAACGGTGGTGCTACCTACCTCTCAATGGTGGGATGGCACTACCTTAAGGACATTTACGCAGCCTAATTCCTTAGGGTAGGTAGATGACTCATAGATACTTGCTCTAATTCAAAACAAATCAAAAAACTCTTTTCACACTGACACTTTTCAAAAAGCTTTTAAAACAACTTTTCAAACACTCTTGAGGACTGATACAAGAGTCGATCTGAAACTTTAAACGAAACTTTTTCAAACCCACTCACTTTGAAAAGCAAACAAATATTTTGAAAACACAAATGAGCAAGTATCTAAGAGCCCGTGGATAACCACGGATAGAAAGGGTGCTAACACCTTCCCTTTCTATAAATCTACCTCCCGAACCGAGAGACAATCTCATAAGTAATTTTTCTGTGCTTTTGTCCTTTCCATGTTGGAGAAAATAAAAGACGGTGGCGACTCTTGCTTCCGCGACATTTCGCGAACAAGCGTTAAACAGTCAGTTCCAGATCCACCGATCACAGAACTGGCGACTCTGCTGGGGATTTATCTTAAAGTGAGGGGTACCTTAGGACTAAGATCACTTGTGTTTTCAATTGCCTTGACTTGTTTGCTTTATTATTGTGGGATTGTCTTGGGAGTTCTATGGATCCTAACCCGGATCTGGGGATACCTTCTTAGAAAGTAGCAACAAGGCTGTGAGGGAACTGTGCGGGGTATACCGACATGGTTGAAGCAGTCTGCTACATTGATGTGGCACTTTGGTGTGTACCGGTAACCCTTGAGTTCAGTCAAGGAGAGTACGGGGCCTCCGCGTGGTGTCGTGAAGCATCAACTGACCTTAGGAACCTTAATTGAACTATCTTGGCCACTTTAGGGTAGTGAGATAACTGACTTTGGTGCAGTCCGAGGTTGGTTGATACTCGATACTACACTCAATTGAGGGTTGCTTTCCTGGAATATTTCGGTCGCCAGTTCAGTGGCTAAATCGAAACGATGAACAATGAAAGCAATCCAGTGATTTTGGGACCCTTAGAACCCGGTTTCTTCTGATAGGACAGGTTGAGCCCACCAACTTCAAGAGGGTAATACCCAGACCCCATGCAGGCCTAAACTCTAAGGGTTGTGGTGTGACTTGTGTGCCTTATCATGGTTGCTCTTGTGAATATTTGTGGTGTGTTTAATCATAGCATCATGACATCATACAGCATCATATGCATTGACTAACCATTTCAGGGGTTCGAATCTTCATCTTTGTTCTTGTTTTGTAGGACATGGAAACTGTTCGCAGAAAGACAATTCAGATCAGCCTTGTAAGGATCCCTCCTCAGCTTAAGGAACTTATATCCAGGATTCCCGAGAGCTTTTCATTCAGTGAAAGACATGGAAGACTCATTAGCTTGGTCAACACCAACATTGAGGAAGATATGATAAAGGTTCTGTTCCAGTTCTTTGACCCTCTGCACCACTGTTTCACTTTCCTGGATTACCAACTGGTGCCTACATTGGAAGAGTTCTCCCGGCTTCTGAAGATTCCTATCCTTGATCAACTACCCTACAACGGTACGGAAAAGGAACCCAAGCTTGAAGAGATTGCTAAAGCCTTACACCTACAATCATCTGACCTCAAGGGATATTGGGAAGTTAGAAGTGGTATCAAAGGGTTCTTAGCCAGGTTTCTGTTTGAGAAGGCCCAAGAATGTTGGAACTCCCTTGACCTACAAGCTTTTGAAGAAGTTGTGGCCCTCCTTGTCTATGGTTTGGTATTGTTCCCTAATCTAGATCAGCTTATAGATATCAGTGTTGTCCAGATCTTCATGTCCAGGAATCCCATACCTACATTGCTTGGGGACATCCTTCACTCATGTTACACTCGAACCATGAGAAAGAGAGGTGTTCTTATGTGCTGTACTCCTCTCCTGGGAAGGTGGTTTATTTCGCACCTCCCGCAATCAGTTTTGAAGAACGAGCGGGGTTTGAGATGGTCACAACGACTGATGACTCTTACACATGCTGATATACATTGGTGCTCTCGGTCCAGAGAGGATGTCACTATCATTGATCGTTGCGGGGAGTACCCTAATTTTCCTTTACTTGGAATCAGAGGAGGTATTACTTACAACCCATACTTGGCTTGGAGACAGTTTGGTTATGCTCGGAGGGACGGCCCTCATGACATGTTAATTCCTGACATAGTTTTTGACTTCGACAATGATGCACAAGGACTTCGCCAGAGATTTATCAGAGCTTGGAGGATGCCAAGTAGGATAGACAGCAAGACCCTGGGGCACATGAATTCCATCCCGTTGGAGCCTTATCTCAAGTGGGTACGAGCCCGCTCCCAGAAGTTAGTGATGCCATATCCTCATGTCCTCCCTGTAATCAAAGAGCCAGTATTGGAAGGAGAGGTGTCCTACACCATTCAACATCCTGACATGCCTACATCTTGGGAAGAAATGCAGAAGAGCTGGATCCAGCTTAAGGAAGAACGAAATTCTCTCGAGACCAGTCTACATGCTAGTGAAAAGAAGGTCTTGGAGCTCACCCGCCTACTGCACGAGGAAAGGAATCTCAACACCTACATTGCTCCGAAGAGGATGCGTAGTGTCTTTTGGGATTGATCTGCTTTGTAATGTTTGCCCATGAGGCTTTGATGTATCAAACAATTATTTCCTTAATGATAACGTGTGTTCCTTTTTGTCTACAACAAATTTGAATTTTTGAGCCCTTGAATGCATTGCATAAACACATATCATTCATCATGTGCATAACAGGTACTCTTCTTTTCATGTTGCTTACTGTTCTTCGTTGTTTATTTCAGCATCATGAACCCTGAATCATCTACCGAGCTGTCTATCAAGGCCCTTCAGGCGCAGAACACACAATTTCAGGAGCTGATCATGGGTTTGGCTCAAGGTCAAGAAGAGCTGAAGGCTTTGCTCCTGAAGAAGGAGAAGAAGAAGAAGAGAACTGTTCTATTCAACTCGGGCCGGAGGTTTGGTAACACACTGCAGAATGAGGAAGCTGGTTCTTCTGTAGGCAAAGACAGTCCCCAGGGGGGAAGAGCTCCAAGTCTGGTGGTCTCTGACAACGAGACTGATTTTAATGAGGAACAGTATCCTCCAGCTGAAGACCGGTACAAGCAATTGGAAGACCGTCTGAACGCCATGGAGATTCAACAAGTGCCTGGTTTGGATTTCGGAGACTTGGGTTTATCTTCTGGTGTGATCATCCCTCACAAGTTTAAGGCACCATCTTTCACCAAGTATGACGGGGCGTCTTGCCCTAAGCTGCACCTCAGATCTTATGTGCGGAAGATTCAGCCGTATACTGTGGATAAGAACTTGTGGATCCACTTCTTCCAGGAGAGTCTTTCAGGGACTCATCTCGAATGGTTCTATCAGCTGGATGGAACCAAGGTTCGTAACTGGGAGGAGTTGGCTACTGCTTTTTACAAGCAGTATCAATATAATGCCGACCTTGCTCCTACACGTACCCAACTCCAGGGTATGTCGCTAGGATCAGGCGAAGGTTTTAAAGAGTATGCGCAGAAGTGGAGGGACCTGGATGGCAGGGTGCAGCCTCCGTTAACAGACCGTGAGCTAGTGGATATGTTCTTGGGGACCCTCTCCGGGCCATTCTTCAATCATCTTATTGGCAATTCATCTGCAGGATTCACAGACCTCATTCTGACTGGGGAAAGGATAGAGGCTGGTATGAAGTCAGGTAAGATTCAGAAGGGTGCACCTTCAGGTTCTGAGAAGAAACCTTTTAAGTAGGAGGCCAGTGTTGTGTATGGGCCTAGAAGGCAAGATAAACCAGAGCGCCGCCAAACTGTCAACGCGGGTGGTGATTGCTAAGCCTGCTACCGCTCCTCGGCAAGCTAATCAACCAAGGGGTGAGAGGCCCAGAAGAGAATTTACCCGGCTGAGTATGACCTTGTCACAAATCTTGCCGCAACTGCTATCAACCAACTTGGTGACTGTCAGGGAGGCCCCGAAGGTTTTGAATACTGCCTCTCCTAAGTATAATCCAAATGCCCGCTGTGCTTATCACTCCGATAGCCCGGGGCACTCTACTGATGACTGCTGGGACCTGAGGAACAAGGTGCAGGACCTTATTGATGCGAAGGAGATACAATTTGAGGCGCCTGAGAGGCCAAATGTGGTGACTGCTCCTATGCCCCAGCATAGAGTAAATGCTGTTGATGAAGATTTGTATGCAGTTTCTGTGAATGATGTGGCTACTCCTCTGTTGACTGTTAAGAGGAACCTGTTGCTAGCCGGTTTATTTCCGGGTTGTAGCGAGGGTTGCCTTTTGTGTGCTGTTTCCCTTACTGGTTGTCCGTTGCTGAAGTTAGGCATCCAAAGCCTGATGGATAGCAAGGAGATTTTGTTCAAGAAGATCGTTGTTCCTTGTGTTCCCATGGAAGAGGTATCCATCGTTACAATTTTCAACAATCCAATCAAGGCTCCCCCGAGGAAGCCAGTTAAAATCATGACTGTTGCACCCATTGTTATTACTGTTCCGGGGCCCCTCCCCTATGAATCTGACAAGGTTGTCCCATGGCACTATGGGGCGGATGTATATGTACTTGGAATAAAGCAAGAATTCAACACCGGTACCAGCATCAGCAATATTACCGGTCTAGCTAAGGTTACCCGCAGTGGCAGGCTCTTCTCGCCTGACATTGCGCCACCAACTATTCGAAGACCTCTCATAATAACGCCTGCAAGTGCGCCTGTTTCCACTTCTGATCAAGTTGCTTCCCCTGCTGCCGAGTCATCTAATACTCGGGGCAAAGGGATTGATGATGAGCCTGCTCGGATGGAGGCACCAAAGTCTGTGAATGTTGAAGCCTCCCAGCAAGAGATGGAGGAAATTCTCAAGATAATCAAGAAGAGCGACTTCAATGTCGTCGAACAGCTGGGGCATACCCCCTCCAAGATCTCAATGCTCTCATTACTGCTATGCTCAGAGGCCCACGCCAAGGCCTTGATTTCATTTCTGAAGACGGCCCATGTGCCACAAGAGACATCTACAGACCAGTTTACTGATTGCGTAGCCAATTTGACAGCCGACAATGGTTTGGGTTTCTCGGATGCTGACCTTACCGCCAAGGGAAAGAACCACAATGATGCCCTGCATGTCTCCATTGAATGCAGGGGCACTACTCTTGCGCACGTGTTGGTGGACACGGTTCTTCCCTGAATGTATTACCCAAGAAGGCCCTAGACCGGTTGGATTGTGAGGGCCTGGAGTTGAAACCTAGCAACATCATTGTCTGAGCCTTTGACGGATCAAAGAGGATGGTTCATGGAGAGGTAGACATTCCTATTCGTGTGGGTTCTCAAGTATTCGACTCAACTTTCTATGTGATGGATATTCGTCCATCTTATTCCTGTTTACTGGGTCGACCTTGGATTCACAAAGCTGGGGCAGTGACCTCTACCCTACACCAGAAGCTCAAGTACCCTGTCAGAGGGAAGATTATCACTGTGCAGGGGGAGGAAGAATATATGGTGAGTCATCTGAATTCTTTCCGGTATATCGAGATGGACGGGGAGTTTATTGAAACCCCCTTTCAGCATTTTGAAGAGGTACCTCCAACATTGGCAGCAGCAGAAGCAGTGACCGAAGAGAGTTCTCCTTTGAAGATGGCCTCCTTAAAGGACGCCCGGGCTGTAATCGAGAAAGGTGAATGTGCTAACTGGGGCAGGCTCCCTGATTTCACTCCTAAAACTGACAAGTTTGGACTGGGTTTTACTGCAGAGGCTCAGAGGGTTGTGCGCAAAGCTAGGATCAGAAGACCTCCTGTGCTCATCACCAATCCAGGGGTGAATGCTATTGGGGATGAAGACGAAGTGGAAGAATCGGAGTTCGATAGCTGGATCTACCCGACGACTGACGGTGGATTGAACAATTGGACCGCAAAAGATCATACACCTGTTACTTTTGTTACGCAGTAATGAATTCCTTTGTTTTTGTTATTTGTAATAAACAATGAATTGAAACTTTATGGCCCGGTGTCTTACCCGGGGCACCGTTGGCTTCATTTGTGAGGGCTTATAACTGTCATTTCCATATATCATGAATAAAGATCTTGGACGTTTTTTCGCATTTCAAATCTTGTGCTCCCTTTCTTTCTTTCTTTCTTTATATATTGCAAAACAGCTATATTTACACACACTCACCCATACAGGTTTCAATCCACTCTGGATCTCACTGGTAACGACTCTGCTACTGCCAGTTATGACTTCGAAAATCCGATCAACTTAGCCGAAGAAGAAGGTGAAGATGATTGCGAAGTGCCTGGTGAGCTTGCAAGACTGTTACTCCAGGAAGAGAGGGCAATTCAACCACATGAAGAGCCAGTGGAAACAATAAATATGGGTACTGAGACAGATAGGAAGGAAGTCAAGATTGGTGCTAATCTGGAGCTCAGCGTAAAACAACGATTGACTCAGATGTTACATGATTATGTGGAGATCTTTGCCTGGTCCTACAAAGACATGCCTGGGTTAGATACTGACATTGTGGTCCATCATTTGCCTACCAAGGAAGACTGCCCTCCGGTTAAGCAAAAAGTCCGCCGTATGCGTCCAGAGATGTCCGAGAAGATCAAAGTTGAGGTTATGAAGTAGTTTGATGCCGGGTTTCTTGCAGTGACTTCTTACCCTCAGTGGGTTGCTAATGTGGTGCCGGTACCAAAGAAAGATGGAAAGGTCAGAATGTGTGTCGATTACAGGGATCTGAACAGGGCCAGCCCCAAGGATGACTTCCCCCTACCTCACATCGACGTTCTGGTTGACAATACTGCTCAGCACAAGGTGTTTTCCTTCATGGATGGTTTTTCAGGTTATAATCAGATCAAGATAGCTCCTGAAGATATGGAAAAGACTACCTTTGTTACTCAGTGGGGCACCTTCTGCTACAAGGTCATGCCATTCGGGTTTAAAAATGCTGGGGCAACCTACCAACGTGCCATGGTTGCTTTATTTCATGACATGATCCATCATGAGATTGAAGTGTATGTTGACGACATGATTGCAAGGTCCCAAACTGAGGAGGAACACCTTGACCATCTGCAGAAGTTGTTTGACCGCCTGAAGTTGTACAAGCTAAGATTGAACCCGAACAAGTGCACCTTCGGGGTAAGATCTGGAAAGTTGCTAGGCTTCGTTGTAAGTGATAAGGGTATTCAAGTAGACCCTACCAAGGTTAAAGCCATTCAAGAGATGCCAGTTCCCAAGACAGAGAAAGAAGTCAGAGGCTTTTTAGGACGCCTGAATTACATTGCCCGGTTCATCTCGCATCTAACTGCTACCTGTGAGCCAATCTTCTAGCTGCTGAAGAAAGATCAGGTAGTACGTTGGAATGATGAATGTCAGGCCGCTTTTGACAGAATCAAAGAGTATCTCCAAGAACCACCCATTCTTATGCCACCGGTTGAAGGAAGACCTCTGATACTCTACTTGACAGTACTTGACAACTCAATGGGGTGTGTGTTGGGGCAGCATGACGAGTCTGGCCGAAAAGAGCACGCCATTTATTACCTTAGCAAAAAGTTTACCGACTGTGAGACCCGATACTCACTGCTCGAGAAAAGTTGCTGCGCTTTGGTATGGGCTGCTCGCCGGCTGAGACAGTATATGCTGACTCACACTACCTTGTTGATTTCAAAGATGGATCCTATAAAGTACATATTTGAAAAGCCTGCTCTGTCTGGGAGAATAGCAAGATGGCAAATGATCTTGACAGAATACGACATCCAGTACACGACTCAGAAAGCTATCAAAGGAAGTGTATTGGCAGACCACTTGGCACATCAGGCAGTAGACGACTACCAATCTATGAACTTCGAGTTTCCAGACGAGAGCATCATGATTGTGACTGATTGTGAAGTACCTGGACCGGATGAAGGACCTGAGGAAGGATCCCGATGGTCTATGCACTTTGACGGATCCTCCAACGCTTTGGGTAACGGTATTGGCGCTGTGATCATATCTCCTCAAGGCACTCATACTCCACTCACTGCCCGACTATGTTTCAACTGCACCAACAACATGGTGGAGTATGAGGCATGCATCATGGGTCTTCAAGTTGCGATTGACTTAAGGATCAAGTTTTTGAGTGTCTTCGGAGATTCCGCTCTCGTGATCAATCAGATCAAAGGCGAGTGGAATACGAAACATCCGAATCTTATTCCTTACAGAGAATGTGTGTTGACATTGATCCCCCATTTCACAGAGATAACTTTTGAACATTTCCCAAGGAAGGAGAATCAGTTGGCGGACACGTTAGCTACGATGTCTTCCATGTTCAAAGTCAAGTGGGACAATGAGGCTCCCCGGATCATTATCTGGAAACTGGACGAACCGGCATATTATTGTGATCTTGAGGCTGAGATAGTAACTGAAAAACCTTGGTACCATGAGGTGAAAAGGTACTTGGAAGCTCAAGAGTATCCTGGAGGTGCATCTGTCAATGATAAAAAGTTTTTGAGAAGGTTCGCAGCGAAGTTCTTCCTTAGCAACGACATCCTGTACAAGCGAAACCATGATTCAACCTTACTGCGTTGTGTGGATAAGAATGAAGCAGAAAGGATCATGGCAGAGCTGCATGAGGGTACCTTCGGAACACATTCCAGTGGACATACCATGGCAAAGAAGATCCTTCGGGCAGGATACTTCTGGTCCACTATGGAAGCCGACTGTTACCAACACTCTCGGACATGCCATAAATGCCAGATATATACAGACAAGGTGCATGTTCCTCCAGTCCCTCTGAACGTCCTGACTGCACCCTGGCCTTTTGCAATGTGGGGCATAGATATGATCGGTGAGATTAAACCTACGGCATCCAATGGGCATCGCTTCATCCTGGTAGCGATCGATTACTTTACGAAGTGGGTTGAAGCAACTTCTTACGCCACTGTAACCAAGAACGTTGTGGCACGGCTCATTCGGCATAACCTGGTCTATCAATACAGCGTCCCAGAAAGGATCATTACAGACAACGGTACCAATTTTAATAACAAAATGATCACTGAGCTCTGCGAGCAATTCAAGATACATCACCACAACTCTTCTCCTTACAGACCGAAGATGAATGGGGCTGTAGAGGCAGCGAATAAGAATATCAAGAAAATTGTGCAGAAGATGACAGTGACCTACAAAGATTGGCACGAGATGTTACCGTTCGCTCTTCATGGGTACCATACCTCAGTAAGGACGTCAACCGGGGCAACTCCTTTCTCCTTGGTCTACGGCATGGAGGCAGTCTTACCGATTGAAGTGCAAATACCCTCTCTCCGGATAATGAAGGATGCAGATCTGAGCGAAGATGATTGGATCCAGACTCGACTTGATCAGTTAAATTTAATTGACGAAAAGAGACTTGCTGCTATTTGTCATGGTCAGACGTATCAAAAACGGATGATCAGGGCATTTAACAAAAAGGTCAGACCACAAGAGTATCAAGTTGGGGATCTGGTGATCAAGCGCATCATCCTTCCTCAGAGTGATCCAAGGGGCAAATGGACCTCTACGTACGAAGGGCCATTTGTGGTTAAACATGTGTTCTCAGGAGGAGCCATGATCCTAACCACCATGGATGGTGACGACCTTCCTCACCCCGCCAATGCAGACATAGTAAAAAGATACTACGCATGATAAAAGACCCGCTAGGTTGACATACCTAGGCAAAAATTAGGGCTTCCCGGCGAACCAAAAGGGTTCGGGCAAAATGAAGGGATGAAATGGAAAAAATCTGTACACCTGGCAAGTCGAAAACCTGAAAAGGCGGCTTGGGCAAAAATGGGTATCCCGGTGAACCGAAAACCCGAAAGGGCGGTCTAGGCAAAAGTTAGGGATAAAGCGTAATACTATGTCTCATAGGATCACTTTGCATCCAGAATCCGGTATCAACATCAAGTTCAAACGGCATCAATCAATCAGCTTCATCTTCATCTAGGTCATCAAGTGATGAGACGCTCGAAGGTATAAAGGCGATAGCAGAGTTGGAACCCAGTGGGATCATTCTTTTCACATAGCCGTTTTGTTTTCCCTTTGTACAAATTTGTATAAACTCTTTTATTCGGCGGCGTTCTCTTACTAGGACGTCAGCCTCTTGTACATAAAACGCCTATTTACAGGCAAATTCAAAAATCAATATAAATTCACTTTTCAGATCAATTTCCAATTGTTTTTCCTTTTTCTGTTTTGTTTTGCGAAGAATGTCCAAGGTTCAATTTGTGATATATGCATTTGACAATAACTGCTAACTCATAAATGTTTGCATACGAAACAAAGGATTAATTACAGGTAACATTAGAAACATCGGCAATAACGAGTGGTCTAAGCGATCTAATTGTTCTGTCCACCAAGGTACCAAGGTAAGTTCAGCCGAAGAACATAACTAATATACCTTAATTCCCCAGAGAGTGAGCCAGCAAGTCAATGCACTCTCCCCAAGCAAAGCTATATTATCAGCCTTAAGGAAGTTGGGTATCCCCAGCAGATCTCAACATTCCTCAGCGCAATATACGAATATTCTTAACAAGCATCCCCGACAGTCTTGGTCTAAGACTGTTCCCCGGCGGTATACCGGACATTCAACGGAGCCACTTCCCCAATATATCTCAAAAATATCCCCAGGAGAGTCTAATCCAAGTTCCTCCCAGGAAAGTTCGAATCCATCTCCCCAGCAGGAAGCTTATCCCCAGTAGATTCTGGAAGCTTATCCCCTGCGTAGCACGAACGCGTCTCCCGGCTCTATTCAAAGGTTATTTCCCTACCAGGATATAACTGGGTTATCCTCAGCCAAAAGCCACGGAAAGATCGTCCTCGGCGAAGTCTTCTTATCCCCAGCGGAATCCATTAAAACTTCCAACAGAGCACAACAATGGTATCCCCAGCGAAGTTATCATCAACATCCCAGCAAAGTACCTCTCTTCCCACAGAGTATTGTTCCCCAGCAAGATCGCTAGAATAATTTTCCCCCGCAGAGTATTCTATTCGCCAAGTTTATTCCCCAACGGAGTCATCTTCTCCTACCGGTATTCTCGCAACCATCACTCCCCAGTGGAAACAAAAGCTCTACATCAGCCCAGGATTTAACTTCCCGGCATCCGTCAAGGATTTATTTTCCTAAGACGAAAACATCACATACATCATGATACATGCATAAACGCATCATATCTTACAATCTCATTTATGTTGAGAACATCATTGCTTGATCTATGGCATGCATTACATACGACTGACTTTTACATTTCAGGAAAGATCCAGTTAAGTTCTCAGCTATTCCAAGACCTTGCCTGGTTCAGTTAAATCGACTCCTAAAGATTTTTCTGATGCCGATCCAGTCAAAGGCCTTCTATGGTCCAGTTAAATCGATTCCTAAAGATTTTCCTGATGAAGACTCAGTTGAAGATTCCAAGACCTTGCCTGGTTCAGTTAAATCGACTCCTAAAGATTTTTCTGATGCCGATCTAGTCAAAGGCCTTCTCTGGTCCAGTTAAATCGATTCCTAAAGATTTTCCTGATAAAGACCAAGTTGAAGATTTCAAGACCTTGCCTGGTTCAGTTAAATCGATTCCTAAAGATTTTTCTGATGCTGATCCAGTCAAAGGCCTTCTCTGGTCCAGTTAAATCGATTCCTAAAGATTTTCCTGGTGAAGACTCAGTAGAAGACATCCAAGATTCCTTCATCATTCTGTTGAGGTAGTAATCGCCCAAGGTTCTCTCATCATTACTGTTGAGGTAGTAATCGTCCAAGGTTCTCTCATCGTTACTGTTGAGGTAGTAATCGCCCAAGGTTCTCTCATCGTCCCATTGAGGTAGTAATCGTCCAAGGTTCTCTCATCATCCCATTGAGGTAGTAATCATCCAAGGTTCTCTCATCGTTACTGTTGAGGTAGTAATCTCCCAAGGTTCTCTCATCGTCCCGTTGAGGTAGTAATCGCCCAAGGTTCTCTCATCGTTACTGTTGAGGTAGTAATCGCCCAAGGTTCTCTCATCGTTACTGTTGAGGTAGTAATCGCCCAAGATTCTCTCATCGTTACTGTTGAGGTAGTAATCGCCCAAGGTTCTCTCATCGTTACTGTTGAGGTAGTAATCGCCCAAGGTTCTCTCATCGTTACTGTTGAGGTAGTAATCGTCCCAAGGTTCTCTCATCGTCCCGTTGAGGTAGTAATCGTCCCAAGGTTCTCTCATCGTCCCGTTGAGGTAGTAATCGTCCCAAGGTTCTCTCATCGTCCCGTTGAGGTAGTAATCGCCCAAAGGTTCTCTCATCACCCCGTTGAGGTAGTAATCGCCCAAAGGTTCTCTCATCATCCCGTTGAGGTAGTAACCATCCCTGATTCATTCATCACATCATTATCAACAAAAACCTTTTGAAGCTCCAGACTCGATTCCTGTATCTCGCCAGGGCACGTCTAAAGAGTTCAAAGATTCGATACCTGTATCCAGCCAGGGCGCGTCTATATAAAGAATTTTAAGCTCAACTCCTGTAACAGGCCAGGTAATTATCTTTCTTTTTTCAGGTACGCAAGTTCTCGCTAAGGAATCTCTTATGCGATCGACACCTAGATGGCATATATAAGCCCATCATCCTATCCCATCTCTCCAAATGGCATATGTAAGCCCATTCCCGTCATCACTCTACTATGTGAGTGCAAATTTCTGGGCACTCTAGTGTTCAATCATCTTCTACCCTCGGATTACGAAAGGCACGCCAGCCAATCTACATCCTCAAGTCTAAGAAGATTGAACAGAGGCAACTGTTGTACCCCAAAATTTTCCCTCCCATATCCTTCAAGGTTTGCTAAGATCATGCTTCAAAATCTCCCAAGAGTTGCACAGTCCAATGGCCTCCTAACAGTCAAAAATTAGGGCTTTGGTTCTGGCAAAGAAATTGAAGCTTCCAAGGGTCCAAACAAGTCCCACATGCCTATAAACATTGTCAAGCATCCATATGCCAAGTTTCAAGACTCATAGCACAAAATTGCGCAGTCAAAAACCCTAATTGCTTCATAGTCAACTGCAGGGGCAAAATGGTCATTTGACAGTCAAAAGTCAAATTTTTTGGCCAACATATTATTTTGAAGCCACAAACATCATTTGATCAATTCTTGATCATGATTCTCAAGGCATGGCTCAAAAAGTCTCAAGATGCAAAAGTTTCTATTTTTGGACAGTTGAAAAAGTCAACTGCAAATTGACCAAGGCATAACTTCCACATGGTTTATCAGAAAAATTCCATCCAAAGCTCATTTTGAAGAGAATAACATTTCCAACAACTCCTCTTCACACTTCAAGTCCAAGAAATGCTCTCACAAAAAGTTATCAAGCTCAACATTATAGGTCATTTTCAAAAGTCAACAAAAAGGCACTTTAAGTCAAAGACCATAACTTGAGATTGGTAAATCAAAATGACATGGGACCAAAGGAATTGGTTAGAGGACTTCAAGACCTTTCCAAAATGTCCAAGAACATGATCAAAGCTTAAAAATTGAGCAAGATATTCCTTGTGGAAGTTGGGAAAATTTTGAGAATTTTGAAAAGTCAATTTTGCTTCAAATGCCTCAAAAATTGCTAATGGGCCTCAATTTCTTCCATGAATCATCACCCAAAGGCCATGCACGACCCATTGACTTTAAAGGGAGTTATTTTCTTATTTTTAATCTTATTAATTCATTTAATTGAAATTAATTATGAGAAAAATACTAAATCATACTTTTCAAATCTTTTTGTGCATAGAATTCACTCAATATTTCGTGCACCATTCAATAAGGAAAGATTCAATATGATTGGCAATGATTGGCATAAGAAAGGCATGAAAAAGATTGGATTGGAAATCAAATATTGAACCATTGAATACATGGATTATGGGCTAGTTTTCTTGACCTAATTCGTTCATATACATGTGCATAACATAACCCTAAGGCCTAGAACACAGCAGCTGCGCTAAAACCTCAAGAACACATTGCATTTTTTTTCACAAAAAGCTCAAAACTGAAAACCTATCTAGAGGTTGTTTCAAGGCCTAAAAGCTATTCCACTTCACTCCTGACACTACCAGGAAGCTTTTCCAATCAAAACCACGCCTCCATACTCAAGGAATTGGTAGATTGAAGTCTCACTTTTCATAAAATTATTCTTAATCATGTTTTGATTTCTAGACATTTTCCATGCATTTTGATGATTGATTTACACTAACATGATCTCTCTGAAGCTATTGGTACCATCCAATTGAATTATAGGCGCCTGTACATGAATCCACAATGAAAGCTTTTTAGGGTTTCAGAGCTCCATATTTGGGGTTTTACGTATATGGTAAAATTAGGCAACGAAACCTGTACCATTGAATTCAGGACATCCAAACGAATTGATCTCACTATTCGCGCCCAATTTATATTGCCATATATGCTAATCGCTATTTTCAGGTTCTGCACTTAGTGGGGGTTTAAAACCCCCGTTATCCATTTGTTAATTTCATGCAAAACGAAGAAACAATGGAGAAGATGCTGGCGTGGATTGACATGATTGGTAGATTTGAAAATTAGCGCGTTTTTGATTTATTCCAACATAATATTTGTTTTTCCATTATATTATTCATATTCCATTTAACTAACAAAGATAAGCGTTGGTTGGATTGGTTGATGTGTTGTCATGCAGGCAATGGGACCTGGGTTCGATTCCCAGGTCCCCCATAATTTTAATGATTTTTGTCAAAACATGTTCCAGCGTTACACTCATTCAACGGTTCATCATGCAACCTCACCTCCTATCCTGCCAAGTGCCCAGGAGATCAATCCAATGGCCAGAATCTGGAGACCATCATGCACGCTCAGTCAACCACAAGCATGTGATCCAGAAAAGTCAAAAAGGGCTTAGATTGCTTGGGCCAAAATGCTTTCAATTAACCTCCAAATTGGGCAGAAACCCCCCATTGTTTGTATTCTTCTTTTTTAAATTCCCTTTTCTTTTCTTCTTTTTTATTTTAATTGTTTTTTAATTTAATTCATAAAAATAATTTTCAGTATAAAAACCAGAAAAATCATAAAAAATAAAATATGTTTATTTAATATTTAAGTCATTAATATTTTTGTAAATAAATTTGTAATAATTAATTTAGGTTAATTTAGGTTTTCAATTTTAAGGTTTTCTTAATAACTAAAAAATATAGAAATTAGGTTTTTAGCATTTTCGTTCTTTTTCTTAATAAAATAATTTCTTCTTCTCATTGTTATTATTAATTATTAATTTATTTTGTAAATAAATATGTCATTTAATTAATTAGGGTAAATTAGGTTAAAACTTAAACATTTCTTCTTTAATAATTAAAAAATATTTAGAATTAGGGTTTCTTTTAATTAATTCTCTTTATTTCCATTAAATACAAAAAAAAACATAAAAAATAATTTCTTTTCTTTATTTAATCATTAATTAATTTGTAATTTCAATTTAATTTCTTTAAAGGGTCCAACGCCCTCGCATCTTCAACTCTAATTTATTTTCGCGCGGTTGTTCTTATTTTTCGTTTTAAATATTATGTAATTGCCAAAGCTTTGTAATAGTAATTAGGACTTCATTTACTTTCCGCATTTTATTTAAAATCGGGTCTTTGTTAATTTGGCGATGTATAGACCCGCGCCTTGTAATAGCGTAGGACCTTTATTTTCCGCACTTTAATTTCCGTACCCCTTAACTGCTAACTATTGCATGAAAGAATGAATGGCCCAAATAAAATCAAAGCGTAGTTCACCCAATGCATGACAAGATAAAATATAACTGAAAATGACACACAATTCACACACCACTCCTAGGGTACGCCTCACTGTTGCCTTGCCCCTCGAAACGTGGTTGTCGAGTATAGGACGTCTTAGTAAGTCCTTATGTTCCATTGATCTAATTGCCTCGAAACGGTTGCCTCGGAACAGTTGCCTCGAAACAGTTGCCTCGGAATAAAAAGATCAATGGCATAAGGGTAGCTTCTAAGGTGTCTTACTGTTGCTCGGTGGCCACACTGTCCCTAAACTCGAATTGACCCGAACACCTCCAACGGTGGTGCTACCTACCTCTCAATGGTGGGATGGCACCACCTTAAGGACATTTACGCAGCCTAATTCCTTAGGGTAGGTAGATGACTCATAGATACTTTCTCTAATTCAAAACAAATCAAAAACTCTTTTCACACTGACACTTTTCAAAAAGCTTTCAAAACAACCTTTCAAACACTCTTGAGGACTGATACAAGAGTCGATCTGAAACTTTAAACGAAACTTTTTCAAACCCACTCACTTTGAAAAGCAAACAAATATTTTGAAAACACAAATGAGCAAGTATCTAAGAGCCCGTGGATAACCACGGATAGAAAGGGTGCTAACACCTTCCCTTTCTATAAATCTACCTCCCGAACCGAGAGACAATCTCATAAGGAATTTTTCTGTGCTTTTGTCCTTTCCATGTTGGAGAAAATAAAATACGGTGGCGACTCTTGCTTCCGCGAAATTTCGCGAACCAGCGTTAAACAGTCAGTTCCAGATCCACCGATCACAAGGACAGTTTGTCATACTTAGCAAATGTTGGTACTTTGAACTTGGGAGGAATGACGATTCCAGCGACCAACCCTAGTTCTTCAAAATCCAAGCCAGGTACCCTTTGCAACTCCATGGCTGCCAATCTATCCTCAAGATTCTTATATTTTTCATTCGCTGGGGGATATTGCTGTTCGGAGTAGTCTTCGTCTTCTTCCACTTCCTCCTCTTTAACTTCAGATTCAGACGGTACCGCAACCCCTTTTCCTTTACCAGCCCCTTCGTCAGACGTTGAGGGGAACTCGAGAACTTTTCTAGCATTGGTTTCAAACCTTCTTCCAAAAGTGGCTACTCTGGGCCTCTTCTTCTTTTTCTCTTTATTCTTCCTCAACAGTGCTTTCAGATCCTCTTGACTCTTTGCTAAGGTCATAAGGAGTTGCTGGAATTGAGAATTTTGTGCTTGCAGATCCTTAACCGTCTGCTCCAAATCCATCTTGCTGAAATAAACAGCAGAAAGATAAGGAAACCTGGTGTGAAGACCTGTTTATGCATATGATGAATGGTATGTTATTCATGTAATGCATTCAAGGATTCAGAAATTCGAATTTGTTGCAAACAAAAAGGAACACACGTCATATTAAGAAGAAATTGTTAGTACATAAGTGCCCCATGGGCAAAATATTACAAAATTCTTAATGTAAAAAGACATTGCGCATCCTCTTTGATGCGATGTAAGTGTTGAGAGTTTCCTCCTCATGAAGTCGGCAGGTAAGCTCCAAAACCTTCTTCTCACTGGCGTAGAAGCTGGCTTCAAAAGTATTCCGTTCTTCCTTGAGTTGGATCCAACTCTTTTACATTTCTTCCCATGATGTTGGCATGTCAGGATGTAGGATGGTGTATGGAACCTCTCATTCTATAACATGCTCTTTGATCAAGGGGAGAATGTGAGGGTATGGCATCATAAGATTCTGGGCGCGGGTTCGTACCCACTTGAGGTAAGGCTCAAGGGGGATGGAGTTTTTGTGCCCCAGTGTCTTACTATCCACCTTGTTGGGCATCCTCCAAGCTCTGATGAACCTTTGTCGAAGTCCTTGCGCATCGTTGTCGAAGTCAAAAACTAGGTCAGGAATCAGCATGTCATGAAGGCCATCCCTCCGAGCATATCCAAACTGTCTTAGAGCTAAACAGGGCTTGTAGGTAATGCCTCCCCTAATGCCAAGTAGTGGGACATTAGGGAATTCCCCACAACGATCAATGATGATGACATTTTCTCTGGACCGAGAACACCAATGTACATCAGAATGTGTGAGGGTCATCAATCGTTGTGACCACCTTAAACCCTGCTCATTCTTCAAAACTGATTGTGGAAGGTGAGAAATAAACCACCTTGCTAGGAGAGGAGTACAACACATGAGAACACCTATTTTCCTCATTGTTCGTGTGTAAAATGAGTGTAGGATGTCCCCAAGCAATGTAGGTACAGGATTCTGGGATATGAAAATCTTGACAGCATTCACATCTATAAGTTGATCAGGGTTTGGGAATAAGACCAATCCATAGATGAGAAGTGCTACAATTTCCTCAAAAGCTTGTAGATCTAAAGAGTTCCAGCAGTCTTGTGCCTTCTCAAACAGAAACTTTGGCAAGAAACCCTTGACACCACTTCTGGTTTCCCAATGTCCTTTGATGTCAGATGGTTGCAAGTGTAATGCTTGAGCAACATCTTCAGGCTTTGGTTCTTTTTTCGTACCGTTGTAGGGTAGTTGATGAAGAATAGGAATTCTCAGGAGTTAAGAAAATTCCTCCAAAGTAGGTACTAATTGATAATCAGGGAATGTGAAACGGTGGTGGAGGGGGTCAAAGAACTGGAAGAGAACTTTCACCATGTCTTCTTCAATGTTGGAGTGAACCAAGTTGAGAAGTCTACCATGTCTTTCACTGAAGAGAGAATTCTCTGGAATCCTAGAAGTAAGCTCCTTTAGTTGAGGAGGGATTCTCACAAGGTTGACTTGAATTGTTTTCATGCGAAGATATTCCATGACCTACAAAACAAGAACAAAGATGAAGATCCAAACCCTTGAAATGGTTAGTGGGTACATATGATGCTTTATGATGTTCATGATGTATGCACAAACACATGTACAAGCAAGTCACACAAAACCCTAGTTTCAGGCTTGCATGAGGTTTCATAGGTAAGTACCCTCTTGAGTTTAGTTGGCCCAAACCTGTCCTATAAATAGTAATCGGGTTCTAAGGAGATCAATATCACTGGATTGTTTTCTATGTTCATTGTTTTGGTTTAGCCACTTAACTAGTGACCAAATTATTCCAAGAAAACAACCCTCAATGAGTGTAGTATCGAGTATCTACCAACTTCAGACTGCACCAAATCCGGTCATCTCACTACCCCTAATAAAAGGCCAAGATGGTCAAGTAAGGTTCTAAGAGTTCATTAGTGCTTCATGACATCACTCAGCGGCCTCGTATTCTCTTTGATTGACTCAAAGGCTACCGGTACTCACAAAAATGTCTCACTAATATAGCTATTGCTTCAACCATGTCGGTATACCCCGCACAGTTTCCACAATGTATTGTTATTTACCTATGAATGTTTCCCAAATCCGGGTAGAGGATTTCAAGCCTAAACAAGATAACCAAATGTAAAGCAATCAAAGCAAGAAATATAATCATGCAAAAGGTTATCTAATCCCTAAGGTTACTCCACTTTTAAAGTTCAATCCCCAGCAGAGTCTCCAGTTTCATGATACGGTGGGAGAACTGACTTGGGATTTTGCGTTTGTGTTCGCAAATGTTTCGGTTTAGCAAGAGTCGCCACCGGCTTTTTATTTTATCCTAAGGAAAGGCCAAAAAGCACAGGAAAGACCTTTGAGATGTTTTCTTGGGTTCGGGGAGTAGATTATAGAAAGGGAAGGTATTAGCACCCTTTCTATCCATGGTTATCCATGGGCTCTTAGTTACTTGCTTAGATCACTTGCTTTGCTTTTCAATTGTTTGAAATGGTGCTCTTCAATTGTTTGAAATGGTGCTTTGTGTGTGGTTTTGAAAGATGTTTTGAAAAGAGGCCATTGTTGTGGAAACCTTTGTAATGATTTTTGTTTGAATGTATACAAAGGTGTTTTTGTCTTTTGAAAAGTTTTCAATGTTTTGAAAGTAGGGTTTTGAAATTTGTGTTGTGAAGTGTGTTTTGAAGATAACAAGGATATTTTTGCAAGTTTTGATCAAGTAACTAAGAGTTGTCTACCCTATTTTACTCAAAGATCTTTCTTATGTTTTTTAACCCTTTTAACAGTGTTGTTTCACCATTGTATTTGGTGAACAACCTTGTGTTAGGATGTTAAACGGGACAGGCGCGGGTCATCGTATAGACCATGATAGCAATTGTGTCAAGTATTTTTGGCAATTTTATTGAGGGACTTGATCATTTTGTTTAGGCAACCCAGATAGCGTCATCGAGGGACTATGATCTTTGTTTCGTTTTTGTTTTGCCAAAATACTTGACATGCATACCATGGCCCATTTTTGAAGGCAACAAGTGGATTGTAACCCTAGGGGTGTAAGTGTGCATTGTGTTTATTTTTCATGTCTTTTTGTCTTTGATTAGGTCAAGCTATTTGTTGGTTTTGATTTTGCATACAAACCCTAATTCTCTAATCATGGCATAATTGAAAGCATTTAAAAGTGCGAGAATTTAAATTCTACACTTTTACAACATGATATAGGGAGGGGGGGTACAAATTTGAATTGGGGATTATTTTGCAAGAAATTAAATCCTAAATTATTACAACCATATTGAATTTGCAAGGCATAATATTTAAATGTACAATATTTAAATAAATACAATAAATAAATGTTAAATAAAATGCATCGTGTAAAAAAGGTTTTTTTTTGTATGTAAAGTATTTTCAATGGAAAGAAAAGTAAAGAAATAAATAAAAAGGGTTATTTTTAATTATTTTTGTTTTTAGGGCAAAAACCCTAATTCCTTAGGAAAATGAATATAATGTATTTTTTTATGTACAAAAAATATTAATATGTATAAAAATGAAATATATTCAAAAAAAGGTATTTTTTAGTATAAATAATGATAAAAATAAAAATGTAATATTTTTGGTCTTTTTTATTCTAATTATTTAATTAAACATAGTATATATATATATATATATATATATATATATATATATATATATATATATATATATATATATATATATATATATATATATATATATATATATATATATATATATATATATATATATATATATATATATATATATATATATATATATATATATATATATATATATATATATATATATATATATATATATATATATATATATATATATATATATATATATATATATATATATATATATATATATATATATATATATATATATATATATATATTAAATATATTAAGTGTATGTAAAAATAAAATAAATTATTTACAAAAATGTATATATTTCAAGAAAGTATTTTCAAATGTGAATAAAAATGAAAATGAAAATAAAAGTATTATTTGTATTATTTTTTTAATTTAAACAAAATGATATAAAAGCATATAAACATTTTTATGCTAGTAAAAATAAAAATAAATACCAAATAAATGTAAAAAAATTATAAAAATATTTTTGGATCATTTTTTATATTTAAAAATAAAATATCAAAATCAGAAATGAAATAAAAATGCAAAATTGATAAAAATACAAAGAAATAGGCTAAGGGGTTGTGAACTGAAAATGCAAGTGTTAGAAGCAAAAATAACCAGGCCCAGCCCATCAGCTTCATCTTCTTCCTCCAGACTTTGAAAAAACGCGCGTTTTCCATACAAACTTGTATCTCCTGATTCAATGCTTTTTTGACAAAACTCAAAACATGAAACTTGTAGAGCGTCAAACAACGAATCTAACCATATAAAAAACTTAAGCTAACTCTCAAAGACCAGAGAGAATTTCTCTGACCCTAATTTCTAACCTAGTTTTTTCCAGAAAGTTCATGGATGAAATTCTCCTAGCACGATTAATATAAATGAAAACTAAGCACATGTATGGTTTCAGGGCTATGAATATAACATCTTTCATTCACAAACATAAGTCTAACTATTCCTAAATAGAGAGATAGAAGTTCATGAAATACCTGTTTCAGTTGAGTTCGAGCTGGACAATGTTGCAACTTTCAATGGTGCTTGAGGTTCTTTTGAGCTTGCCTGATGTCCACTGAACCTTTCACAATGCTTAGTTTGTTTTGAAGTAGCCTGAATCGTGCTACAGAACTCAACCTGCAAAGCTTCCAAACAAAAATGACAATGTGTGTTAATGGAGTTACAACAACTTGTGAATGGTCTGGATAGCTCAGGTAGATTAATTGGAATGTGTTTGAAGTAGTTTTGGACAAAACGCACGAGGGGATTTGATGGTGGCTTGTGATTTGCAGAACTGGCCCTGTTTTGCAAGAAAAAGTGGTTTTGGAGTATGAGGATGCTTTTGGGGTGAAAGGCTCGTGCTTCTGACTTGTAAGAGTGTATGAGAAACTTGTTTGACAACTTTGCTTGAGTTGGTTTTATCAAATGTGTTAGTTCTCTTGTTTTTGACAAGTTGCTTGGTTAAGAAGCAAAATGAGAAGTGACTAAGAGCATGCCTATGCATGCTAGCTCTAACTCTGCACACATTGTGTAAGCTTGGCCCCAAGTTTGTGGATTTGGTTTGCAGCATAAGATCTGGTTCAAGGCTCTAGGATGCTGTTTTGACATAAAGCAAAATTCAAGCAAAAATGGCAATGTTGCTTTTTCTATTTAAGGATTAATCTAGTGTATAATCCTCTAATGTCCAAAACAAAACCTTAGACCAAGGGATTTGCATTTAATTATTGAGTACAAATTGGTTTAGAGGCCTGTAATTGTGAACTAAGCTAGCTAGGTCAGATTTGGCAAGTGGTATGAACATGTATTGGCCATGGTTGCAAAGTGAGTTTTGCCAACTTCAAGCATTCGATTCTCCCTAACCACAAAGGTGTTTGAGGAGTTCTTGGACAATTTGGAAAGCTTGCAACATTTACTATAATCCATATTTGAAATGCAACTTAAGACTCCAAGTGGAACTATGTGAAAAATGGCCAAGAAGATGGGTCAAAATCCTGCCTAAACTAGGGCAAAATTTCTCTAAGTTAAAAGTTTTAGGTACCCTTGTTCCAAAACTCATAACTTGAGATACAAGCTTCTTTTGAGAAAACTTTGTGAATAAAGGTTGTAGACTTTGTTATGGAATATAACTTTAATGTTGCAAGTTTTGTTTGAATCCATTTGAATCTTGGTGAAAAAATGGGACAAAGTTAGGAAAAAATAAGAAAATTTTATAACTTAGAAAATTTCTAAGTTATGAAATTTTTCCATTTTAAACCCTAATTTGCATTTTTGGGTTTCTTGATGAACAATTTTCATAATTTTACATGTCTTGATGAAATATGACCCTTGGCACTTGATTTTGACCAAAAAGTCAAAGTTTGACTTTTCAATATACAATTAAATTTTGATCAGTTGACTGAAAAATTCATCTGTCAATCCTATACATTTGAGATCTTTTGAACTTGTTGAATGGGTCAAGACAATGTCATTGAGTCCTTGAGTCCATGGTTGAGCTTGATTTGCCATTGGCTAGGTCAAACAGTCAAAAATTGCCTTTGTACAGTCAAAACCCTAAAAATGACCATTTTGCCCTTTTGGTGATCTGATCAAATTTCTTGTGGAATTGTGATCCAAACTTGATAAAATGGTTCATATGAGTTCATAATGTTGATGTGGGTCAAATTTCATGAGGTTTGACTGTCAATTGGCCACAATTGACTTTTTCCCCAATACAGTTGATTTCTAGGTCAACTGTCCAATTGACTGGGCAAAAATTTGAATCAAGGTTTGAAACTTGGTATGGACAAACTTGTGAGTCCAATATGAAGTATGAAAGTCACTTTGGGCATTGTAGGTCAAAACATCCTTGTGCAAACTCAAACCCTAATTTAGGTCAATCAGTGCAAATAGGTGTCTTGAGCAGAGCAAACCCTAGCTTGATCTTGAATTCCAAGAGTCTTGTGATGAGAAATGTTGATGAAATGAGAAGGAAAATTTTGGGGTACAACAAACGGTCTTGCTGAAAGAAGAAACAGAACTTTGCTTGATATGACTAGAAGCATGTTGAAAGAGAAAAAGCTGCCTCATGTGCTATGGGGAGAAGTTGTTGCCACATCAACATATATTCTGAACAGGTGTCCAATGAAGAAGCTGAAGGAAGTTGTTCCTTTATAAAAATGGACTGGAGATAAGCAGAGTGTCAGTCATCTGAAGGTATTTGGCTTTGTCTGTTACAAACACGTTCCAGAAGCTAGAAGATAAAAACTGGATGGTAGAAGTAAAGTAATGTTGCTGGTGGGGTATCACAGTACATGTGCGTATAAGCTTTATTGTGCAGAAATTAATAAAGTTGAAATCAGCAGAGACGTTGTGGTAAAAGAGTCTGAAACATGGGATTGGGATAAGTCCCAATCAGATTCTGGTGTAGTGCCAACACCAGAGTTAGCCTCTGAAGATGTTTTAGAAAGTTCAGAAGATGAATCTAATTCTGAAGATCCTGAAGATGAGTCAGAAGAAGATTCTGATAATAGATCTGATTCTGATCCAGATGCTGATTCTGATCCCGAATCTGGTGGTGATCATAGTTCTGGAAGGGAAAACTCTGAAGGTAGTAGTTCTGGTATAACTTCAGAATAAACTCAGAGACCACAGAGAATCAGACAAAAACCAAGCAGGTTTTCAGATTTTGATATGTTACAGGATAACGAAGTTGATTCTGAAGGAGAAGTCGTTCAGTGTGCCATGTTAGTAGATTCTGAACCATTGGGCATTGAAGAAGCTCTCAAGAAGAAAGAATGGCTGAATGCCATGAAAGAAGAACTTGAGGCAATAGAAAGGAATAAAACATGGAAATTGACTGAACTTCCAGATAAGAAAAAAGCCATCAGCGTCAGATGGGTTTTTAAGTTGAAACTTAACCAAGATGGTTCAATTGGCAAGCACAAAGCTAGACTAGTAGCTAGAAGTTTTCTTCAGAAACCTGGGCTAGATTACTTTGAGGTGTTTGTGTCTGTAGCTAGGCATGAAACAATCAGACTGGTGATTGCTTTAGCTGAAAATAGAAATTGGCCTTTGATGCATCTGGATGTGAAGTCTGCATTTCTGAACGGTCCATTACAGGAAGAAGTTTATGTGTCACAACCTCCTGGATTTGTGAAAAAGAATCAGGAATGGATGATATACAAGTTGAATAAAGCTCTGTATGAACTGAAGAAAGCGCCTAGAGCTTGGAATCTGAAAATTGATTCGTTTTTCAAGAAGCAGAAGTTTCAGAAATATGAGATGGAATATGGCGTTTATGTGCAACACTCTGATAACAATATGATTCTGGTGTGTCTCTATGTTGATGACATTTTGCTAACAGGAAGTTTCCCAGAAGATATAAATAAGTTCAAAGAAGTTATGATGAATGAGTTCGAGATAACAGATCTAGGAAAAATGACATATTTCCTAGGGATGGAGATTTTGTACTCGAAGAAGGGTATCATTCTGCATCAGTTGAAGTATGAACTAGAACTTCTAAAGAGATTTAAGCTGCAGAATTGCAAAGTTGCTGTGACACCATCAGAAACCAATCAAAAATTGGATTTTGACTTTGATGGTGATTCTGTTGATTCTACAACCTTTAAACAGTTGGTTGGTTCTCTAAGGTATTTAGGCAATATCAGACCTGACATTTGTTATGCAGTTGGATTGGTTAGCAGATTCATGAGTAATCCAAAGTGGTCTCATTTCCAAGTTGCTGTCAGAATTCTGAGATATATCAAAGGAACCCTGAAATATAGAGTGTTGTTTCCTCCTGAAAGAAAGACAGAATCATAATTAGTAAGTTATTCTGATTCTGACTGGTGTGGAGACAGAGTGGACAGAAGAAGTACTTCTGGATACTTGTTTAAATTTCTGGGAGGTCCCATTTCCTGGAGTTCCAAGAAATAGCCTGTCGTGGCTATGTCAACATGTGAAGCTGAGTATATCGCGGGTGTTGTAGCTGCTTGTCAGGCTGTTTGGCTTCTGAATCTCCTGCATGATCTGAAGGTTGAAGTTGAGGAACCTCTGAAGCTGATGATTGATAATAAATCTGCAATTGATCTTGCCAAGAATCCAATGCTACATGTAAGAAGCAAGCACATTGAGACGAAGTATCATTTCCTCAGATGTCAAGTGCTGAAAGGAGTGTTAAAAGTTCTGCACTGCAGCACTCAGAAACAACTAGCAGATCTTTTGACGAAGGCAGTTAAGACAGATCAATTTCTTCGTTTGAGAGATGAAATTGGTGTTGTTAGCTTCTGATAGAATATCTAAATTAAGGGATGGTATTGGAAATATAATTTAGTTAATGTCTATAATTCCCAATGCTTATTCTTTAATAGAGTCTTTTGGCATTTTCAAATTTTTAGTATAAATATGCTATTCTAGCTATCAATATTATACCTAATTCTATCTTCTCTATTTTATAATACAACAGTAGTCTTGTTATCATTTTTGTTCATTCTTCTTCTTCTACTTCATTACCTTGCACCAACACATATAACACAACAACAATGCAACAGTCTGTACATATCACATAGCATGCGGAGTGGGTGCGGGCTGATTAGATGGAAGTCGAAATGTTCAGCAAATGTAGTAGGACAATAAACATATATTAGTGTAAGTCAAATATCAGGTTGTAGGCAATTGTTAAGTTGATTTTGTAAACATAATAAAGTAGCCCAACATAAGATACTAATATGTTGTGTGTGGTCACATCAAGCTTTATGTTTAAGTAAAGTAATTAGTATAAATGAATATTATAATAATTTGTTTAGTCTTTTTTGATTTAAGTGAATATAATAGAAGTGGGTATAAGAGAAACAAAGGACATTGTTCTTTAGAAGCCATATTTTTAACCTTTTATAATCGAAACTGAGACTGGCTTGTCACATGATTTCGTTGACATCACTTTGAAGCAATACGTTAACTGGCAGAAAGTGTAAATTGCATTACATAGTGAAAACTATTATCTTAATTAATAAAAGATCAATAACTGTTACATGGCATTTTAACATTTTGGTTATGTAATCATTTTAAAATGTGAGGAGGTAAATGGTCACAGACAAATGTATTGTGGCAAATGTTTTAAACATCTAACAAAACATAGAAACTTATATAATGTATGCAACATGACTATATTTCAGGGATAAGCAGTTGGGGTCGGCCATTACAAAATAACTTACAAAATGATAAATCCGTAGATGCTACAAAGGCCATACCCTAATAATAAATGAAGGTCGTCAAGAAAGGCAGTTACAAAATAAGTTAAAAAGTAATAAATACAAATATGCCACATAAGCCAACAAAAAATCGGTTTATGCTCTTTCACTTTACTTCTCCATTTTGTTTGTAGGGGCAATTTCGAGAAGAGAACATTTTACTCGAGACACACCTTTGTGAGAGACACACCACTTGTCCATCTAAAACCTTAAGGTGATAGATGAGTGGGTTCTCTCATATATAAGTGCTCAATCTTCCCTTTTATAACCAATGTGAGACTTCTTCCTCACACTTGATTCTCAACATTGTTGAGTTTTTTTACTTTGATGGAGGATTGTTCTCCGTCAAATAAGTCCGTTGCTTGGAAAAGTTCATCAGAGACAGGGGTTGCTATCCTTTTGAAAGTATATGTTAGTGTTATGGGTTCAGAGAAAATCTTGGAAGTCATTTTGTGATCCTGCAAATGCATGAAAATTTGTAGTCAAACATAGATTGTAATGTATAAAAAAATAGACCATAGTCAAGCATAGTGTTATGAAATTGAGGCCTTTTTTAAATTACCTGAATAACATCCCATTCTTCGATGGACAAAGCCTCATCAACACTTTCAGTAATCTAAACAGTAGAAAAATGAGAAGTTTAACAATAAAACAGTAATGGTAAAAAAAGGGTAATTCTTAGTGAAATAAGTAGTTATCTATAAAGGTTTTGTTGTTGGAAGAAGTTCAGATAGAGTATTATGAAAATATTGGGAATAATATGATACAACATATAATACAACATATAAATTGTAACGGAAGGAAAAGTACAATTAGATGGAAATAATACCAAATATTGTCTCAATGAGATGAGCATTTGTTTGACGACAGTTTGATCACGAAAGACATAGACAACAATTGCATTATTTCAAGATGGTTGCCATTTGACTTTAAAATCCAGGGTCATCCCAATTAAAGAATCTAATGCCAATGGATATTCAAGGGGATATGTGATTCCATCCTAATAAACAATTTGGTGAGCAAAGAGTGAATATGTAAATAGAATGAATGTATTGATATAATGTTAAAGTTGTTTGCAAGCATATCAATCCACCTCAATCATTGTAGTGCGCATTTGAGCAACAGTAACTTCCAACAACTGTGTACACTCCCAATGCCATAAAACAAAAGTAGCGCGACATCCATCATTTATAGCATCAATAAGAATTTTATACATGTGGATGTAAATACGAAAGTGAAAGACAATTAAGTGTGAAAAAAGAGTAATTATGAGTGAATGAATACAATTTTGCAACCTGTAAATTCCAGTCTCAGTTTTGTGATCAGCATCACAAACATAAGGGTTTATCTCATTTAGCAATCATTGGACACTCATGGCATGCTTGGTAATATCAACCTTCTAGGGCAGCAATTATTTTGTTGATTGTTGCGATGGTAACACACTAAGTAGCCTGAAACACATTATTGTAGAAAAAATGTCTGTTATGGCCAGATAAACATGGTCATAGATGAATAGAATAAGTAAAGAGCCTCTTACAAATTTAATTTGGACAATTTCACTGAGAGGAATTAGTACAGTATTGTACATAAATTTGTCATATGGGATGAGTTGAGAACCACCAGATGCCTGAGTCCCTTGGGAAAGTGTCGTCATGCTTTGACTTGGTGTTTCACCCAAACGAAGTGATTGTATGCTAGGTAAATTTTTTGAAAATTATTTCAAAAATATGAATGTCAAGTAATGTTATTAGAAATAACAAAACACGACTATAGATAAGAAACTAAAACCTGCTCAAAAACTCTTTAATTTGAGGTAGATCATCAACATTGAAAGTGTTAAAAACATATAATGGATGTTTACCTGTATGAATGTGAAAATAATAAACATAAAGCAGGAGAAACAAATAATATGAATAAATGGACAAAGTTTAAAAAGAGATTAGTAGTTTGACCTTCCTTTTTCACAGAATCATATGTTTGTTCCAACGCAGCGGGAATTTCGCAGTGTATATCAGAATCCTGGAAATACAATACATGTGTATCAGAAGCATAACATATATCATAAAAGTTATCAGAAGTAATGAAAAACAGTTAACATACAAAATATGTGTATGAGAACAACAACATCTATAATATAAAAGAAAAATAATTTCATAAAACCAGACATGGATCATATAAGCAAATATCTATGATAAAACTGAAAATCATTCATAAAACCCAACATAAGTCTTAAACTTAACAAGAGAACAAACCAGGATACTCATACCTAAAAACCAGAATACCCATACATAAAAGAAATAGAAACCAACTCATACTTACTTCTTCATCAACCATAATCATTTCAAAGTGTTCCTTATTCCTTGAAACCACACTCCATTTGTGATGAATTCAAACAACTATTTTTCAGAACTCATTTCTTTCATTGATGTCTTTGACATTTTCATAAGGTCTTGTCATTTTGAAGTTGAACGACACCACAGCTGTGTTCAAAAAGTGTGGAGATCGTCTGACTATCAGAAGTTGACGGTGGGAGAAGAGGGAAGGTGAAGGTTTGGTTGAAGAATGAGGAATGTCAAGAGAGAGGCGGATTGAGATGAGAGAGAAGAGAGATTTGCGTGAGAAGCATAAGAGAAGTGAGAAGACAACTTTGTTCAGCAAAAGATAGTCTTGGGGAAGGGTGTCAACTGTTCACCCAAAAAGTGCATTTTGAATTCTAAATAGTACATATTTTGGAAGCATGTAGTTGTACTTGAATAACCAATAACAAATACACATTTGATAGTAAGTATGTTTGACATAGAATCAATAGTACAACTTAGTTGCAAAAAGTAATTTTTAGACACAAAATGCCTCTCATTTGATGAGGTGGAGGGCAAAGAGAAAATGTTGTTTGGTGTTTTCCAAAACATCTAACTTTCTTATATTATAGATTATAGTTTAAGTCTACTTACAAAATTAGTATTTTAAAATTATGAGAAAATGGTTGATGCACGAGTGTCAACCAATCACAACATGTATCCAAAATCACTCTTTTATTTTAAACTTTTTTTAATAACATGATAGAAGACTTGTTTTCTATTGGATGAGAGTGTAAAACTATTTTAAACGGTCACTGCACTACCTTTTAACTTTAAAATTATTATAGAGTTTAATGATAGTATATTACCAATGTACATAAATGTTATATAGATATTTAATTAAAATATTTTAAAATGTTAAATTACACAAATAATTTAAAATTTACAATCTAATTTGATAAGATACATAAATATTATTGGATTGACAGTAAAAAAATAATTTATACAATCAATACATATATTTTTTTATTTAATTTTGTTTTTTATATATATTTCTAGACTCAAAATATGTGTTGCGACATATTAGATTTCTCCTTTCTTTCTAAATGATTCTATATCAAAAATCATATGCCGTATTATTTAAATTATGCCGGTTAACTATTATATAATTCAAAAAATACAAAACAAAGTCAAATAAAATAACTTTAAAAACAATTTCATTAACAAGTTAAAATTGGTATCTATTGTTCTGTTGAACCAACTAGTTGAAACTCTGCAAATATATTCCATATAGTAGAATCATGGTTGCAACATCTCACTTCTTTTCAATACAATAAAAAACATATTTAAATCTAACAAGTCAGATTTTCTAACCACGGTAGCGACATGCGTGACAACCTCAACCACATTGTATGAGAAAACTAAAGAGTCTCTGACCAGTTCAAATTCTAATAACTCCCTAAGTTTGCTCATTCAAATATTCTCCTTCAACATATTTATCTAATTAAACTCAATCCTTCAAAGTTGTTGTGTACAATGAATGGATAATACCTCAGACGAGTGATTTGACCATGAAAATTAAACCATTACTTTCAGAAATTCAACCAGCTTGTTTGAATAAAGAATTGTAATTTGCTTGTCAACTCAGATTGGGTAGCCGATTAAATTAACGATATCGTTAAATAATGATTCAATCCTTATCACTATCACTAGTCCCTTTTCTACCTATTGATTTGTTACAGGTTAGAGGTTACTAGTAACATGTTTTTTGAGTGTTTGTTCGATTACTATTAATATGTTAAACATTGGGAAAAGTAGAGAGAATTCCACTCAGTATTTAAATACTTGCAATATGGACAGAAACAGTTAATTAACTTAAATTTACAACAATCAAATTGAATAAGAGCAACCGCATACATAGACACACAACCTCTTCACCCGAAACTTCAAAGCATTAGGTATATAGATCCATTTATTTATAAAGTGCACAATGATGACATCATTATCATGTCATGGACACTTCAACAAGATAGGTTACTTGATTAAATGGGTTATGATGGTCCATCTGCATTTGGTCAAAAGTATTGAATATGTAAATTTTTGTGTAGAAGCAGTATTCAATAGAGTCTGTATTAATTGAATTCAATAGAAAATCGAATATAGTAAGTAGTTGTTGAAGTTTGTAGTTGTCGAAGACGTGTACTTCGACGGAGTTGGACATAGCAATTGTTTTGTGTATTAGCTGAGTTAGTTAGAGTTTGTTTGATGAACAAGTAAACGCAGCTATAAATGGGGAGATACTATATTATTGTAAATAACAAGAAATTTAGAAATTGAGATTTGCAGTTTGCAAATAGAAAACAGAGAGTTACTCTACGGATTGCACAACTTCTTCTTTCTCCCTTATCTTTCTCCTAAAACCCTAATTTTCATCTTTCTTTCTTTCTCTTTTCTCTCTCAATTAGCTTCTCATAATTTGTGTGCGGCGGAATCATCTTGCAACCAATGTGTGATTGAATCACTCGAGTGAAGAGTGAAGAACAAGAGACGCAATCAATCAAAAAGATTGATTTTTGTTCATCAAGATTGATTCGGATTATCTCTAAAATTGAGGTCTAACTCCAACATATGATATCTAGAGCACTAGCTGTGATTTTTAGGAAGCATAACACGGTGAATCATCCAAACATACATTTTCCAGCAAATCTTCCAACCCTGAAAGATAAGAACGAGAATTGGTGTAAGCAAATGAAGGTTATCTTCTACTATCAACATTTTTTGGATCTTATGAAGAATGGAGTAACGGCAATTGGAAAAGATGCTATATATAACAAAAGGAAACATATAAATACTTGAGGAAGAAAGATTATAAAGTTCTCTTTATAATTCAACAATGCGTTGATCGAGACAACATTGAGAAATATGGTGATCCAGACAACTTTGAGAAGCATGGGACATCTTAGAAAAATTGTTTGGAGGAGTAAAGAAGGTGAAAGATGTAAGGTTATAAACTCATAAAATAACGTAGGAGGTACTCCAGATATAAGAAACTGAAAGTTTTTCTTCACTAGGGTTACAAATTTGGTGAATCAAATCAAGATGTGTGGAGAAGTGTGATAAGTGGAGATGCATAGTGTTTTCTAGCAAGTTTTTTCATCTATTTTATGTTTGTTTTCATTATTCAAGTTTTTTTATGCACTTTTGTGTTGTTTACTTTTTCTAAGTCAATAAGAAGTCGATGGAGCAAATAGGGACGGAAAAATAGAAGATCACATGAAAAGGAGCACTTCCAGTACAAAACTTATGAGGACAACACGGCATGATCATGTCCCATGACACTAGTCATGTTCCCCCTTCAAGTCTCCCTCCACATGTAAAACCCGAGGATAACACGACCAACCCGTGTTTCTTAACACGACCCGTATTGCCTAACACGGCCCGTGTCAACACCTCAGACAATTACGAATTCTTGACTTCTTGGCTAAGTTTGTAACCTTTTGGCATCTAAAACTTCCCAAACTTTCATTGTTAGTGATAAGTGGTAGTAATGTACAAAATTAGTGCCAATTATGGCTTGAATCACTATAAAAAAGGCTTATACATCAAGCAAAGGGAGATACATTTAAGGGTGGGACTTCGGCAGATCCATCACTTTCCACTAGAACTTCTTGCAATACATTGTTATTTTCAATTTAAGTATTTGATTTAAGCTTTGGTTATTTGAAATTTCCATAATTTTATTATTAATATTGCCTTCATCTTTACTTTACACTTTGTCATCACTTAACATAATTTATTTACTTTCTTCTCTTATAATGTTATTAAGCTTTACTAGTATTGTTACCCATCTCACCATGAGTGAGTAGTTTATTAGGGACTTGGATTATGTGAGTCCATTTTATGACGAATCTCTACTAAATATTGTGGGACCTTGTTTTGAAGGTAATATACCTTTAACCAAGACATCGTCTTTTGGTGATGATAATTACGAGGACAATTATAAAGACATTTGTTAAGACATCTATAAGGTCAATCATAAGGTCAACCATACAGACAAATGATGATAAGTTAAGCATAGTGCTTAAGCAATTAAAGATACAAACCCAAGTAATATGGTTTGATGAACTTGACTATTCAAAGAAGGAAAACAAATTGCATTATCTAAAGTCTTAAGTGATCTCAAGCAATGTTAACACAAAAGATAATATCTGGAAAAAGGTTGGTAGAAGGAGTTAATCTCCTAGGTTAGTAAATGAGTGATCTTATGTAAAAGAAAATGGGCTTTTTCGTAAAAGTATATGGCTATAAGCACACACGCACAATAAAACCTTATTTAAGTATATTTTAGTAAAGAGAAAACCTTTTCAAACATGTCTTGGAGTTGTGTCAGATGACTTAGGATCTATGGAAATAGCTAGAGGGAAATATTTGAGTTATCTAATCAATTAAAATTTTGGTCTAATCGATTAGAGAAAATCAAACTTACGCCCTAAGTTATTTAGATAGAGCCTTAATGATGTGCAACGTTAATATATCATAAACTTCCATTTTGGAAACATATAATCGATTATTTTTTGAAATCTAATTGATTAGCATTTTGGTTAGGAATTGTGTGATCAGTTCCTATTTAGGTCGAAGATTAGCCGATATTAAAATCTTCCTAGGTTTGATATTAGCCTGTTAAAGTCTCAAAGTTATGGTTTATCCCAATAAAACCAAGTTTGGTTGAAGATTAGCCTATATTAAAGTCTTCCTTGATTTGAGATTAGCATGTTAAAATCTCAAACGTTATTTGGTTATCCTGTTAAACCAAAATTGAGCTCGGATTTTTTGGAACTTGAAGACTAATCACTACAAGTTCCGTATTCGTGAAAAGGAGACTGATCATTTCAATCTGAAATTAAGAAGGGAGCTTGGTCACTTCGCTCTCAGTAATATTTTGGAGATAAGACACAAACGGTCATATCTATCGTCTTGTAATATTTTGGTTGAAGGACAACAATCATTTACTTCTATAAGGTTGTTATTGAGTATTTCTTACTAAAAGCTCTCGGGTATTATTGGAAACTCTCAAAACTGTTTCTTAGGAAGAGGAGTAGGCATATTTTTTTTACTGACCTATATAATTCTCTGTGCTCTTCTTCTTATTTTAACTTTTATTTTCTGTTTTTTATTTTCTGTTATTTTAACTTATAAAATATTTTTAAACTCTGAATTTACTTTTCAAAACCAAGTCTTTCCAAACCACACAATTCACCTCCCCTCTTATGTGTGAAGTCTCAAGTCCAACAAGTTGTATCAGAATCTAAATCTTGTTTAAGGACTAATCATCTCAAGAGGAAATGACTTCCAACACAAGATTCTTTTTAAATACACCACGACATTTTGAAAATAAAAATCTTTATATTTGACAAGCTAGATTCAAACTTTTTATTGAAAGCTTACATAGAAGTTTATGAAAAGCTATAGTTGATGGTCTGGTTTACCCTTCTCATCAAATTAATGATGAAGTAGTAGAAAAACCGTTTTCTTTTTTTATTTAAGAAGAAAAGATAAAGATAGATATAGATCTTAAAACTAAGAACTTAATAATAATGTCTTTGGATGATAGTGAACACTTCAATGTTTGTCATTGTAAAATCGCCAAGGATATTTGGGATACTCTGGAAAGGATATATGGATTTTCTCCATGTATCCAAGAAGAGAAGATGAACACACGAGGCAAAGAATATGTTAGCTCTAAATTTATCTCTAGATCTAGACATATAGGAAATTTTATTAGAAATTATTTTATTAACAAATATCTAAAAATCAAGAATTGGAGAATTAATCCAACTTTTAAATCTGTAGATAAGAACCTTCATGAATTTCAGGAAAATCAAGAAAGAAGGAAATCCCGGAGAAGATTAACGAGCTAATTCAACCACTCAAATATGAAAAAAAATCAAAACTGAAGAATCATCATCCTCGTCTTGCTCCTATCATACAACACTGATTCAATCCTTCGAAAGAACATACTCAATCATTGAAAGTTCAACAAAAGACGAAGGATCCTCTTGTTCAAAGAACGACAAAGAAGATGTTTTTTCAACATTAGAACAAAGAAGAGGAAAAGAGACATCGACTTTGGGGAGAAACATGAAAGAATCATCTTCAAACATAGAAGATAGAATATGCTCAAAAGCACACGACGAGGAAGATGCAATCTTGAGATCAGAAAAATGAATATCTCAAAAAAAGTAAGTATCTAGTATATAAATGCACTTACTGTAATAAAATTGGACACTTCAAATAATTTTTATTTAAATTGAAAAGATCTAAAGGTAATCACCTTAGATGATCTGTAACTAATGCACCTGATCCCAAGAAGATGATATGGGCACCAAAGGTGAAACCTTAAGTATTTTTGTAGGAATGCTTTGCAGCTTGAAGTTCAAAAAAGATTATTTAAAGAAGTTGTACAAAGCACCAGTATACTCTAGAAGTATACAGAGTTTGAAGTCTTTGATCCCGAGGATGAACAGTGATAACGAATGTCAATCGTTATGATCAAAGTAATATATTTTAAGAGCATCTCAAAATTAATGATCTCAAATGATCAATTGAATGAGTATGTCTGTAATGGACTTATCTATTATGTGGTTTTACTAACTCTTACATCCAATGATGTATGGATAAGGATACACTATATAGTGTCTTCCCTATAAGGGAAATATTTATCAAGAGTACTTGGTAAAGAGAGGTAAAATTATTTTAAGGTAGAAATAATAGAGAAAATTTGATTAACCCATTAAAACAATTATTTTATTTATATTCTCATTTAAATTGAAATATTTCTGATCTTACTGGTTGATCAGAACCTGTGAAGTGGCTGGAAGATGATCTGTAGTCAGGATGTGATGTCGAGGAGGAAAAAGGGGGTTGTACCTGCAAGTCACTCCGACGATCAAGTAAGAGTGGGAACAAGGAGATACAAGCAAAGTATTAGGTGGTGAATAGTGAATATTCGATCCCTGGTCCTCACAGGTGTAAGGGTTTATATAATGCCCCTGGCGTATGGCCATTGGTTCCTGATTTCACGCCTAGATATGCAGGTCTGTGAAATCAGGTAACTGCCAGGACTTGGTCAAACCGGGAAGATATTCCCGTAACTAGACGTTGGTTCCGAGGAGGGGGCCAGTTACAAGCATCTCTCTAGTCGGTTCCTGGTGGCCTGTACGACGTTGATGTTGGGCAGGTTGAGAGGATGCTCTTCGATCATCCTAGGCCGGTGTTGGCTTGGGAGGGAAAATTGTCGATATTGCCCGACAGATAGCAGACGGTTCAAGTCTTGGTCGTGCAGGTCGTACCAAAGGAAAGGTCTAGACTGGGCCCATTCAAGATGTCGGGCCAGTCTAAAACAGTAGCCCCCCCAAGTCATTGCTTCTGGGCACAGGAGTGATGACTTTAATACCTGCTCTTGGAATGGGATGTGCCTTATGGGGAAATCAGTGTTTCCTATTATGCCTTTATCGCATGGAGATGAGGAGTTGGTCGTTAGGACCCTCTAATTTGGAGAGGTAGCGTGTTTTGGGAAGTGTGCTAGCGAAGCGGCGCAATGGTGACCTAGGGGCTAGGGTGTGATGATGACGACCCTAGGGTTTCCCAGGACCGTGTCTTGCACGCATGAGTTGTTTTGGCTATAAATACGAGAGGAGAATGGCGTTTAGTGTTTTTTGTCTTCTCTCTCAACTGCTCGTATTAGCTTGACTGTCAGCCACTACCGTTCCTTGAGTTTTCTCGCTCGTAGCTGCTTACTTCCAGCCTTTCTTCTTCTATCAACTGGTAAGTTTTCAGTCTTCCATCATTGTTTATTTTCAGTAGTTCGTATTTTCACCATTTACTTTCTAGAGATGCATGCAATTAGGTTTTAGGATTTTATTTGCAAGGATGTCGTTGGAGAGTGTTGTCGGTAGACGGTGTTTCTAAAGTATAAAATCGTCGGAGCCTCCATGGGATCTCGAGGGAACTTCGTGGCGTGTCGCAGACGGCCCATTAGGAATTAGGGTTTTTATGTAACTTTTGCCCATTGAAGCGCCTCAACGAGGGTTCTGGTCGGGGTTACGATCCTCGTTTCCCAGCGCCCTTTTGCTTGATTACCGGTGGAAGGATGGTTCTGGCATTAATGTCGAGCTCATCGTTTTCCTCTGCTTTTCAGGTGCTATGGCTGACAACATCCGGGTCGATATCTCGAGAGAATCCATACAATCTTCGGGAAGTTCCTCAGTCGAGACGAGTAGCTCGTCGAGCATCCTGGAAATTTTCGGGGATGCGCAAAACCAATTGGAGTAGCAAACAGGGGAAGGCGTCATGGAGATGACTTCTGCCAGTCAAGGCTTTCTGTTTCCTCTTGGGGATGAGGAGTATCCTCAGGACTGGGCCGCGAACAATCCCTGGGACTGGCCTTCATATTTTTATGAGCACCGGGAGGATGTCTTTACAGATGTGTACACTCATGAGGACGGGAACCAAGGAGAATGATCTCTATACATCCCCGAGAAAGAGAGAAGAATCTGCTCGAAATATGACAGGAGGCAGAATCCTATGTATGACATAGTATTTCACGAGATGGGTCTTCACCTCCCCTTCTCTGATTTCAAGGTGGTTGTATTCAGGCACTTGCACGTGGCTCCCTCCTTACTGCATTCGAATGACATTGTGTTCATGGGAGTGTACAAAATATTTCGCGACCACTTGAAGATATGGGCCACTATTCTCTTGTTATTTTACTGCTTCCACCTTCAGAGGAGCAAGGTCGACAGAAAATGGGGATGGGTTTCTCTGAAGCAAGGCAACGGGAAGCTATTTAAAGCTTATTTGGAGTCTGTCCGCCACTTCAAAGATAAATACATTTTGATGCATCCTTCTTCGAGCAAGGCGATGTTGAACGTCTTCAGGATCGTGCCGGTGCAAAACAAGGATGGTACTCCCCGTCTTAACGAGCTAGGAGACCCCATTGTGAAATTGGTTTACAAGTTCTCGTTTCAATGGACGAGGAAACACTTTGATAGTGAATTAGGCTCCTATGTATGGAGGAAGTGAGAGCTCGGAGATGAGGAACTAGATATCTTTGCTGTCCTAACTGCATTCGTGGCTCAGATCCCTCGTGTCCAGCGAGTCGGCCAGGGAGGTAGGCCTGAGATCGAGAAAAAGGACCTTGAGGAAAAGGTGGCGGCCCTGACTGCCGAGATAACTCCTGCTGAATACGAGTCGGAGAATTCCAAAGATCCGAAGACTCGGGACGAGCTAGTTTCTCATTTTCAGTTGGTCGTGGACGACGCCCAGGCTGCTTCCGAGGGGAGTTTCGAAAAAGCCATAAATCAGATATGTGTGTTGAACCCCGTTGTTGAGCTCAACACCTCGATAATAAGGGTCAATTATTATGTGGCTGGCAGTCAGATTCTGGTCCCTGATTATCTCAAGGAGTTTGTCGCTCAGCAGACCGGGGGTCGCGCCCAACTGTCTCCCGTTGCTGAAGGGGAAGTTAAAGGATGATTGTTTTATGTTTATTTCAGCATGCGTGTCATATTTGTTGTATCTTTGTTTTTCCGAGATTTTGCCCGTTTATGTAATATTCACATATTAGCGGCCCAAGTGGTCGTTTTGTTTAATTTCCGGCCAATGGTCGTTTGCTTTGAATATTTGACTTGTGTTGTTTTCATGTTTTTTGACAAACGAGTCCATTTAGGATGTTTTTTATTTTCCTAAGAGTTTATAGCGCAAATTTTCTTGTTAGGTATGTTCGTCAATGTGGGGAAACTGATCAAATGACCAAGGTAGATATCGGGCATGGGTAGGAACCCAGGTCTCGTTTCGAGGGACCCAAGTCGGGCGTTCTAACATCGTGGCACAAGGACTATGGAGCTTGGTTAAGTTATCCATGTCGGCCTGAAGGCGCGCTCGTCATAGGAGCGGAGCCTCGCCCCCTCGGAATACTTTGGGTGCTATGCTTGTGTCTAGGCATGCACGCGTGGTCAGACGTGGGTGAGTTTGTTTAATCGACCAAACTCACCGACTTCTCAGTGTCTTTAACTATAATATTGTTTTAGCTTTTCAACATTCCATGATCGAATGAGTTGTTCCCCTTGTAAGTTTTCCAAGTAATACGCTTCAGTCCCCGTTTTCGCATAGACGCGATAAGGACCTTCCTAGTTCCCTGTGAGCTTGCCCTTGGGAGATTCTTTGTGATTTCTCTTTAAGACAAGGCTTCCTACCTCGAGCTCTCGTCGTATGACCTTGGCGTCGTATCGCATGGTTATTTTATGTTTAAGTGAGGCCTCTTGTAGGGCCGCTCCTGTTCTGATTTCTTCCACCAGATCCAGTTCTTCTCAAAGGGCAGCGTCGTTCGTCTCCTTATCGGGAGGTGCCTCGGTTCTCCTGGAAGGTTCCTCTATCTCCACGAGAATGAAGGCCGCTGTTCCGTAAGCTAGTCGGAAAGGGGTCTCCCCGGCTAATGAATGTGCGGTTGTTCGGTATCCCTAAAGTACACGTGTAACCTCGTGACCCACCTCTTCTTGGTTTTGTTTAATCTTAGCTTGAGGCCCCTGAGTATTACTATGTTCACATACTCGGCTTGGTCGTTCGTCTGGGGATGCTCGACAAAGGCGAAGTGTTGGGTGGTGTCTAGTTTGGCGATGAATTCCTGAAAGGCGTGGTCCATGAACTGGGTCCCGTTGTCGGTGACTATCACTTGCAGGATGCCAAACCGAGCGAGGATATTTATTTTATAGAAGTGAAGTACATTTTGGACAGTGATTTTTTCCAAAGCTTTGACTTCTATCCATTTGGTGAAGTAGTCGACCGCTATGATTAGATGTTTTTTCTGATTGGTTACGGCCATAAATGGACCGAGGAGATTCAGTCCCCACCAGGCGAAGGGCCAGGGAGAGGAGAGGGATTTAAGCTCTTTAGGTGTAGCTAAATGCATGTCTCCGTGCCGTTGGAATTTATCGCATTTCTTCATGTGCTCTTTTGCATCATGATGCATGGTGGGCCAGTAATATCCTGCCCGCAAGGCTTTTCTCACGAGGGATCTCCCGCGTAGATGTTGGCCACCGACACCCTCATGGATTTCGAGCAAGACACGCTCTGCCCTGCTTCAGTCACATTTGAGAAGTGGAATGGAAAATCCTCTTCTGTAAAGTTTTCCCTCGCCCAAGATGTACGAGCAAGCTCTCTTCCTGACCACGGCCGCTTCTTTCGGGTTGTCGGGGAGTTTCTCCTTAGTGAGGTAATCGTGTATGGGGGTCATCCAGCAATTGATGTCCCCGATGGCGTACACTTCTAAGGTAGAGCATGACTTTTTGGTGCTCGGTCGAGGAAGTATTTCCTGTATCACTAATTTATTCCTTCCTTTTCTCCTCGTGCTCGCCAACTTAGACAAGATATCTGCACGGGAGTTATGCTCACGGGGAACATGTTGTATGTCCACAAATTTAAATTTCTTTTTCCTCTCCTGGACCAGGGCCCAATATTCAGCGAGTTGGTTGTTTTTGATCTGATATTCACCTCAGACTTGAGAGGCGACCCACTAAGAGTCAGTGAAGATTTTTGCTCCCTCGGCTCCCAGATCTCCGGCCAGTCGCAAACCTGCAAGGAACGCCTTGTATTCGGTCTGATTGTTGGAGGTTGGAAAGGATAAGGCGAGGGAGACCTCGATTAGGGCCTCTTCCTTGTTTCCAATATAATGCCTATGCCGCTTCCGGTCAAACTGGAGGCACCGTTGATGAAGATCGTCTAACAACATGATCCGTCGGGATCTGCGGGCGAAGTTATTTCAGCTACAAAGTCGGCCAAGGCTTGGGCCTTAAGGGCTTTTTGGCTCTCATATTGGATATCAAATTCAGAGAGCTCCAAGGACCATTTTAACATTCTGCCGGCCATGTCTGGTATTCTGAGCAGTTGTTTTATTGGTTGATGTGTCCGGACCACTATGGTGTGGGTCAGGAATTAGTGGTTAGGTCTCTTTGCTGCGTTAACAAGGGCTAGAGCTACTTTTTCAATTTGTTGATATCTTGCCTCTGGGCCCTGCAGGTCCTTGCTCGTGAGGTAAATTAGTCTTTGTCCTTCTAGAGTTTCTCTTATCAGTGTCGCGCTTATTGCCTCAGAGGCGAAGACCAAATAGAGGTAGAGGGCCTCGTCTTTCTCAGGCCGAGAAAGAACGGGCATCTGTGATAGTGCTTGTTTCAAATGAACGAGAGCCACTTCGTATCCGGGCATCCACTCGAAGGTGGCTTCCTTGCGCAGGAGTTTGAACAAGGGGAGCGCGTGCTGAGCAGACTTTTCCACGAATCGAGAGAGAGAAGTGAGCATGTTGTTCAATATCTGGATGGACTTTTTCGAGGTGGGCGTCAAAAATTTGGAAAATGCCCGACATTTGTTGGGGTTTTCCTCAATGCCTCATTCGGTTAGATAGAATCCGAGGAACTTTCCTGCCCGTATGCCAGAGGTACATTTTTCTGGGTTAAATCGCATCTGGCACTTTCGAGCTTGTTCAAACACTTTCTTTAAGTTGGCGGCATGGTCGAGTTCCTCGGTGGACTTGAAGATCATGTTGTCCATATAGACTTCGAGCATGTTGCCTATCTCGTTGTTAAAAACTTTGTTCCTCATGCGTTGATATATAGCACCCACATTTTTCAGGCCGAAGGGTATTACATTGTAGTAATAGTTGCCCGACTCGGTTATGAAAGTGGTGTATTTTTTGTCTATTTTCGCCATTGGGATCTGGTTATAACCAGAGTTTGCATCCATGAATGATAGAAATTTGAAACTGGTCGAGTTGTTGACCAGTTTTTCAATATTGGGGAGGGGATAAGCATCTTTCAGGAAAGCCCAATTGAGATCCGTATAATCAATACACATGCACTATTTTCCATTATATTTTTTCACAAGAACTACATTTGAGAGCCAGGTTGTGTACTGGACTTCAGAAATAAAATGTGCCTCTAAGAGGTCTTTTACAGCTAGTTCTACAACCTTTGATTTCTCGAATGACTGCTTTCTTCTTCTCTACGCGACCGCCTTGAGGGCATGATCTAAAGTCAAGTGATGGCATGCAACTTATGGATCTAAATCGGGAATCTCGGTCGCACTCTAGGCGAAAAAATCAACATTCTCCCTTAGGAAAGCTTTGAGTTACCTTTTTGCCAGGTCGGGGAGGTCCGCTCCAATCTTCACTCCTCTGGTGGGGTCTTCTCCAAGGGGAACTAGCTCAAATTCACCGTCTGGGATAGGTCGTGCATGACTCAAGAGTTCGTCGTGAACAATAGAGGGGGTCGAAGTTTCTTCTTCGACCATAGGCTTATTTCCCTTTCTTATTTGCTCGACACGGTCTTCCTTAGAAAAGCGATTGTCGAGGTCAATGGTATCAATGCTCGGAAGAGGCTTGAATTCCTCGGAGCTGGAGGTAAGTGTGGCTCTAGTGGTCATTCGAGGTTGAACGCTGATGGAATTGAGGCCCTTGGCTAAAGCTTTGAAACACCTTCTTGTCGCTTGGATGTTCCCGTGAAGGGTGGCGACCAAGCATTCGGCGGTGTAGTACTTCATCTTGAGATGCACGCTAGAGGGAACCGCGATGAGTTTGGCGAGAGTGGGTCTCCCAAAGATGCACTGATAGAGAGACAAGCAATCTACCACCAATAATTGGGTCTTGATGACTCTGTCCATTACCCCTCTCCCGAAGGTGGCGATCAACTAGACATATTCCCAAGGTTTTGTGTTGGCTCCATTGAAGCCCTGGAGATATGATCCCACGTAAGGGGTCAGATGGCTCTCATCCAGCTGTAAAGTGGTAAACAGTTGGGCGTACATGATGTCCACCGAGCTGCCTTGGTCAACCAGTATATGGCGCACGTCGAAATTTGCCATGCGAGCTCTCATGAGTAGTGGAATGGTCAAATTCGGGGATCCACCCGACGATTCCTCCCTATAGAAGGCGAGGGGATGAGATCCTCCTTGGAATTTATCGAACGTGGCGTCCATATCTGAGTTGGCTTCGATGAGCTGGTCGAATCTCCTTCTCATCGACCCAATTATGTGCATGTTGAATCCTCTATCGGAGATGACTATGGTTGCGGGGAAAGATTCCCAAGGACTGTGGGAGGAGAAGTATATGGGGATGTTCTCCCTGTCCAGATAATAGAAATGTTTCACCCGTGAGATACTCATGGCGACCGGAATGGTGTCGATATCGGGGGACTTCTTCCCTTCCTCGACATTTTTGGCTTCTGGTGATTCCTCGCGGGCACCCTCCTTCTTTTTATACTGCTTGAGGTTCCCGTCTCTAATCAGTATCATGATTGCATCCTTGAGATGAATGCAATCTTTTGTATTATGCTCGTGACTCTTTTGGAACCTATAATATTTTATCTCGTAGGTTCCCGGTTTAGACGATTTTTCTCGGGGGAAGTGCACCCCGGGTTGCTTAAATTCAGAATTGGCGCATTCAGAAAGAATACACTCCCTTGATGTGGTTAGAGGGGTGTAGTCGTGGAAACGACCGGCTGGCCCCTTGTAGTCTTTGGAATCGCGGGACTTGTCTTCCCGTTTCTTCTCTCCCCGATGGGATGTCGAGTTCTCGTCGTTCTTTGAGGATTTGGCACTCTCTCTGTCGCGATTCCCTAGAAATTTTGACCTCCTCCTTCTCCTCATATTGTATGTACGTCTGGGCTTTCAGGAGGAGGAAGTCGAGCATGGCCGGTGTCTCAATGCCGACAGCTTTGGCTCGCACTCAAGGAGACACTTCTTCATATTATCGATCATTGAGACCTGGACTGCTTCCTTGTTGAAACGTTCAATATACGGCCGCAGAGACTCATCCCTACCCTGGATAATTGCTTCGAGCGAAGCCTCCAATTTTGGGTGTCGACGGGAGGCGGTGAAATGCCTCGAAAATATCCTCCTAAGCTACTTCCATAAGGTGATGGATTCGTCAGGGAGACTCTTGTACCATTGCATCGCCCCCTTCCTGAGAGTGGTTGGGAAGAGTCTGCATTTGATGACCCCTCTAACCCCTCGGTAGTCGAGGAGGGCATCGATATTGTCGATGTGCTCGTCAGGGTCCGTTATTCCATCATAGGTTCCCGTTGTGAAATTGGTTTACAATTTCCCGTTTTAATGGACGAGGAAGCACTTTGATAGTGAATTGGGCTCCTATGTATGGAGGAAGTGAGAGCTCGGAGACGAGGAACTAGAGAGCTTCATTATCCTAACTGCGTTTGTGGCACAGATCCCTCGCGTCCAGCGAGTTGGCCAGGGAGGTAGGCATGCGATCGAGAAAAAGGACCTTGAGGAAAAGGTGGCGGCCCTGACTTCCGAGATTACGCCCGCTGAATACGAGTCGGAGGATACCAAAAATATGAATACTCGGGCCGAGCTAGTTGCTCGTTTTCAGTTGGTTGTGGATGACGCTTAGGCTGCTTCTGAGGGGAGTTTCGAAAAAGCTGTAAATTAGATACGTGTGTTGAACCCCAGTGTTGAGCTCAACACCTTGGTAATGAGGGTCAATTATTACGTGGCTGGAGGTCAGTTTCTGGTCCCTGATTATCTCAAGGAGTTTATCGCTCAGCCGATCGGGGGTCCTGCCCAACTGTTGCTCGTTGCTGAAGGGGAAGTGGAAGGATGGTTGTTTTATGTTTATTTCAGAATGCGTGTCGTATTTGTTGTATCTCTGTTTTTCCGAGATTTTTCCTGTTTATGTAATATTCACACATTAGCGGCCCAAGTGTTCGTTTTGTTTAATTTTCGACCAATGGTCGTTTGCTTTGAATATTTGACTTGGGTTGTTTTCATGTTTGTTGACTGATCAAACGACCAAGGTAGATATCGGGCATGGGCCGGAACCCAGGTCTCGTTTCGAGGGACCCGGGTTTGGCAGCGTGAACTTCGCATCGCGAGTCGGGCGTTATACCATCGTGGCACAAGGACTATGGAGCTTAGTTGAGTTATCCATGTCGGCCTGAAGGCGCGCTCGTCATAGGAGCGAAGCCTCGCCCCCTCGGAATACTTTGGGTGCTATGCTCTTGCCTAGGCATGCACGCATGGTCAGACGTGGGTGAGTTTGTTTTATCAACCAAACTCACCGACTTCTCAGTGTCTTTAACTGTAATATTGTTTTAGCTTTTTAGTGTTTCATGATCGAACGAGTTATTCCCCTTGTAAGTTTTCTAAGTAATACGCTTCAGTCCCCGTTTTCGCGTAGGCACGATAAGGACCTTCCTAGTTCCCTGCGAGCTTTCCCTCGGGAGATTCTTTGCGATTTCTCTTTAAGACAAGGCTTCCTACCTCGAACTCTTGTCGTATGACCTTGGCATCGTATCACATGGTTATTTTTTGTTTAAGTGAGGCCTCTTGTAGGGCTGCTCCTGTTCTGATTTCTTCCACCAGATCCAGTTCTTCTCAAAGGGAAGCGTCGTTCGTCTCCTCATCAGGAGGTGCCTCGATTCTCCTGGAAGGTTCCTCGATCTCCACGAGAATGACGGCCTCCATTTTGTAAGCTAGTCGAAAAGGGGTCTCCCGGGATAACGAATGTGCGGTTGTTTGGTATCCCTAAAGTACACCGTGTATCCCCGTGACCCACCTCTTCTTGGTTTCGTTTAATCTTCGCTTGAGGCCCATGAGTATTACTCTGTTCACATACTCAGCTTGGTCGTTCATATGGGGATGCTCGACAGAGGCGAAGTGTTGGGTGGTGTCTAGTTTGGCGATGAATTCCTGAAAGGCGTGGTCCATGAACTGGGTCCCGTTGTCAGTGACTATCACTTGCGGGATTCCAAACTGAGCGAGGATATTTCTTTTATAGAAGTGAAGTACATTTTGGACGGTGATTATTGCCAAAGCTTTGACTTCTATCTATTCGGTGAAGTAGTTGACCGCTATGATTAGATGTTTGTTCTGATTGGTTCCGACCACAAATGGATCGAGGAGATTCAGTCCCCACCAGGCGAAGGGCCAGGGAGAGGAGAGGGATTTAAGCTCGTTAGGTGTAGCTAAATGCATGTCTCCATGCCGCTGGAATTTATCGCATTTCTTCATGTGCTATTTTGCATCATGATACATGGTGGGCCAGTAATATCCTGCATAAGTTAACTCACTCGCTTGTTCATCATGTAATGATTGTGTGCATTTGTGTTGTTCATCATGAAATTATGATCCTAATGGTGTTTGACATATCAGTTGGTACCAATGGTTTTATGTTTTGAAAAAGTCATTAGTGTATCAAAATGTATACTCATTTGAGGGGATTTTATTAACTATTGGTTAGGCAAGACCAAGTTTAATCTAAGGTTAGGCTAGGTTCATTCTTGTTGTGTAGGTTTTGAGCTTCATGGAAACCCAGTTTCATTGAATGTAACATCTTTATATATGAATAGCGTGCCTTCAGGACTAAGACATTTATGACCTTTGTGAGTTGGTGACACTCTCAAATATATGTATTGAGTTTTTCTAAACACCATATTGTGTTTATTATATGGCCTGAGATATGGGAAGCATTCACAACAATAAAATTTTAATAGTATAATAGTTAGGTTGCTGGTTAAGCAGTGCTAAGGAGAGATGTAATTTTATAGAGCCTTAGTGGGACAACTGTTAATGAAATACATTGCAGTGGTGAAACTATTATTCCAATACTTGATATGAATTAAGGCATGTGTAAGTAAGATGAACCTCATCTCAACAATCTATCTATGCGTCCTCTCCATAGCTCCATTCTGATGAGAGGTGTGTAGACATGTATGAAGGTGAGAAAAACACAAGAAGGGGGTTGAATTATGTTGACTTTTTCTTCTTTTTCTCTTAAAGATCTGTTATTAAATTCTGATTATAATGTTTAGAATCTGATTTAGAGTCTGGTGAATAGTAGTAGAATATTGTTGAATAAAAATAAATAAGAGAGATACACAACACATAAGCAGTTATCCTGGTTCCTCCTACAAATCAGGAGTAGTCCAATCCCCTTGTGCTTCCAAGGGATTTCCACTATAACAAAATCTGATTACAAGTTGCTCTATCACACAAACAAGAGACTTCCAATTCCCAAACACACAAGTAAGGGACTTAACTGCTCAAGCACACAAGCAAGATACTTCTAATTGCTCAAACACACAGGCATAAGACTTCCAAATGCTTAAGCACGCAGGCAAGAGACTTTCAATTGCTCAAGCACACAGGTAAGGTACTTCACTGCTCAAGCACATAAGCGAGAGACTTATAGTAATCTATCTAACAGATAAATGATAGTGATAGAATGATAATTAAATTTGGTATACAATCAGAGGTGTAAACATAATACAACATAGAAAACTCTAAGACTTAAGAACTTCTAAGAATGTACAATTTATAAGAAGTTCTAAGTTATCTTGTTCTCTTTGTTTTGATAGGGTAACTTCCTTTTTCTTGTCAAGGTGTAGAGTTGTGTGTTTATCCAAATCGTCAGTTCCTTTTATAGAGTTCCAGAAAGAGTCGCTACTGAGAACTTCAAGCATAAGAGAGTCTTTGAGAGAAGCATCAACAGATTTGTTACAAACCTTCTTGATATGGTTAATTATGTTGCAAACCCTTTTGAAACTCTTTTTCTATAAAAGGAATTATCAGTTGTAAATCTTCAGGCTTCTACAACTTTCTACTAAGTCTTCACGTGACTAGAACATGACAAGTTGACCTTAGAGTCTGATAGCGAGCGACCTTTTAGAAATTCCTTAGTTTTTAATCTTTGACTGAGTTTAGGTTCTGGTCCTTCAGAGTCTGAGTCTTAGCTTTTGATCTTTTAGACGCAGACTCTTTAGAGGTTGGCTTGATCTTCAGAAGCTGGCTTGATCAGAGTCTGGAGACTTCAAGTTCTGACCATCAAAAGACGACTTGATTAGAAGTTGATTCTTTCGAGTCTGACTTCAGAATCATCCTCTTAAGAGGTTATCTTTGAATGTTCAATGCAAATTTAGAATTGAATTTCAATCAGTATATTAATCTTTTCACCTATACACGTGAACACACATTAGTCTACTCAATTGTTCTTTAAATACCCTTTTAATCATAAAAACTAAGGAATATGGTATAAACCAATTTGTTCCAACAATGTCAGCACGTCCATGATTCCTTGATCGTCAAGAAACCTTGTGAATGGTCTAAAATTTCCTCTAAAATATGATTGCCCTGATTTGATTTTGGCAATGAATTGTATCATTACTACAAAACGCACAAGCAACAACGCCCAATTTAACACGGTTCTTCCAACACCGTGGTGATATCTCTAAACCCAAGCGCTAACATTTAATTTTTATTTTTATTAAATATTGTTAACATATAATAACGGTTGCAGCCATAACCGTGGTTATAGAATCCATGCTTCTTGGGTTCGAAACTCAGTTCCCTCAAATATATTATTCATTTAATGTTAAGGCGTGTATTTTCTATTTTATTTATTTTTATATATAAAATAAAGGGTTACGACTACGGTTGGAAATGTCAACCGTTGTGAGTATATTTATATATAATTCTTGATCTTTCACAGTAGCATCGTATCTATTACAATAAAACCCCTAGAACCCATTTTTTTCTCTTCTTCTTCATCATTAGCATTTATATTCTACAGTATAATCGTCAATCTTGTTCTTCTTACATAAAGGTATTCTTCTTTTTCTTTATTCTCTCATTTTCGTGTATGTTGTTGTTATGTTTCACTTGGTTTTCCTATGAATTTCTTCTTGTTAGATAGTTTATGGCTCTTTTATTGTTGTATGTTGTTCTATGTTGTTGTTGCATGTTCTGTTATTGACAAATAAGTTTCGGTTTCATATATTGATAATTATTGTGGTGTTTGTAGGACTCAAGAAAAGTGAATGAAGAAACAACAAAAGCAGCAACTTCATCTAGTTTTAGAAGCTATGAAAATAAATACAAGAAATTTGAAGCTATTGTGTTAATTTCATCCACCTTATATTTTGTTCATTGCTTCAAAAACTAGATGAACCTCACATGGTGATGATGATGGTTGTAGCAATCGTAAAGTATGAGTTAATAAATGGTTTTTCATGTGCAGATAGCAAGTGTTTAAATTTCTTTACTTATCACTTAAAGCTTCAAGAAATGGTTAGTTGTTTAGTTCTCCCAATCTATGTAAATTAATTCGACGCTTTTGTTGATAAATGTTGTTAGTGAGTTTTTTATATTATATGTGATTGCTTATTTCACTAACCCCTCATTGAAGTTGCATTCATTTAAAAAGATTTTTAAGTTAGTAGTTTAAAAAATTAAATTATTCTTGAAAATTAACTTATACGATCCAATACTTTTTCGAATTGCATACATCTTGTAAATCATAATTTCCTCTTTAGTGTGTAGAATTTCATTCAATGTCATTAATTATTCAAAATAATGTTTATAAATGGATGTCAGTCTAGATCTTTCACACAAAATTTGATGTTTTAAAAATAAATTAGAAAAGAAGAGGAAATCAAATTTTATATGAAAGACTCAGACTGACATCAATTTATCAATATTACTTTGAAAATTTTGGGATTGAATCAAATCCTATAGGCTAAAAGAGGAAATCATGATTTACATGATGGTTGTAATGTGAAAAATATTGGATCTCTTAAGTTGTTTTTCAAGAATAACCTAATTTTTATGATTATTGTCTCAAAAATCTATTTGAATGGTTGTATATGGTTAATGAAGGGCAAGGAAAAACAAGCAATCTCATATTTTATAATAAACTCTTACATATATCACAATGGTTGAAATGTTTAACCGTGGTGAAATGCTATTTTTATTCTCTTTAATTTGGTTGTAGCTGGGTATCAAACACATGCCACTAAAATTATTACAACGGTTGTTTACATCAATCATTGTGATAGAAATTTTACCACAACGGTCACTGGACCGTGATTGTAAGTGTCACATATACAACCATATTCTACACAACAACACCTGGACCCATGTGGTTATATGTGTTTTCCAACCATTGTTAAATTAGTTTTTCATAATAGTGTATGGTCACATAGCTCTGAAATAGCTTGAATGCAACAAGTGCATCACTCTTGTTCTTAAGCACAGCCACACACACATATAATCATTATACACAAGTTTAAATAAAGTAGTATATTTGCTAGTGGACAATGGAGAAAAGAGCCTGTGTGATTTACCAAGGAACCATGCATTGCAAAAACTATGTGTCTCTTTATTATTTAATGAAATATTACACATTTGAAAGATCATATATATGGCCCTAGGATTGGCATAACTTAGCCTGGTATGCGAAATAAACATTTTATTTGCAGCTAAGGAGGTAACACTTGACATTATTTGGTGTCTTATTTGTACAATTGTAGTATGGAAAACTGGATGCAAGGCTTTTAACTTGTGAATCAAATAATTTTTTAGAGATTCCTAGAGCACATTGTTGAAGCAATATAGCCCACTCTCGTCTATAAACCCTTCAACCAACACCTGATTAGAAGCCTGGTAATTAATAAAGAAATGGTTAGAGTGAAATTAAAAATAAACACAATTATCCTTAGAAATATTAGACACAAATATGAGATACCTAATAATGTTAGGAACATGCAAAAATTAGCTCGTTTAAGCATAAAACTTAATTCAAGATTGGACAGTGTGATACGGTGGGAGAACTGACTTGAGAGTTTTGCGTTTGATCACAAATGTTGCGGTTAGCAAGAGTCGCCACCGACTTTTATTTTATCCAAAAGGAAAGGTGAAAAATCACAGGAAAGACCTTTGAGATTATTATTCGGGGGGTATATTATGAAAAGGGAAGGTATTAGCACCCTTTTCATCCATGGTTTTCCATGGGCTCCTAGTTACTTGCTAGATCACTTGCTTTTTGTTTGAAATTATGCTTTGTATGGTTTTTGAAAGTATTTTGTAAAGAGGCCATTGTTTAGGCAAACTTTGTAATGATTATCATTCGTAAGAATGTATACAAATATGTTGATCTTTTGAAAATGTTTTCAAGTTTGTAAGATGTTTTGAAAGTGTAGGTGTTTGTTTTGAAAAAAGCAAGGATGTTTTGTTTTGAAAGTGAGCAAGTAACTAGGGGCATTCTACCTACTCAAAAGTCGTTCATGTTCATTTCCTCTTTCCTTTGACATTGTTATCTTACCATTTATTTGGTAAGTAACCCTATCTTTGGATGTAAATGGGACGGGCGTGGGTCATCGTATAACCATGATTAGAAATGTTGCAAGGTATCTTAGCATTTTTATTTAGGGACTAAGATCATTTTGAAAAGGCAACATAGATAGCGTCATCGATGAACTATGATCTTGTATTTTGGCTTGTTTTTGCTAAGACACCTTACATGCATAATATGGTCATTTTGTATAAGGCAACCAAGTGGAATAACCCTAGGGGTGCTTGTGTGCAAGTGTGTTGTTTTCATGCTTATTTTTGTCTTGAATTAGGGTTTTCTAAGTGTTGATTTATTTCTTTTCATACAAACCCTAATTACTAGCATGTTATATAAAAGCGATAAATTGCAAAATTTAAAGTTACTACGCCATTACAACATTTGTGGGGAGGGCGTGTACAATTTGTAAATGGGGATTGCAAGAATTTAAACTTAATTAGTCTATTACAACCATATTGAATTGTTATAAAATATACAAGGAATGAAATAAATACAAAGTATAAAAATGAATAAATGTACAAGGATACAAAATGTAAAGAAAATGAATTTTGTTTGATTTTTCATGAAAAAAAGGATTTTGTCGTAACCTAAAATAAAGAAAATAATTAATTAAGTTTTAATTTATTAAGAAAAGATTTTAAATGAAAGCCTAGTTCTATTAATTAATTAAAATAAAATAAATTTAAGAAAAGTATTTTTGGTATTTTTATCTTAAAAAATATTTATAGCATTATAAAATATTTTCTTGGCCTTTTTTAATATTAAAAATAATGTATTTTCAATGGTGTGAAAAATAAATAAATAAAAACATAATATTAATTAATTTTACAAGATTTAGTTAATAAAATAAATAAAGTATAATAAATAAAAATATTTTTTGTGGAAAAATAAAATAAAATAAGTCAAGATATAAATATATATTTTTTGTATTTTTTATGATTTTTAGTATTTAGAAAATATGTTTAAAAATGAAATAAATAAAATAATTAAAAATAAATAAACTTGGGCCAGGGGGTGCCAAGAGCCTCCAAGGGGGTTAGTCAGCTAGTAAAAACAAAAATAAAGACAGGCCCAAAGGGCCCAGCGCCTGCCAAAAACACAAAATTAGACAAGTAAAAAATATGAAAAAATGAAAAGGGTACCACTGGGGCTCGAACCCAGGTCCCATAGGTTACAGGCGCGCGCTTCTACCACTGGGGTGGCTATACATCCGTTAATACAAATAAAACAATAAATATGTAAGGCAAAACGCCCCCTGAAGACTTCATCTTCAACCTCCAAAAATGAAAACTATAAACATGAAACTTGTAGCAAATTTTCTCACGATTCCAGAAATGTAAAGTATTAAAACTATAGATCAAAGATAAGCAAGAATTTTAATGGCCCTAATTTGAATCCTAAAAATTTCAGAAATTTCAGTTTCAAAATTCTCTAAGATCAAGCAAAATTAATGGAAACTAAGGGCATGGTTAGCTTCAGGGAAATGATTTCTACATGTTTTATTCACAAATAAACTATTGATGATGCTTGTATGAAGAGTTCCAAGTTGAGAAAACTTACCTCAAAACTGGAAATCGTGTTTGGAGTTTGAGCTTGTTTCAAGTGATGGTGATGATCAGGTTAGCTTCCTTGAGGTCCTAGGAAGCTAAAGCAATGATTAGCTTGAACAATGGATGGCTGAAATGGCCTAGAGAAGTCAAGTTGCAGACTCTATTTTTTGGTTATGGAAGTTATGGTAAATGGTGTTACATTTTTGGAATAAGGATAGGGATAAGTTGTATTTGATGTAAGGAAGCTTTAAAAACTAAAAGGCCAAGAAACGCACGAGGGAAATGTGAGTTTTATGTTCAAGGTCAGAAACTGTGCAACAATGGAGTTTTTAGGCAATTTCTGATTTGAGAAAGTTTTTGTGTGTTTCAGGGTGCTCAAGCTCGTGTTCTAGCTCACAAATAGTGACTCTATTTATAAGCAACAAGTTTGAAATGCTCTAGTTGATCAGAATTCAAATTTACATGTTTATGCATAACATGTGATTTTTTTTGAGAAATTCAAGTTTCCATGCCATGTACTTGATTCATAGAGTTGTTAACCACTTTAAACATAATGCTTCTGAATTTGTGGATGGAGTGTAATCAAGAAAAACAAGTTGGGAGCTCAAGAAGCTGACTTTGTGCATAAAGCTTGCTTTACAAGAATGGATATGTTACTTTCTCCCTAAAATGGCAAATTGATTTGGACAAAGCTTGAAACACTTGGATAAGGGCATAATCAGTTGTGTAAACCATTAATTATGGAGTGAAAAACAAGTTTGATTCCTTCAAAGTGAGGATTATGCAGCATGGCTATGGATTTGGTTCATGTGTTCATAAAAAATGACTTGTAATTCAAGTGACAAAACCCTAACTTCATCTCTTCGATTCTCCCTACTCAAGAATGATCTCAAGGAGTTCTTCGACATTTTAGAAAGCTTGAAGTGTGCTCTAAAACCCATATTTTAATTGATTTTGAATATTCCCCTTGGAACTATATGAAAAATTTCCATGAAGTTGGGTCAAAATCCTGACCAAATTAGGTCAAAATTTCACTAAGTGTTTAGTTTCATGACCCTATGTTCATAAAATTATAACTTGAGATCCAAGCATTTTTGGAAGAAGTTGTGTGAAGAAAAGTTGTAGATTTCATGGATATATACAACTTTAATGTTGGTAGTTTCTCTTGAATCATCTTGCATCATGGTGAAATTTTGGATCAAAGTTATGAAAAAACATGAAATTTCCAACACTTAGAAAAATTTCTAAGTTTAGAAATTTTGACTTTTCAAAATGAAATCTTGACTTTTTGATTTCTTGATGAATAAGTTTCATATTTTGACATGTTTTGATGAACTATGATCTTTGGCACTTGAATTTGACCAAAAAGTCAAAGTTTGACTTTTCAGTATACAATTGACTTTTGATCAGTTGACTGCAAAATTCATTTGTCAATCCAATGGACTTGCAATGTTTTGAACCATGTAATTATGTTAAAATGATGCAACTGGACTCTTGATATCATGCCTTAAACCAATTGACCATTTGCTAGGTCAAAAACCAGAAATTGCCTTTTCCCAATCAAAACCCTAATTTTGACCATTTTGCCCTTTTGGAGATTTGATCAAATTTCTTGAGGAGTTGTGGTCCAAACTTGATCAAATGATACATATGAGTTTATAATGTTTATATGGATAAAAAATTATGAAGTTTGACTGTAAATTGGCCATAGTTGACTTTTTCCCCAATATAGTTGATTTTTATGTCAACTGCGCAATTGACTAAGCAAAAATGTGATCCAAGGCTTGAAACTTGACATGAGTAATATTGAGGGTCCTTAATGATCCATGAAAGAAGAAATTAAAGTTCAAAAATCCTTGTGCAAACTCAAACCCTAATTTTGGTCATCAGTGCCTAAGGAGGTGTCTTGAGCTGATCAAACCCTAGTGCAGTCTTGAGCCCAAGGAGATCTTGTGAGCAAATTTTTGATAAGTGAGAGGGCAAGTTTTAGGGTACAATAACTTCCCTTGTTCAATATTCTTAAGCCTTACGAGTTAGATTGGCATGGTTTTCCATTCGTGACTCGAAGGTAGAAGATGACTGGACACTAGAGTGCCCAGAAATTTGCACTGGGTGATGTGATGGTAGAGGGAATGGGCTTAAAGATGCCATTTGAAGAGGTGATAGAAAGTTGTTGGAGATGGGCTTGTAGATGCCACTCATGAGTGATTGTTGAATTATAATTTATAAGCTGAAAGAATGAGTATCAGAATGGCATTCGTGTTTGGAGCGTATATGTGTTGTATCTGAAAGTTGAATTTGAATGAGTGTCAGGATGGAATCCGTGTCTGGAGCGTATCTGAACAGTATCTGAGAGTTGAATCTGAATGAGTATCAGAATGGCTTCCGTGTTTAGAGCGTATTTGTACTGTATCCGGAAGTTTAAAAGTGAATGAGTATCAGAATGGCATCCATGTCTGGAGTGTATATGAATTATATCTAAGAGTTAAATCTGAATGAGTATCAGAATGGAATCTATGTCTGGAGCGTATCTGAACTGTATATGAGAGTTGAATCTGAATGAGTATCAAAATGGCATCCGTGTCTGGAGTGTATATGAAAACTTTTAACATTGTTAATGGTAGCTATTGATTAATCTTATCCTGAAAAAGGTAAAACGTTAGCTAATATGAAATGTTATGTTATATGAAATGCATGGTATGATGCATTCGTGTTATCAATGTTTATGATATATGGGTGCAACGTATGCGCATGTGAGCTAATTCTGCTGTATTGCTATTGGACTGGGGAAAATTAATCCCTGTCTGCCGCTGAGGATATGGAGTATATGTTTTCATGTTGTGAAGTTGAAGTGCTGATGAAATTACCTTTAGAGAAATAAACTATGTTGTAAGGGGAATGTCATGTACTTTTGAAAAAGTCCTGGTTGGGGAATTCTGAGAAATTTGACGACTTCTACAGGGAATTGATAAACTGGAAGCTTTGCTCCGCTGGGGATTAAACGGCTCAATATGGGGAATTTTATGGAGATAAACTTAGAGAGATTTCCCCATCCCTTAAAGCCATCAGCGATTGCCTTTTATTTTGTTTATTTGTAAACAGTAATTATGTTCAAATGCATATGTTCAACAATGAATCATTGGACGTTTTTATAAAAAAACACAAGCGAAGAGAAAAACAGATAGTTTTTGTACTTTCAAAGGGATATCTTTGTATTGACTTTGAGTAAGTATTTTTGTACAATGAGACAAACATTCTAGTAAGAGAATGACGTCGTAAAAAATGAAAATTTTGATACAAAGAAAAGATAGCTATGTTCAATAATCCCACGGGGTTCCTATTCTGCTATTGCCTTCGTATCTCTAATCATCTTGTCTATTTGTTGCCTTGTCCGAAGATGATTGAATTGATCAGAACCTCTGAGTTTATCAGTGAAAGCCAAAGGTTATCCGTATGGTGATCCAACGGGACATAGTCATGCGCTTTAATTCCCTAACTTTTTCCTGGACCGCCCTTTAGGGTTTTTAGTTCACCGGGATACCTTTTTTGCCCAAGCCGCCCTTTCAGGTTTTTAGCTTTCCAGGTGTACATATTTTTTTGTTTTATCCCTAATTTTTTATCGAACCTTTTTGGTTCACCGGGATGCCCTTGTTTTGCCTAGGTGCGTTAACCTAGCGGGTCTCTTATGCGTAGTATCTTTTGACTATGTCTGCGTTTGCAGGGTGCGGCAGGTCGTTGCCGTCCATGGTGGTCAAGATCATTGCTCCACCAGAGAATATGTTTTTTATTACAAATGGTCCTTCGTATGTAGGAGTCCATTTGCCCATGGGATCACCTTGCGGCAATATGACACGTTTGATCACCAGATCCCCAACTTGATACACTTGTCGTCTGACCTTTTTTGTTGAAAGCCTTGATCATCCGTTTTTGATACATTTGACCATGATAGACAACAGTAAGCCTTTTCTCATCGATCAAGTTTAGTTGATCAAGTCGATCCTGGATCCAATCCTCTTCATTAAACCCTGCATCCTTCATAATTCTCAGAGAGGGGATTTGAACCTCAATAGGCAAGACAGCCTCCATGTCGTATACCAAAGAATAAGGTGTTGCCCCGGTTGATGTGCGAGTTGTGGTACGAATCCGTGGAGAGAGAATGGTAGCATCTCATTCCAGTCTTTGTATGTGAATGTCATTTTCTGTATGATCTTTTTAATGTTCTTATTTGCGGCTTCGACAACACCATTCATCTTTGGCCGGTAAGGGGAAGAATTATGATGTTGGATCTTTAATTGCTCGCACAAGGCGGTGATCATGGTATTATTCAAGTTTGTACCATTGTCTGTAATGATCCTCTCCGGGATACCGTAACGACAAATGAGATTCTGCTTGATGAACCAGGCAACAACATTCTTGGTAACGAAAGCGAAGGAAGCAGCCTCCACCCACTTTGTAAAATAATCAATGTCCATTAAGATGAAGCGGTGTCCATTGGAGGCGGTCGGCTTGATTTCCCCAATCATATGAATCCCCCACATAGCAAAGGGACAAGGAGCAGTCAAGACGTTCAGAGGAATTGGAGGTACGTGCACCTTGTCAGCATAAATTTGACACTTGTGGCAGGTTCAAGAGTGTTGATAACAATCTACTTCCATGGTAGACGAATAATAGCCTGCCCGTAGGATTTTCTTTGCCATCGTACGCCCACTGGAATGGGTGCCAAAAGTTCCTTCATGTAACTCAGCCATGATCCTTTCAACTTCAACCTTGTCTATGCACCGAAGTAACACAGAGTCATGGTTGCGTTTGTAAAGAATGCCATTACTAAGGAAGAATTTAGCATAGAATCTCCTTAATAACTTCTTATCGTTGACTAAAGCTCCTTCTAGATATTCTTGGGTTTCGAGATACCTCTTGACTTCGTGAAACCAATGCTGGTACACCATTTCTTCAGTATTAATCTCGTGACAGTATGCTGGTTCATCCCTTCGTTCAATGGTGATCTAGAGAGCCTCATTATCCCATTTATGTTTAAACATAGATGACATTGTGGCTAGTGCGTCGGCTAGCTGATTTTCTTCTCGCGGAAAGTGCACGAAGGTAATCTTCTCAAAATGTGGAAGCAACGTCAAAACATGTTCTTTGTAAAGAATCGTTCTGTATTCGTTTCCTTTAGACAATGCTATCCCACTATTAGTAAGTAGGTAGCACCGTCGTTGGAGTTTGAGGGTCAATTCGAAAGGGACGCATGGTCACTAAAGCAATGTTATGACGTCTTAGTAATAACCCTAATGTCTTAGATCAATTATTCGAGGCAACAATTCCGAGGCAACTTTTCCGAATCGGGACTTTGATCTTTGTTTAGACAAAAGGATGACCACTAAAGCATCCTATACTCAATGACCATTTACCGAAGGCAACCAAGTGGGAGTGTACCCTAGGAGTGCGCATGTGCGAATGATTCAATTTCAGTTTATTTATCTTTGCACATTTATGGTGATCTAACTGTTTTAAAATTAATCATACATTATTGTCATGCATCCCTATATCATACATCTAACAGTTAATAATATGCGGAATTTAAAGTGCGAAATTTAAACTACGCTATTACAAGGCTTCAGGTATTTACATAGCAAAAAACAAACCCTTTGAAAATAAAATGATAAATGTAAATAAACGTCCTAATTAAACTATTAAAAACTGTAGGCAGTTACATTAATATGGTAAATAATAAAAATAAAGCGCGCGAGAAGAATTAAGATCGACGAGAATTTAAGGTTTTGACCCTCTAACCTATTTAAAAGAAAAATTGTTTTTTTGTTGTTTTTAATAAAAGAAATAAGTTTTCTAAATTAAATATGCAATTAATTAGTTAATTAAATTAATTAATAAAAATAATTACATGACCTATTTTGGTTTCTTTGGTTATTTTAGGAAAAAAAATAAAATATAATTAAGTTAGTAATAAAACCTATTTATTCTAATTATTTTTAAGTTATTTACAAAAAGAAATTAAAGTTTTACCTAAAATTAAAATTTAATTAAGAAAAAATCCTAAATCTATTTTTATGTGATTTTTATATTTTTATATTTATAAAAAAAATAAAAGGGATTAAAAGAAATAAATAAAACGAATAAAACATGAAAATAAAGATGGACCTAGTAGCAAAAGTAAACAGGGGGTGCAATCATCAGAAATCCCTAGGCCCGAATCTTCGAAAGCTTCATGCTCTAACTATGGTTTTTTTATTCTTAGTGGAACCTATGATTCAACCATCCATAAATGTTCTATATAAACTCAAACAAACGTTAGCATACCATAAAATATGATTAAAATTAGAGATTCAAAGTTTAAAATTTTACCAAACCGGTGTTGTCAAATGAGGGGCGTGCTAGACGTATGATGGATTGTTCTTGGGCCTTGTAAGAATATTGAGGACTTCAAGAGAATGGTTTGAGGCTTGATGTCAATTGAAAGAGACCGGAACCTCAAGATATGACTTGCACCAATTCTTTGATTTTTGGAGAGCTTTTTGAAGAGCTTTTAGAGAGCTTTTTAAAGAGCTTTTTGAGAGCTTTTTAGAGAGGATATTCGTCCCTTTAAAGCTTGTATGGCTCTATATTTATAGAGGAGAATGAGGAGACAAGAAAGCATGGAAAGAATTTCCCTCATAATGTTGTGTTTTAAGACCATGATCAAGATTTGAAAAAAATGTTATATTTGATGATTTTATGCCATTTTCACATGTGGATGAACTTGGACATATTTGAAAAGTTATTGCACGAAATCAATTGACATAAACCAGCATAAAACTTTCCCAAAATGGATTCACATCAAAATTTACATTATTTCTATTATTTATTTATTTAATTCTGAATTTTAATGAATACAATATCAAAATAAATAGCATAAATAGTAGAAAAATGTACAAGTGGGCTTAGAGGTCGTGGACCATGTTAGGAATGAGTTTCAAACTTGAAAAGATAGGCCCATTTGGAAAAAATCCAAGTTTGGTCAATATTTGCTTCATGCATTTTTTCAAAAATTGTCCAACTTTGACAATGCATATCTCTCTCAATTTTAACCTTATAAGGGTGTTCTAGGACTTTTTAGAAAGCTTAGGACGTCCCCTAAGAAACCTATTTGGTTTAATCTCAATTGGATCTTTCATGTTCATGTAAGAAGCTTTGACCCAAAAGGTGTTTTTGTTGACTTTTCAAAATGACCTATAATGTCCAAATTTATATCTTCCTGTGAGTGCATATTTTGAACTTGGGAGATGAGGATTAATTGTAGGGAATTACATCCTCTTCAAAATGAGATTTGGATGAGTCATTTCTGATATATTATGAGAAAGTTATGCTTGGTCAAAGTTAAGTTGACTTTTCCTACAAAACCCTAATTTAGCAACTTTTGGGTTTTAATGAATTGTGAGCAATCCTTGAGGAATCATGATCAACCCTTGATAAAATGATGAAATATATTTCAAAATGAGGATGTTGACCAAAAATCTTGAAGTTTGACTGTATGTGGGCCACAGTTGACTTTTGCCCTAGCACAGTCGATTTTCAGACCTTTGAGCAATTGACTGAGCAAACTTTCTCTGCAAGGCTTGAAACTTGACATGGATGATCTTGAGAACATATTAGGACAATGTTGAGAATTTGGGGTCCCTTGGACTCAAGTATCTTGATGCAACATGAAACCCTAATTTGAGGTAGACTGCCTTAGGAGAGAGCTTGTCTGGCCAACCCTTGGACTACCTTGAGCAACTTGAGAATGTTTCTCGCAATGTTTTTAGAAATATGGGAGGGAAAATTTTTGGGTACAACAGCTGCCCCTGTTCAATCTTCTTAAACCTGAGGATGTAGATCGGCTTTCGTGCCTTTCGTGATCCGAAGGTGGAAGAGGATTGAACACTAAAGTGCCCAGAAATTTGCACTCACATGACGTGGTATCCGTCTTGTGATGTCGGGAATGGTCTTATAGATTCCATTTGGAGATTTCTGAAGGGAGATGGGCTTAAAGATGCCATCCGAAGGAGTGTCGATCGCATAAGAGATTCCTTAGCGAGAGCTTGTATACCTGTCGTTTTGAGGAAGATTCCGCTGGGGAAAGCTGGTATTTATTGAGAGAAGTAGAAATTTAGGAGCTTCGACGTCTGTTATTCTGCTGGTGAGTTGTCTCTGTTGATATTTAGGAACTTCGATCGTTCGTACTCAATTGAGGAATCATCCCTGCTGATATTTAGGAACTTCGACCGTCCGTACTCAATGGAGGAATCATCTCTGATGATATTTAGGAACCTCGATCGCCCGTACTCAATTGAGGAATCATCTCTGCTGATATTTAGGAACCTCGATCGCCCGTACTCAGCTGAGGAATCATCTCTGCTGATATTTAGGAACTTTGATCGTCCGTACTCAACTGAGGAATCATCTCTGCTGATATTTAGGAACCTCGATCGTCCGTACTCAACTGAGGAATCATCTCTGTTGATATTTAGGAACTTTGATCGTCTGTACTCAACTGAGGAATCATCTCTGTTGATATTTAGGAACTTTGATCGTCCGTACTCAACTGAGGAATCATCTCTACTGATATTTAGGAACTTCGATCGTTCGTACTCAACTGAGGAATCATCTCTGCTGATATAAGAACCTTGATCGTCCGTACTCAAATGAGGAATCATCTTTGTTGATATTTAGGAACCTCGATCGTCCGTACTCAACTGAGGAAACATTGGGAAAGAGAAGGAACCTAGGTAAGGTTGCTCCAGGATGAGTCTAGGTGAAACTGCATCGGGAAAGGGAAGGAACCTAGGTAAGGTTGCTCCAGGATGAGTCTAGGTGAAACTGCATCGAGAAAGGGAAGGAACCTACGTAAGGTTGCTCCAAGATGAGTCTAGGTGAAAATTCATCGGGAAAGAGAAGGAACCTTGGTAAGGTTGCTCCAGGATGAGTCTAGGTGAAACTGCATCGGGAAAGGAGAGGAACCTGGGTGAGGTTGCTCTAGGATGAGTATAGGTGAAACTACATCGGGAAAGGGAAGGAACCTAGGTAAGGTTGCTCCAGGATGAGTCTAGGTGAAACTTCATCGGGAAAGAGAAGGAACCTAGGTAAGGTTGCTCCAGGATGAGTCTAGGTGAAACTTCATCGGGAAAGAGAAGGAACCTAGGTAAGGCTGCATCATGATGGGTTTAGGTAAAACTACATCTGAACTGAGAAGGAACCTAGGTAAGGTTGCTTGATGATGGGTTTAGGTAAAACTACATCTGAACTGAGAAGGAACCTAGGTAAGGCTGCTTCATGATGGGTTTAGGTAAAACTACATCTGAACTGAGAAGCAACCTAGGTAAGGTTGCTTCATGATGGATTTAGGTAAAACTACATCTGAACTGAGAAGGAACCTAGGTAAGGTTGCTTCATGATGGGTTTAGGTAAAACTACATCTGAACTAAGATGGAACCTAGGTAAGGTTTCTTCATGATGGGTTTAGGTAAAACTACATCTGAACTGAGAAGAAACCTAGGTAAGGATGCTTATGAGGAGTTTAGGTAAAACTGCATCTGAACCGGGAAGAAACCTAAGTAAGGCTGCTTCACGAGGAGTTTAGGTAAAACTGCATCTGAACCAGGAAGAAACCTAGGTAAGGCTTCATAACTTTAATTTTGTGAGAATTTGATTGTATCTTTCCTTAAAGGTAAATGTTAGGTGTATGCAATGCATGATATGTATCAAGAAATGATGTTCTCAAAATAAATGAGATTGTGTTGTGTGATGCGTATGCATGTCATGATGTATGGAAATGTGATGTTTTTAGCTGGGGAAAATGAATCCCGGATCGCCGCTGGAGAAAAGAGTTAAATTCTTTGTTTCTGCTGGGGATATCGAATGAAGATGATTGTGAGAATAAACCTGCAGGAGAGGATAACTCCGCTGGAGAATAAACTGACGAGAGAATGACTATATGGGGAAGAGATGCTCTGTTGAGGATTCCACTGGTAAATTCAGCTAGGGATGAATTATCGTTGTTGGTGATACTGAATCCTGTTGGGGATTGAGTTTGTTTGTGAAAGGGATGAACTCCGTTGGGGATGATCTTTTAGATTCTACTGGGGACAATCTACCAGAGTCTACTGCGGACAATCTTCCAGAGTCTACTGAGGATGATTCTCCAAACTCCACTGGGGAAGATTTTCCAGACTCCACTGGGGATAATTGTCTAGTGCTGATGATGGATAAACTCTGCTTGGGGAGAATTTTACCTATTCATTCGTGGTTACGAGCCTCAGTTGGGGAGAGTTAACTCTACTGTCTTTCTTTTACTCTGCGGGGAGTGAATGTTACTGGGACGCGTGCTAAGGATATGACAATGGTTTTGCATCGAGAGTTTTCTACCCCTGTATCTGCGGAAGAAGGTGCCTGCGGAGGCCTTGTGGATTAAGTGTCATCCCAACTTATGAGGTGCTTGGAAACTTTCGATCGAAATGATCAGTCTTCTTCTGGTAGGCAAGTGACAAGATGATGGGATATAGTCGTACGCTTTGATCCCTAATTTTTGCCTGGACTGTCTTTTCAGATATTCAGTCCATCGGGATGCCCTTTTTTGCCCAAGACACCCTTTCGGGTTTTCGACTTGCCGGGTGTACAAATCTTTTTTGTTTTTATCCCTAATTTTTGCCCGAACCCTTTTGGTTCGTCGTAATGCCCTTATTTTTTCCTAGGCCTGTCAACCTAGCAGGTCTTTGTTCATGCGCAGTATTTTCTGACTATGTCCATGCTCTCAAGGTGTACGGAGTTGTCACTGTCAGTAGTGTTGTGTTGCCACGATACTAGAAGATGTTTGTGTGATCGTGTAAGATTCGTTGCTGGAATTCATGTCTAATGCCCTAAGCGATTCAGATGGAGATTTGCCCCTGGCTATTTTGGCATCTTTGAGAGATTCCTTGAATCTTGACTTAACTGCCCCAGTTGATGGACATTCGACGTGCGAATTTCTATTCTGTTGAACAAATAGTCATATGCAAACAATGTTATTTTAAGAATGCAAAGCTTATGTCTGTTTTGAAGTTCTTTGAAAATGCAGTTTTCAATAAAACAAGCGAATTTTATAAAATGTGATGTCAACTCAGGATTTACAGCAAGCCCTACATGAGTCAGGATACCTTTGTAACAGTATGCTTTCAAACTAACCCATGCCTCAGCTAGGACTTTTAAGGGTTATAACGTGGTCTGGTTCACGATTTAAGAAACAAAGGATAAAAGCTCAACTTTTATTTGTACTCACCCGTTCCTCGTGATGTTCTTCGATCCTAAACTTAGATGATTGTGCATTTAGACCCCGTTTTAAGTCTTTGCTCTCATATTCCAGGGATGGTTCGGATGATGACAGATTATTTTGAACATGCAGTCATTGAGAGTTTGTAGGACCTCTTTTTTATTTATTTTATTGTCCCTATTTTTTGCCTGAACTGTTTCTTTTTGTGATTACAGTCAGCGGGATGCCCTAGTTTTTCTTAAGTCTCCTTCATAGGTTTTGACTTAATGGGCTTTTATTTCGAGAGATAGTGGCTGTATGTCTTGACGATTATAGGGAACCATCACCGTCTTTTGTTTTGGAAGGACCTTTTTGATGTCATTCATTGTGCACCTGGATTAACTGAGAAAACTACCCTGCCCCAGGTTATAATTAAGGGTTTTAATTTGTGAAAAGAAAAACTCCAACTTTTTTGGCTCAAAGGGGTTGACGAGGGATTATCTTCCTTATAACTCCATTGTTTAGGATTTGAAACAATGCCTATACATCGTCAGCGGGGTCTGTTCAAAAGAATACTGCAGAGATTTTGGTATCAATTTCGTCATCCTCCCTCTAAGGCTCATAATTTTTTAATCGAGAGTTGAACATCACAAAAAGGAAATATGAGGCTATTTAAGCATAGTGAAAACAATTAATTCAAAACAGACACGTGTAATGCATTAATGAAATAAAAAGTTTGACATGGCTATAATTGTTTGGATAGGAAAAGAAAAATACAACTTCAGAATTCAAATGAACAAAAATGCTTTCAATCCTAGCCATGTTTTGGCAAGGGAGCAGTGATTACATTGGGAGTCTCAGGAGGCTCGAATTCGATCTCCTTGGCGTTAATCATATTCTGAATCTTGTATTTCAACGCCCAACAATCATTAGTATCGTGCCCTGGGCTACCAGAATGATAAGCACACCTTGCATCTGGGTTGTAGTTAGGAGAAGAAGTCTTAGGGTTCGGATGAGGGTTTATCACTGTAATCAGATTCATCTTCAACATGTGCTGCAATGCTTGTGACAATGGCATGTTGATTTGGGTGAACTCCCTTTGAAGTCTTCCCCCCCTTGGCTGATTATTTCGTTGTTGTGGTCGTTGTGTGCGTGCCGAATTAGAGATCAACACTGGCCCCACAGATTGGTGGTAGTCTGCCTTGCCATGCCTATTCTGGCCATGCACAGCATTGGCTTCCCTCTTGCCACCAAATGACTTATTCTCTGTACTCGAAGAGGTATCTTTCTGGATCTTACCACTCAGGATCCCAGCTTCTACTCTTTCTCAAGTCAGAATCAGTTCGGTGAAACCCACTGACGAGCTACCAATCAAATGATTGATATAGGGACCAGACAAAGTCCCAAGAAACATATCCACCAACTCCCTATCAAACAGAGGGGGTTGGACTCTTCCAGCAAGATCTCTCCTCTTCTGAGCGTAGTCCTTAAAGCCTTTGCATGTACCCATAGACATATCCTGAAGTTGAGTATGCGTGGGAGCAAGGTCTGTATTATACTGGTATTGCTTGTAAAAAGCAGCAGCAAGGTCCTCCCAGTTGCGGACGTTAGCTTCTTCCAGTTGACAGAACCATTCAATTTGAGTCCCTGATAGACTATCTTGAAAGAAATGAACCCAAAGATTTCTATCAGCAGTATAGGGTTGAATCTTTCTGACGTATGAGCGGAGGTGTAGCTTCAGGCAGGATACCCCATCATACTAAGCAAAGACATGAGCTTTAAACTTGTGAGGGGTCACCACCCCAGATGCCAATCCCAAATCTCCAAAGTCCAACCCAGGTATCTTCTGAATTTCCATTGCACTGAGTCGGTCTTCAAGTTTCTTATATCTATCCTCAACAGAAGGATACTGGTCTTCATCAAAGTCTGTGTCATTGTCAGAAACCACAGGGCTAAGACCCTTTCTTTCCTCTTGATTCTCTCCCCCTCCATATGAATGGGACAAATCAGTCTCCTGTCGCAAATTGTTCCCGAATCTGCGACCCATATTCAAGAGGACCACCTTCTTCTTCTTCTTCTTCTTCTTCTTCTTCTTCTTCTTCTTCTTGTCCTTCAAGATAAGAGTCTTCAAATCTTGTTGACTCTTGGCCAAGTTCAAGAACATTTCCTGAAACTGAGCATTCTGAGCTTGAAGAGCCTTGATGGCTTGATCAGTAGGTGTTTCAGAAGACATGATTGCTGAAATAAACAGCGAAGAAGATGAGAAACCTGTAATGGTACCTGTAATGCAATGATATGTATGATATATGTATGCAATGTTTTCAAGGATCTCGCGGGATAAACAAGAAACTGTTAGAATTTGATTGAAGAAACTTCGCGTTTGTTGAGAGTCCTTCTTCAAGAGTCAAGCTCACCATATCGAGTGGGTCATAGCCACCGACTCAAATTATCGTGTTTTGATCTCTAGATGACATTGGCTAGAGGAAAATAAATCCCCTTTGCCCCTTTCTAGACGTTTGATTTACCATAACTTGCATCACAAACCTTTGAGATCCTTGAAATGGTTAAGGAAATGTTAAGGCATGATGTTATGATGTGTATGTTATGCGTTTAAGCAAAAGTACGAGGTATTGTAAACAAGTAAATCTGGCAAGAAATCCAAGGTATTGGGTAAGGACTGTAAACAAAACCTGCAAGGAACTCAAGTTGTTAGATAATAAACATGTGCAAGTAGTTCAAGTTGAAAGCACACAAGTCACACAATATCCCTTAAATTTCAGGATGGCATGGAGTTTAGGTATTACCCTCTTTCAATTTAGTTGGTTCAACCTATCCTAATAATAGTAACCGGGTTCAAGAGGTTCTCAATATCACTGACCATCCTCGATCGGTCATAATTCCAGTTTAGCAACCTTTTCTTGCAGCCGGAATCATCACGAGAGTATGGTCTCAATGAGTGTAGCATACTGCTACTTTTCTATGGCCAAGTTGGTCAATTATAGGTTCTAAGGTCATTTTATGCTTAATGACCCATTAGAAGCCCCATACTCTCCTTGTTCCTCCACAAGGGATATCGGTACCAACTAATGCGTCACACCAATGTAGCTACTGCTTCAACCGTATCGGTCTATGCCGTACAATTCCCTCACAGTCTATTGCTACTTACCTAAAAGGTATCCCCCGGATCCGGGTTAGGATCTATAGTAACTCCGATACAAAGCCCACAAAATAAAGCAAACAAATCAAACAATTGAAAACAATATGATGAACTATTCCTAAGGTACACCCCACTTATTCAATCCCCAGCAGAGTCACCAGTTCTGTGATACGGTGGCCAGAACCGGGACGTGGTTTCCCTTATTTCGTTAAGGAAATTTTGCTGGTTTGCATTTTGCGTTTATGTTCGCAAAATGTCGCGGTAAGCAAGAGTCGCCATCGTCTTTTATTTTATCCAACAAGGAAAGGAAAAAAGCACAGAAAAATTCCTTTTTCGATATATTTCTGAGTACGGGGGGTATATTTATAGAAAGGGAAGGTATTATCACCCTTTCTATCCGTAGTTATCTACGAGCTCTTAGGTACTTGCTCATCATTTTCAAAATTGTTTTCTTTGTGTTTGTGCGCTTTGAAAAGTTTTTTTTTGACTTCGATTTAACTCTTGCTTCTGTCTTCAAGAGTGTAATGAAGTGTTTTTGAAAACTTTGTTTATAAAGGAGTGTAAGTGTGAAAATTTTGTTTGGAATGAGCAAGTACTTACGAACTAATCTACCTACTCGAAAAAAGAATCGTTCTGTATTCGTTTCCTTTAGACAACGCTATCCCACTATTAGTGAGTAGGTAGCACTGTCGTTGGAATTTGAGGGTCAATTCGAAAGGGACGCACGGTCACTAAAGCAATGTTAGGACGTCTTAGTAATAACCCCAATGTCTTAGATCAATTATTCGAGGCAACAATTCCGAGGTAACCATTCCGAGGCAACTTTTCCGAATCGGGACTTTGATCTTTGTTTAGACAAAAGGAAGACCACTAAAGCATCCTATACTCAATGACCATTTATCGAAGGCAACCAAGTAGGAGTGTACCCTAGGAGTGCGCATGTGCGAATGATTCAATTTCAGTTTATTTGTCTTTGCACATTTAGGGTGATCTAATTGTTTTAAAACTAATCATACATTCTTGTCATACATCCCTATATCATACATCTAACAGTTGATAATTTGCGGAATTTAAAGTGCGGAATTTAAACTACGCTATTACAAGGCTTCAGGTATTTACATAGCCAAGAACAAACCCTTTGAAATTAAAGCGATAAATGTAAATAAACGTCCTAATTAAACTATTACAAACTGTAGGCAGTTACATCAATATGGTAAATAATAAAAATAAAGCGCGCGAGAAGAATTAAGATCGACGAGAATTTAAGGTTTTGACCCTTCTAACCTATTTAAAAGAAAAATTGTTTTTTTGTTGTTTTTAATAAAAGAAATAAGTTTTCTAAATTGAATATGCAATTAATTAGTTAATTAAATTAATTAATAAAAATAATTACATGACCTATTTTGGTTTCTTTTGTTATTTTAGGAAAAAAAATAATATATAATTAAGTTAGTAATAAAACCTATTTATTCTAATTATTCTTAACTTATTTACAAAAAGAAATTAAAGTTTTACCTAAAATTAAAATTTAATTAAGAAAAAATCCTAAATCTATTTTTATGTGATTTTTATATTTGTTTATTGATAAAAAATAAAAGGGATTAAAAGAAATAAATAAAACGAATAAAACATGAAAATAAAGATGAGCCTAGTAGCAAAAGTAAACAGGGGGTGCAGTCATCAGAAATACCTAGGCCCAAATCTTCGAAAGCTTCATGCTCTAATTATGGTTTTTTTTTATTCTTGCGTGGAACCTGTGATTCAACCATCCATAAATGTTCTATATAAACTCAAACAAACGTTAGCATACCATAAAATGTGATTAAAATTAGAGATTCAAAGTTTAAAATTTTACCAAACCGGTGTTGACAAATAGGGGGCGTGCTAGGCGTGTGATGGATTGTTCTTGGGCCTTGTAAGACTCTTGAGGATTTTAAGAGGATGGTTTGAGGCTTGATGTCAATTGAGAGAGACCGGAACCTCGAGATATGACTTGCACCAATTCTTTGATTTTTGGAGAGCTTTTTGAAGAGCTTTTAGAGAGCTTTTCGAAGAGCTTTTTAGAGAGGATTTTCGTCCCTTTCAAGCTTGTATGGCTCTATATTTATATAGGAGAATGAGGAGACAAGAAATCATGGAAAGAATCTCCCTCATAATGTTGTGTTTTAAGACCATGATCAAGATTTGAAAAAAATACCATATTTGATGATTTTATGCCATTTTCACATGTGGATGAACCTGGACATATTTGAAAAGTTATTGCACAAAATCAATTGACATAAACCAGCATAAAACTTTCCCAAAATGGATTAACATCAAAATTTACATTATTTCTATTATTTATTTATTTAATTCTGAATTTTAATGAATAAAATATCAAAATAAATAGCATAAATAGTAGAAAATGTATGGGTGGGCTTAGAGTTGGCGGACCATGTTAGGAATGAGTTTCAAACTTTAAAAGATAGGCCCATTTGGAAAAAATCCAAGTTTGGTCAATATTTGCTTCATGCATTTTTTCAAAAATTGTCCAACTTTGACAATGCATATCTCTCTCAATTTTAACCTTATAAGGGTGTTCTAGGACTTTTTAGAAAGCTTAGGACGTCCCCTAAGAAACCTATTTGGTTTAATCTCAATTGGATCTTTCATGTTCATGTAAGAAGCTTTGACCCAAAAGGTGTTTTTGTTGACTTTTCAAAATGACCTATAATGTCCAAATTTATATCTTCCTGTGAGTGCATATTTTGAACTTGGGAGATGAGGATTAATTGTAGGGAATTACATCCTCTTCAAAATGAGATTTGGATGGGTCATTTCTGATATATTTTGAGAAAGTTATGCTTGGTCAAAGTTAAGTTGACTTTTCCTACAAAACCCTAATTTAGCAACTTTTGGGTTTTGATGAATTGTGAGCAATCCTTGAGGAATCATGATCAACCCTTGATCAAATGATGAAATATATTTCAAAATGAGGATGTTGACCAAAAATCTTGAAGTTTGACTGTATGTGGGCCACAACTGACTTTTGCCCTAGCATAGTCGATTTTCAGGCCTTTGAGCAATTGACTGAGCAAACTTTCTCTGCAAGGCTTGAAACTTGACATGGATGATCTTGAGAACATATTAGGACAATGTTGAGAATTTGGGGTCCCTTGGACTCAAGTATCTTGATGCAACATGAAACTCTAATTTGAGGTAGACTGCCTTAGGAGAGAGCTTGTCTGGCCAACCCTTGGACTACCTTGAGCAACTTGAGAATGTTTCTCGCAATGTTTTTAGAAATATGGGAGGGAAAATTTTTGGGTACAACAGCTGCCCCTGTTCAATATTCTTAAACCTGAGGATGTAGATAGGCTTTCGTGCCTTTCGTGATTCGAAGGTGGAAGAGGATTGAACACTAAAGTGCCCAGAAATTTGCACTCACATGACGTGGTATCCGTCTTGTGATGTCGGGAATGGTCTTATAGATGCCATTAGGAGATTGTTGAAGGGAGATGGGCTTAAAGATGCCATCCGAAGGAGTGTCGATCGCATAAGAGATTCCTTAGCGAGAGCTTGTATACCTGTCGTTTTGAGGAAGATTCCGCTGGGGAAAGCTGGTCTTTATTGAGAGAAGTAGAAATTTAGGAGCTTCGGTGTCTGCTATTCTGCTGGTGAGTTGTCTCTGTTGATATTTAGGAACTTCGATCGTTCGTACTCAATTGAGGAATCATCTCTGCTGATATTTAGGAACTTCGACCGTCTGTACTCAACGGAGGAATCATCTCTGCTGATATTTAGGAACCTCGATCGCCCGTACTCAATTGAGGAATCATCTCTGCTGATATTTAGGAACCTCGATCGCCCGTACTCAACTGAGGAATCATCTCTGCTGATATTTAGGAACTTTGATCGTCCGTACTTAACTGAGGAATCATCTCTGCCGATATTTAGGAACCTCGATCGTCCGTACTCAACTGAGGAATCATCTCTGTTGATATTTAGGAACTTAGATCGTATGCACTCAACTGAGGAATCATCTCTGTTGATATTTAGGAACTTTGATTTTTCGTACTCAACTGAGGAATCATCTCTGCTGATATTTAGGAACTTCGATCGTTCGTACTCAACTGAGGAATCATCTCTGCTGATATAGGAACCTCGATCGTCCGTACTCAAATGAGGAATAATCTTTGCTGATATTTAGGAACCTCGGTCGTCCGTACTCAACTGAGGAAACATTGGGAAAGAGAAAGAACCTAGGTAAGGTTGCTCCAGGATGAGTCTAGGTGAAACTGCATCGAGAAAGGGAAGGAACCTAGATAAGGTTGCTCCAGAATGAGTCTAGGTGAAACTGCATCGAGAAAGGGAAGGAACCTAGGTAAGGTTGCTCCAAGATGAGTCTAGGTGAAAATTCATCGGGAAAGAGAAGGAACCTATGTAAGGTTGCTCCAGGATGAGTCTAGGTGAAACTGCATCGGGAAAGGAGAGGAACCTGGGTAAGGTTGCTCCAGGATGAGTCTAGGTGAAACTACATCGGGAAAGGGAAGGAACCTAGGTAAGGTTGCTCCAGGATGAGTCTAGGTGAAACTTCATCGGGAAAGAGAAGGAACCTAGGTAAGGTTGCTCCAGGATGAGTCTAGGTGAAACTTCATCGGGAAAGAGAAGGATCCTAGGTAAGGCTGCTTCATGATGGGTTTAGGTAAAACTACATCTGAACTGAGAAGGAACCTAGGTAAGGTTGCTTGATGATGGGTTTAGGTAAAACTACATCTGAACTGAGAAGGAACCTAGGTAAGGCTGCTTCATGATGGGTTTAGGTAAAACTACATCTGAACTGAGAAGGAACCTAGGTAAGGTTGCTTCATGATGGATTTAGGTAAAACTACATCTGAACTGAGAAGGAACCTAGGTAAGGTTGCTTCATGATGGGTTTAGGTAAAACTACATCTGAACTGAGATGGAACCTAGGTAAGGTTTCTTCATGATGGGTTTAGGTAAAACTACATCTGAACTGAGAAGAAACCTAGGTAAGGCTGCTTCATGAGGAGTTTAGGTAAAACTGCATCTGAACCGGGAAGAAACCTAGGTAAGGCTGCTTCACGAGGAGTTTAGGTAAAACTGCATCTGAACCAGGAAGAAACCTAGGTAAGGCTTCATAACTTGAATTTTGTGAGAATTTGATTGTATCTTTCCTTAAAGGTAAAGGTTAGCTGTATGTAATGCATGATATGTATCAAGAAATGATGTTCTCAAAATAAATGAGATTGTGTTGTGTGATGCGTATGCATGTCATGATGTATGGAAATGTGATGTTTTTAGCTGGGGAAAATGAATCCTGGATCGCCGCTGGAGAAAAGAGTTAAATTCTTCGTTTCTGCTGGGGATATCGAATGAAGATGATTGTGAGAATAAACCTGCAGGAGAGGATAACTCCGCTGGAGAATAAACTGACGAGAGAATGATTATATGGGGAAGAGATGCTCTACTGAGGATTCCACTGGTAAATTCATCTAGGGATGAATTATCGTTGTTGGTGATACTGAATCCTGTTGGGGATTGAGTTTGTTTGTGAAAGGGATGAACTCCGTTGGGGATGATCTTTTAGATTCTACTGGGGACAATCTTCCAGAGTCTACTGGGGACAATCTTCCAGAGTCTACTGGGGATGATTCTCCAAACTCCACTGGGGAAGATTTTCCAGACTCCACTGGGGATAATTGTCTAGTGCTGATGATGGATAAACTCTGCTTGGGGAGAATTTTACCTATTCATTCGTGGTTACGAGCCTCAGTTGGGGAGAGTTAACTCTACTGTCTTTCTTTTACTCTGCGGGGAGTGAATGTTACTGGGACGCGTGCTAAGGATATGACAATGGCTTTGCATCGAGAGTTTTCTACCCCTGTATCTGCGGGAGAAGGTGCCTGCGGAGGCCTTGTGGATTAAGTGTCATCCCAACTTATGAGGTGCTTGGAAACTTTCGATCGAAATGATCAGTCTTCTTCTGGTAGGCAAGTGACAAGATGATGGGATATAGTCATACGCTTTGATCCCTAATTTTTGCCTGGACTGTCTTTTCAGATATTCAGTCCACCGGGATGCCCTTTTTTGCCCAAGACACCCTTTCGGGTTTTCGACTTGCCGGGTGTACAAATCTTTTTTGTTTTTATCCCTAATTTTTGCCCGAACCCTTTTGGTTCGTCGGAATGCCCTTATTTTTTCCTAGGCCTGTCAACCTAGCAGGTCTTTGTTCATGCGCAGTATTTTCTGACTATGTCCATGCTCTCAAGGTGTAGGGAGTTGTCACTGTCAGTAGTGTTGTGTTGCCACGATACTAGAAGATGTTTGTGTGATCGTGTAAGATTCGTTGCTGGAATTCATGTCTAATGCCCTAAGCGATTCAGATGGAGATTTGCCCCTGGCTATTTTGGCATCTTTGAGAGATTCCTTGAATCTTGACTTAACTGCCCCAGTTGATGGACATTCGACGTGCGAATTTCTATTATGTTGAACAAATAGTCATATGCAAACAATGTTATTTTAAGAATGCAAAGCTTATGTCTGTTTTGAAGTTCTTTGAAAATGCAGTTTTCAATAAAACAAGCGAATTTTATAAAATGTGATGTCAACTCAGGATTTACAGCAAGCCCTACATGAGTCAGGATACCTTTGTAACAGTATGCTTTCAAACTAACCCATGCCTCAGCTAGGACTTTTAAGGGTTATAACGTGGTCTGGTTCACGGTTTAAGAAACAAAGGATAAAAGCTCAACTTTTATTTGTACCCACCCGTTCCTCGTGATTTTCTTCGATCCTAAACTTAGATGATTGTGCATTTAGACCCTGTTTTAAGTCTTTGCTCTCATATTCCAGGGATGGTTCGGATAATGACAGATTATTTTGAACATGCAGTCATTGAGAGTTTGTATGACCTCTTTTTTATTTATTTTATTGTCCCTATTTTTTGCCTGAACTGTTTCTTTTTGTGATTACAGTCAGTGGGATGCCCTAGTTTTTCTTAAGTCTCCTTCATAGGTTTTGACTTAATGGGCTTTTATTTCGAGAGATAGTGAATGTATGTCTTGACGATTATAGGGAACCATCATCGTCTTTTGTTTTGGAAGGACCTTTTTGATGTCATTCATTGTGCACCTGGATTAACTGAGAAAACTACCCTGCCCCAGGTTATAATTAAGGGTTTTAATTTGTGAAAAGAAAAACTCCAACTTTTTTGGCTCAAAGGGGTTGACGAGGGATTATCTTCCTTATAACTCCATTGTTTAGGATTTGAAACAATGCCTATACATCGTCAGCGGGGTCTGTTCAAAAGCATACTGCAGAGATTTTGGTATCAATTTCGTCATCCTCCCTCTAAGGCTCAGAATTTTTTAATCGAGAGTTGAACATCACAAAAAGGAAATATGAGGCTATTTAAGCATAGTGAAAACAATTAATTCAAAACAGACACGTGTAATGCATTAATGAAATAAAAAGTTTGACATGATAATAATTGTTTGGATAGGCAAAGAAAAATACAACTTCAGAATTCAAATGAACAAAAATGCTTTCAATCCTAGCCATGTTTTGGCAAGGGAGAAGTGATCACATTGGGAGTCTCAGCAGGCTCTAATTCGATCTCCTTGGCGTTAATCATATTCTGAATCTTGTATTTCAACGCCCAATAATCATTAGTATCGTGCCCTGGGCTACCAAAATGATAAGCACACCTTGCATCTGGGTTGTAGTTAGGAGAAGAAGTCTTAGGGTTCGGATGAGGGTTTATCACTGTAATCAGATTCATCTTCAACATGTGCTGCAATGCTTGTGACAATGGCATGTTGATTTGGGTGAACTCCCTTTGAAGTCTTTCCCCCCTTGGCCGATTATTTCGTTGTTGTGGTCGTTGTGTGCATGCTGAATTAGAGATCAACACTGGCCCCACAGATTGGTGGTAGTCTGCCTTGCCATGCCTATTCTGGCCATGCATAGCATTGGCTTCCCTCTTGCCACAAAATGAATTATTCTCTGTACTCGAAGAGGTATCTTTCTGGATCTTACCACTCAGGATCCCAACTTCTACTCTTTCTCCAGTCAGAATCAGTTCGATGAAACCCACTGACGAGCTGCCAATCAAATGATTGATATAGGAACCAGACAAAGTCCCAAGAAACATATCCACCAACTCCCTATCAAACAGAGGGGGTTGGACTCTTCCAGCAAGATCTCTCCACTTCTGAGCGTAGTCCTTAAAGCCTTTGCCTGTACCCATAGACATATCCTGAAGCTGAGTATGCGTGGGTGCAAGGTCGGTATTATACTGGTATTGCTTGTAAAAAGCAGCAGCAAGGTCCTCCCAGTTGCGGACGTTAGCTCCTTCCAGTTGACAGAACCATTCAATTTGAGTCCCTGACAGACTATCTTGAAAGAAATGAACCCAAAGATTTCTATCAGCAGTATAGGGTTGAATCTTTCTGACGTATGAGCGGAGGTGTAGCTTCGGGCAGGATACCCCGTCATACTAAGCAAAGACAGGAGCTTTAAACTTGTGAGGGGTCACCACCCCAGATTCCAATCCCAAATCTCCAAAGTCCAACCCAGGTATCTTCTGAATTTCCATTGCACTGAGCCGGTCTTCAAGTTTCTTATATCTATCCTCAACAGAAGGATACTGGTCTTCATCAAAGTCTGTGTCATTGTCAGAAACCACAGGGCTAGGACCCTTTCTTTCCTCTTGATTCTCTCCCCCTCCATATGAATGGAACCACCTTCTTCTTCTTCTTCTTCTTCTTCTTCTTCTTCTTCTTGTCCTTCAAGATAAGAGTCTTCAAATCTTGTTGACTCTTGGCCAAGTTCAAGAACATTTCCTGAAACTGAGCATTCTGAGCTTGAAGAGCCTTGATGGCTTGATCAGTAGGTGTTTCAGAAGACATGATTGCTGAAATAAACAGCGAAGAAGATGAGAAACCTGTAATGGTACCTGTAATGCAATGATATGTATGATATATGTATGCAATGTTTTCAAGGATCTCGCGGGATAAACAAGAAACTGTTAGAATTTGATTGAAGAAACTTCGCGTTTGTTGAGAGTCCTTCTTCAAGAGTCAAGCTCACCATATCGAGTGGGTCATAGCCACCGACTCAAATTATCGTGTTTTGATCTCTAGATGACATTGGCTAGAGGAAAATAAATCCCCTTTGCCCCTTTCTAGACGTTTGATTTACCATAACTTGCATCACAAACCTTTGAGATCCTTGAAATGGTTAAGGAAATGTTAAGGCATGATGTTATGATGTGTATGTTATGCGTTTAAGCAAAAGTACGAGGTATTGTAAACAAGTAAATCTGGCAAGAAATCCAAGGTATTGGGTAAGGACTGTAAACAAAACCTGCAAGGAACTCAAGTTGTTAGATAATAAACATGTGCAAGTAGTTCAAGTTGAAAGCACATAAGTCACACAATATCCCTTAAATTTCAGGCTGGCATGGAGTTTAGGTATTACCCTCTTTCAATTTAGTTGGTTCATCCTGTCCTAATAATAGTAACCGGGTTCAAGAGGTTCTCAATATCACTGACCATCCTCGATCGGTCATAATTCTAGTTTAGCAACCTTTTCTTGCAGCCAGAATCATCACGAGAGTATGGTCTCAATGAGTGTAGCATACTGCTACTTTTCTATAGCCAAGTTGGTCAATTATAGGTTCTAAGGTAATTTTATGCTTAATGACCCATTAGAAGCCCCATACTCTCCTTGTTCCTCCACAAGGGATATCGGTACCAACTAATGCGTCACACCAATGTAGCTACTGCTTCAACCGTATCGGTCTATGCCGTACAATTCCCTCACAGTCTATTGCTACTTACCTAAAAGGTATCCCCCAGATCCGGGTTAGGATCTATAGTAACTCCGATACAAAGCCCACAAAATAAAGCAAACAAATCAAACAATTGAAAACAATATGATGAACTATTCCTAAGGTACACCCCACTTATTCAATCCCCAGCAGAGTCGCCAGTTCTGTGATACGGTGGCCAGAACCGGGACGTGGTTTCCCTTATTTCGTTAAGGAAATTTTGCTGGTTTGCATTTTGCGTTTATGTTCGCAAAATGTCGCGGTAAGCAAGAGTCGCCACCGTCTTTTATTTTATCCAACAAGGAAAGGAAAAAAGCACAGAAAAATTCCTTTTTCGATATATTTCTGAGTACGGGGGGTATATTTATAGAAAGGGAAGGTATTAGCAACCTTTCTATCCGTAGTTATCTACGAGCTCTTAGGTACTTGCTCATCATTTTCAAAATTGTTTTCTTTGTGTTTGTGCGCTTTGAAAAGTTTTTTTTTGACTTCGATTTAACTCTTGCTTCTGTCTTCAAGAGTGTAATGAAGTGTTTGAAAACTTTGTTAATAAAGGAGTGTAAGTGTGAAAATTTTGTTTGGAATGAGCAAGTACTTACGAACTAATCTACCTACTCGAAAAAAGAATCGTTCTGTATTCGTTTCCTTTAGACAACGCTATCCCACTATTAGTGAGTAGGTAGCACCGTCGTTGGAATTTGAGGGTCAATTCGAAAGGGACGCACGGTCACTAAAGCAATGTTAGGACGTCTTAGTAATAACCCTAATGTCTTAGATCAATTATTCGAGGCAACAATTCCGAGGCAACCATTCCGAGGCAACTTTTCCGAATCGGGACTTTGATCTTTGTTTAGACAAAAGGAAGACCACTGAAGCATCCTATACTCAATGACCATTTATCGAAGGCAGGCAAGTAGGAGTGTACCCTAGGAGTGCGCATGTGCGAATGATTCAATTTCAGTTTATTTATCTTTGCACATTTAGGGTGATCTAATTGTTTTAAAACTAATCATACATTCTTGTCATGCATCCCTATATCATACATCTAACAGTTAATAATTTACGGAATTTAAAATGCGGAATTTAAACTACGCTATTACAAGGCTTCAAGTATTTACATAGCCAAGAACAAACCCTTTGAAAATAAAGCGATAAATATAAATAAACGTCCTAATTAAACTATTACAAACTGTAGACATCAATATGGTAAATAATAAAAATAAAGCGCGCGAGAAGAATTAAGATCGACGAGAATTTAAGGTTTTGACCCTTCTAACCTATTTAAAAGAAAAATTGTTTTTTTGTTGTTTTTAATAAAAGAAATAAGTTTTCTAAATTGAATATGCAATTAATTAGTTAATTAAATTAATTAATAAAAATAATTACATGAGCTATTTTGGTTTCTTTTGTTATTTTAGGAAAAAAAATAAAATATAATTAAGTTAGTAATAAAACCTATTTATTCTAATTATTCTTAACTTATTTACAAAAAGAAATTAAAGTTTTACCTAAAATTAAAATTTAATTAAGAAAAAATCCTAAATCTATTTTTATGTGATTTTTATATTTGTTTATTGATAAAAAATAAAAGGGATTAACAGAAATAAATAAAACGAATAAAACATGAAAATAAAGATGGGCCTAGTAGCAAAAGTAAACAGGGGGTGCAGTCATCAGAAATACCTAGGCCCGAATCTTCGAAAGCTTCATGCTCTAACTATGGTATTTTTTTTTTATTCTTGCGTGGAACCTGTGATTCACCCATCCATAAATGTTCTATATAAACTCAAACAAACGTTAACATACCATAAAATGTGATTAAAATTAGAGATTCAAAGTTTAAAATTTTACCAAACCGGTGTTGACAAATGGGGGGCGTGCTAGGCGTGTGATGGATTGTTCTTGGGCCTTGTAAGACTCTTGAGGATTTGAAGAGGATGGTTTGAGGCTTGATGTCAATTGAGAGAGACCAGAACCTCGAGATATGACTTGCACCAATTCTTTGATTTCTGGAGAGCTTTTTGAAGAGCTTTTAGAGAGCTTTTTGAAGAGCTTTTTAGAGAGGATTTTCGTCCCTTTCAAGCTTGTATGGCTCTATATTTATATAGGAGAATGAGGAGACAAGAAAGCATGGAAAGAATCTCCCTCATAATGTTGTGTTTTAAGACCATGATCAAGATTTGAAAAAAATACCATATTTGATGATTTTATGCCATTTTCACATGTGGATGAACCTGGACATATTTTAAAAGTTATTGCACAAAATCAATTGACATAAACCAGCATAAAACTTTCCCAAAATGGATTAACATCAAAATTTACATTATTTCTATTATTTATTTATTTAATTCTGAATTTTAATGAATAAAATATCAAAATAAATAGCATAAATAGTAGAAAATGTATGGGTGGGCTTAGAGTTCGCGGACCATGTTAGGAATGAGTTTCAAACTTGAAAAGATAGGCCCATTTGGAAAAAAATCCAAGTTTGGTCAATATTTGCTTCATGCATTTTTTCAAAAATTGTCCAACTTTGATAATGCATATCTCTCTCAATTTTAACCTTATGAGGGTGTTCCATGACTTTTTTAAAGCTTATGACATCCCCTAAGAAACCTCTTTGGTTTCATCTCAGTTGGATCTTCCATGTTCATGTAAGAAGCTTTCACCCAAAAGGTGTTTTTGTTGACTTTTCAAAATGACCTATAATGTCCAAATTTATATCTTCTTGTGAGCGCATATTTTGAACTTGGGAGCTGAAAATTAATTGTAGGGAATTACATCCTCCTCAAAATGAGCTTTGGATGGGTCATTTCTGATAAAGTATGAGAAAGTTATGCTTGGTCAAAGTTGAGTTGACTTTTCCTACAAAACCCTAATTTAGCAACTTTTGGGTTTTGATGAATTGTAAGCAATCCTTGAGGAATCATGATCAACCCTTGATCAAATGATGAAATATACTTCAAAATTAGGATGTTGACCAAAAATCTTGAAGTTTGACTGTATGTGGGCCACAGTTGACTTTTGCCCTAGCACAGTCGATTTTCAGGCCTTTGAGCAATTAACTGAGTAAACTTCCTCTGCAAGGCTTAAAACTTGACATGGATGATCTTGAGAACATATTAGGACAATGTTGAGCATTTGGGGTCCCTTGGACTCAAGTATCTTGATGCAACATGAAACCCTAATTTGAGGTAGACTGCCTTAGGAGAGAGCTTGTCTGGCCAACCCTTGGACTACCTTGAGCAACTTGAGAATATTTCTTGCAATGTTTTGAGAAATATGGGAGGGAAAATTTTGGGGTACAACATATATCAAGGTTGATTGGTACGATATTGGCATGATTAGGTCAAATTTGGAAGGATATCATACAAATTGAAAATCAAATCAAATCTCATCAAAGCTTCAAGATTCAATCCAAAATTGTTAACCTAATTATATCTAGGTTATATAATGAAGGATTCCAGATCAAAAGAAAAAGGTTAGAGGCGTGAAACTGTCAGAAGAAAGACTGAAACTTTGGACAAAAAGTGAGAGATCTAAATCCATCTTAGAGCCATCCTCAAGGAGTTTCAAAGCCATAAATCAATTCCTTGGCATCTCAGGAAGGATTCCTAATCATTTGCAGGCGTCAGAACATCCAGAATCACTCCCTATCACTCTCACAGTTTGCACAATTATCCAAATCCGATTATTGTAATTCTTGCATCTCCATCATGTTTAAGTTACATATTTGTGTTCAGCATCATGTTTGCAATGTTTCTGGATAATTTGATTTAATTTACAATGCAGGAATAAGCTTTTGCCATTGTTAGGGTTTCGTGCTCCAATTTGGGGTTTTGGGTTTCAAGAAAAATTAGGCCTGATAATGGGTACCATGATGATCAGAGTTTCAAACCCAGTTTATCCATGGTCCCCAATTGAATTTATTTTGCGCGTGCTTGATTTTTGAATGACACAGGTTTCAACAACAGACCTGCATCTGTAGGTAAAGATTCAGAGCCTAAAACGACAGTTCCAGGGAAGAAGACAACAACGTGTCACAACCTGACTGGCTGGTTTAAATTCTAGCGCATTATTCTGGCCACTAACTTGTTTTCCAATATATTATTTGTTCTTTATTATATTAACAAGTTAACATCCAGCGCAGTTGGTCAGAGGAAGGAAATTAGAAACTCATGTCCTGGGTTCGATCCCAGGCGTGAGCTTTTGGCATTTTCTCCATTATTTTCACCAGATCCAGCACATACACCTTCTGAGGGTCATCATCTTCTGATCCATCAGCCAGAATCAGATCCAGCACATACACCTTCTGAGGGTCATCATCTTCTAGATCCATCAGCCAGAACCAGAGCCAGCGCATACACCTTTTGAGGGTCATCATCTTCTGGATCCGTCTCAAGCCAGATCTGCTGATAGTAGGCCCATTTGGTTAATTTTCTATTTTTTCTTTAATTCCTTTTCTTTAATTATTTTGTTTTTTAAATCAACACAAAAATTATTTTATTAAATTGACCAATCAAAAAACACCAAAAAAGATTTATTTTCTTAATAAATGTTTTTTTAATTAATTAGTTTAATTTAATTTAGGGAAATTTTAACTTGTTTTTTTTGCAATTAAAATCAAAATAGAAAATTAGGTTAAGCGCTTGATTTAATTCCTTTCTTTTATTTTTCTCAAATAAACAAAACACGAAAATAGGTTTTTAGAATAAATTAATTCATTTTTCTTAATTTAAAATTAATTAGAACTTAGGATTTTCTTTTTAATTTAATTGTTTCATTATTTTCTTAAATAACAAAACATGACAAAAACATCTTTTTTTAATCAATCGCGAAAAGGTTTAGTCAAGGGTCAAAACCCTAGTCGTTTCGTATTTAATCCGCCGTGCGCTTATTATTATTTTGCCAATATTTTTGTAAATGTTCGTGGTTTGTAATAGTTAATTTAGGGTTTTATTTACTGTTTAAATCCCTGGGTTTTTTTGGCTATATAATTAATCCCCCTCCCCGAAGCCTTGTAATAACGTAGATTTATTTTCTCGCATTTTTCCCTGCAAATATTTAACTGTCTAGATGTATGCTAATAGGATTGTATGGCAAGAATGCATGAAAAATTAATATAGTTAGAAAACCCTAATGTGCAAAGATAAATAACTGAAAACAAATCACTCGCACATATCACTCTTAGGGTATACTCTCACTTCGGTTGCCTTCGGTAAACGATCATTAAGTATAGGGTGTCTTAGTGGTTACTCTCCTGTCTAAAAGAGATCAAACGTCCCATTCGAATGTTGCCTCGGAAATGTTGACTCGGAAATGTTGCCCTGAACATGATCTTAAGACTCTAGGGTTATTACTAAGGTGTCCTAACATTGCTTTAGTGACCGTACGTCCCTTTCGAATTGAACCTTACAATTCCAACGACGATGCTACCTATTTCTAAATAGTAGGATAGCGCTGTCTAAAGGAAACGAGAATAGAAACGATCTTTTTTCCGAGTAGGTAGATGCTAGTAGGTACTTGCTCAAATCAAAGATTTTCACACTTACACATTTCAAAACAATTTTCAAAACAACTTCGTCACACCTTTGAGGACTGATACAAGGGTTATCACGAAGTAAAACATTTTCAAAACAAAGCACACAAACACAAGCAATTTAAAAATGATCAAGTACCTAAAAGCCCATGGAAAACCATGGATAGAAAGGGTGCTAACACCTTCCCTTTCTATAATCTACCCCCCGTACTCAGAATATCTTGAAAAAGGATTTTTTTTCTATACTTTTTTCCTTTCCGATTGGATGAAATAAAAGTCGGTGGCGAATCTTGCTTACCGTGACATTTTGCGAATAAAAAACGCATAACACAAACCAGTATTAAACAGTCGGTTCTGCTACCATATCACAGTGCGCAAGGTGATCGGCTAGTACACTGCCCTTTATAACTTTCTGGGTAGTATACTGTATGTCATATTCTGTCAGCATCATCTGCCATCTCGCTATTCTTTCAGAGAGAGCAGGTTTCTCGAAGATGTATTTTATCGGATCCATTTTAGATATCAACAAGGTAGTATGGTCAGCATATACTGTCTTAGCCGGCGAGCAGCCCAAGCCAGAGCATATCAAGTTTTCTCGAGCAGTGAGTATCTTGTTTCACAGTCGGTAAACTTTTTGCTCAGGTAATAAATAGCGCGCTCTTTTCGGCCAGACTCGTCATGCTGCCCCATCACACACCCCATTGAATTTTCTAAAACAGTCAGATACATGATCAATGGTCTTCCCTCAACTTGTGCCATCAACACAGGAGGCTCTTGCAAGTACTCTTTGATCTTGTCAAAAGCAGTTTGGCATTCATCATTCCATTTGACTACTTGATCTTTCTTCAATAGTTTGAAGATTGGCTCACAAGTAGCTGTCATGTAAGAAATGAATCTGGCAATGTAGTTTAAACGTCCCAAGAATCCTCTAACTTCCTTCTCAGTACAAGGAGCAGGCATCTCTTGTATCGCTTTCACCTTGGCAGGATCTACTTTAATACCTTTATGGCTGACGACAAAGCCTATGAGCTTACCAAACCTCACCCTGAATGTGCATTTACTTGGGTTCAACCTCAGCTTGTACTTCTTTAGTCTCTCAAACAGTTTCTGTAAATAATCAAGGTGCTCTTCTTCTGTTTGAGATCTAACTATCATGTCGTCCATATAGACCTCTATTTTGTGGTGTATCATGTCCTGAAATAGAGCTACCATGGCACGCTGATAGGTTGCCCCAACATTCTTCAGTCTGAATGGCATAACCTTGTAGCAGAATGTGCCCCACTGTGTGACAAAAGTTGTCTTCTTTATGTCTTCAGGCGCCATTTTGATTTGGTTGTAACCTGAGAAACTGTCCATGAAGGGAAACACTTTGTGTTGTGCCGTATTATCAACTAGGATGTCAATATGGGGTAGTGGGAAATCATCCTTAGGGCTTTCCCTATTTAAATCTCTGTAGTCCATGCACATTCGTACCTTGTCGTCCTTTTTGGGCACGGGAATAACATCGGCTACCCATTGCGGATAAGAGGTGACGGCCAAGAATCCAGCATTAAATTGTTTCATGACTTCTGCTTTAATCTTCTCTAACATATCTGGTCGCATTCGACAAACCTTTTGTTTTACTAGTGAACAATCCTCTTTTGTAGGCAGACGATGTACCACAATATCTGCATCAAGTCCTGGCATGTCTTCATACGACCAGGCAAAGACCTCAACATACTCATGTAGCAACTGAATCAGACGCTCTTTGACACTCGGTTCCAGATTGGTACCCACCTTGACCTCTCTTTTGTCTTCTTCGGTATCCAGGTTGATTGTGTCCACTGGTTCCTCGTGGGGTTGAATGATTCTCTCTTATTGTTGTAGTAATCTGGCAAGTTCCCATGGTACTTCACAATCTTCCTCACCTTCGTCTTCGGCTTGGTAGATTAGATTTTTATAGTCAAAGAAAGCCATAACAGAACCGTTACCCATGGGATCCTTAATGGATGTAGACCTGCATTATGAGTGTGAGTGTGTGTAAGGGTATATCTATCTTTGAAAGAAATAAAAATGTAAAAAGAAAAACAATGAGCACAAAGTTTGTATGAAAAACGTCCATGATTCATTGATGTCATATGGAAATGACATAATAACCCTTACAAATGGACCATTGTGCCTTGGGTAAGACACAAGGTTTTAAGAGTTTGAATTGTTTTAATATTACAGATCCAACAAAATGTAAAGACAAATTACTGTGGGATAAAAGTGATCAGGACAAAATCTTTAGCCTCCCAATTGCTGAGCCCTCCACTGACAGTTGGGAAGATCCAATCCTCCAGGTTGTAGCCATCTTCATCATCCTCTACCACATTAACTTCACGGTTGCTGATCTTCAGGGGTGGTCCTCCAGCACGAGCGCAACGTACAATATTCTGAGCACCTAAAGTGAATCCTAGGCCAAACTTGTCGGATTTGTATGGGATATATGGGAGTTGTCCCCAGATAGTGTACCCACCTTCTTCTATCACTGCCTTTGCATCCTTCAAAGATGACATCCTGAGTGGAGGCCTTGTGATCTTGGGAACTTGAGACACAACCTTGGTCACTGCCACATCTTATTGGACCTCTTCAAAGTGCTGAAATGGAGTTTTAATAAATTCACTATCTAATTCCACATATCTGAAGGAATTGAGATGGATGATCATATACTCTTCTTCTCCATGAACGGTGATAATCTTCCCTTAAATCGAATACTTCAGCATTTGGTGCAATGTAGAAGTAACATTGCCATCATTGTGAATTCATGGTCATCCTAGCAATTAGGATTATGAAGGGTGAATATCCATTACATAAAAAGTTAAATCAAATGTTTGGGTTCCAACCTTTATGGGGATATCCACTTCCCCATGCACCATCCTTTTGGAGCCGTCAAAATCTCTCACTACTATGTTGCTTGGTTTCAATGTCAATCCTTCACAGTCAAGCCTATCAAGAGCCTTTTTAGGCAATACATTCAGAGATGAGCCAGTGTCCACCAAGACACGAGCCAAGGTTGTGCCCCTGCATTCCACTGAGACATGCAATGCCTCATTATGCTTCCTTCCTCTTGGCGTTAAATCAGCATCCGAGAAACCTAAACCATTATCTGCAGTCAAGCTAACTACGCAGTCTTGGAACTGATCGATAGATGTTTATTGGGGTACATGGGCAGTTTTCAGGAATTTTACCAAGGCCTTTGCATGCGCCTCAGAACATAGTAGTAAAGCCAACATGGAAATTTTAGATGGATTTTTCCCAAGTTGCTCAACTATATTGTAATCGCTTATTTTTAAGATTTTTAGAATTTCCTCCATCTCTTTCTGGGAGGTCTCAGGGACAACCAATGGTTGTGTCTTCGTCTTGACAGACTCGACCAGAACACCTTTTCCTCGAGTTTCGGTTAACTCGGCAGCAGGAGTGTCAGTAGGAGTGATAACAGGAGTTGTAACAGCTTTGTCAGTTGGAGTATTAGTGGAGATGATTGTAGGACTGGGAATAGCCTTTGGAGGAGCAACAATAACAGGAATGATTACGGGTCCAGAAACTGCTTTTGGGGGAGCAATTTATGGAGAGAATATCCTTCCGCGTCGGGTAATATTACTAGTCCCTGCAATATTAATGATATCAGAGTCAACTTTCTCAAAACATGAATCTTCGGCGGCTGGCCAATCTTGCTTGATACCGTGGTAGTAGATATCCCCTCCATAATTCTATGGTATGGTTTTGTCTGATGAATACAGGACTAGTCCAGGCATTGTAATTATCAAAGGAGCTGCTTTTGGAACTGATGTAATTCTAACGGGTCTTTTGGTGGAGACCCTGGAAGAATTGGCGGAAATGGTAACGATAGAAACATCATTATAAAGAACAGGTGGAACAGAAGTTTTTTCAAACAAAATTTCCTTGTTATCTATTAGGAATTGAACGACTGCCTTTAAAAAAGGACATCTAGTTGGTGAGGACAAACAGAAATGGAAGCTTTCATCACATCCTGGGAATACACTGACATTTAATAAGTTCTTTTTGATAGTCAGGAGTGGGGTCATAAGTTCATCAACTGAAGTAACAAACATATCTTCCTCAATGGCGTTGGCATTATGGCCATGTTTGGGCATAGGGGAAGAAATGACATTTGGCTTTTCGGGCGCATCAAATTCAATATCTTTGGCTTCAATAAGGTCTTGTACTTTTTTCTTCAGTGCCCAACAATTGTTAGTATCATGGTCGGGACTCTCAGAGTGGTATGCACAGCAGGCATTAGGATGATAGTGAGGAGAGGATGTGTTAGGGTTCTTTGGAGCTTCTTTCAAGGTCACTAGGTTGGATCTTAGCAAATGTGGAAATACTTGAGATAAGGTCATGTTAATTCTAGTTAATTGTCTGACTGGTCTTTCCATTCTTGGTTGGTTGTTGCTTTGCTGATCAGTCACAGGTTTAGGAATTATAACAACCCCCACCATTGGGCGGCGTTCGGCCCTATCTTGATTTCTCTGAGGAGAAAAAGCAACCACTTCTTTCTTTCCGATAAATGGCTTCCTTACAGCAGTAGAGGATGCATCTTTTTGAATCTTTCCACTTTTTATCCCAGCTTCTACCCTTTCTCCGGTCAATATCAGTTTAGTAAAACCTGCCGATGAACTCCCAATTAGGTGATTGAAGAAGGGACCAGATAAGGTGCCCAAAAACATGTCTATTAATTCTCTTTCAGATAAGGGAGGTTGAACTCTTCCAGCCAAGTCTCTCCATTTTTGCGCATAGTCCTTGAAGCCTTCACTTGAAACCATTGTCATACTCTGGAGTTGAGTACGAGTAGGCGCAAGATCAGCGTTGTATTGGTATTGTTTGTAAAAGGCTACAACAAGATCTTCCCAGTTATGAATATTGGCTCTTTCTAACTGATAAAACCAATCAAGTTGAGTTCCAAACAGACTTTCTTGGAAGAAGTGTACCCATAAATCTTTGTCAGCGGTATGGGGCTGGATTTTCCTTACATAGGACCGGAGATGCATTTTGGGGCATGAGACTCCGTCATATTTGGCGAACATAGGTGCTTGAATTTTGGAGGAATGATAATCCCCGACACTAAGCCCAACTCCTCAAAGTCCAAGCCATGAACTTTTTGGATTTCCATTGCACTCAACCGCTCTTCGAGATGTTTATACTTATCATCAGCTGAAGGGTATTGTTCTTCAGAATAGTCTTCTTCTTCCTCTTCCTCTTTTGATTCTGAATGGACAACTGTTTCTGACTGGACAACTATTTCTTTCCCCTTCCCATCTTGGTTGTCTTTCTCACCGGATATCATTGCAAAGTCTAAGGCCCTTCTTGTCTGCCCTTGGAATCTTCTTCCCATGTTTAGAACTCCAGTTATCTTCTTTGTCTTCTTTTTCTTCTCCTCAGCTAGCAAAGTCTTCAACTCTTCTTGTCCTTTGGCTAGGGTCAAGAACAACTGTTGAAACTGTGCATTATGAGCTTGGAGGTCCTTCACCGTTTGCTCGAGATCCATCTTACTGAAATAAACAGTAGAGAGATGAGGAGACTTATTGCAAGAAACCCGCTTATGTTATGATGAATGGTAAATGCATATGCAATGATTTCAAGGATTTTAAGATTCAAATTTGTTTTAGACAAAAAGGAAACACACGTTATATTAATAGATTAAAGCTTGAGTACATCAATGCCTTCTTGGGCAAAATAATACAAAGACTTTTTAAGATAAAAAGGTAGTACGCATCCTCTTTGGTGCAATGTAAGCATTCAGAGTCTGCTCCTCATGGAGTAGCCTAGTGAGTTCCAAAACCTTCTTCTCGCTTGCGTAGAATTGGGCTTCGAAAGTATCTTGCTCCCCCTTGAGTTGTATCCAATCTCTTTGTAAGTCTTCAAGAGAGGTGGGCATGTCAGGATGTAGGATAGTGTATGGAACATCTCCTTCCATGACAGGCTCAATGATCACCGGGAGAATGGAGGGGTAAGGCATCATAAGACTCTGAGCGCGAGTTCGTACCCATTTTAGGTAAGGCTCGAGAGGGATGGAATTCTTATGCCCCAAAGTCTTGCTATCTACATTGTTGAACATCCTCCAAGCTCGGATAAATCTCTGGCGAAGACCTTGATCGTTGTTGTCGTAGTCAAATACCAAACCTTGAATCAACATCTCGTGTGGGCCATCCCTTCGGGTGTAACCAAACTGTCTTAAGGATAAGCAGGGGTTGTAGGTGATACCTCCCCTAATTCCAAGTAAAGGAACATTAGTAAATTCTTCACAACGATCGATAATAGTAACATTCTCCATGGATCGAGAGTACCAATGGATGTCTGAATGTTTGAGCATCATCAACCTTTGTGACCACCTTGAACCTTTCTCATTCTTTAATACAGGTCGGGGAAGATGTGAAATAAACCATCTTGCCAAGAGAGGAGTGCAACACATAATAACACCTCTTTTCCTCATTGTGCGAGTGTGAAAAGAGTGTAGGATATCCCCTAGCAATGTAGGCACCGGGTTGTGGGATATGAAGATTTTGACGGTGTTCACATCTATGAGTTGGTCAGGATTTGGAAATAAAACCATCTCATAGATGAGGAGAGCCACAATTTCCTTAAAGGCTTGCAGGTCCAAAGAATTCCAACAGTTTTGGGCTTTCTCAAACAAGAACTTTGCTAGGAAACCTTTGACACCGCTCCTTGTTTCCCAATGAGTTGTGACATCAGATGAGTGAAAGTGTAAAGCTTGAGCAATCTCTTCTGGATTAGGGTCTCTTTCTGTACCGTTGAAAGGTAGTTGATTGAGAATGGGAATCCTCAAGAGTCGGGAGAATTCTTCCAAAGTAGGCACAAGTTGATAGTTGGGAAATGTGAAGCAATGGTGTAAAGGATCAAGGAACTGAAAGAGCACCTTCATCATATCCTCATTTGTTTTAGAGGTGACCAAGTTGAGTAGGCGACCATGACTCACGGTGAATGGAGATTTTTCAGAAATTCTTGAAGCTAGCTCCTTGAGTTGTGGAGGAATCCTTACAAGATTGACTTGAATAGTTTTCCTGCGAAGAGAATCCATGTCCTACAAAACAAGAACAAAGATAAATCTAAAATCCTTGAAATGGTTAGTGAATGTGTATGATGTTATGATGTTCATGATGTTATGTACAAGTATGTATATACAAACAAAGAAAACAAGTCCTTAGGTTTAGGCTTGCATGGAGTTTTTTAGGTAAGTACCCTCTTGAAGTTTAGTTGGCTCAAACTTGTCCTAGTAATAGTAACTGGGTTCGAAGGAGCTCAATATCACTGGTTTGTTTCCTTGGTCATTGTTTCAGCACAAGCCTCTTTAATGGTGATCGAAATATCCTAAGAAACCAAACCTCAATGAGTGTAGTATCGAGTATCTACCAACTTCGGACTGCACTAAAGTCGGTCATCTCACTACATCCTAAATGGACAAGTTGGTCAAGTAAAGGTTCTAGAAGTTCATTAGTGCTTCATGACATCACTCAGCGGCCCCGTATTATCTTTGATTAACTCAAAGGTTACCGGTACCCACAAATATGTCACACTAACGTAGCTATTTCTTAGACCATGTCGGTATACCCCACACAGTTTCCACAATGTATTGCTACTTACCTATAATGTATCCCAAATCCGGGTAGAGGATTCAAACCCAAACAAAGAACCATAATGTAAAGCACACAAGTTAAACAATGAAAGCAATTAAATATGATCTAACCCTAAGGTAACCCCACTTTTAGAATTTCCCCAGCAGAGTCGCCAGTTCTATGATACGGTGGGAGAACTGTCTTGAGGGTTTTGCGTTTGATCACAAATGTTACGGTTAGCAAGAGTCGCCACCGACTTTTATTTTATCCAAAGGAAAGGTGAAAAAGCACAGGAAATACCTTTGAGATTATTTCTTGAGTTCGGGGGGTAGATTATAAAAAGGGAAGGTATTAGTACCCCTTTCATCCATGGTTTTCCATGGGCTCCTAGTTACTTGCTAGATCACTTACTTTTTGTTTGAAATTATGCTTTGTATGGTTTTTGAAAGTATTTTATAAAGGGGCCATTGTTTAGGCAAACTTTGTAATAATTCCCATTCGTAAGAATGTATACAAAGATGTTGATCTTTTGAAAATGATTTCAAGTTTGTAAGATGTTTTGAAAGTGTAGGTGTTTGTTTTGAAAATAGCAAGGATGTTTTGTTTTGAAAGTGAGAAAGTAACTAAGGGCATTCTACCTACTCAAAAGTCTTTCATGTTCATTTCCTCTTTCCTTTGACATTGTTATCTTACCATTGATTTGGTAAGTAACCCTATCTTTGGATGTAAACGGGACGGGCGTGGGTCATCGTATAACCATGATTAGCAATGTTGCAAGGTATCTTAGCATTTTTATTTAGGGAATAAGATCATTTTGAAAAGGCAACATAGATAGCGTCATCGAGGGACTATGATCTTATATTTTAGCTTGTTTTTGCTAAGACACCTTACATGCATAATATGGTCATTTTGTATAAGGAAACCAAGTGGAATAACCCTAGGGGTGCTTGTGTGCAAGTATGTTGTTTTCATGCTTATTTTTTTCTTGAATTAGGGTTTTCTAAGTGTTGATTTATTTCTTTTCATACAAATCCTAATTACTAGCATGTTATATAAAAGCGATAAATTGTAAAATTTAAAGTTACTACGCTATTACAACATTTGTGGGGGGGGGGGGGGGGGGGGGTGTACAATTTGTAAATGGGGATTACAAGAATTTAAACCTAATTAGTCTATTACAACCATATTGAATTGGTATAAAATATACAAGGAATGAAATAAATACGTAAAAATGAATAAATGTACAAGGATACAAAATGTAAAAAAAATGAATTTTGTTTGATTTTTCATGAAAAAAGGGATTTTGTCTTAACCTAAAATAAAGAAAATAATTAATTAAGTTTGAATTTATTAATAAAAGACTTTAAATGAAAGCCTAGTTCTATTAATTAATCAAAATAAAATAAATTTAAGAAAAGTATTTTTATCTTAAAAAACATTTATAGCATTATGAAATATTTTTTGGCCTTTTTTAATATTAAAAATAATGTATTTTCAATGGTGTGAAAAATAAATAAATAAAAACATAATATTAATTAAGTTTATAAGATTTAGTTAATAAAATAAATAAATTATAATAAATAAAAATATTTTTTGTGGAAAAAAAAAATAAGTCAAGATATAAATCTATATTTTTTGTATTTTTTATGATTTTTAGTATTTAGAAAATATGTTTAAAAATGAAATAAATAAAATAATAAAAAAACAAACAAACTTGGGCCATGGGAGTGCCAAGAGCCTCCAAGGGGGTTAGTCAGCTAGTAAAAAAAAAAAATAAAGCCAGGTCCAAAGGGCCCAGCGCCTGCCAAAAACACAAAATCAAAAAAGTAAAAAATATGAAAAAATGAAAAGGGTACCACTGGGGCTCGAACCCAGGTCCCATAGGTTACAGGTGCGCGCTTCTACCACTGGGGTGGCTATACATCTGTTAATACAAATAAAACAATAAATATGTAAGGCAAAACGCCCCCTGAAGACTTCATCTTCAACCTCCAGAAATGAAAACTGTAAACATGAAACTTGTAGCAAATTTTCTCACGATTCCAGAAATGTAAAGTATTAAAACTATAGATCAAAGATAAGTAAGAATTTTAATGACCCTAATCTGAATCCTAAAAATTTCAGAAATTTCAGTTTCAAAATTCTCTAAGATCAAGCAAAATTAATGGAAACTAAGGGCATGGTTAGCTTCAGGGCAATGATTTCTACATGTTTTATTTACAAATAAACTATTGATGATGCTTGTATGAAGAGTTCCAAGTTGAGAAAACTTACCTCAAAACTAGAAATCATGTTTGGAGTTTGAGCTTGTTTCAAGTGATGGTGATGATCAGGTTAGCTTCCTTGAGGTCCTAGGAAGCTAAAGCAATGATTAGCTTGAACAATGGATGGCTGAAATGGCCTAGAGAAGTCAAGTTGCGGACTCTGTTTTTTTGGTTATGGAAGTTATGGTAAATGGTGTTACATTTTTGGAATAAGGATATGGATAAGTTGTATTTGATGTAAGGAAGCTTTAGAAACTAAAAGGCCAAGAAACACACGAGGGAAATGTGAGTTTGATGTTCAAGGTCAGAAACTGTGCAACAATGGAGTTTTTGGGAAATTTCTGATTTGAGAGAGTTTTGGTGTGTTTTAGGGTGCTCAAGCTCACAAATAGTGACTCTATTTATAAGCAACAAGTTTGGAATGTTCTAGTTGATCAAAATTCAAATTTACATGTTTATGCATAACATGTAATTTTTTTGAGAAATTCATGTTTCCATGCCTTGTACTTGGTTCATAGAGTTGTTAACCACTTTAAACACAATGCTTCTGACTTTGTCAATGGAGTGTAATCAAGAAAAATAAGTTGGGAGCTCAAGAAGCTGACTTTGTGCATAAAGCTTGCTTGACAAGAATGGATATGTTACTTTCTCCCTAAAATGGCAAATTGATTTGGACAAAGCTTGAAACACTTGGATAAGGGCATAATCAGTTGTGTAAACCATTAATTATGGAGTGAAAAACAATTTTGAGGCCTGCAAAATGAGGATTATGTAGCATGGCTATGGATTTGGTTCATGTGTTCATCAAAAATGATTGTAATTCAAGTGACAAAACCCTAACTTCATCTCTTCGATTCTTCCTTCTCAAGAATGATCTTAAGGAGTTCTTGGATATTTTGGAAAGCTTGAAATGTGATATACAACTAATATTTGAATTGCTTTTGAATATTCCCATTGGAAATACATGAAAAAGTTCCATAAAGTTGGGTCAAAATCCTGACTAAATTAGGGCAAAATTTCACTAAGTGTTTAGTTTCATGACCCTATGTTCATAAAATTATAACTTGAGATACAAGCATTTTTGGAAGAAGTTGTGTGAAGAAAAGTTGTAGATTTCATAGAGATCTACAACTTTCATATTGGGAGCTTCTCTTGAATCATCTTGCATCAAGGTGAAAATTTAGATCAAAGTTATGAAAAAACATGAAATTTCCAACACTTAGAAAAATTTCTAAGTTTAGAAATTTTGACTTTTCAAAATGAAATCTTGACTTTTTGATTTCTTGATGAATAAGTTTCATATTTTAACATGTTTTGATGAACTATGATCTTTGGCACTTTAATTTGACAAAAAAGTCAAAGTTTGACTTTTCAGTATAAAGTTGACTTTTGATCAATTGACTGCAAAATTCATTTGTCAATCTAATGGACTTGCAATATTTTGAACCATGTCATTAGGTTAAAATGATGAAATTGGACTCTTGAGATCATGCCTTAAACCAATTGACCATTTTCTAGGTCAAAAACCAGAAATTGCCTTTTCCCAATCAAAACCCTAATTTTGACCATTTTGCCCTTTTGGAGATTTGATCAAATTTCTTGAAGAGTTGTGGTCCAAACTTGATCAAATGATACATATGAGTTTATAATGTTGATATGGATCAAAAATTATGAAGTTTGACTGTAAATTGGCCATAGTTGACTTTTCCCCCAATACAACTGATTTTTAGGTCAACTGCTCAATTGACTAAGCAAAAATGTGATCCAAGGCTTGAAACTTGACATGAGTAATCTTGAGGGTCCATAATGATCCATGAAAGTCATATGAAGCATTGAAAGTTCAAAAATCCTTGTGCAAACCCAAACCCTAATTTTGGTCATCAGTGTCTAAGGAGGTGTCTTGAGCTGATCAAACCCTAGTGCAGTCTTGAGCCCAAGGAAATCTTGTGAACAAAATCTTGATAAGTGAGAGGGTAAATTTTGGGGTACAACAGACAAGAATTGTGAATGTCCTATTTTTTAAACTTCTATCCTATGTCCATTACCTACTACTACTTTATTCGGACATACATATGAGGTAATGAATTACAAGTTATAAGGATTATATGTGATATGGTGTGAAGCACCTGAGTATGCAAACCATGCTTGAGATTAAAGTCATGGAGGAATTTTAAAGTGATATTGATATGCTAGGTATGTTGTTGGTGGTGTTGTCTTGACCTCTTGATTCTTGACACCATCTTGTGTAGAACTTACGTTATTTGTTGTAGAAGCTTGAGTATGTGATTTAGGTGAGACAAGCTCAAAGTATTCATCAAATATATGCCAACACTTAACTACAAAATGCCTATACTTGTCACACAATTTATATATAGGTTTATTTCTCGAGGGTGTAACCTTGTCTTCCACGTCCTCTACCACGAGATGACCTGCCTCGACCACGAAAATATTAAAGTGAACTACATGATCATGCATTCCTGCAACTATTCACTTGCACAAATGCTTGAGCTATGTTGGTTGTAGCATTTGGTGATGTAATCTTCTAACGATACTTATCCAGTTGGACTTCTTACAAATTTAGTAAAGCTTCAACATCATAGATGTCCATTGGTTCAATTTTGCCATTCACCATCATAGTAAGCAGATTATATTCTTCTGGTAGTCCTTGTAATATTACATCCACTTGATCATGTTATGAAATTGGATCTTCAACTACCATATGTGAATCAACAATATGCATGCTTGCATGACAGAACCCTTGGTAGAACTGACTCAAAGATCGTGGAAAGGAACCAAGTAAAAAAATTTCTAATCTTGTGCTATTCAATATTCGTTTCTTTCATATATAATGTTAGCAATGCGATCATGTTCAGTTTTGAATGTCGGTGGAATTTGTGGATTAACAACCACTTTGTGGAGTTTATGAGAGAGAATAATTCCCGCTACTTGTTGATTTCACAACAAGAAATTATTTTCTTAAACCTTAATTTACAATTTTGGTGCGAAAGTGTTAGCCATACCTGAGAATGCAATTATATTCGATATATTTTGAGAAATTTGCACATCGTATTGCACCGCGTGTGACGAAGATTTTATTTCAACCATTGAAACTTCTTTGAAGCATGAACTTTCAACACTTGGTGCGGTGTACGATAAGAGAGATAGAGAGCTTCTTTGAAGTTGAATTCTAGTCTTAATAACAAAGGCGATGACGATGATGATGCAATGGAAGAACACGGTCCCCTTAAGCATATAATACCAAGTATGATTGAGATGAATCCATGATGTAGAAGAAAAAGATAAAATAGAAAAAGAGAGGAAGAGAGTAATGCAATATATTTTTGTTTGAGAATTTTATGTTCATCATCATAGTTTTGAGAACTCATGCTTGTGTTTATATAATATATAGTCTATGCTTAAGGTAGTTACACTTCCTACTTGAAATTAGTTACAATTCATAACTTTTCTAACAAGGTAGTTACACTTCCTACTTGAAATTAGTTACAATTCATAACTTTTCTAACTACTTCTCTAATAATATACTAGTCAAATCTATATTTTGTGTGTCACAACATTTTAGACACATAATCAATTTTCTTCTTCTTCTAATTTACCTTTAAATTTTTTATTTTGCAATTTATCTATATTTTTATTAGTTTAGTAGCTCGTAATTTTTTATTATTATTATTACTTAACACTCTTTAAAACAAAAGATAATAATCTAGACTGATGAAAACAATATTATTAGCTTATATATATATATATATATATATATATATATATATATATATATATATATATATATATATATATATATATATATATATATATATATATATATATATATATATAGTGATGAAATAATATTGAAAATTATAGTTACAATTGCAACGGTTTTGTAACAAATTTCTGCACTTTCTTTCTTCTAATCCATGGATTCTCAATCCATTTGCACCATCTTCTTCATTAACTCTTCTGGTTATCTCATTATTAACATGGTATCACAACTTCACAAGTTCTGGTAGTCATTGGTCTTCTTCTTCTTCATTTCTTTCCTTTTTCCTTTGTTCTTCGATCTTTGTTTTTTCGTTCTTTGATCGTTTTTCTCCTTTCGTTATTCTTCGATCGTTGATTTTCTTCCTCTTTTTTGTTACCTATGGCTAACCAGAGTTTCACCGATTTCTCAACAAATTCTAAGAATTCGTATTATTTGTATCCAAATGAGAATCCTTCTTTGGTTCTCATTTTACCATTGCTTGATGATAAGAACTATCACACTTGGGCGAGGTCTATGCACATTGCATTGATTTCACAGAACAAAGAAAAATTCATTGATGGAACTCTCACGAAACTTCCAATTTCTGATCCTTTATATGCTCAGTGTATTCGTTGCAACATAATGATATTGACTTGGATTCACATATCCATTTCAGGTTCCATTACTAAATTCGTGTTGTGGATTGAGAGCGCAACCAATGTTTGGAAGAACTTACAGCTCAGATTTTCTCAAGGTGATGTATTCCGCATTTCAGATACCCAAGAATATTTGTATAAACTTCACCAAGGTAATATTTATGTTTCTAACTACTTTACCCCATTGAAAGTCATGTGGGATGAATTAGAAAATTATAGACCTATTCCTGCGTGTTGTTATGCCATTCCTTGTTCATGTGGTGTCATTGCTTCAATTCGGAAATATCGTGAGCAGGACTATGTTATCCAACTTCTCAAGGGTTTGAATGAGAGATTTTCACAATCAAAATCTGAGATTATGATGATGCATCTGTTACCCGGTGTTGATAAATCTTTTTCACTTGTCATCCAACAAGAACGAGAACTGAGTAGTGCAGGTTCTATGTTGATTCCTAACGCAGATTCAACTGAAGAAGTGATTGCATTTCAGATTAACACATCTTCATAAAATTATAATTAGCAAGAATGGTCATAATCCTTACAAAAGCAAGTCACAAGGACCTGGTGGAGTATAAGGACAAAATGTGTTTGCACACATTGCGGCAAAACCAACCACACAGTTGAAACATGTTTCCTCAAACACGACTAACCACCTGGTTTTAAGGGAAAAGGTAAGCCTCAAAATACCAACTCTCAATGTCAATCTACTTCTTCAGTTCATGCAGGTACTGATGAATCACAACCAAGTTTTGGTTTACTCAAGAGCATTACAATAACATTCTGGAATTGATTCAGCAATTAAAAACCACACCAAAAGCCAATTCAATATCTACATCCCTTTTTTTTCCTCAAGTCATATTCCTTAAATGATAATGGTAATAATCCTAACCTCTGGATTCTCGATACAGGTTCAACTGATCATATATCTTTTGATTTAGCATCATTTACTTCCTGGAAAACCATTATCTATGTCTATGTTAGCTTAACTGATGGTTCCCGAGTTGTTGCATCTATATATGGCAACATTATCATATCCCATGTCTTAACCTTACATCATGTCCTATACATCCCTATTTTTCATGTTAACTTTCTCTCCATTGCTAAATTAGTCAATAGTAATGATTTTCATGTTAATTTCACTACTAATTCTTGCAAAATTCTGCAAAACCATTCCATGGAAACAATTGGTATAGTTATCTTGCAAAGAGGACTATATGTGCTTGATGCCACAAATCGCTCCCAAGCTCATCATTCTAGCTCTCAAGCTTCTTGTAACATCTGGCATCTAAGATTAGGTCACATCTCTGATGTAGGTTTACAACATGTTTCTAAAGTTTCCCTTTTATTTCCTCTGAAAATAATAAACTTGCTTGTGATTCTTGCCACTTTGGCAAATAAAAGAAACTACCTTTTCCTCATAGCAATACTACTACTTATATACCTTTTGAGATATTGCATGATGATTTGTGGGGACCATTTTCTACTGTTTCTATATTAGGACATAAATATTTTCTGACTTTGGTAGATGATTATACTAGATACACTTTGGTTATATTCCTCAAAACCAAAGATCAAGCTAAAACTAGTCTAATGCAATTTATAGCTTTCATTGAGAACCAATTTAAAACCAATCTAAAATGCCTAAAATCAGATAATGGGTATGAATTCATTTCTTTCTCTAAGTTCCTTCTATCCAAAGGTATTATTCATCAAACATCATGTGTTGAAACACCCCAACAGAATAGGGTAGTAGAACGAAAACACCAACATATATTAAATGTAGCTAGAACATTGTTTTTTCATTCTCACATTCTTATAACCATGTGGAATTTTTGTGTCCAACATGTCATTCACCTTATTAACTTGTTTCCTAAACCATTATTTAAATCTAAATGTCCCTATGAACTTCTATACCAACTACCTCCTATTTTAGTTCACCTCAAAGTTTTTGGTTGTTTGAGTTTTGGTTCTACTCTTTAGGCACATAGAACTAAATTTGAACCTAGAGCTAGGAAATCTATTTTCGTTGTATTTAAGGAAGGAACTAAAGGATACATCCTCTATGACTTACTAAATCACAATATCTTTGTTTCCAGACATGTGGTTTTCTATGAAACTTAATTTCCCTTTAAGCCTCACATGTCATCTTTAAAAACCAAGTCTGATTCCAAAGACAAGTCCAACTCCAATAGTTTTCCTATATATGATGAACTCATTGAACCTCATCACCCTTCTAGCTCTTCTAAATTTTCTTATCCTACTGATAATGATAACACATGTACAAGCTTACCCTTACATCCTGGCATTAGTATTTTTCCTTCATCTAAATCTACCTTTAGCCTCACATCTGTCAATTCACCTCTATCATCAATGCTAGTCATATTCATACATTGAATAACTCTTATCCCGTCCTATTGTTGACACAAGTCTTAATAATATGGATATAACTAGTCCCCCTGTAGTACTCATGATAGTACACATTATGAACCCTTTCCTTTATCTAATGAACATTCATTTGCTCCTATAGTTGAACATGCTATTGAAAACAACTCGGCTAATCTACCTCTATGATAGTCCCCTCGGGTTCCTCATCCTCCTAGCTATTTGGAAGATTATAACTACTTTAATATCACCTATAACTAATCTTCATATAAATCCAAACACTCTCGTGTTACATATCCTTTATCTTCTGTCCTTTCTTATGACCAATGCTCACCTTCCTACAAACATTTATGTTATTCCATCTCATCTAACATTGAACCCAAGACCTTTAAATAAGCCATTAAACATGATTATTGGAAAAGTCCATGGATGCAGAGTTACTTGCTCTTGCAGAAAACCATACTTGGGATGTGGTTGATCTACCTCATGGTAAAACTATCATTGGGTGTAGATGGGTATACAAGATCAAACATAAAGGAGATGGCTCTATAGAGAGATACAACTCCATAATCATGGAAAAGGGGGTATACAAAAATCGAGGGTGTTGATTACTTTGTACGTTTTCTCACGTTGCCAAAATTACTACAATTCGGGTTTTGTTATCTCTAGTTGCTATAAAGGGGTGGCACTTTGAGAAATTAGATGTTAACAACACATTTCTACATGATGATTTACATAAGGATGTATACATGACCCTCCCTCCTGGTTTATATGGTTTTAATGAATCCAAAGTTTGCAGGTTACAAAAATCTTTATATGGCCTCAAACAGGCTAGCAGGCAGTGGTACTCAAAGCTATCCACTTTTTTAATCTCTCTTGGCTATAATCAATATCAGGAAGACCATTCTCTATATGTTAAAACTAACAAGCGTGATTTTACTTCCTTATTGGTCTATGTAGATGATGTTGTCTTGGTAGGTAATTCCCCATCTGAGATTCATAAGCTCAAACATCTCCTTAATCAAAAGTTTAAAATAAAAGATCTTGGTCAACTGAGATTTTTCTTAAGATTTGAAATTTCCAGATCTTCAGCTGGTATCTTCCCGAATCAATGAAAATATACACTTGAGCTGTTAGAGGATGCTGTCCTTCTTGCATCAAAACCTTTTGTTGTCCCTTTCATTCCCACTACCAAGCTTTGCACTGATGAAGGCTCTCTTTTGGAAGATCCTTCTTCTTACAAAAGACTAATTGGTAGAATAATATATCTAACCAACTCAAGGCCAAACATTTCCTTCACTGTGAAACATTTGAGTCAATATGTGGCTCAACCTCGTGTTCCTCATAACCAAGCTGATCTACATGTACTAAGGTATTTAATGTTTGTACCGACTAAAGGAATCTTATTCTCTTCATCTAGTAAACTGCAACTTTTTGGTTTTGCTGATTTGGATTGGGCTAGATGTCTTGATACCAGAAAATATGTAACTGGGTGTTACGTGATGTTGGGTTCATCCCTTTTATGTTGGAAGTCCAAGAAGCAACACACAGTTTCTAGATCATCTACTGAGGCTGAATATCGTGCTTTGGCTTCCATCACTTGTGACATACAATGGCTACACTACTTATTTTGTGATTTGCTTGTCATTTTTGATCAGCCTGCATCTGTTTTTTGTGATATTAGATCTGCAATTTACTCGGCACACAATCCTACATTTCACGAGTGCAATAAACACATTATACTAGCACTACTACAAAACACATAAACAACAACGCCATGGTCACCGCGGTTCTTCCCTACACCATGGTGACATCTCTAAACTAAGGCGCTACCATATTATTTTTATTTTTTGATTAAAAATTAATTGTATATAACAACGGTTGTGGAACCAACTGTGGTGATACCATCAAGCTTTCATGGGTTCGAACCTTAGTGCCCTCATATATATTATTCCTTTAATGTTAAGATGCGCCTTTTCTTTTTTATGTATTTTTAAATAAAAAAATTAAAGGGTTATGACTACAATTTATGTGTTCCACCATTGTGACACATTTATATATATATCACCATGGTTGGTGTTGTAAACCGTTGTGAGTATATTTACATATAAGCCAATTAACACTCGCTCTTTGACATTAGTGTCGTATCTTTCACAACAAAACCCTAGAATCCATTTTTCTCTTCTTATTCATTATTAGTATTCTTATTCTACACTATAGCCATTAATCTTATTCTTCTTACATAAATGTATTCTTCTTTTTCCTTATTCTCTCATTTTCGTGTATGTTGTTGTTATGTTTCACATGGTTTTCCTATAATTTTCTTCTTGTTAGATAGTTTATTGTTATTTTTTGGTTGTATGTTGTTCTATGTTGTTGTTCTATGTTGTTGTTTCATGTTGTGTTGTTGACAAATAATCTTGCAGTTTCACATGTTGATAATATTCATGGTATTTATAGGACTCAAGAAACAACAACATCAACAAACTTCATTTAGTTTGAGAAGCTATGAGAAGAAATATAAGAAGTATGAAGCTATTGTGTAAACTTTATCCACCTTATATTTCTTTTTCATTGTTTCATAAACTAGATGAACCTTATATGGTGATGATGATGGTGGTAGAAAACGTATAATATGAGTTGATAATGGTACATATGGTTTGTGTAGCAATGAAAAAAATATAAGAAGTATGAAGTCATTGTGGAAACTTGATCCACCTTGTATTTATTTTTCATTGCTTCACAAACTAGATCAACTTCATAGGTCCACGATTATATTCAATAAAATATGTGTTCTATAAACAACTTAATATATTTTATGATATTATATTATGTTAGTGTTTTATTGCTATAATATATGTTGTTTTTATTGTGTTACATGTATTTGTTGTGTTTTTGTATAATTTTTTTGTTGATAAATGTTCTCAAAACAAGAACAAAACATTTCGAACTCATAAGAAAAAGGCTTCTTCCGACTTAGCAATGTTTTGTTTTTTAGATTCTTATACATATTGACATGTCAAGATGAAGTTGTTGTAACTGGTTTTAGAATGAGAGTCGTCACCCTTAAATTTTATCTTAAAAAAAGGGTATAAAGGAATAACCCTAAAAAGTTCAGAGATTCTAGATCATTGACTCGGTTCTAGACGAGGGAAAGATGTTAGGCATCCCCATCTACCTTGTTCACAAGGATATTAGGTTTAGGAGCACATTTTTAAGAAATATGGTTTTAAGTTTTATTAGGAGAACTCGCAAACAATTTTAATCGCATTCCTACATATCCTTTTAAGAGGAATCAAAGTCTCATTTAGTAGCTCGCAAGTGGTTTGTATTATTTTTGGGTTAAGAATTATATTTGAATTTCCCGCATACTCAGTCTAGGTGTGCGAATAGCGGATATATTTAGACAGAGTACGCAGTCGATTCAAATATATTTGTGACCCTTTTTGAAAAATAAAATTGTTGAATTAATTTGATTTACAAAAATGACTTACTATTGGTTGAGTATTTTTTAGTATATTAATTATGAAAATATTATAATTAGATGCATGATTAAAAGAGATAATTTAATGCAATAAAATATATTTCAATGTATTTAGAAAAATATATTATGTCTTTTATGATAATAATAAAATAAATAATATTATGATTAATAAAAATATAAGAAACTATAAATATAAAAAAAATTATAAAAAAAATTAAATAAAAAAAATAAAAAAATAGAAAATCGCAGGGGGTGTAGGTTATCCTAAGCTAGTAAAGAAGGGGGTTTTAATAGCATGGGCCTGAATTCAGATATTGAATTCAGGCCCAAAAGGTAAGGGGTGCGCTTTTAAACAATATAGTAAAATGTGAGGGTGCAAGGAAGTATGGGTCCAAGTCCAGATATTGGACTTGGCCCATTTGGCCATAGGGGCGTGAAAATAGTGTGTTAGTAAAAAACAAATGAAGAGGGGGTGCAGTTAGTTATCGGCCAAGGCCAAAGTGCTTGGGGAGAGTCCGATTGGACCGTATGAGGAATAACGCATGGTAATATGGTGAGCGAGCGCGTTCTGGGTTGTTGGATGGTGATCATGTGACTACGATAGGGAGAGCATAATAATGATGGTGGGATGACACACATCAGATTGTTAAACTAATATATTACGTTTTACAAAAAAAAATTATTCATTTTATGTTTTCTTTTTATCCCTCTCCCTATGAGCGATTTTTTTCATCTTCTCACCTAAATCTCTTTTCCCTTTTCACCACAAACCCTAACACATCAAAACTCTGGCGACGGCGCGACTCAGAACTATTGTTACCCAAACCTTGCGCGATGGTTTGACCACTCAAACCATCCCAAAATTCATTTAAAAAAAAGCTAAGTAATCGTGGTGGTTTACCTCTGATGTGCGTTCTTGTAAGCTCTGATCCTTGTTTCTGATTTTCCCTCCTTGTGTTGTAGGTACACCGCTGAAGGGTGTAGCAGCGGCACGGGATACAATGGCGACGACGGTTGAAGAATCTAGGGTTCCAGATATTGAAACCCTAAGCGGCTATGGTAGATGCGCGATGGTGAGATGGGAGTGACGACACAATGATAGCCTTCTTCACCGTGTCTCAAAAATTCCTCTATATCTCTTGCTCTTGTGACAGTCTTTTCCTCTTCACTCTCCCATAGTTGTTCTTGATTCTTTGACTTTATAGTGTTTTTAGGGATTAGCTTATTAGGAAGCAAACAAAATTGTCTGTAAATTGAATTAGGTTTCATTATTGTGATTAACAGATTAGGAAAGGGATTGATTATGTTTGTAATTTTGTATGAAGCTTTAATTCGTTTCTGTATATATTTCAATCTTGTCTCTGTTTATGTTATGGCAAGTTTTATGTAATTTGTTATGTTTCTGGACAATCATTGTGAAAAATTACTTTTGTTTTGTTATTAACTCTGTTTCCGTATTTGATTTTGTATTGATGAAGGTTTGGTTAGTTTCTGCCAAGCTTGTATGATTATGTTTATGTTTTGTGATTCAAACAGTACTCGTTAGTGTAATGTGTTTTTTTGGACCATTCATTTTCCGATTTTGGGCCTATTTGTTTGGGCCACACGAAAAGGCCTCTCCATCCTTCAATTAGTCCATACTAACTCAGTAAAAAAAAGATTTTCAATTAAGTTTTCAAAAAATGATTTAATCATAAATGTTGTACCCCAAAATTTTCCCTCTCATTTATCAAGACTTTCCCCACAAGTTTCCTTTGACTCAAGATTGGATTAGGGTTTGGTCAGCTCAAGGCATATCTTCTTGCATTGATAACCCAAAATTAGGGTTTGAGTTTGCACAAGGATTTTTGGACTATCAATGCTTCATGTGACTTTCAAACATCATTATGGACCCCTAAGATCACTCATGAAAAGTTTCAAGCCTTGAACCACATTTTTTTGATCAGTCAATTGGATAGTTGACCTAAAAATCAACTATATTGGGGGAAAAGTCAACCGTGGCCAATTTTCAGTCAAACTTCATAATTTTTTATCCACATCAACATTTTATACCCACATGTGTCATTTGGTCAAGTTTGGATCACAATTCCTCAAGAAATTTGATCAAATCATCAAAAGGGCAAAATGGTCAAAATTAGGGTTTTGACTGAGGAAAGGCAATTTCTTATTTTTAACCTAGAAAATGACCAATTGAGTTAAAGCATGATTTCAAGGATTCAATTTCATCATCTTGACCTAATTACATGGCTCAAAACATTTCAATTTCATTGGATTGACAGATGAAGTTTGCAATCAACTGATCAAAAGTCAACTGTATACTGAAAAGTCAAACTTTGACTTTTTGGTCAAAATCAAGTGCCAAGGGTCATAATTCACCAAAGCATGTCAAAATGTGAAACTTGTTCATCAAGAAATCCAAATTTGAAGATTAGGGTTTAAATTTAAAAATTTTCTTAACTTAGAAATTTTCTAAGTATAGAAAATTTCTTATTTTTTCTCAACTTTAGGCCATGTTTTCACCAAGATGCATAATGATTCAAAGAAAGTTCTCAACATGAAAGTTGTAGATATCTATGAAATCTACAACTTTTATTCAGACACTTTTCCCTAAAGATGCTTGGATCTCAAGATATAAATTTATGAATACATGGTCATGAACTAAGTAACTTAGTGAAATTTTGCCCTAATTTAGGCAGGTTTTGGACCCAACTTCATGGTAACTTTTCACCTAGTTCCAAGAGGTATCTCAAAATGCATTTCAAAGATGAGTTATATATCACATTGCAAGCTTTCCAAAATGTCTAAGAAATCCTCAAGATCATTTTTGAGTAGGGAGAATCGAAGAGATGAAGTTGGAAATTTCTCACTTTTTGTCCAAGCCATTTCATGAAGAACAAAGTGGCAATCAGTACCTATGCTGCCTAATCCATGCTTTACAGGTCCCAAACTTGTTCCAAACTCCTTAATTAAATTCTTACTCAGTTGACAAAGCTTTGATCCATGCCTTAGAACCATTATCCAACTTACAATTCCATTTATGGCAAAAAGTGACCATTGCTATTTTGAAAAAGATCAACTTTTGCCACTTTGCAAATCTTGAGAATTGAACCTGTCCCCTTGGCACATACAAGTCTCACAGGTCTAAAGCAAATTGTACAAGCTGATACCAACCCTAAGGGATCAAGTACAAGCATGGCAAGCATTGTCCCTTCACTTTACTTCAAATGCAAGAAAAGTTGCAAAAAGGCTAGAACAGGCACAACTGTTAGAGGGTTGACATTAAACCAATTCTATACTAATATACAAACATAACAAAACACATAACATGATGAGAAAAAAGCCTGAAACAGTCCCAAGCATAAAAACACCAAAAATCTGTCCAAACTTGCAGTTTTGGCATAAGCATATCCATCTTCCATTTGGCTCGTGCGTTTCAAGTTTTGATCATTCAAACATCTTACATACTTGATATCAAACCAATCCAAACCTTCATCCCTGTTCTGTAATCACTTTTCCACCATCTACCATTGTTGATTTCAGAGCTTGCAGTTTGACTTGGCCAAGGTGTTTCAGATACTTTCAGAGCAAGGCAAAGGTGGGAATACATTCAGGGAAGTTCAAGGAAGCTCAAGCAAGCATCAGGCCTCCATCAAACTCACTCCAGTTCCATCCACGATTCCAACTGAAGGAGGTAAAATATCAAACTCTATCTCCTTGTACAGGCAACCATAGGCCACGATTTGTGAATAAAAATGTAGATTTCATTGCAACGAAACTGTACATATCTTCATCTTGCATTGATTTTACTTGAGCTGAAAGAATTTGGAACTTGAAATTTCTGAAAATATTAGGTTAAAATTTAGGGCTATTAAAATTCTCTTTGATCTTTGATTGTTAGTTCACATAACTTATATGGTTGGAATCGTGAGTTCAAGTACTACAACTTTCATGTTATGAGTTTTCATTTTCATGGAAGTATGAGAGAGTTACAGGATGTCTGGCCAAGCTTGAGGAAGAAGATGAAGTATAGGGCAAGGACTTGTTTTGGGTTATATTATTTTTGCTTTCCATAAGACAATGGATGTATAGCCACCCCAGTGGCAAAGTAGCACGCTGGTAAGACCCATGTTCTGGGTTCGAACCTGGGCGCTACTTTTGGTTTTCCATATTTTTCCATTTTTCCAGTTTTTGTCATTTTTGCTGGTTTGGGCTCAGTTTTGTGGGCTTAGCATATTTTTTACTAACATTACTACCAGCTTTGCTACATTACCCCCTTTTGCCAACTTTTTATATATTTATTTTATTTGCTTTATTTTCATTTTTAGTATATATTAAATATTTTCTTTGATACATAAAAATTCTAAAAAATGTAAATTTCATAATATTGCATTTTATTTTATTTTAGTTTATTTTTCACATAAAAATATATTTTATTTTAAAAGATGTCATATATTTTCTTAATAAATTTGTAAAATATAGTTAAATATATTTAGTTTAATTTCTTTTTTTCATTTCATACTTATAAATATTTACTTTTGCATATGTAAATTTTTTATATTTTTTATACAATATTATTTATTATTTTAATATAAAAAATACATAAAAGAATAATACATATGAACTTCATTTTATTTTAAAATAAAAATTAGGGCTAGGACTCCCTTCCAAAAATTATTTTCTTTTCCTTACATTTTTAGGTTTAGATTAAAAATTATTTTACATAAAAAACAAAACAAATCTTTTCTTACATGTACATTATATTGCATCTTTAAATATTGTATTATTTATTCAAATTCGTACAAATTCGATTTGATTGTAATAATTTATTTTGGTTTATATTTTTGCAAATCCCCATTCAAATTTGTATTCCCCCCTCCCATAAATTGTTGTAATAGCTTAGAAATATTTACATTATGCAATTTATTGCTTTATATGCCATGATTAGTAATTAGGGTTTGTATGACAAGATCAAAACAAAGCAAAATAGAAAACCCTAAACACAAGACAAAATCAAAGCATGAAAATGATACACTTGCACACAAGTATCCTTAGGGTTTCTCCACTTGGTTGCCTAAAACAAAATGACCATATTACGCATACGAAGTATCTTGGCAAAACAAAACAAATATAAGATCATAGTCCCTCGATGACGCTATTCAAAAGTTGCCTTACAAAATGATCTTGGTCCCTCAAAATGCTAAGATACTTTACAACATTGCTAATCATGGTTATACGATGACCCACGCTCATCCCATTTACATCCAAAGATAGGGTTGCTTACCAAATTAATGGTAAGACAACAATGTCAAAGGAATAGAAAATGTACAAGAAAGACATTGAGTAGGTAGATTACTTCTAGTTACTTGCTCCATTTCAAACAACTATCCTTGCTATTTTTAAAACAAACACACACATTTAAAAACATCTTACAAACATTGAAAACAATTTCAAAAGACAAACATCTTTGTATACATTCTTACGAATGAGAATCATTGCAAACATTGCCTAACAATGACCTCTTTTACAAAATACTTTCAAAACCACACCAAACACAATTTCAAACAAACAAAAGCAAGTGATCTAGAAAGTAACTAAGAGCCCATGGAAAACCATGGATGAAAAGGGTGCTAATACATTCCCTTTTCATAATCTACCCCCCGAACTCAAGAAAACATCTCAAAGGTCTTTCCTGTGCTTTTTCATCTTTCCTTTTGGATAAAAGAAAAGTCGGTGGCGACTCTTGCTAACCGCAACATTTGCGATAAAACGCAAAACCCTCAAGTCAGTTCTCCCACCGTATCATAGAACTGGCGACTCTGCTGGGGATTTAAATAAAAGTGGGGTTACCTTAAGGTTTAGATCACATTTATTTGCTTACATTGTTTGACTTGTTTGCTTTACATTATGGTTCTTTGTTTGTGTTTGAATCCTCCACCCTGATTTGGGAAACATTATAGGTAAATAGCAATACATTGTGGAATCTGTGCGGGGTATACTGACATGGTCTAAGCAATAGCTATGTTAGTGTGCCATATTTGTGGGTACCGGTAGCCTTTGAGTCAATCAAAGAGAATACGGGGCCGCTGAGTGATGTCGTGAAGCACTAATGAACTTCTGGAACCCTTTACTTGACCAACTTGGCCTTTAGGATGTAGTGAGATGACCGGCTTTGGTTCAGTCCGAAGTTGGTAGATACTCGATACTACACTCATTTAGGGTTGGTTTCTTGGGATATTTCGGTCGCCATTAAAGAGGCTTGAGCTGAAACAATGACCAAGGAAATAACCCAGTGATATTGAGCTCCTTAGAACCCGGTTACTATTATTTGGACAAGTTGAGCCAACTAAACTTCAAGAGGGTACTTACCTATAAAACCCCATGCAAGCCTAAACTAAGAACTTGTTTGTTTTGCTTGTATATGCATACTTGTACATAACATCATGGACATCATGAACATCATATGCATTTACTAACCATTTCAAGGATTTTTGAGATTCATCTTTGTTCTTGTTTGTAGGATATGGATTCACTTTGCAGGAAAAATATCCAAATCAACCTTGTAAGAATTCCTCCACAACTCAAGGAGCTAGCTTCAAGGATACCTGAGAACTCTCCATTCACTGAGAGGCATGGTCGCCTACTCAACTTGGTCACCTCCAACACAAAGGAGGATATGATGAAAGTGCTTTCCCAATTCTTTGATCCTTTGCATCATTGCTTCACATTTCCCGACTATCAACTTGTGCCTACTTTGGAAGAATTCTCTCAACTCTTGAGGATTCCTATTCTCAACCAACTACCTTTCAACAGTACGGAAAGAGATCCAAATCTAGAAGAGATTGCTCAAGCTCTGCACTTGCACTCATCTGATGTCACAACTCCTTGGGAAACTAGAAGTGGTGTCAAAGGCTTCTTAGCAAAGTTTCTGTTTGAGAAGGCTCAAAGCTGTTGGAATTACTTAGACTTGCAAGCATTTGAGGAAATTGTGGCTCTTCTTATCTATGGGATGGTCTTGTTCCCCAATCCTGACCAACTTATAGATGTGAGTGTCGTCAAAATCTTCATGTCACGCAATCCAGTGCCTACATTACTAGGGGATATCCTGCACTATTTTCACACTCGTACAATAAGGAAAATAGGTGTCCTTATGTGTTGCACTCCTCTCCTGGAAAGATGGTTTATTTATCATCTTCCTCAATCAGTCTTAAAAAATGAGCAAGGTTTAAGGTGGTCATAAAGGTTAATGACCCTCAAACATTCAGATATTCATTGGTGCTCTCGATCCAAAGAGAATGTTATCATTGTTGACCATTGTGGGGAATTCCCTAATGTCCCCCTACTTGGAATTAGGGGAGGCATCACCTACAACCCATGCTTGGCTCTAAGACAGTTTGGTTATGCCCGAAGGGATGGCCCACATGATATGCTAATTCAAGGCTTGGTATTCGACTACGACAATGACGATCAAGGTCTTCGCCAGAGATTCATCCGAGCTTGGAGGATGCTAAACAAGGTGGATAGCAAGACTTTGGGACACAAGAATTCCATCCCTCTTGAGCCTTACCTCAAGTGGGTACAAACCCGCACTCAAAGTCTTATGATGCCTTATCCTTCCATTCTCCCGATGATTATTGAGCCTGTTAAGAAATGAGAAGTTCCAAACACTATCCTACATCCTGACATGCCCACATATCTTGAAGACCTACAAAGGGATTGGATATAACTCAAAGGGGAGCGGGATACTTTCGAAGCCCAATTCTACACAAGCGAGAAGAAGGTTTTGGAACTCACTAGGCTACTTCATGAGGAGCAGACTCTAAATGCCTACATAGCACCAAAGAGGATGCGCACTACTTTTTTTTATCTTAGGGTGTTGTATTATTTTGCCCAAGGGGCATTGATGTACTCAAACTCTATCTTATTAAAATAACGTGTGTTTCTCTTTGTTTAAAACGAACTTGAATCTTTTAAAATCCTTGAAAACATTACATATGCACATATCATTCATCATAACATAAACATGTCTTTTGCAACAAGTTTCCTCATCTCTCTACTGTTTATTTCAGTAAGATGGATCTCGAACAGACTATTAAAGATCTCCAAACTCAAAACATGCAATTTCAACAGTTACTCACAACCCTGGCCAAAGGAAAAGAGGAGCTGAAGACTCTGTTGGAAAAAGAGAAAAAGAAGAAAGAAAAGAAACCAACTGGTGTTGTAATCATGGGGAGAAGGTTTCAAGGGCAGACTAGAAGAACCTTGAATTTCGCAGCAACATATGATGAAGGGGAAGGGAAAGGAAAAGAAATAGCAGTTATGTTAGACTCTGAAGAGGAGGAGGAAGAGGAAGACTACTCTGAGGAACAGTACCCTCCGGCTGATGATAAGTATAGGCACCTTCAAGAGCGTTTGAGCTCTATGGAAATACAAAGGGTACCATGTCTAGACTTTGAAGAATTAGGGCTAGTGTCGAGAATTGTGATCCCACCAAAGTTCAAAGTGCCGCTTGTTGTACCCCAAAATTTTCCCTCCCATAATCCTCAAGATTGGTCAAAGAATGATCCTCAAATTGCTCAAGATTGCTCAAGGATTAGACAGTCAAACCACCTCCTAAGCCAACTGAAATTAGGGTTTTGGTTCTTTCAAGGAATTTGAGGTTTTCAATGGTTCAATCAAGTCCCATAGGCCTACATACATTCTCAAGCATCTACATGCCAAGTTTCAAGACTCACAGTGCCAGCTTGCACACTCAAAAGCCTCATTTGATCTACAGTCAACTGTAGGGGCAAAATGGTCATTTTGCAGTCAAAAGTCAGAATTTTTGGTCAACATCTCATTTTGAGTTCACAATCATCATTTGATCAAGTCTTGATCATGATTCCACAAGAATAGCTCAAAAATCATCAAGATGCAAAAAGTTATTATTTTTGGACAGTAGAAAAGTCAACTATATCTTGACCAGGGCATAACTTTTACATGGTTTGTCAGAAAAATTCCATCCAAAGCTCATTTTTAAGAGGATGCAATTTCCTACAATCCATCTTCACACTCCAAGTTCAAGAAATGCTCTCACAAGAAGTTACCAATTTTTACATTATAGGTCAATTTCAAAAGTCAACAAAAGTGCACTTTGAGTCAAAGGCCATAACTTGAGATTGGTAAATCCAAATGACATGGTACCAGAGGCATTGGTTAGAGGACTTCAAGAGCTTTCCAAAATGTCCAAGAACATGTTCATATGATCAAAATTGAGCAAGTTGTGCATTGGAGAAGTTGGGAAATTTTTATGAATTTGCAAAAGTCAACTTTGCTCAAAACACCTTCTTTTTGCTAATGGGCCTCAAATCTCTTCTTGAAACTTCATCCATGACCTATGCACGACCCACCAAGCTTAATTGAATTTATTTTCTTATTTTTATTGATTAATTGGATTTTTAATTAATATTAATTCATTTAATTAATTTAAATTGTAGGAAAATAGAAGATTTGATTTTTTAAATCAATTTGTGAAGCAAATATGATCAAGACATGATGGCAAATTCGTGCACAAGTCAAAGATACACAAAAATCCAAAATTGGCAAGTTTGTTCAATCATGAAAATCAAGAATATTTGATTTTTCAATCAAGGATTCAATCATCTTTGCAATGGATATTGGCCCAGCTTTTTGACCTAATTTGTTTCCCTTATACATAAGCAAGCTAAGCCTAACCTAATGGACGTGAAAAAGCTGCAGAAACCACCATAGCACATTCAAGAATTTCCAAGAAAACTGAAAAAATCTGTTCTTGCATTCTAGGACGATTCAAGGCATTTTATTGATCCAAATACATTGCAGGAGGTCCCAGGAAGGATTTACAATCAAATTCAGGCCTTAAAGCTCAAAGAATCGTCATAGACAGTTTCACGGTTTGCACATGTTATTCAAAATCGTATTGCTTAATTCACGCGCATTTAACATGTTTTCTTGATTGTTTTGCATTGCTAGAAACCATATGAAGCTGATGGAATGATTTAATTGAACTGAAATGCCCTGAATCAAAATATGACATGAACAAATTTCTAGGGTTTCCAAGCTTTGAATTAGGGCTTTCTGAACCAGGCAAAATTAGGACTCATGAGATGCATGACTGAACTCGTGTGGCCAAGACGAACATACCCCACACCTCGCAAAATATTTATATCCACTGTGCTTCTAATCGCTATTTTCTATTGCAGGAATTAGTGGGGGTTAAAAACCCCCGCTATTTGATATTATATATACAGAAAAACGAAGAAGACGATGATGTGTTATCATATGGTTGGACAATTTGAAAGCGCGCGCGTTATTTTTCTTTTTACAGCATATTGAGTTGATTGCCAATATAATAATTTCTTATCATTATAATAATAAAAGGACGCAGGTGGTTGAGTGGTAAACGTGTTGATCTGGAAGCATTGGGACCTGAGTTCGAATCCCAGGTCCCCCAAAACATTGGAACTTTTATTTTTCAGCTGTTCACGTGCAAGATTCAAAGTGAGGTCCACCATACACCTCAAACCTCAGTGTGCCAGATGTCTCCAGACATGAATCCAATGGTCATGGGCGAAAGATCACCATACCTCAAGCTAACCCTAACCTCGGTCCCAACTCATGTGGGTCAGCTTTGTGAATTCTGTCCCAAGCCTTAATGAATCCATGGCGCAGTTTGTCACTGCCTACCTGAAATTCAAAACTGAAGTGAGGAACCAACATCTCATGAGGCCCTACTCTTCTGGCTCTTCCGAACTGACGGAGAGCTAAACATGGATTATAAGAGATTCCTCCCTGGGTACCGATCAATGGAACATTAGGATATTCTCCGCAACAATCAATAACAGCTACCTCATCCAAACCTCTGAGTGTCCAAATGATGTCATTATCAGTGAGAGACATTAACCTATAAGCCCAACCCCTTCCTTCTTCATTCTTCAGCACGAACTTAGGAAGGTGCGAAATAAACCACCTTACTAACAAAGGAGCACAACACCATGGAGCTCCCCGTCTTCGGGCAGTACGAGCATAGAGTTGTTGCAGGATATCACCCAAAAGTGTGGGTACAGGGTTCCGAGACATGAAGATCCTTATGGCATAGATATTGATAAAGGTATCAGGATTGGGAAACAATACCAGACCATAGATTAAAAGAGCCAGAATGTCTTCGTACGCCTTGAAGTCTAAGTCATTCCAGAAACCATTAGCTTTGCTGACCAGAAACTTAACCAAAAAGCCCTTAACTCCACTTCTAGTCTCCCAGTTAGCCACTACCTCTTCCTTTGTTAAGGTAAGGACTGCAACAATCTCTTCAGGCCTAAGAGTCTTCTCCCAACCAGTGAATGGAGTCTGTTCCAAAACAGGGATACCAAGCAAATCAGAGAATTCTTCCAGGGTAGGGACCAATTGGAAGTCTTGAAAGGTGAAGCAATGATACAAAGGATCATAAAACTGGGTCAGGACACTTATCAATTGTTGGTCCCACTTTGAAGTGATCAAGCCAAGGAGAGAACCATGCCTCTTGATGAAGGAAGTAATGTTTGGAACCCTATCAACCAATTCCTTGAGCAAAGTAGGTGGTTGAACAAAGTTGAGCCGGATAGTATTCCTACGCACGGGCATCATGATGTCCTACAAAACAGAGCAAAGATGAAACCCTCTTGTCTTTGAAATGGGTTAGTCTTTATGCAGGATGCATTCAATGGTATGATGGTATGATGCTATGATGGAGCACACCACAAGTATTCACAAAGGCAAGCATGATAAGGCACACAAGTCACATAAGACAACCCTTAGGGTTTAGGCCAGCATGAAGTTTAGGTATTACCCTTTTTTAGTTTCGTTGGTTAAAACCTGTCCTATCAAAAGTAACCGGGTTCTAGAGGATCTCAATATCATTGACTACCCTCAATCGGTCATAACTCCAGCATCGCAATCTTTTCTTGCGGCCAGAACCATCGCGAGAGTTTAGCCTCAATGAGTGTAGCATACTGCTACTATTCTATGGCCAAGTTGGGTCAATTTATGGTTCTAAGGTCGGTTGGTGTTTAATGACTCCTTAGAAGACCCATATTCTCCTCGTTGCAACACAAGGGATATCGGTACAGACCAAGGCGTCACACCAACGTAGCCACTGCTTCACCCATGTCGGTCTACGCCGGACAGGTCCCTCACAGATTATGCTACCTAAAAGGGTATTCCCCAGATCCGGGTTAGGATCTATGAAACTCCGATGCAAAGCCCACAAATATAAAAGCAAACAAAGCAAACAATTATAAAACAAGAGTGATCTAAGCCCTAAGGTTACTCCACTTTTAAGTAATCCCCAGCAGAGTCGCCAGTTCTGTGATACGGTGGGAGAACTGACTTGAGGTTTTGCGTTTGTCTTCGCAAATGTTTCGGTTGAGCAAGAGTCGCCACCGACTTTTTATTTTATCCTAAGGAAAGGTTAAAAAGCACAACAAAAACCTTTGAGATATTTTCTTGGGTTCGGGGAGTTGATTATAGAAAGGGAAGGTATTAGCACCCTTTCTATCCATGGTTATCCATGGGCTCTTAGTTACTTGCTTAGATCAACTTGCCTTGATTTTCAATTGTTTGAAATGGTGCTTTGTGTGTGGGTTTGAAAAATGTTTTTGAAAAGAGGCCAATGTGGTGGCAACCTTTGTAATGATCCATGTTTGGGATGTATACAAAGGTGTATGTCTTTTGAAAAGTTTTCAATGTTTTTGAAAGTTGTTTTTGAAAGTGTGTTGTGAAGTGTGGTTTTGAAAAATAGGCAAGTGTTTTTGTTTTGCAAGTTGGCAAGTAACCAAGAGCTATCTACCCTAAATTTCTCAAAGATCTTTGCTATGTTTTAACCCTTTTAACAATTTTGTTCCACCATTGTATTTGGTGGACAATCTTGTGTTAGGATGTGAACGGGACGGGCGCGGGTCATCGTTTAGACCATGATTGCAATGATGCCAAGTATCTTTGGGCAATTTTTCCTTTTAGGGACTTGATCATTTTTTAGGCAACTTTTGAAAGCGTCATCGAGGGACTATGATCATTTGAATTTGTTTTGCTTTTGCCAAAGATACCTAACATGCAATATGGCCCATTATTGAAGGCAACAAGTGGAGTACCCTAGGGGTGCAAGTGTGATTAGTGTTGTCCATTTTCATGCTTGTTTATCTTGAATTTAGGTCAAACTATTTGTTGTTTTTGATTTGCATACAAAATCCTAATTCTAACATGGCATATTTATAAAGCTTTTAAATGCGGAATTTAAAGGTCCTAAGTTATTACACAATAATCATGGGAATGGGGGTACAAATATTCAAATGGGGATGAGACTTCATAGGAGAGTAGTATCCAATATTTACAACCAAATCGAATTGCGCAAAATGTAAATATAAAGATGTATAAGAATAAAGCAATATGTATGTGTAAATATTTTTGTGTAAGTGTATGTGATTTATTTACAAACGAAATAAAAAATAAAACAAAATAAAATAAAATAAAGGTTAATTTGGATATTTTCAAGTTTAGGGCAAAAACCTTAATTTTGCTGAATAAAAGGTATTAATTATTTATTATGTATTATATACAATATTTTATTAATTATGTACAAAAAATAAATAAAAAGAAAGTATATTGTAAAAAAAAGTGATTTTTGATGTTTAATATTAATAAAAATCAAATGTATATTTTTGGTATTTTTATCCTAAATATCCTAATAAATATGTAAATATTTATATTATATGTTAAATATATTAAATATGTATAAAAATAAAATATTTAATATTTACAAAAAAAGTATATTTTTTTATAAAATATTTTCAGAAGATAAAATAAAATAAAATAAAATAAGAAAATAAATGTATTTTGTATTGTTTTTTAATATTCTAAACAAAAAAAGTATTATGTATTTATTTACATATATAACTAAATGAAGCAAATAAAAATCAAATAAAAATGCAAAAAATGTGAGAAAAATATTTTTAATATTTTTTATGCTTTAATAAAAAATAACAAATCAGAATAAAAAAGAAAAAGTTGAAAATGACAAATAAAACTCAAAATGGGCCAGGGGGTGCATGTGAAATGCAGTGGTGCAAAAAGGAAAAATATCTCAGGCCCAACCTAAGAGAGGTTGTCTTCAACCTCCAAACAAAAAAATGTCAAAACGCGCGCCTTTCCCACCTTGTTCAAACATCCTGATTCCTGGACTTTTAGCACAAACTTATAACATAAAAAATGTCAAGCATCAAGCCACGATTCCATACATACCAAGAACTTGATCTAACTCTCAGAAATGAGAGAGAATTTCTCCATCCCTAATTCTTAACCTAAGTTTTTGTCAATGTTCAGGTCTTAAATTCTCTCAGCATATGCAATATAAATGGAAAGTGAGGATATGTGTAGCTTCAGGGCCATGGGTAGAGCATTTTTCATTCATAAACCTAAAGCTAACTCTTCCTAGATTGAGAGATAGAAGTCCATGAACTTACCTGTTCCGCTTGGATCGTATCTGACAATGGAGGTACTTTCAAGGCAAGGTGAAGACTTGTACAACTTACTTGAAGTTCAGGGATGCTATTCCAATGCTTGGTATGCTTTGAAACTTGCTATATCAAGCTACAGAAGTTCACCTGCAAAACAGAAAAAGTGAAAATGGTGAAGTTGGTTAGAGATGTTACAGGTCGTGTCCAATGCTTGGGATAGCTTCAGTGGGTAATAAGGAATGTGTTTGCAAAGGTTTCAGCCAAAACGCACGAGTGGATTAAGTTGTGCCACTCAAACTGCAGGGATGCCCTGTTTTGTGCAGTTCAATGGTGTTTTTGTGAATGGGGAGGTATCAAAGGTTAAAGGCTTGTGTTTTAGGTCTGTTAGGGAGTATGGAAAGTGTGGAGAAAGTTTGTCTTGGCTTCTTGTTGCAGCAATGTGAGATAGATGTCAATATGCCAAGTTTCTTTTAATGTAAGTCAAAAATGCCAAGTGCTGTTACAGGCTCCTCTAGGCCCCTCAAATGTGCTGCAAAGCTTTGTCTTGATCAGTGGGATATGTCCAATAGCTTGTGTCTAGAAGATATGCATTGTACCTCTTGATTTGCAAACTTGACATAAAGCCATACTTTTCAAAAATGGATAAAGTGCTTTTTCTAATTAAGGACTAATCCTTCATGTAATGACCAAACTCATAGAATAACCTCTTGGCACAATGGATTAGCATTTAATTTTTGAGTGTAAATGAGATTAGAGGCCTGTAATGTAGCTTGCATATGCTGAGTTTGAAAATGCACAAGTTATGAACATGCTTTTGGCCATGAATCAAAGTGACTTTTGCTCATATTGCCAAATTTGATTCTCCCTAACCACAAGGTTGTTTGATGAGTTCTTGGACATTTTGGAAAGCTTGGAATCTGTACTACAATCCATATTTGTAATGAAAGTTGAAATTCCAAGTGGAAGCATGTGAAAAGTGGCCATGAAGTTAGGCAAAAATCCTGCCTAGAATAGGTCAAAAATTTTCTAAGTTAAGAATGTTTTGCACCATTGTTCCAAAAATCATAACTTGAGCTACAAGCTTCTTTTGAGGAAACTTTGTGAATCAAAGTTGTATATTTTGAAATGGACTATAACTTTCATGTTTTGTGTTTTGTTTGAATCCAAAGGAATCTTGGTGAAAAAATGGGACAAAGTTAGGAAAAAATTAGGGATTTTCATAACTTAGAAAAATTCTAAGTTATGAAAATTCTTCATTTCAAACCCTAATTTGTGATTTTTGATTTCTTGATGAACAAGTTTCATAATTTGACATGTTTTGATGGAAAATGAATCTTGGCCCTTGATTTTGACCAAAAAGTCAAAGTTTGACTTTTCAGTATACAGTCAAAAATTGATCAGTTGACTGGAAAATTCATCTGTCCATCTTGTGCATTTGGGATCTTTTGAATTTGTTGAACATGTCAAGACAATTCCATGGGGTCCTTGAGTCCATATGTGAGCTTGGTTGGCCATTGTCTAGGTCAAACAGTCAAAAATTGCCTTTGTACAGTCAAAACCCTAAAAATGACCATTTTACCCTTTTGGTGATCTGATCAAATTTCTTGTGGAATTGTGATCCAAACTTGACCAAATGGTTCATATGAGTTCATAATGTTGACGTGGGTCAAAAATCATGAGGTTTGACTGTCAATTGGCCACAGTTGACTTTTTCCCCAATACAACTGATTTCTAGGTCAACTGTCCAATTGACTGGGCAAAGTTTGGAATCAAGACTTGAAACTTGGTGTGGATAAACTTGTGAGTCCAACATGAAGCATGAAAGTCACTTTGGGCCTTTTAGGTCAAAACATCTTTGTGCAAACACAAACCCTAATTTGGGTCAATAGTGCAAGGAGAAGTCTTGAGCAGAGGAAACTCTAGCTGGATCTTGAGCTCCAAGGGTCTTGTGGTGAGAAAATGTTGAGGAAATGGGAGGGAAAATTTTGGGGTACAACAGTTGCCCCTGTTCAATCTTCTTAGACCTGAAGAGTTAGATTGGCAAGTTTGCCTTTCGCGGCTCGAAGGTAAAAGGAGATTGGACACCAGAGTGCCCGGAAATTTGCACTCGCATGCTGGAGTATTAGCAATGTGATGGTGGGAATGGGCTTATAGATGCCATTTGGAGAGATAGTGGATAGGGATATGGGCTTATAGATGCCATCTGGAGGTGTGACAGAACCTTGTCGGGAATGGGCTTATAGATGCCATTTTAGAAGTGTTGATCGCGTAAGAGATTCCTTAGCGAGAACTTGCGTACTTGTGAAATAAAGATGGTTTCTTGGCTTGTTACAGGTGTTGATCTTCAGTCTCTTCATGCAGATGTGCCCTGGCTGGATACAGGTATCGAATTTACAATTGGTGTCTACAGATGTGCCCTGGCTGGATACAGGTATCGAATCTGGAATTGTCGTCTACAGATATGCCCTGGCTGGATACAGGTATCGAATCTGGAATTGGTTGCTCACAAATGTGCCCTGGCTAGATACAGGAATCGAATCTGGAATTGTTGTCTACAGATGTGCCCTGGCTGGATACAGGTATCGAATCTGGAATTGTCGTCTACAGATATGCCCTGGCTGGATATAGGTATCGAATCTTGAATTGGTTGCTCACAGATGTGCCCTGGCTAGATACAGGAATCGAATCTGGAATTGCAAAAGGTTGGTAGAGATAGTTTTCCTGGCTGGATACAGGTGTAAACCTCTGACCTGAGAATGAAAGATAATTTCCTGGCCTGTTACAGGGGTTGATCTTCAAACTCTCATGTAGACATGCCTGGCTAGATACAGGAGTCGAATCTACAATCAATCGCTCACAGATATGCCCTGGCTAGATACAGGTATCGAATCTGGAATTGCGATAGTTGATAGTAATCATCTTTGGATTGACCTTTCCCTGAAAAGGCAAAACATTAGTTGTATGCAATGTCATGATGTGTGAAATGCATGATGTCATGATACTCAAAATGAGATAGTGTTGTATGCACTCTGTTATGTATGTAAGCAGGATGTATGAAATGTCTATGAATGTATTTTCGTCTAGGAAAATAAATCCTTGATGATTGGACGAGGAATCAAATCCTGGGCTGATGTTGAAGAGTAGAGTTCTTTGCTTCCGCTGGGGATGATGGTTGCAAGAATAAACCGGTAGGAGAAGATGACTCCGTTGGGGAATAAACTTGTTGGAGAGATTACTCTGCGGGGAATGACTCTGTGGGAAGAGATACTTCGCTAAGGTTTTGATGAGAGCTCCGCTGGGGATTTCAACGATAGACTCCGCCGGGGATTTCAACGATAAACTCCGCTGGGGATTCTGCTGATAAGTTATGTTGGGGAATTTGATGAACTCCGCTGGGGATAGGAAGAACTTCGCCGAGGACGGACTTTCCGTGGTAATTAGCTGAGGATAACCCAGTTATAAGCTCTTGTGAGGAATAACTTTGAATAAAGTCCGGGAGACACGTCCGTACTCTGTAGGGGATAAGCTTCAGGAATCTACTGGGGATAAGCTTCAAGACCCGCTGGGGATATGGACTCCACTTTCCTGGGGAAACTTTTCAGACTATACTGGGGTGTTGGTATTCCGCCGGGGAAAAATCTTATATTAAGACTGCCGGGGATGCTTGTTGAGGAATGCCTATACTCTGTTGGGGAATGTTGAGATCTTCTGGGGATTCTCAACTTCCTTTAGGCTGGCCGTAGACTAACTCTGCTTGAGGAGAGTATTGCTGACTTGCTAGGGGAATATTGTGCCTTTTCAGGGTTGATAGGAAACCAACTCTACTTGGGGAAAGTATTGCTGAATCTTGTCTTACTCTGTGGGGAGTTGAGGTAACTTGGTTACGTTCTTCAGCCGAACCTAACTTGGTACCTTGGTGGACAGAGCAACTAGACTGCTTGGACAATTCTACATTGCCCCCTGTTTCTGATGTCACCTGTAATTACTCCTTTGTTTCGCATGTAAATATTTATGATCTAGCAATTTAATGTCAAATGCATATATCAAAAAATGAGCATCGGGCGTTCTTTGCAAAACAAAAACAGAAAAAGGAAAAACAATGGATAATTTGTCTGAAAAATTGAATTTGTATTGATTTTGAAATTTGCCTGTAAATAGGCGTTTTTGTACAGGAGGCTGACGTCCTAGTAAGAGAACGCCGCCGAACAACATAGAGTTTATACAATTTTGAAAAGGAAACAAAACAGCTATGTGAAAAATAATCCCACTAGGTTTCAACTCTGCTATCGCCTTTATGTCTTCAAGCGTCTCATCACTTTGTTGTTTAGTTGAAGATGAAGCCGATTGATTGTAGCCGAATTCTGGATGCAGGGTGATCCAATGAGACATAGTATTACGCTTTATCCCTAACTTTTGCCTGGACCGCCCTTTCGGGTTTTCAGCCCACCGGGATACCCATTTTTTCCCAAGCCGCCTTTTCAGGTTTTCGACTTGCCGGGTGTACATTTTTTCATTTTCATCCCTTATTTTTGCCCGAACCCTTTTGGTTCGCCGGGAAGCCCTTATTTTTTCCTAGGTGTGTCAACCTAGCGGGTCTTTAACTCATGCGTAGTATCTTTTTACTATGTCTGCATTGGCGGGGTGAGGAAGGTCGTCACCATCCATGGTGGTTAGAATCATGGCTCCTCCTGAGAAGATATGTTTAACCACAAATGGCCCTTCGTACGTAGGGGTCCATTTGCCCCTAGGATTACTTTGAGGAAGAATGATGCGCTTGATTACCAGGTCTCCGACTTGATACTCTTGTCGTCTGACCTTCTTGTTAAATGCCCTGATCATCCATTTTTGGTACGTCTGACCATGACAAATAGCAGTGAGTCTCTTTTCGTCAATTAGGTTTAATTGATCAAGCCGAGTCTGGGTCCAGTCATCTTCGCTCAAGTCTGCATCCTTCATTATCCGGAGAGAGGGTATCTGGACTTCAATAGGCAAGACTACCTCCATGCCATAGACCAAGGAAAAGGGAGTTGCCCCTGTTGACGTCCGTGCTGAGGTACGGTACCCATGAAGATCAAACGGTAACATTTCGTGCCAATCTTTGTAGGTCAATGTCATCTTCTGCACAATCTTCTTGATATTCTTATTCGCTGCTTCTACAGCCCCATTCATCTTTGGCCGATAAGGAGAAGAGTTGTGGTGTTGTATCTTGAATTGCTCGCAGAGCTCAATGATCATCTTGTTGTTAAGATTGGTACCATTATCCGTAATGATCCTCTCAGGTACACCGTATCGACAGATCAGGTTGTGCCGAATGAACCGTGCCACGACGCTCTTGGTTACGGTGGCGTAGGAAGCTGCTTCAACCCACTTCGTAAAGTAATCAATCGCGACCAGGATGAAGCGATGCCCGTTAGATGCCGTAGGTCGGATCTCGCCGATCATATTAATGCCCCACATTGCAAAAGGCCAAGGTGCTGTCAAGATGTTCAGAGGAACCAGAGGAATGTGCACCTTATCAGCATAGATCTGGCATTTGTGACACGTCCGAGAGTGCTGGTAACAGTCGGCTTCCATTGTGGACCAAAAATATCCTGCCCGAAGGATTTTCTTTGCCATGGTATGTCCACTGGAATGTGTTCCGAAGGTACCTTCATGTAGCTCTGTCATGATCCTTTCTGCTTCAGTCTTATCCACACAATGCAGTAAGGTTGAATCATGGTTTCGCTTGTAGAGAATGCCGTTGCTGAGGAAGAACTTTTCCGCGAACCTTATCAGAAACTTTTTGTCATTAACAGATGCGCCTTCGAGGTATTCTTGAGCTTTCAAGTACCTCTTCACTTCATGATACCAGGGTTTTTCAGTTACCTCCTCAGCCTCAAGATCACAGCAATATGCAGGTTCGTCCAATTTCTAGATAATTATCCGGGGAGCCTCATTGTCCCATTTGACTTTGAACATAGAAGACATCGTAGCCAACGCGTCCGCTAACTGATTCTCCTCTCTTGGGAAGTGCTCAAAAGTTATCTCCTCGAAGTGGGGAAGCAATGTCAACACATACTCCTTGTAAGGAATAAGATTTGGGTGTTTCGTATCCCACTCGCCTTTGACCTGATTGATCACGAGAGCGGAATCTCCGAAGACACTCAGAAACTTGATCCTTAAGTCAATTGCAGCTTGACGACCCATGATACATGCCTCATACTCCGCCATGTTGTTGGTGCAGTTGAAACATAACCGAGCGGTGAGCGGAGTTTGAGTGCCTTTAGGGGATATGATCACAGCGCCGGTTCCATTACCCAAAGCGTTTGAGGCTCCGTCAAAGTGAATAGACCATCGGGATCCCTCCTCAGGTCCTTCATCCGGTCCAGGTACTTCACAATCAGTCACTGCCATGATATCTTCGTCTGGAAATTCAAAGTTCATTGACTGGTAATCGTCCACCGCCTAGTGTGCCAAATGGTCTGCCAATACACTTCCCTTGATTGCTTTCTGAGTCGTGTACTGGATGTCATATTCCGTCAAGATCATCTGCCATCTTGCTATTCTTCCGGACAAGGCAGGCTTTTCGAATATGTACTTGATTGGATCCATTTTTGAAATCAACAGAGTAGTGTGAGTCAACATATACTGTCTCAGCCAGTAAGCAGCCCATACCAGAGCGCAACAAGTTTTCTCGAGCAGTGAGTACCGAGTCTCACAGTCGGTAAACTTTTTGCTCAGGTAATAAATGGCGTGCTCTTTTCGGCCAGACTCATCATGCTTCTCCAACACACATCCTATTGAGTTGTCAAGCACTGTCAAGTATAAGATTAGAGGTCTCCCTTCAACCGGCGGCATAAGAATGGGTGGTTCTTGGAGATACTCTTTGATCTTTTCGAAAGCAACCTGACATTCATCATTCCAACGTACTACTTGATCCTTCTTCAATAACTTGAAGATTGGTTCACAGGTAGCAGTTAGATGTGAGATGAATCGGGCAATGTAGTTCAATCGTCCTAGAAAGCCTTTGACTTCTTTCTCTGTCTTGGGAGTTGGCATCTCTTGTATGGCTTTCACCTTGGCAGGGTCCACTTGAATACCTTTGTCGCTTACAATGAAGCCTAGCAATTTCCCAGATCTCACCCCAAAGGTGCATTTTTTCGGGTTCAACCTCAGCTTGTACAACTTTAGACGGTCAAACAGCTTCCGTAGATGGTCAAGGTGTTCCTCCTCAGTTTGGGACCTTGCAATCATATCGTCGACGTATACTTCTATCTCGTGATGGATCATATCATGAAATAAAGCAACCATGGCACGTTGGTAGGTTGCCCCAGCATTTTTCAACCCAAAAGGCATGACCTTGTAGCAAAAGGTGCCCCACTGAGTGACAAAAGAGGTTTTCTCCATATCTTCAGGAGCCATCTTGATCTGATTATAATCGGAGAAGCCGTCCATGAAGGAGAATACTTTATGCTGAGCAGTGTTGTCAACCAGAACATCGATATGAGGCAGAGGGAAATCATCCTTGGGGTTGGCCCTGTCCAAATCCCTGTAATCAACACACATTCAGACCTTACCATCTTTCTTTGGCACCGGAACCACATTGGCAATCCACTGAGGGTAAGAAGTCACTGCTAGAAACCCGGCATCAAATTGTTTCATAACCTCAGCTTTGATTTTCTCGGACATCTCTGGACGCATACGGCGGACCTTCTGTTTAACCAGAGGAAAGTCTTCCTTGGTAGGCAGGTGATGAACCACAATGTCGGTATCCAACCCAGGCATGTCTTCGTAAGACCAGGCAAAGATTTCCACATAGTCATGCAGCATCTGAATCAACCGTTGTTTCACGCTGAGCTCTAGGTTGGCACCAATCTTGACTTCCTTTCAGTCTGTCTCAGTACCCAGATTTACCGTTTCCACTGGCTCTTCATGTGGCTGAATGGCCCTCTCTTCCTGGAGTAACAGTCTTGCAAGTTCACCAGGCACTTCGCAATCATCTTCACCTTCGTCTTCGGCTAAGTTGATCGGATTTTCGAAGTCATAACTGGCAGTAGCAGAGTCGTTACCAGTGAGATCCAGAGTGGATTGGAACCTGTATAAGTGAGTGTGTGTAAATATAGCTGTTTTGCAATATATGATAAAGAAAGAAAAGGAGCACAAGTTTTGAAATGCAACAAACGTCCAATGTTTTGATTAATGATATATGAAAATGTCATACAAAAGCCCTCACAAACGGAGCCACGGTGCCCCGGGTAGGACACCGAGCCATAAAAGTTTCAATCATATTGTTTGTTACAAATTAAAAACAAAAGAGTTCATTACTGAGGATAAAAGTAATAGGTGTAAAGTCTTTGGCAGTCCAGTTGCTTGGTCCATTGTCGGTTGTTGGGTAGATCCAGCTGTCGAATTCCGATTCCTCCACGTCGTCTTCAATAGCATTCACTCTCGGGTTAGTGATGAACACAGGAGATTTTCCAATTCTTGCCTTACGAACAGCCCCCTGAGCCTCTGCAGTGAAGCCCAGCCCAAACTTGTCAGTCTTTGGAGTGAAGTCAGGAAGTCGGCCCCAGTTTTCGCACTCGCCCTTCTCAATCACAGCCCGGGCATCCTTCAAGGAAGCCATCTTCAAAGGAGGGTCTTCAATCACAATTTCTGCTGACGCCAATGTTTGAGGCACCTCTTCAAAGTGCTGGAATGGAGTTTCAATGAATTCCCCATCCATTTCTATGTACCGGAACGAGTTAAGGTGGCTGACCATATACTCTTCTTCCCCCTGCACTGTCACAATCTTTCCTCTGACTGGATACTTAAGCTTTTGATGTAGTGTGGAGGTCACAGCTCCAGCCTTGTGGATCCATGGACGACCCAGCAAACAAGAATAGGACGGACGGATATCCATCACATAGAAAGTAGAATCAAAAACTTGAGAGCCAACCCGGATCGGAATGTCAACTTCACCATGTACCATCCTTTTCGAACCGTCAAAGGCTCGGACAACAATGTTACTAGGCTTGAGCTCCAAACCCTCACAATCTAACCTATCTAAGGCCTTCTTGGGTAATACGCCCAATGAAGAACCGGTGTCTACCAACACATGGGCAAGAGTAGTGCCCCTGCATTCAATAGAGACATGCAGGGCATCATTATGGTTTTTTCCTTTGGCGGTCAGATCGACGTCAGAGAAGCCCAAACCATTATCAGCAGTCAAGTTAGCCACACAATTAGTAAATTGATCAACAGATGTTTCTTGTGGCACATGGGCCGTCTTCAGGATAGAGATCAGGGCCTTGGCATGGGCCTCTGAACACAACAACAGTGATTGCATAGAAATCTTTGATAGGGTGTGCCCCAGCTGCTCAACTACGTTGAAATCACTTTTCTTGATAATCTTGAGGATCTCCTCCATCTCTTGTTGGGAGGCTTCAACAGTGGTTGTCTTCGGCGCCTCCGTCAGGGCAGGCAAATCAGTAGCAATCCCTTTGCCCCGAGCGTCATATGACTCGGCAGCAGGGGTAGAAACAGGAACTTGATTAGGAAGGGAAACATGCACACTTGCGGGTGTGATGATAAGGGGTTTCTGAATAGCTGGCGGCGAAATATCTGGTGAAAACAACCTACCACTGCGAGTAATTTTGGCAGGCCCTGTGATGTTACTGACACCGGCACTTGTATCAAACTCTTGTTTTACTCCAAGCACATAAACATCTGCCCCATAGTGCCATGGGACAGCTTTGTCGGCTGTATAAGAGAGAGGTCCCGGAACAGAGATAATGATGGGAGAAATCTTCTGAGTGGGCATGATTTTGACAGGCTTCTTTGAGGGAGCCTTAGGAGGTTTGTTGAAAATAGCCACAATAGAAACTTCTTCAGTAGGGACAGCAGGAACATCAATCTTCTCGAACAAGATTTCCTTGCTATCCATCAGGCTTTGGATACCTGATTTCAGCAACGGACAACCAACAGGAGAAACAGCACATAGAAGGCAATCTTCACCATATCCCGGAAATAAACCGGCTAGCAACAGATTCCTTTTAACGGTCGATAACGGAGTAACAATCTCTTCCACGGAGGCTACATATCGGTCTTCTTCCACAACATTCACTCCATGCTGGGGCATGGGAGCAGTCACAACATTGGGCCTTTCGGGCGCCTCAAACTGTATTTCCTTAGCATCAATAAGGTCTTGAACCTTATTCCTCAAAGCCCAGCAATCGTCCGTAGTATGCCCGGGGCTATCAGAGTGATAAGCGCAACGGGCGTTGGGGTTGTACTTCAGAGAAGCTGTGTTCACTACCTTCGGAGCTTCTTTGATAATTACCAGATTGGTTGACAGTAGTTGCGGCAAAATATGAGACAGGGTCATACTGAGCCGAGTGTACTGCCTTTTGGGTCTCTCACCCCTTTGTTGGTTGTACTGCTGAGGAGCAGCAGCAGGCTTTGAAATTACCAATGCATTGACAGCTTGGCGGTGTTCCGGTTTAACTTGTCTTCTGGGACCATAAACAGCACTAGCTTCCTTCTTGAAAGGCTTCTTCTCAGTACTCGCGGAGGCACCTTTCTGTATCTTCCCCGACTTGATACCAGCTTCTATCCTCTCACCCGTTAAGATCAAATCTGTAAACCCATCAGAAGAATTACCAATCAGATGGTTGAAGAATGGACCGGACAGGGTCCCTAGGAACATGTCAACAAGTTTACGGTCAGTCAAAGGTGGCTGCACCCTGCCAGCCAGGTCCCTCCACTTTTGCGCATACTCCTTGAATCCTTCTCCCGTTCCCAGTGACATACCCTGGAGTTGGGTACGCGTAGGAGCCAGGTCAGAATTGTACTGATACTGTTTATAAAATGCTGTAGCCAAATCTTCCCAGTTTCGAATACTTGCTCCATCTAGCTGATAGAACCATTCGAGTTGAGACCCCGAAAGGCTATCCTGAAAGAAATGGATCCATAGGTTCTTGTCTGCAGTGTAAAGTTGGATCTTCCTCACATATGATCTGAGATGCAGCTTAGGACAGGAAGCCCCGTCGTACTTCGCAAAGGCAGGTGCCTTGAACTTGTGTGGGATCACCACCCCAGAAGATAAACCTAGATCTCCGAAATCCAACCCCGGCACATTTTGAATCTCCATGGCACTTAAACGGTCCTCTAGTTGCTTGTATCTGTCTGCAGCAGGAGGGTACTGTTTATCATTGTAATCCGTCTCGTTGTCGGAGACTGCAGGACTAGGAGCCCTTCCCCCTTGGGGACTGTCTTTCTCTGCAGAGGAAGTAGCTTGATCAGCCTCATTATGTAGTGTATTCCCAAACCTCCGTCCAGTGTTGAACAGCGCAATCCTCTTCTTCTTCTTCTTCTTCTTCTTCTTCAGGAGCAGAGCCTTCAACTCTTGTTGACCCTGGGCTAAGCTCATGACCAGCTCTTGAAACTGGGCATTCTGGGCCTGGAGGGCCTTGATAGCTTGCTCATTGGATGATTCAGGATTCATGATGACTGTTCAAACAAACAGCGAAGAAGATTAAGCAACCTGTGGAAAAAGGGTACCTGTTATGCATATGATGCAATGAGATGCGTATGATTTATGTTTTCAAAGACAATTGGGATTCAACTTTGTAGACAAAAAAGAAACACACTTCATTAGATTCAAACTTCAAATTGTTCAACAACTTTCCCTTAGGCATTACAAGAATGAAAATACTGAAAAGGAAATAAAAAGCTGTAAAAAGAAATATCCAAAGCCCATCAGTGCTCCCATGGCCTCCTCTTCTCAGTGTGGATATAGTCGTTCAGGATCCGCTCTTCCTCCAATTGCTTAGTCAGCTTCTGGATCTTCCGTTCTTGTTTGTTGAACTTTTCCCGATAAAAATACCTTTCTTCCTGTAGCTGCGCCCAAGATCTCTTTAGTGTATCAACATCAGTGGGTATCTGAGGAGGGAGGACAGTTGGAGGAACCCCGTCTTCATCAGGAGATTCAAGAATGATAAGCCTGACAGCTTCGTATGGCATACCTAACTTATGAGCACGGATGCGGACCCATCTGCAATAGGGTTCCAATGGTAGAGAAGTCCTCGGTCCCAACTCATGTGGGTCAGCTTTGTAAATTCTGTCCCAAGCCTTAATGAATCCATGGCGCAGTTTGTCACTGCCTACCTGAAATTCAAAACTGAAGTGAGGAACCAACATCTCATGAGGCCCTACTCTTCTGGCTCTTCCGAACTGACGGAGAGCTAAACATGGATTATAAGAGATTCCTCCCTGGGTACCGATCAATGGAACATTAGGATATTCTCCGCAACGATCAATAACAGCTACCTCATCCAAACCTCTGAGTGTCCAAATGATGTCATTATCAGTGAGAGACATTAACCTATGAGCCCAGCCCCTTCCTTCTTCATTCTTTAGCACGAACTTAAGAAGGTGCGAAATAAACCACCTTACTAACAAAGGAGCACAACACCATGGAGTTCCCCGTCTTCGGGCAGTACGAGCATAGAGTTGTTGCAGGATATCACCCAAAAGAGTGGGTACAGGGTTCCGAGACATGAAGATCCTTATGGCATAGATATTGATAAAGGTATCAGGATTGGGAAACAATACCGGACCATAGATTAAAAGAGCCAGAATGTCTTCGTACGCCTTGAAGTCTAAGTCATTCCAGAAACCATTAGCTTTGCCGACCAGAAACTTAACCAAAAAGCCCTTAACTCCACTTCTAGTCTCCCAGTTAGCCATTACCTCTTCCTTGGTTAAGGGAAAGACTGCAGCAATCTCTTCAGGCCTAAGAGTCTTCTCCCAACCAGTGAATGGAGTCTGTTCCAAAACAGGGATACCAAGCAAATCAGAGAATTCTTCCAGGGTAGGGACCAACTGGAAGTCTTGAAAGGTGAAGCAATGATACAGAGGATCATAAAACTGGGTCAGGACACTTATCAATTGTTGGTCCCACTTTAAAGTGATCAAGCCAAGGAGAGAACCATGCCTCTTGATGAAGGAAGTAGTGTTTGGAACCCTATCAACCAATTCCTTGAGCAAAGTAGGTGGTTGAACAAAGTTGAGCCGAATAGTATTCCTACGCACGGGCATCATGATGTCCTACAAAACAGAGCAAAGATGAAACCCTCTTGTCTTTGAAATGGGTTAGTCTTTATGCAGGATGCATGCAATGGTATGATGGTATGATGGTATGATGGAGCACACCATAAGTATTCACAAAGGCAAGCATGATAAGGCACACAAGTCACACAAGACAACCCTTAGGGTTTAGGCCAACATGAAGTTTAGGTATTACCCTTTTTTAGTTTCGTTGGTTAAAACCTGTCCTATCAAAAGTAACCGGGTTCTAGAGGATCTCAATATCATTGACTACCCTCAATCGGTCATAACTCCAGCATCTCAATCTTTTCTTGCGGCCAGAACCATCGCGAGAGTTTAGCCTCAATGAGTGTAGCATACTGCTACTGTTCTATGGCCAAGTTGGGTCAATTTAGGGTTCTAAGGTCGGTTGGTGTTTAATGACTCCTTAGAAGACCCATATTCTCCTCGTTGCAACACAAGGGATATCGGTACTGACCAAGGAGTCACACCAATGTAGCCACTGCTTCACCCATGTCGGTCTACGCCGGACAGGTCCCTCACAGATTATGCTACCTAAAAGGGTATTCCCCAGATCCGGGTTAGGATCTATGAAACTCCGATGCAAAGCCCACAAATATAAAAGCAAACAAAGCAAACAATTTGAAAACAAGAGTGATCTAAGCCCTAAGGTTACTCCACTTTTAAGTAATCCCCAACAGAGTCGCCAGTTCTGTGATATAGTGGGAGAACTGACTTGAGGTTTTGCGTTTGTCTTTGCAAATGTTTCGGTTGAGCAAGAGTCGCCACCGACTTTTTATTTTATCCTAAGGAAAGGTTAAAAAGCACAACAAAAACCTTTGAGATGTTTTCTTGGGTTCGGGGAGTTGATTATAGAAAGGGAAGATATTAGCACCCTTTCTATCCATGGTTATCCATGGGCTCTTAGTTACTTGCTTAGATCAACTTGCCTTGATTTTCAATTGTTTGAAATGGTGCTTTGTGTGTGGGTTTGAAAAATGTTTTTGAAAAGAGGCCAATGTGGTGGCAACCTTTGTAATGATCCATGTTTAGGATGTATACAAAGGTGTATGTCTTTTGAAAAGTTTTCAATGTTTTTGAAAGTTGTTTTTGAAAGTGTGTTGTGAAGTGTGGTTTTGAAAAATAGGCAAGTGTTTTTGTTTTGCAAGTTGGCAAGTAACCAAGAGCTATCTACCCTAAATTTCTCAAAGATCTTTGCTATGTTTTAACCCTTTTAACAATTTTGTTCCACCATTGTATTTGGTGGACAATCTTGTGTTAGGATGTGAACGGGACGGGCGCGGGTCATCGTTTAGACCATGATTGAAATGATGCCAAGTATCTTTGGGCAATTTTTCCTTTTAGGGACTTGATCATTTTTTAGGCAACTTTTGAAAGCGTCATCGAGGGACTATGATCATTTGAATTTGTTTTGCTTTTGCCAAAGATACCTAACATGCAATATGGCCCATTATTGAAGGCAACAAGTGGAGTACCCTAGGGGTGCAAGTGTGATTAGTGTTGTCCATTTTCATGCTTGTTTATCTTTAATTTAGGTCAAACTATTTGTTGTTTTTGATTTGCATACAAAACCCTAATTCTAACATGGCATATTTAGAAAGCTTTTAAATGCGGAATTTAAAGGTCCTAAGTTATTACACAATAATCATGGGAATGGGGGTACAAATGTTCAAATGGGGATGAGACTTCATAGGAGAGTAGTATCCAATATTTACAACCAAATCGAATTGCGCAAAATGTAAATATAAAGATGTATAAGAATAAAGCAATATGTATGTGTAAATATTTTTGTGTAAGTGTATGTGATTTATTTACAAATGAAATAAAAAATAAAACAAAATAAAATAAAAAAAAGGTTAATTTGGATATTTTCAAGTTTAGGGCAAAAACCCTAATTTTGCTGAATAAAAGGTATTAATTATTTATTATGTATTATATATAATATTTTATTAATTATGTACAAAAAATAAATAAAAAGAAAGTATATTGTAAAAAAAAGTGATTTTTGATGTTTAATATTAATAAAAATAAAATGTATATTTTTGGTATTTTTATCCTAAATATCCTAATAAATATGTAAATATTTATATTATATGTTAAATATATTAAATATGTATAAAAATAAAATATTTAATATTTACAAAAAAAAAGTATATTTTTTTATAAAATATTTTCAGAAGATAAAATAAAATAAAATAAGAAAATAAATGTATTTTGTATTGTTTTTTAATATTCTAAACAAAAAAAGTATTATGTATTTATTTACATATATAACTAAATGAAGCAAATAAAAATCAAATAAAAATGCAAAAAATGTGAGAAAAATATTTTTAATATTTTTTATGCTTTAATAAAAAATAACGAATCAGAATAAAAAAGAAAAAGTTGAAAATGACAAATAAAACTCAAAATGGGCCAGTGGGGTGCATGTGAAATGCAGTGGTGCAAAAAGGAAAAATATCTCAGGCCCAGCCCAAGAGAGGTTGTCTTCAACCTCCAGACAAAAAAATGTCAAAACGCGCGCCTTTCCCACCTTGTTCAAACATCCTGATTCCTAGACTTTTAACACAAACTTATAACATGAAAAATGTCAAGCATCAAGCCACGATTCCATACATACCAAGAACTTGATCTAACTCTCAGAAATGAGAGAGAATTTATCCATCCCTAATTCTTAACCTAAGTTTTTGTCAATGTTCAGGTCTTAAATTCTCTCTCAGCATATGCAATATAAATGGAAAGTGAGGATATGTGTAGCTTCAGGGCCATGAGTAGAGCATTTTTCATTCATAAACCTAAAACTAACTCTTCCTAGATTGAGAGATAGAAGTCCATGAACTTACCTGTTCAGCTTGGATCGTATCTGACAATGGAGGTACTTTCAAGGCAAGGTGAAGACTTATACAACTTACTTGAAGTTCAGGGATGCTATTCCAATGCTTGGTATGCTTTGAAACTTGCTATATCAAGCTACAGAAGTTCACCTGCAAAACAGAAAAAGTGAAAATGGTGAAGTTGGTTAGAGGTGTTACAGGTCGTGTCCAATGCTTGGGATAGCTTCAGTGGGTAATAAGGAATGTGTTTGCAAAGGTTTCAGCCAAAATGCACGAGTGGATTGAGTTGTGCCACTCAAACTGCAGGGATGCCCTGTTTTGTGCAGTTCAATGGTGTTTTTGTGAATGGGGAGGTATCAAAGGTTAAAGGCTCGTGTTTTAGGTCTGTTAGGGAGTATGGAAAGTATGGAGAAAGTTTGTCTTGGCTTCTTGTTGCAGCAATGTGAGATAGATGTCAATATGCCAAGTTTCTTCTAATGTAAGTCAAAAATTCCAAGTGCTGTTACAGGCTCCTCTAGGCCCCTCAAATGTGCTGCAAAGCTTTGTCTTGTTCAGTGGGATATGTCCAATAGCTTGTGTCTAGAAGATATGCATTGTACCTCTTGATTTGCAAACTTGACATAAAGCCATACTTTTCAAAAATGGATAAAGTGCTTTTTCTAATTAAGGACTAATCCTTCATGTAATGACCAAACTCATAGAATAACCTCTTGGCACAATGGATTAGCATTTAATTTTTAAGTGTAAATGAGATTAGAGGCCTGTAATGTAGCTTGCATATGCTGAGTTTGAAAATGCACAAGTTATGAACATGCTTTTGGCCATGAATCAAAGTGACTTTTGCTCATATTGCCAAATTTGATTCTCCCTAACCACAAGGTTGTTTGATGAGTTCTTGGACATTTTAGAAAGCTTGGAATGTGTACTACAATCCATATTTGTAATTCAAGTTGAAATTCCAAGTGGAAGCATGTTAAAAGTGGCCATGAAGTTAGGCAAAAAAATCCTGCCTAGAATAGGTCAAAAAATTTCTAAGTTAAGAATGTTTTGAACCCTTGTTCCAAAAATCATAACTTGAGCTACAAGCTTCTTTTGAGGAAACTTTGTGAATCAAAGTTGTAGATTTTGCAATGGACTATAACTTTCATGTTTTGAGTTTTGTTTGAATCCAAAGGCATATTGGTGAAACAATGGGACAAAGTTAGGAAAAAATTAGGGATTTTCATAACTTAGAAAAATTCTAAGTTATGAAAATTCTTCATTTCAAACCCTAATTTGTGATTTTTGATTTCTTGATGAACAAGTTTCATAATTTGACATGTTTTGATGGAAAATGAATCTTGGCCCTTGATTTTGACCAAAAAGTCAAAGTTTGACTTTTCAGTATACAGTCAAAAATTGATCAGTTGACTGGAAAATTCATCTGTCCATCTTGTGCATTTGGGATCTTTTGAATTTGTTGAACATGTCAAGACAATTCCATGGGGTCCTTGAGTCCATATGTGAGCTTGGTTGGCCATTGACTAGGTCAAACAGTCAAAAATTGCCTTTGTACAGTCAAAACCCTAAAAATGACCATTTTACCCTTTTGGTGATCTAATCAAATTTCTTGTGGAATTGTGATCCAAACTTGACCAAATGGTTCATATGAGTTCATAATGTTGATGTGGGTCAAAATCATGAGGTTTGACTGTCAATTGGCCACGGTTGACTTTTTCCCCAATATAGCTGATTTCTAGGTCAACTGTCCAATTCACTGGGCAAAGCATGGAATCAAGAATTGAAACTTGGTGTGGATAAACTTGTGAGTCCAACATGAAGCATGAAAGTCACTTTGGGCCTTTTAGGTCAAAACATCTTTGTGCAAACACAAACCCTAATTTGGGTCAACAGTGCAAGGAGAAGTCTTGAGCAGAGGAAACCCTAGCTGGATCTTGAGCTCCAAGGGTCTTGTGGTGAGAAAATGTTGAGGAAATGGGAGGGAAAATTTTGGGGTACAACAGTTGCCCCTGTTCAATCTTCTTAGACCTGAAGAGTTATATTGGCAAGTTTGCCTTTCGCGGCTCGAAGGTAAAAGGAGATTGGACACCAGAGTGCCCGGAAATTTGCACTCGCATGCTGGAGTATCAGCAATGTGATGGTGGGAATGGGCTTATAGATGCCATTTGGAGAGATAGTGGATAGGGAGATGGGCTTATAGATGCCATCTGGAGGTTTGATAGAACCTTGTTGGGAATGGGCTTATAGATGCCATTTTGGAAGTGTTGATCGCGTAAGAGATTCCTTAGCGAGAACTTGTGTACTTGTGAAAGAAAGAAGGTTTCCTGGCTTGTTACAAGTGTTGATCTTCAGTCTCTTCATGCAGATGTGCCCTGGCTGGATACAGGTATCGAATCTACAATTGGTGTCTATAGATGTGCCCTGGCTGGATTCAGGTATCGAATATGGAATTGTCGTCTACAGATATGCCCTGGCTGGATACAAGTATCGAATCTGGAATTGGTTGCTCACAGATGTGCCCTGGCTAGATACAGGAATCGAATATGGAATTGTTGTCTACAGATGTGCCCTGGCTGGATACAGGTATCGAATCTGGAATTGTCGTCTACTGATATGCCCTGGCTGGATACAGGTGTCGAATCTGGAATTGGTTGCTCACAGATGTGCCCTGGCTAGATACAGGAATCGAATCTGGAATTGCAAAAGGTTGGTAGAGATAGTTTTTCTGGCTGGATACAGGTGTAAACCTCTGACCTGAGAATGAAAGATAAGTTCCTGGCCTGTTACAGGGGTTGATCTTCAAACTCTCATGTAGACATGCCCTGGCTAGATACAGGAGTCGAATCTACAGTCAATCGTTTACCGTTGAGACCTGAGTGTCCACCGATCAAGCAGAAGTTGAGACGGACTCGTCCTGACATGGCTGACAAGATTAAAGAGGAGGTTCAGAAGCAGATCAATGCAGGTTTCCTTGTTACATCGGTCTATCCTCAATGGTTAGCCAATATAGTGCCTGTTGCAAAGAAGGATGGCAAAGTTCGGATGTGTGTAGACTACAGAGATCTGAATAGAGCCAGTCCGAAGGATGATTTCCCATTACCTCATATTGACGTATTGGTCGACAGTACCGCCAAGTTCAAAGTCTTCTCTTTCATGGATGGTTTTTCTGGTTATAACCAAATTAAGATGGCGCCGGAAGATATGGAGAAGACCACTTTTATTACACCGTGGGGAACTTTCTGTTATCGGGTTATGCCGTTTGGTTTGAGGAATGCTGGTGCAACATACCAAAGGGCCATGACTGCTTTGTTCCATGACATGATGCATAAGGAGATAGAAGTGTATGTGGATGACATGATTGCCAAATCACAGACTGAGGAAGATCACTTGGAGCATTTGTTGAAGTTATTCCAGCGTTTGAGAAAGTACAAACTCCGTCTGAATCCCAACAAGTGCACTTTTGGTGTTCGTTCTGGAAGACTTCTGGGTTTTATTGTCAGTCAGAAAGGTATTGAGGTAGATCCTGATAAAGTCAAAGCTATTCGGGAAATGCCCGCACCCAAGACGGAAAAACAAGTAAGAGGATTCCTTGGGAGACTGAACTATATCTCTAGATTTATATCTCATATGACTGCTACCTGTGGGCCGATTTTCAAGCTTCTCCGAAAGAACCAAGGATGTGTGTGGACAGAAGATTGTCAGAGAGCTTTTGATAGCATCAAAGAATATTTGCTTGAACCTCCCATTTTGATTCCTCCAGTGGAAGGAAGACCTTTGATTATGTACTTGACTATACTGGAAGACTCCATGGGATGTGTGCTTGGTCAACAGGATGAGACTGGAAGAAAGGAACATGCCATATACTATCTGAGTAAGAAATTCACAGACTGTGAATCTCGGTACTCATTGCTTGAGAAAACCTGTTGTGCTTTAGCCTGGGCTGCTCGCTGTCTGCGCCAGTATATGATTAATCACACTACTTGGTTGATCTCCAAAATGGACCCGATCAAGTATATCTTTGAGAAGCCCGCCTTATCTGGAAGAATAGCCCGTTGGCAGATGTTGTTGTCTGAATATGACATTGAGTATCACACTCAGAAAGCGATCAAAGGGAGTATTTTAGCCGATCATTTGGCTCACCAACCAATTGAAGACTATCAATCCATCAAGTTCGATTTCCCAGATGAAGATGTTATGTACTTGAAAGTTAAAGACTGTGAAGAGCCATTACCTGAAGAAGGACCTGATCCGGAATCCCGTTGGGGTTTAATTTTTGACGGAGCTGTGAATTCCTATGGAAATGGAATTGGGGCAATCATCGTCACTCCCCGAGGTACTCATATCCCGTTCACGGCGAGATTGAAGTTTGAATGCACGAACAACATGGCGGAATATGAAGCATGTATTATGGGTCTCGAAGAAGCAGTAAATCTAAGGATTAAAATTCTTGACATTTACGGAGATTCAGCATTGGTGATTAATCAAATCAAAGGAGAATGGGAGACTCGTCATCCTGGTTTGATCCCTTACAGAGATTACGCTAGAAGGTTGTTAACTTTCTTCAACAAGGTGGAATTACATCACATCCCTAGAGATGAGAATCAAATGGCTGATGCTTTAGCTACTTTGTCTTTAATGTTTCAAGTGAATGATTGGAACGACGTGCCTACAATTCGAGTTATGCGCCTTGACAGACCTGCTCATATGTTTTCAGTGGAAGAGGTCACCGACGACAAACCGTGGTTCCATGACATTAAACGTGTTCTTCAAACTCAAGAGTACCCGCCTGGGGCATCCAACAAAGATAGGAAGACGTTGAGAAGATTAGCAAGCAGTTTCTTTCTCAATGAAGAAGTTTTGTATAAGAGGAATTACGACATGGTCTTGCTCAGATGTGTAGACAGACGTGAAGCGGACATGCTGATGCAAGAAGTACACGAAGGATCCTTTGGCACTCATGCCAATGGACATGCAATGGCTAGAAAGATGTTGAGAGCTGGTTACTATTGGATGACAATGGAATCTGATTGCTGCAAGTATGTGAAGAAGTGTCATAAATGCCAGATTTATGCGGACAAGATGCACGTGCCGCCGACTCTCCTCAATGTTATATCTTCACATTGGCCTTTCTCTATGTGGGACATTGATATGATTGGGATGATTGAGCCCAAAGCTTCAAATGGTCATCGTTTCATCTTGGTAGCGATTGATTATTTTACTAAATGGGTGGAAGCAGCATCTTATGCTAACGTAACCAGACAGGTGGTAGTCAGATTTATCAAGAATCAGATCATTTGTCGATACGGTATCCCGAGCAAGATCATCACTGATAATGGTTCGAATTTGAATAACAAGATGATGAGAGAGCTTTGTGAAGAGTTCAAGATCGAACATCATAATTCCTCTCCTTACAGACCGAAGATGAATGGGGCTGTTGAAGCTGCGAACAAGAACATCAAGAAGATTGTCCAGAAGATGGTGGTAACTTATAAGGATTGGCATGAAATGCTTCCGTTTGCTTTACACGGGTACCGTACTTCAGTTCGAACTTCAACGGGCGTGACCCCATTTTCCCTAGTTTATGGTATGGAAGCAGTACTCCCCGTGGAAGTTGAGATTCCGTCTCTGAGAGTGTTGATGGAAGCTAAACTTTCTGAGGCTGAATGGTGTCAAAGTAGATATGATCAGTTGAATTTAATCGAAGAAAAGAGATTGACAGCGTTGTGTCACGGTCAATTGTATCAGCAGAGGATGAAGAAGGCTTTTGATAAAAAGGTTCGACCGTGCGAGTTCAGAGAAGGTGACCTTGTACTCAAGAAGATATTATCTTTCCAACCTGATTCTAGGGGCAAGTGGGCTCCGAATTATGAAGGACCGTATGTTGTTAAGAAAGTTTTCTCTGGGGGTGCCATGATTCTCACCAATATGGACGGTGAAGAACTCCCACGTCCCTTGAACGCCGATGCAGTCAAGAAGTATTTCGCTTAGGCAAATTTCTGGTCAAATCAGTTTCAGCATCTGAACACATTCTGGAATTCAAAGTTGTTAGGGAGAATAGCGATCATTGTTTTTGTATGACCTGTTATTTCATGTATTATTTCCCCAAGCTTTTGTAAACCGTTGGAGTCGCATTGTTAGCGAACAACCTCTTATTAATGAAATTTGAGCATTTAACTTTTGTGGGCAAAATTTTAATTTTTACGGAAATATTTGAAACAAAGTATTCTTATTTTTTTAATGTGTCGCGAATCATGAAAGGAATATTAACAGTCGTTCCGAGGACGGTCAAGGCATGAAATGCAAAGCAGTACAGTAGTTTATCCTTGCATGATGAGCATGTTTTATTTCAAATCGCCATGAGGTGTTGGTTGTGTAAACTTGTGTTTCTAGTGGTATTAAGTTTGGTGACTCCCCAGCTTTTCCAGTTGAGCATTGTTTTGGCTATCTCTATTTGGGCGATTTCTGAAGTGTGGTACATTTTGTCTCATACCGTGGTCTATTGGTGTTAGAAGTTTGGATTTGGATGCTTTTCTCCTCAGAAGACTTGGACCTTGTAGCGTGATACCCTCTGACGTTGCTGTGTGTTTCCAGTTCCGTTTATCTTCCGTCTTTTCAAGATTGGCCGAGTATCTATTTTGCTGTGACATCTTATTATCTCCAAGATATTCCATCTGTCTGTTTTGTCAGCATAACATTCATTTATTCATTTACACTCATATCAGCATGCATATCCACATTCGTCGTTGATTTTGGGTCGTACTCTGTTTGTTCGAACAACGTACATTTTTCTTTCCAAGTAGAAGGTTAGCTTAGGCAGAAAATGTGCTTCCTTTCTAAATTCCCCAACTGAGCTAATCCTCATGAATGATTTTGGTTTAGCCTACCTTGCCCATTTCTGAATACGAGGAATTCCCCAATTGAGTTACTTTCTCATCGGGTGGAGTCTTGTTTGACTGTGTTCTCTCTGGTTTATTCCTAGATGAAGTTGTTGCCTCTTGTATAGGCTATCTCTTTAACTTTCCCCAGTGAGTTTGCGACCTAGACGGTTGGTGCATTTATTTTGCACATTTAAGTATATGATCTCCTCGGGAAGGATTGATTCAGGGTTCTCTTTGACGACGATTTTATTCTCTGCCAGTATCATCGCAATTTCCTCCTGTTTGTTTTTGGAAAACGACAAGCGGCAGCTCTTCATGAGCAACTTGTGCGTTATAGACACCGTTGGAAAACGACAAGCGGCATCTCTTCATGAGCAACTTGTACGTTTACTTGTTGAAAACGACAAGCGGCAGCTCTTCATGAGCAACTTGTACGTTTACTTGTTGAAAGCGCCGAGCAGCAGTTCTTCATGAGCTACTAGTGCGTCATTTTATCTTTTCGAAAGCGCCGAGCAGCAGTTCTTCATGAGCTACTAGTGCGTTATTTACTTTTGAAAGCGCCGAGCAGCAGCTCTTCACGAGCTACTAGTGCGTCATTTACTTTTTTGAAAGCGACAAGCAGCAAACTCTTCATGAGTTACCAGTACGTTACTACTTTTCTGGAATACAACAAGCGGCAGCTTCTTTATTTGAGCAGCTTGTATGTTATCGGTATTTTTTCTGGAATACAACAAGCGGCAGCTTCTTTATTTGAGCAGCTTGTATGTTATCGGTATTTTTTCTGGAATGCAACAAGCGGCAGCTTCTTTATTTGAGCAGCTTGTATGTTATCGGTATTTTCTCTGGATACAACAAGCGGCAGCTTCTTTATTTGAGCAGCTTGTATGTTATCGGTATTTTTTCTGGAATACAACAAGCGGCAGCTTCTTTATTTGAGCAGCTTGTATGTTATCGGTATTTTTTTGGAATGCAACAAGCGGCAGCTTCTTTATTTGAGCAGCTTGTATGTTATCGGTATTTTCTCTGGACGACAACAAGCGGCAGCTTTTTTATTTGGGCAGTTTGTATGTTATCGGTTTTTTCTCTGGACAACCACAAATGGCAGTTTTCTTTATTTGAACAACCTTCGTATCTACAGTCTTATTACCTCAGCATTAACGAGTATATCTCTGAAAATCTAGCAAAGAAGTCTGTTACGAATCTATACCTCCAAAAGTCGGTAATCAGTTATCCGCAATTTGATACTCTCTGTCTACCATCGACCTTGAGTTGTGAACTCACTGTTTTGGATCAATGATCTGTTATGGCCTATGCAAGATGCTCTCTTTGTTAGGGTTAGAGGTTGTTTTCCCTCGATTTTATTCGCTGTCAGGGGTCTGTCGTTTGAAGTCGATAGCTTGTTTCCCTAGTAATGTATAATCAGTACCGCTGTGTTTTGTTGGTGTTCGATTCCCCCAACATTGTCTTGTTTCACACAATATCTTTCTCTGTGAGTTCGATCGCTGCATTCATATCAAACATGACGGCGGCATCTTAGGACAAAATTTGCGTAGTTATGTATTTAAGTACCTTCAATCTCGTCGAAACGAAGATTTCAATCTTCATATCTCCGGATAGAAGAAACTTAAATAGGGGCAGCTGTTGTACCCCAAAATTTTGACCTAAGATATCGTCTCCTACCTGCATCATTACATTACAGTGTTCTGATCCATCGATTTTAAAATTCATAACTTTTTCAGGCCAAGAGCTATTTATGCTGAACATCAAATCATTTAATCGATTCGTGCTAAAACGATGTTTATTAATTATTTATTATCTTAAATCTAAATAATTGAAATTCGTTTTCGATTATTATATGGTTTAAAGATGTATAGATAATAAAATAAACATTAGAGAAGAGGCGCATTAATTGTGCGGACAGTATTTATTTATTACTCACTATCTTAAATTTAAATAACTGGAATTTATTCTTAGTTATTACATAATTTAAAGGTTTATGAATAATATAATAAGCATTCGGAAAAAGTTCATTGGTCAATAACGATTATTTAATCATTCGTCATTCTAAATTAAATAATTGAAACCTTATTTTAATTATTATAATTTAGAAAGTTATGGATGAAGAATTAAATAATGGAGGCTATTAATTGATCAATGATACTTATTTATTTATCTGTTTATTATTCTGAATGTAAGTAATTGAAATTCGTTTTCAATTGTGATTCGTTTAAAGAACTATAAACGATAAATAAATAATTAAAGAGGAAGAAGAATTTAATTGGCAAATAGTTTTTTTATTCATTTTTCTAATTGTACAGTTATTATGTAAACATTGTATCTATTACAATAAATTACAATAATAAATTTACAAAAAAAACTAAAATGAAATAAAAGAAACTAATCTAATATTCCTAATTCTAAAACTTCCAATCCAATGCGTTTTGTCTGCTCACTTAATGTTACCTGCAAAATTAAAAAAAAGAGATTAGAATTCGAATAAATGATTAAAAAGCGAAATTATTAAAGTTTCATCATTAAAAGCAATGGCCGGAATCAGTTACTCTTTTTTGCAAATCACGGGATTTCTCCCGGTTCACAAAAAAAAGAAAGGAATTTTAAATGAATGCCCAAGTTTATGTTTTTCCAAAAAAATTGCATTTTTAAATTAACTACATTTATTTTCAAATCCCAAATGCAATTTCAAAAACATACAGCATAAGCATACAAAGCCCTGCATGAACTACATATGCAAGCATGCTCACGTAACCAATGCCCACACAGCAGAAAAACAAAACAAGCTTTTGTATTAAAGGAAAACATGCAGTTTAACCACATATGCAAGTAATATGGACATTCCATTTTCATCATTTTCTGGCCATTTGCAGTTTCAGAAAAAAGTACAGCTTATCACTTTTTTATCAAAGCTATACTGAGAGAAAAAGAGAGGGAGAAGTGTGGGTTTTACAGGCTTGGCATAGGCAGAAAAAGGATATACAAGACAAACTATAAAATATAGCCAGTAGAGATAATAACATAAAAGAAGAATAGAAACAAATTGGAGGGACAGTATAGTGCAGAATGCTCAGGAAATCCCAAAGCACATTTCAAATTTCCAGCCTGTAGCGAAAAGAAGAGAGGGAAGTTGTTATAACATATAACCAAAGGGAACCAATATGATAGGATATATCCAAGCCTTCAAGAAAAACTTAGAAAAAAAAGAGTTATCAGAAAAAACATACAAAGCTCAGCAAACCTGCATAATCACCCATATACTGTCAAAAACTATTTCCAACCTTATGGCCAAAACGTTGCAAGATTGATTGAGCCATTCAAGCCAACATCATCATCCTACTGTCAAAGAGTTATCAAAACAATATCACGCCCAAAGAACCAGTTAAAACCACACCATCAACATGGCCTAGAAAGGACTCACACCCTGTTTCCATCAAACCTGTCCAACCAACACGAAACCCCTATACACATAACCATGTCAAGTCCATTACACCAAGCCTGAATATCCTCCACCAAAAAACCTGAAATGATCCAAGCTAGAACTAATTTCTAAGGCAACCGGCTAGGCCTCAGTATTACCATCACTGGCCTTTCAAAAAACAATTACTCAAGCCAACATCATACCAAAAAAACCATTATTCAGACCAACATACATTGCACAGTAGCAGTTTCAACAAGAAGAAGAGAAACAACATCACGTTCAAAGAAGAAGAAGAGAAGCGTACAGTACAGTTTCAAGAAGAAGGAAAACAAAGTACAGTTTCAACAAGAAGGAAAACAAAGTACAGTTTCAACAAGAAGAAGCAAAGTACAGTTTCAACAAGAAGAAGCAAAGTACAGTTTCAACAAGAAGAAGCGTACAGTACAGTTTCAAGAAGAAGAAGACAATCGCGTAATACCGGTCACCGTAGTGGGCTCGCTTTCCCTCTCCTCACCGCCTGGCCTCCGTCGCTCCTAGCCTCCTCCTCCGTCTCCATCTAGGTAACGGTCCCTTCCCCTTTCTATTTCCTTGGAACATCCTCAAATCAAGCATTAAACAACCAAATATAAGAATCAAGATCAAACATAATAGAAATTGTGGAATCAGAATCAACATGCAAAAGAACGAATCAAGCGTTAACAAAATCGATCGCGTTTCTTACCGAATCCGTAGCCGTCCCGTTTCTCGTTCAGCCGGAGGGAAGAGGAGCTGGAGTGGGTGGCCATGGCAAGAAGAGACAGCAAGGTTCAAGGGCAGATGCGAAGAAGAAGATGCGAAGAAGAAGATGCGAAAAAGAGGAGCGCCGTTTCTGCCTCACAACACAAAACCCTAATCTCATTTGTTAAACATAAAATTAACCCTAACACCTTTGTCAACTGATGGGCCTCACCCCATTTTCTCCAAGCCCATGCGTTTTGTTCCTGCACCCCACCCCATCCTTTTACATGCTCTTCAGTTTAATTCTATTCTTTTTCTTAGCTAATTTATTTAATTTAGATTAGTTAGTTTCCTAGAAATAAACATATAGTTTTAATTAGATAATTTTAATATTTTACCCAAATCTTATTTAGCTTAAGTTTAGGTTTATTTAATAATTTTAGTCTTCTTTATTTTTAATTAGATTTAAATTCATGACTTGTAAGTTTTGCTTAGTTTGGAAATATTTGATATCTCTAAAAAACATATGAAAGTAAAAAATGAGAAAACTAAAAAACACGCTATTTTTCTTTAATTTGCTCCCCTCATTTTGGTTAAATACTAATACAAAAAGACATAAAAAATAGAAAAAAAACTTAAAAATATTTTATTAATCCGTTTTCTTGCTTTATTAATATTAATATCAAAATATATCAACAAAACTTAATAACTTAAAACTAAAAAAAAAAAAAGAAAACATTACGTCCTCATAATTCTCTTGTTTTTTATCCTTATCCAAAATGCGTAAAAAATTTCAAATGCTTTCTTCCCGTTAACATTAAACCAAAAAATCATAAAAAACGCATTATTATCATCTTTTATTCCATCATTTAGATTATCGTTATTTAATCATTATTCGCATATTTTGTCAGTGTATTTATTTGTTTATTCGGTTTATGCTTGAATCCAAGGGAAAAAACAGTAAATTTGTTGACTTCATGTCCTCAAGTTTAACTGCGTGAATTTTCGCATTTCATTAAAACTTAGGATAATTTTTCCTCAAATATTCACCCTTTTCAAAATCTGTGCCCCTTTAAGCAAAAACTTCGACATTAGGTCGTCGCAACTTCAAAAAACCGCCTGTATCCTGTTTCGGCCAAAACGATTTATTTTTCAATCAAGCAATCAATTTTAAATAAAACAGATATTTCAAAAGGTTCCTATAGAGTACTATAGATGCATTGGGTGCTAGTACCTTCCCATTGTATAACCAACCCCCGAACCATAAGATCTCTTTTCAAAAAACGCTTTGTATTTTTATTATTATTTACATTGCATATTTAGGGTTTTATTTCGCTCTTTTCCCTTTTCCTTTGGAAACAATAAAGCGCGGTGGCGACTCTTGCTTTTGTGAGATGAATTAATCAATAATTCGATCTCCGATTTACCCCGCTACATTTTTTTATCGCTACAGTTAGTCTTTATGCAGGATGCATGCAATGGTATGATGGTATGATGCTATGATGGAGCACACCACAAGTATTCACAAAGGCAAGCATGATAAGGCACACAAGTCACACAAGACAACCCTTAGGGTTTAGGCCAACATGAAGTTTAGGTATTACCCTTTTTTAGTTTCGTTGGTTAAAACCTGTCCTATCAAAATTAACCGGGTTCTAGAGGATCTCAATATCATTGACTACCCTCAATCGGTCATAAATCCAGCATCGCAATCTTTTCTTGCGGCCAGAACCATCGCGAGAGTTTAGCCTCAATGAGTGTAGCATACTGCTACTGTTCTATGGCCAAGTTGGGTCAATTTAGGGTTCTAAGATCGGTTGGTGTTTAATGACTCCTTAGAAGACCCATATTCTCCTCGTTGCAACACAAGGGATATCGGTACAGACCAAGGCGTCACACCAACGTAGCCACTGCTTCACCCATGTCGGTCTACGCCGGACAGGTCCCTCACAGATTATGCTACCTAAAAGGGTATTCCCCAGATCCGGGTTAGGATCTATGAAACTCCGATGCAAAGCCCATAAATATAAAAGCAAACAAAGCAAACAATTATAAAACAAGAGTGATCTAAGCCCTAAGGTTACTCCACTTTTAAGTAATCCCCAGTAGAGTCGCCAGTTCTGTGATACGGTGGGAGAACTGACTTGAGGTTTTGCGTTTGTCTTTGCAAATGTTTCGGTTGAGCAAGAGTCGCCACCGACTTTTTATTTTATCCTAAGGAAAGGTTAAAAAGCACAGCAAAAACCTTTGAGATGTTTTCTTGGGTTCGGGGAGTTGATTATAGAAAGGGAAGGTATTAGCACCCTTTCTATCCATGGTTATCCATGGGCTCTTAGTTACTTGCTTAGATCAACTTGCCTTGATTTTCAATTGTTTGAAATGGTGCTTTGTGTGTGGGTTTGAAAAATGTTTTTGAAAAGAGGCCAATGTGGTGGCAACCTTTGTAATGATCCATGTTTGGGATGTATACAAAGGTGTATGTCTTTTGAAAAGTTTTCAATGTTTTTGAAAGTTGTTTTTGAAAGTGTGTTGTGAAGTGTGGTTTTGAAAAATAGGCAAGTGTTTTTGTTTTGCATGTTGGCAAGTAACCAAGAGCTATCTACCCTAAATTTCTCAAAGATCTTTGCTATGTTTTAACCCTTTTAACAATTTTGTTCCACCATTGTATTTGGTGGACAATCTTGTGTTAGGATGTGAATGGGACGGGCGCGAGTCATCGTTTAGACCATGATTGCAATGATGCCAAGTATCTTTGGGCAATTTTTCCTTTTAGGGACTTGATCATTTTTTAGGCAACTTTTGAAAGCGTCATCGAGGGACTATGATCATTTGAATTTGTTTTGCTTTTGCCAAAGATACCTAACATGCAATATGGCCCATTATTGAAGGAAACAAGTGGAGTACCCTAGTGGTGCAAGTGTGATTAGTGTTGTCCATTTTCATGTTTGTTTATCTTGAATTTAGGTCAAACTATTTGTTGTTTTTGATTTGCATACAAAACCCTAATTCTAACATGGCATATTTAGAAAGCTTTTAAATGCGGAATTTAAAGGTCCTAAGTTATTACATAATAATCATGGGAATGGGGGTACAAATGTTCAAATGGGGATGAGACTTCATAGGAGAGTAATATCCAATATTTACAACCAAATCGAATTGCGCAAAATGTAAATATAAAGATGTATAAGAATAAAGCAATATGTATGTGTAAATATTTTTGTGTAAGTGTATGTGATTTATTTACAAATGAAATAAAAAATAAAACAAAATAAAATATAAAAAAAAGGTTAATTTGGATATTTTCAAGTTTAGGGCAAAAACCCTAATTTTGTTGAATAAAAGGTATTAATTATTTATTATGTATTATATACAATATTTTATTAATTATGTACAAAAAATAAATAAAAAGAAAGTATATTGTAAAAAAAAGTGATTTTTGATGTTTAATATTAATAAAAATAAAATGTATATTTTGGTATTTTTATCCTAAATATTCTAATAAATATGTAAATATTTATATTATATGTTAAATATATTAAATATGTATAAAAATAAAATATTTATTATTTACAAAAAAAAAGTATATTTTTTTATAAAATATTTTCAGAAGATAAAATAAAATAAAATAAGAAAATAAATGTATTTTTTATTGTTATTTAATATTCTAAACAAAAAAAGTATTATGTATTTATTTACATATATAACTAAATGAAGCAAATAAAAATCAAATAAAAATGCAAAAAATGTGAGAAAAATATTTTTAATATTTTTTATGCTTTAATAAAAAATAACAAATCAGAATAAAAAAGAAAAAGTTGAAAATGACAAATAAAACTCAAAATGGGCCAGGGGGGTGCATGTGAAATGCAGTGGTGCAAAAAGGAAAAATATCTCAGGCCCAGCCCAAGAGAGGTTGTCTTCAACCTCCAGACAAAAAAAGTCACAACGCGCGCCTTTCCCACCTTGTTCAAACATCCTGATTCCTGGACTTTTAGCACAAACTTATAACATGAAAAATGTCAAGCATCAAGCCACGATTCCATACATACCAAGAACTTGATCTAACTCTCAGAAATGAGAGAGAATTTCTCCATCCCTAATTCTTAACCTAAGTTTTTGTCAATGTTCAGGTCTTAAATTCTCTCAGCATATGCAATATAAATGGAAAGTGAGGATATGTGTAGCTTCAGGGCCATGAGTAGAGCATTTTTCATTCATAAACCTAAAGATAACTCTTCCTAGATTGAGAGATAGAAGTCCATGAACTTACCTGTTCAGCTTGGATCGTATCTGACAATGGAGGTACTTTCAAGGCAAGGTGAAGACTTGTACAGCTTACTTGAAGTTCAGGGATGCTATTCCAATGCTTGGTATGCTTTGAAACTTGCTATATCAAGCTACAGAAGTTCACCTGCAAAACAGAAAAAGTGAAAATGGTGAAGTTGGTTAGAGGTGTTACAGGTCGTGTCCAATTCTTGGGATAGCTTCAGTGGGTAATAAGGAATGTGTTTTCAAAGGTTTCAGCCAAAACGCACGAGTGGATTGAGTTGTGCCACTCAAACTGCAGGGATGCCCTGTTTTGTGCAGTTCAATGGTGTTTTTGTGAATGGGGAGGTATCAAAGGTTAAAGGCTCGTGTTTTAGGTCTGTTAGGGAGTATGGAAAGTGTGGAGAAAGTTTGTCTTGGCTTCTTGTTGCAGCAATGTGAGATAGATGTCAATATGCCAAGTTTCTTCTAATGTAAGTCAAAAATGCCAAGTGCTGTTACAGGCTCCTCTAGGCCCCTCAAATGTGCTGCAAAGCTTTGTCTTGATCAGTGGGATATGTCCAATAGCTTGTGTCTAGACGATATGCATATTACCTCTTGATTTGCAAACTTGACATAAAGCCATACTTTTCAAAAATGGATAAAGTGCTTTTTCTAATTAAGGACTAATCCTTCATGTAATGACCAAACTCATAGAATAACCTCTTGGCACAATGGATTAGCATTTAATTTTTGAGTGTAAATAAGATTAGAGGCATGTAATGTAGCTTGCATATGCTGAGTTTGAAAATGCACAAGTTATGAACATGCTTTTGGCCATGAATCAAAGTGACTTTTGCTCATATTGCCAAATTTGATTCTCCCTAACCACAAGGTTGTTTGATGAGTTCTTGGACATTTTGGAAAGCTTGGAATGTGTAATACAAACCATATTTGTAATGCAAGTTGAAATTCATGTGGAAGCATGTGAAAAGTGGCCATTAAGTTAGGCAAAAATCCTGCCTAGAATAGGTCAAAAATTTTCTAAGTTAAGAATGTTTTGCACCCTTGTTCCAAAAATCATAACTTGAGCTACAAGCTTCTTTTGAGGAAACTTTGTGAATCAAAGTTGTAGATTTTGCAATGTACTATAACTTTCATGTTTTGAGTTTTGTTTGAATCCAAAGGCATCTTGGTGAAACAATGGGACAAAGTTAGGAAAAAATTAGGGATTTTCATAAACTTAGAAAAATTCTAAGTTATGAAAATTCTTCATTTCAAACCCTAATTTGTGATTTTTGATTTCTTGATGAACAAGTTTCATAATTTGACATGTTTTGATGGAAAATGAATCTTGGCCCTTGATTTTGACCAAAAAGTCAAAGTTTGACTTTTCAGTATACAGTCAAAAATTGATCAGTTGACTGGAAAATTCATCTGTCCATCTTGTGCATTTGGGATCTTTTGAATTTGTTGAACATGTCAAGACAATTCCATGGGGTCCTTGAGTCCATATGTGAGCTTGGTTGGCCATTGGCTAGGTCAAACAGTCAAAAATTGCCTTTGTACAGTCAAAACCCTAAAAATGACCATTTTACCCTTTTGGTGATCTAATCAAATTTCTTGTGGAATTATGATCCAAACTTGACCAAATGGTTCATATGAGTTCATAATGTTGATGTGGGTCAAAAATCATGAGGTTTGACTGTCAATTGGCCACAGTTGACTTTTTCCCCAATACAGCTGATTTCTAGGTCAACTGTCCAATTCACTGGGCAAAGCTTGGAATCAAGACTTGAAACTTGGTGTGGATAAACTTGTGAGTCCAACATGAAGCATGAAAGTCACTTTGGGCCTTTTAGGTCAAAACATCTTTGTGCAAACATAAACCCTAATTTGGGTCAACAGTGCAAGGAGAAGTCTTGAGCAGAGGAAACCCTAGCTGGATCTTGAGCTCCAAGGGTCTTGTGGTGAGAAAATGTTGAGGAAATGGGAGGGAAAATTTTGGGGTACAACAGTTGCCCCTGTTCAATCTTCTTAGACCTAAAGAGTTAGATTGGCAAGTTTGCCTTTCGCGGCTCGAAGGTAAAAGGAGATTGGACACCAGAGTGCCCGGAAATTTGCACTCGCATGCTGGAGTATCAGCAATGTGATGGTGGGAATGGGCTTATAGATGCCATTTGGAGAGATTGTGGATAGGGAGATGGGCTTATAGATTCCATCTGGAGGTGTGACAGAACCTTGTCGGGAATGGGCTTATAGATGCCATTTTGGAAGTGTTGATCGCGTAAGAGATTCCTTAGCGAGAACTTGCGTACTTGTGAAAGAAAGATGGTTTCCTGGCTTGTTACAGGTGTTGATCTTCAGTCTCTTCATGCAGATGTGCCCTGGCTGGATACAGGTATCGAATCTACAATTGGTGTCTACAGATGTGCCCTGGCTGGATACAGGTATCGAATATGGAATTGTCGTCTACAGATATGCCCTGGCTGGATACAGGTATCGAATCTGGAATTGGTTGCTCACAGATGTGCCCTGGCTAGATACAGGAATCGAATCTGGAATTGTTGTCTACAGATGTGCCCTGGCTGGATACAGGTATCGAATCTGGAATTGTCGTCTACTGATATGCCCTGGCTGGATACAGGTATCGAATCTGGAATTGGTTGCTCACAGATGTGCCCTGGCTAGATACAGGAATCGAATCTGGAATTGCAAAAGGTTGGTAGAGATAGTTTTCCTGGATGGATACAGGTGTAAACCTCTGACCTGAGAATGAAAGATAATTTCCTGGCCTGTTACAGGGGTTGATCTTCAAACTCTCATGTAGACATGCCCTGGCTAAATACAGGAGTCGAATCTACAGTCAATCGCTCACAGATATGCCCTGGATAGATACAGGTATCGAATCTGGAATTGCGATAGTTGATAGTAATCATCTTTGGATTGACCTTTCCCTGAAAAGGCAAAACATTAGTTGTATGCAATGTCATGATGTATGAAATGCATGATGTCATGATACTCAAAATGAGATAGTGTTGTATGCACTTTGTCATGTATGTAAGCAGGATGTATGAAATATGAAATGTCTAAGAATGTATTTTCATGTAGGAAAATAAATCCTTGATGACTGGTCGGGGAATCAAATCCTGGGCTGATGTTGAAGAGTAGAGTTCTTCGCTTCCGCTGGGGATGATGGTTGCAAGAATAAACCGGTAGGAGAAGATGACTCCGTTGGGGAATAAACTTGTTGGAGAGATTACTCTGCGGGGAATGACTCTGTGGGAAGAGATACTTCGCTGAGGTTTTGATGAGAGCTCTGCTGGGGATTTCAACGATAGACTCCACCGGGGATTTCAATGATAAACTCTGCTGGGGATTCTGCTGATAAGTTATGTTGGGGAATTTGATGAACTCCGCTGGGGATAGGAAGAACTTCGCCGAGGACGGACTTTCCGTGGTAATTAGCTGAGGATAACCCAGTTATAAGCTCTTGTGAGGAATAACTTTGAATAAAGTCCGGGAGAGACGTCCGTACTCTGCAGGGGATAAGCTTCCAGAATCTACTGGGGATAAGCTTCAAGATCCGCTGGGGATATGGACTCCACTTTCCAGGGGAAACTTTTCAGACTGTACTGGGGTGTTGGTATTCCGCCGGGGAAAAATCTTATATTAAGACTGTCAGGGATGCTTGTTGAGGAATGCCTATACTCTGTTGGGGAATGTTGAGATCTTCTGGGGATGCTCAACTTCCTTTAGGCTGGCCGTAGACTAACTCTGCTTGAGGATAGTATTGCTGACTTGCTAGGGGAATATTATGCCTTTTCAGGGTTGATAGGAAACCAACTCTACTTGGGGAAAGTATTGCTGAATCTTGTCTTACTCTGTGGGGAGTTGAGGTAACTTGGTTACGTTCTTCAGCCGAACCTAACTTGGTACCTTGGTGGACAGAGCAACTAGACTGCTTGGACAATTCTACATTGCCCCCTGTTTCTGATGTCACCTGTAATTACTCCTTTGTTTCGCATGTAAATATTTATGATCTAGCAATTTAATGTCAAATGCATATATCAAAAAATGAGCATCGGGCGTTCTTTGCAAAACAAAAACAGAAAAAGGAAAAACGATGGATAATTTGTCTGAAAAATTGAATTTGTATTGATTTTGAAATTTGCCTGTAAATAGGCGTTTTTGTACAGGAGGCTGACGTCCTAGTAAGAGAACGCCGCCGAACAACATAGAGTTTATACAATTTGGAAAAGGAAACAAAACAGCTATGTGAAAAATAATCCCACTGGGTTTCAACTCTGCTATCGCCTTTATGTCTTCAAGCGTCTCATCACTTTGTTGTTTAGTTGAAGATGAAGCCGATTGATTGTAGCTGAATTCTGGATGCAGGGTGATCCAATGAGACATAGTATTATGCTTTATCCCTAACTTTTGCCTGGACCGCCCTTTCGGGTTTTCAGCCCACCTGGATACCCATTTTTGCCCAAGCCGCCTTTTCAGGTTTTCGACTTGCTGGGTGTACATTTTTTCATTTTCATCCCTTATTTTTGCCCTAACCCTTTTGGTTCGCCGGGAAGCCTTTATTTTTGCCTAGGTGTGTCAACCTAGCGGGTCTTTAACTCATGCGTAGTATCTTTTTACTATGTCTGCATTGGCGGGGTGAGGAAGGTCGTCACCATCCATGGTGGTTAGAATCATGGCTCCTCCTGAGAAGATATGTTTAACCACAAATGGCCCTTCGTACGTAGGGGTCCATTTGCCCCTAGGATCACTTTGAGGAAGAATGATGCGCTTGATTACCAAGTCTCCGACTTGATACTCTTGTCGTCTGACCTTCTTGTTAAATGCCCTGATCATCCGTTTTTGGTACGTCTGACCATGACAAATAGCAGTGAGTCTCTTTTCGTCAATTAGGTTTAATTGATCAAGCCGAGTCTAGATCCAGTCATCTTCGCTCAAGTCTGCATCCTTCATTATCCGGAGAGAGGGTATCTAGACTTCAATAGGCAAGACTGCCTCCATGCCATAGACCAAGGAAAAGGGAGTTGCCCCTGTTGACGTCCGTGCTGAGGTACGATACCCATGAAGATAAAACGGTAACATTTCGTGCCAATCTTTGTAGGTCACTGTCATCTTCCGCACAATCTTCTTGATATTCTTATTCGCTGCTTCTACAGCCCCATTCATCTTTGGCCGATAAGGAGAAGAGTTGTGGTGCTGTATCTTGAATTGCTCGCAGAGCTCAGTGATCATCTTGTTGTTAAGATTGGTACCATTATCCGTAATGATCCTCTCAGGTACACCGTATCGACAGATCAGGTTGTGCCGAATGAACCGTGCCACGACGCTCTTGGTTACGGTGGCGTAGGAAGCTGCTTCAACCCACTTCGTAAAGTAATCAATCGCGACTAGGATGAAGCGATGCCCGTTAGATGCCGTAGGTCAGATCTCGCCGATCATATCAATGCCCCACATTGCAAAAGGCCAAGGTGCTGTCAAGACGTTCAGAGGAACCGGAGGAATATGCACCTTATCAGCATAGATCTGGCATTTGTGACACATCTGAGAGTGCTGGTAACAGTCGGCTTCAATTGTGGACCAGAAATATCCTGCCCGAAGGATTTTCTTTGCCATGTTATATCCACTGGAATGTGTTCCGAAGGTACCTTCATGTAGCTCTGTCATGATCCTTTCTGCTTCAGTCTTATCCACACAACGCAGTAAGGTTGAATCATGGTTTCGCTTGTAGAGAATGTCGTTGCTGAGGAAGAACTTTGCCGCGAACCTTCTCAGAAACTTTTTGTCATTAACAGATGCGCCTTCGGGGTATTCTTGAGCTTCCAAGTACCTCTTCACTTCATGATACCAGGGTTTTTCAGTTACCTCCTCAGCCTCAAGATCACAGCAATATGCAGGTTCGTCCAATTTCCAGATAATGATCCGGGGAGCCTCATTGTCCCATTTGACTTTGAACATAGAAGACATCGTAGCCAACGCGTCCGCTAACTGATTCTCCTCTCTTGGGAAGTGCTCAAAAGTTATCTCCTCGAAGTGGGGAAGCAATGTCAACACATACTCCTTGTAAGGAATAAGATTTGGGTGTTTCGTATCCCACTCGCCTTTGACCTGATTGATCACGAGAGAGGAATCTCCGAAGACACTCAGAAACTTGATCCTTAAGTCAATTGCAGCTTGAAGACCCATGATACATGCCTCATACTCCGCCATGTTGTTGGTGCAGTTGAAATATAACCGAGCGGTGAGCGTAGTATGAGTGCCTTTAGGGGATATGATCACAGTGCCGATTCCATTACCCAAAGCGTTTGAGGCTCCGTCAAAGTGCATAGACCATCGGGATCCCTCCTCAGGTCCTTCATCCGGTCCAGGTACTTCACAATCAGTCACTACCATGATATCTTCGTCTGGAAATTCAAAGTTCATTGACTGGTAATCGTCCACCGCCTGGTGTGCCAAATGGTCTGCCAATACACTTCCCTTGATTGCTTTCTGAGTCGTGTACTGGATGTCATATTCCGTTAAGATCATCTGCCATCTTGCTATTCTTCTCGACAAGGCAGGCTTTTCGAATATGTACTTGATTGGATCCATTTTTGAAATCAACAGAGTAGTGTGAGTCAACATATACTGTCTCAGCTGGCGAGCAGCCCATACCAGAGCGCAGCAAGTTTTCTCGAGCAGTGAGTACCGAGTCTCACAGTCGGTAAACTTTTTGCTCAGGTAATAAATGGCGTGCTCTTTTCGGCCAGACTCATCATGCTGCCCCAACACACACCCCATTGAGTTGTCAAGCACTGTCAAGTATAAGATTAGAGGTCTCCCTTCAACCGGCGGCATAAGAATGGGTGGTTCTTGGAGATACTCTTTGATCTTTTCGAAAGCAACCTGACATTCATCGTTCCAACGTACTACTTGATCCTTCTTCAGCAGCTTGAAGATTGGTTCACAGGTAGCAGTTAGATGTGAGATGAATCGGGCAATGTAGTTCAATCGTCCTAGAAAGCCTCTGACTTCTTTCTCTGTCTTGGGAGTTGGCATCTCTTGTATGGCTTTCACCTTGGCATAGTCCACTTGAATACCTTTGTCGCTTACGATGAAGCCTAGCAATTTCCCAGATCTCACCCCAAAGGTGCATTTGTTCGGGTTCAACCTCAGCTTGTACAACTTCAGACGGTCAAACAGCTTCCGTAGATGGTCAAGGTGTTCCTCCTAAGTTTGGGACCTTGCAATCATATCGTCGACGTATACTTCTATCTCGTGATGGATCATATCATGAAATAAAGCAACCATGGCACGTTGGTAGGTTGCCCCAACATTTTTCAACCCAAAAGGCATGACCTTGTAGCAAAAGGTGCCCCACTGAGTGACAAAAGTGGTTTTCTCCATATCTTCAGGAGCCATCTTGATCTGATTATAACCGGAGAAGCCGTCCATGAAGGAGAATACTTTATGCTGAGCAGTGTTGTCAACCAGAACATCGATATGAGGCAGAGGGAAATCATCCTTGGGGATGGCCCTGTTCAAATCCCTGTAATCAACATACATTCGGACCTTACCATCTTTCTTTGGCACCGGAACCACGTTGGCAATCCACTGAGGGTAAGAAGTCACTGCTAGAAACCCGGCATCAAATTGTTTCATAACCTCAGCTTTGATTTTCTCGGACATCTCTGGACGCATACGGCGGACCTTCTGTTTAACCGGAGGACAGTCTTCCTTGGTAGGCAGGTGATGAACCACAATGTCGGTATCCAACCCAGGCATGTCTTCGTAAGACCAGACAAAGATTTCCACATAGTCATGCAGCATCTGAATCAACCGTTGTTTCACGCTGAGCTCTAGGTTGGCACCAATCTTGACTTCCTTTCTGTCTGTCTCAGTACCCAGATTTACCGTTTCCACTGGCTCTTCATGTGGCTGAATGGCCCTCTCTTCCTGGAGTAACAGTCTTGCAAGTTCACCAGGCACTTCGCAATCATCTTCACCTTCGTCTTCGGCTAAGTTGATCGGATTTTCGAAGTCATAACTGGCAGTAGCAGAGTCGTTACCAGTGAGATCCAAAGTTGATTGGAACCTGTATAAGTGAGTGTGTGTAAATATAGTTGTTTTGCAATATATGATAAAGAAAGAAAAGGAGCACAATTTTTGAAATGCAACAAACGTCCAATGTTTTGATTAATGATATATGAAAATGTCATACAAAAGCCCTCACAAACGGAGCCACAGTGCCTCGGGTAGGACACCGAGCCATAAAAGTTTCAATCATATTGTTTGTTACAAATTGAAAACAAAAGAGTTCATTACTGAGTGACAAAAGTAATAGGTGTAAAGTCTTTGGCAGTCCAGTTGCTTGGTCCATTGTCGGTTGTTAGGTAGATCCAGCTGTCGAATTCCGATTCCTCCACATCGTCTTCAATAGCATTCACTCCCGGGTTGGTGATGAACACATGAGATTTTCCAATTCTTGCCTTACGAACAGCCCTCTGAGCCTCTGCAGTGAAGCCCAGCCCAAACTTGTCAGTCTTTGGAGTGAAGTCAGGAAGTCGGCCCCAGTTTGCGCACCCTCCCTTCTCAATCACAGCCCGGGCATCCTTCAAGGAAGCCATCTTCAAGGAGGGTCTTCAATCACAGTTTCTGCTGACGCCAATGTTTGAGGCACCTCTTTAAAGTGCTGGAATGGAGTTTCAATGAATTCCCCATCCATTTCTATGTACCGGAACGAGTTAAGGTGGCTGACCATATACTCTTCTTCCCCCTGCACTGTCACAATCTTTCCTCAGACTGGATACTTAAGCTTTTGATGTAGTGTGGAGGTCACAGCTCCAACCTTGTGGATCCATGGACGACCCAACAAACAAGAATAGGACGGATGAATATCCATCACATAGAAAGTAGAATCAAAAACTTGAGAGCCAACCCGGATCGAAATGTCAACTTCACCATGTACCATCCTTTTCGAACCGTCAAAGGCTCGAACAACAATGTTACTAGGCTTGAGCTCCAAACCCTCACAATCTAACCTGTCTAAGGCCTTCTTGGGTAATACGTTCAATGAAGAACTGGTGTCTACCAACACATGGGCAAGAGTAGTGCCCCTGCATTCAATGGAGACATACAGGGCATCATTATGGTTTTTTCCTTTGGCGGTCAGATCGGCGTTGTTGTACCCCAAAATTTGCCCTCCCATATTCTTCAAAGTTTTGACAAACATCCTCTTCAAATGCTTCAAGATCTCTCAAGGGTTGCACAGTCAAACCATCCTCCTAAGCCAGTCAAATTAGGGTTTTGGTTCTTGCAAGAAAGTTGAGGTTTTCAAGGGCTCAATCAAGTCCCATATGCTCATATACATTGTCAAGCACCTATATGTCAAGTTTCAAGGCTCACAAGGTCAAGTTGTACAGTCAAAAACCCTAATTGCCTCACAATCAACTGCAGGGGCAAAATGGTCATTTGACAGTCAAAAGTCAAAAAATTTTGTCAACATCTTTTGAAGCCACAATCATCATTTGGTCAAATCTTGACCATGATTTCACAAGAATGGCTCAAAAATCATCAAGATGCAAAAGTTTCTATTTTTGGACAGCTGAAAAGTCAACTACAACTTGACCAAGGCATAACTTTTTCATGGTTCATCAGAAAAATACCATCCAATGCTCATCTTGAAGGGGAGGACATTTCCTACAACTCATCTTCACATTCCAAATCCAAGAAATGCTCTCACAAAAAGTTATCAATTTCAACATTATAGGTCATTTTCAAAAGTCAACAAAAAGGCACTTTAAGTCAAAGACCATAACTTGAGATTGGTAAATCAAAATGACATGGGACCAAAGACATTGGTTAGAGGACTGCAAGACCTTTCCAAAATGTCCAAGAATATGTTCATAGCTTCAAAATTGAGCAAGATATGCATTGGAGAAGTTGGGAAATTTTTGCGAAAAGGCCAAAGTCAAATATCCTTGAAATTTCATTTTTGACAAAAAGGGCCCACTTTTTCCACTTGGTTCATCTTTGCCATGCCTCCCACGTGTCCCATGATTTATTTCAAGTTTAAAATTTAATTTTTCTATTTTTATTTAATTTTATTTGATTTAATTCATTTTAAATCTTTAAAATTCAAATAAAAATCAAGAAAATTAAATAAGGGATATTTTGTGGTTTGAATAGCTTTAATACACCATAATCCACATTCCAAATTCGTGCAAGACCTATTTCAAGCATAAAAATTCAAATTTTGACAAAAATGGCAAGTTGTTCAATGGTGGTTATGGGAAAAATCAAAAACTTCATTGCATTGGTTTAATGTTCATTATATGGATTGATTCTCATTGCTGGACATATATGCAAGCCTTCCTTACACAATACACGACCTAGAAAACTCAGAGGCAGCCAAACAAATTTCAAAATTTCAAGAGAAAAGTGTGAAACTGAAAACCACTTTGCAGTACAATTCAAGCCTCCCTTTTGATCCAAACACACTCCTTGCATTGCCAGGAACCTTTTGCAAGCACAAACAAGCCAAAAACCTCAAAGAATCGCTCATCACGCCCCCACGGTTTGTCCATTATTTTGAAAATCGAAACTCCATTTTTATGCCTCATTAATTCATTTTGATCATTGTTATGCATTGCTGACATTGTTTTGAAGCTTTCTGTATATTTTAATTTGATTATAAGGCCCTAAAACGAAAGTCACCATTGTCGAGTTCTAGGTTTTCAAAGCTTGTTATTTGGGGCTTTTGCTATACTGTAAAATCAGGACTCCAAACATACATGGCCAAACTCAGCATGATGAGACGAACATGATGGATACCTCGCGCCCTTTTTATGTTACCCCTAATTCTATTCGCTATTTTCTGTCATTGTATTTAGTGGGGGTTAAAAACCCCCGCTATCTTGTTTCTATTTTGCAGAAAAGAGGAAGACGATGATGAGGTGGCTGTGCGTGTGTGGTTGATTCAAACCACGCGCGCTCTTTTTTTATTTTCCAGCATATAACACATTTGTTTTATATAATGTTTCTTTTCTATTTTACTAACAAACGCGCCCAAGTGATGCAGTGGTTGGAGATGTGGCTTGCAATCTTTGGGGCCTGGGTTCGATCCCAGGTCCCCACCAAATTTCATATTATTTTTCTCCCTATGCTTGTGTGCAGCGTCTCATCAAGCTTCCATCATACACCTCATCCAGGAGTCAGCCAAGTGTCCATCAGTGCAGATCCAAAGGCCAAGCATGAGGACCATGGTGCTCTGGAGTCAACATGGGCGTAGGTAACCAGAAAAAGTCAACGTGGCTGGAGCTTCAATGGGCCATAATTCCAATCAAACACCCTCAAATTCCAGCCCACACCCCCCTTGGATTTACTCTTCCCTTTTTTATTTTGTCATTTTCATTTTTTTTATTTGCCTTATTTTATTTTTTATTATTAACAATTAACCAATTAATATTTTCATAAAAAATCAAAAAAAGAACTAACATCATTATTATTATTATTATTTTATTTTTGTAAATAAATATTAAATAATTGAATTAGCTTTAATTAGGCAATTTTAACCTTTTTTAATAACTAAAATAATTTAGAATTAGGTTAACTAAGAATTTTAATTCTTTTATTTTATTTCATAAAAACATAAAAACACAAAAATATTTTCTTTTAATAAATTAATTAATTAGTTTAATTATTAGTTATTAATTGCATTTAATTCAAAAAAGATAAAAAAAATTCAATTTCTTTTCTTAAAAGGGTCAAAACCCTTAGAACATTCCGATTTAATTTTTATTCGCGCGCATTTTATTTTGATTATTATGTAATTGCTTTCAAGAATGTAATAGTAACTAGGTTTACTGCTTTCAATTTACTTTCCGCACTTTATCAAAACGGGTCTTTGTATTTTTGGCGATGTATAGACACGCGCCTTGTAATAGCGTAGAATTTATCTTTCCGCAATTTACTTTCCGCACCCCCTAACTGTTAAATGCATGAAAGAATGTATGGTAAATAAAAAAACAACTCGTAGCTCACAAATAACATGTACAAACATTAACTGAATACAACACACAAAGAACATGCCACCCCTAGGGTACGCTTCACTCATTGCCTCGAAACGTGGTCATCAAGTATAGGACGTCTTAGAGGTCACCCTTTGTCTAAAGATCCAGTTGCCTCGAAATGGTTGCCTCGGATAAAAGGATCTAGGACGTTAGGGTTACTTCTCAGATATCCTACCATTGCTTAGGTGACCACAATGTCCCTAATAATCGAATTGACCCGTACACCTCCAACGACGGTGCTACCTACCTCTCAATGGTGGGATAACACTATCTAAAGGACTCTTACACAGATTAATTCCTTAGAGTAGGTAGATTCTCTTAAGTACTTTCTCTTTTCAAAACAAACAAAAACAACTTTTCGCACCCCACACTTTCAAAAAGTTTTCAAACAAAACACTTCATACACTCTTGAGGACCGATACAAGAGTTACTTAGAAGTTTTCCAAACGAACTTTTTTCAAAACCCACACACACTTGAAAAGCAAACAATTTTGAAAACATAAGAGCAAGTACCTAAGAGCCCGTGGATAACCACGGATAGAAAGGGTGCTAACACCTTCCCTTTCTATAAATCTACCTCCCGAACCGAGAAACATTCTCATAAGGAATTTTGTTGTGCTTTTGTCCTTTCCATGTTGGAGAACATAAAAGACGGTGGCGACTCTTGCTTACCGCGACATTTCGCGAAACCAGCTAAAAACAGTCAGTTCTATTTCCACCGGTCACAGAACTGGCGACTCTACTGGGGACATTTAAAAGTGAGGTGTACCTTAGGATTAGATCAAACTTATGTTTTCAATTGCTTTGCTTTGATTGCTTTATATTTGTGGGCTTTGCATCGGAGTTTCATAGATCCTAACCCGGATCTGGGGATACCCTTTTAGGTAGCATAAGCTGTGAGGGACCTGTCTGGCATAGACCGACATGGGTGAAGCAGTGGCTACATTGGTGTGGCACCTTGGCCTGTACCGATATCCCTTGTGTTGCAACGAGGAGAATATGGGTCTTCTGAGGACTCATTAAGCACCAACCGACCTTAGAACCCTAATGTGACCCAACTTGGCCATAGAACAGTAGCAGTATGCTACACCCATTGAGGCTAAACTCTCGCGATGGTTCCGACCGCAAGAAAAGATTGCGACGCTGGAGTTATGACCGATTGAGGGTAGTCAGTGATATTGGGATCCTCTAGAACCCGGTTACTTTTGATAGGACAGGTCTTAACCAACGAAACTGAAAAAGGGTAGTACCTGAACTTCATGCTGGCCTAAACTCTAAGGGTTGTCTTGTGTGACTTGTGTGCCTTATCATGTTTGCCTTTGTGAATATTTGTGGTGTGCTTTATCATAACATCATGCCATCATAACATTGCATGCATCCTGCATAAGGACTGACCTATTTCAAAGACAAGAGGGTTTCATCTTTGCTCTGTTTTGTAGGACATCATGATGCCTGTGCGAAGGAACACTATCCGGCTCAACTTTGTTCACCCACCTGATTTGCTTAAAGAGTTGGTTGATAGAATTCCAAACACTGCTTCCTTCATCCATAGGCATGGTTCTCTTCTCGGTTTAGTCACTTCAAAGTGGGACTAACAACTGATGAGTGTTTTGACCCATTTTTATGATCCTCTGTACCATTGCTTCACCTTTCAAGACTTCCAGCTGGTCTCTACCCTGGAAGAATTCTCTGATTTGCTTGGTATCCCTATCTTGGATCAGACCCCATTCACTGGTTGGGAAAAGGCTCTTAGACCTGAGGAGATTGCAGCAGCCCTTCCTTTGACCAACACGGAGGTAATGGACAACTGGGTGACTAGAAGTGGAGTTAAGGGCTTCTTGGCTAAGTTTCTGGTTGGTAAAGCTAACAGTTTCTAGAATGACTTAGACTTCAGGGCGTACGAGGACATTCTGGCTCTCTTAATCTATGGGCTAGTATTGTTTCCAAATCCTGATAACTTTGTCAATGTCAATGCCATAAGGATCTTCATGTCTCGGAACCCTATACCCACTCTCTTGGGTGATATCCTGCGACAACTCTATGCTCGTACTGCCCGAAGACGAGGAACTCTGTGGTGTTGTGCTCCTTTGTTAGTGAGGTGGTTTATTTCGCACCTCCCCAAGTTCGTGCTGAAGAACCAAGAAGGAAAAGGCTGGGCTCATAGGTTAATGTCTCTCACTGATAATGACATCATTTGGACTCTCAGAGGTTTAGATGAGGTGGCTGTTATTGATCGTTGCGGAGAATATCCTAATGTTCCATTGATCGGTACCCAGGGCAGAATCTCTTATAATCCATGTTTAGCTCTCCGTCAATTTGGAAGAGCCAGAAGAGCAGGGCCTCATGAGATGTTGGTGCCTCACATTAGTTTTTAGTTTCAGGTAGATAGTGACGAACTGCGCCGTAGATTCATCAAAGCTTGGGACAGAATTCACAAAGCTGACCCACATGAGTTGGGACTGAAGACTTCTCTACCAATGGAACCCTATTACAAGTGGGTCCGCATCCGTGCTTAAAAGTTAGGTATGCCGTATGAAGCCGTCGGGCCTATCATTCTTGAAAGTCCTGATGGAGACGGGGTTCCTCCAACTATTATCCCTCCTCAGATACCTACTGATGTTGATACACTAAAGAGATCTTGGGCGCAACTACAGGAAGAGCGGGATTATTATCGGGAAAAGTTCAACGAACAGGAACAGAAGATCCAGAAGCTGACCAAGCAATTGGAGAACGAGCGGGCCCTGAATGACTATATCTGTACTGAGAAGAGGAGGCCATGGGAGCACTGAGGGGCTTTGGATGTTTCTTTTACAGCTTTATTTCCTTTTCAGTATTTTCATTCTTGTAACGCCTAAGGGAAAATTGTTGAACAATTTAAAGTTTGAATCTAATAAAGTGTGTTCCTTTTGTCTACAAAGTTGATTCCTGATTGTCTTTGAAAACATAATTCATACGCATTTCATTCATCATATGCATCACAGGTACCCTTTTTCTACAGGTTGCTTAATCTTCTTCGCTGTTTATTTCAGCACTCAAGCATCATGAATCCTGAACTCACTACCGAGCAAGCTATCAAGGCCCTCCAGGCCCATAACGCTCAGTTTCAGGAGATGGTCATGAACTTGGCTCAAGGACAACAAGAGCTGAAGGCTTTGCTCCTGAAGAAGAAGAAGAAGAGGACTGTGCTATTCAACACTGGGCGCAGACTCGGGAATACACTGCAGAATGAAGCTGAGAGGACTACTCCATCTGTTGGGGAAGGCAGTCACCAAGGGAGAGAGGTCCCTAGTCCTGTGGTCTCTGACACCGAGACAGACTTCAATGACGAACAGTACCCTCCTGCTGAGGACCGGTACAAACAACTGGAGGACAGGTTAAATGCTATGGAGATTCAACGTGTGCCTGGGTTGGATTTCGGAGACTTGGGGTTATCTTCTGGGGTGGTGATCCCACACAAGTTCAAGGCACCGACCTTTGTGAAGTACGACGGGGCTTCCTGTCCTAAAATGCATCTCCGTTCTTAAGTAAGGAAGATCCAGCCTTACACAGCAGACAAGAACTTATGGATCCACTTCTTCCAGGAGAGTCTTTCAGGGACTCATCTCGAATGGTTCTATCAGCTGGATGGAACCAACATTCGTAACTGGGAGGATTTGGCCACTGATTTTTACAAGCAGTATCAATATAATTCCGACCTCGCTCCCACGCGTACCCAACTCCAGGGTATGTCACTGGGAACGGGTGAAGGTTTTAAGGAGTACGCACAGAAGTGGAGAGACCTGGCTGGTAGGGTGCAGCCACCGTTGACGGATCGTGAACTAGTGGACATGTTCTTGGGGACCCTATCTGGTCCATTCTTCAACCATCTCATTGGTAATTCCTCTGCTGGGTTTACAGACCTGATCCTGACGGGTGAAAGGATCGAAGCTGGTATCAAATCGGGAAAGATACAGAAGGGTGCCTCCTCAAATACTAAAAAGAAGCCCTTCAAGAAAGAGGCCAGTGCTGTGTATGGTCCCAGGAGACAGAACAAACCAGAACGCCGCCAAGCTGTCAACGTGGTGGTAATCTCAAAGCATGCTGCTGCTCCTCAGCAATACAACCAGCCAAGAGCTGAGAGGCCCAAAAGACAGTACACTCGACTCAGCATGACTCTCTCTCTCTGATCCTGCCGCAACTGCTGTCAACCAGCCTGGTAACTGTCAAGGAAGCTCCGAAGGTGGTAAACACAGCGTCTCCGAAGTACAACCCCAACGCCCGATGCGCTTATCACTCTGATAGCCTGGGGCATAACGCAGATGATTGTTGGGCTCTGAGGAATAAGGTTCAAGACCTTATTGATGCTAAAGAGGTTCAGTTCGAGGCGCCCGAGAAGCCTAATGTGGTGACAGCTCCCATGCCCAACCATGGAGTAAATGCTATTAGGATTGAAGATGAAGTGGAAGAATCCGAATTCGACAGCTGGATATACCCAACAACCGAAGATGGATCAAGCAACTGGACTTCCAAAGACTCCATGCCTGTTACTTTTGTCACCCAGTAAATGAACTCATTTGTTTCGAATTTGTAACAAACAATATTACTAAACTCTATGGCCCGGTGTCTTACCCGGGGCACCGTGGTTTTATTTGTGAGGGCTTTTGTGTGTCACTTCCATATATCATGAATAAAAGCATTGGACGTTTTTCACATTTCAAATCTTGCGCTCCCTTTTCTTTCTTTATATATTGCAAAACAGCTATATTTACACACACTCACTTATACAGGTTCCAATCCGCTCTGGATCTCACTGGTAACGACTCTGCTACTGCCAGTTATGACTTCGAGAATCCGATCAACTTAGCCGAAGAAGAAGGTGAAGATGATTGCGAAGTGCCTGGTGAGCTTGCGAGACTGCTACTCCAGGAAGAGAGGGCCATTCAGCCACATGAAGAGCCAGTGGAAATGGTAAATCTGGGTACTGAGACAGACAAAAAGGAAGTCAAGATTGGTGCCAATCTAGAGCTCAGCATGAAACAACGGTTGATTCATATGTTGCATGATTATGTGGAAATCTTTGCTTGGTCTTACGAAGACATGCCTGGGTTGGATACCGACATTGTGGTCCATCACCTGCCTACCAAGGAAGACTGTCCTCCGGTTAAACAGAAGGTCCGCCGTATGCGTCCAGAGATGTCCGAGAAAATCAAAGATGAGGTTATGAAACAATTTGATGCCGTGTTTCTAGCAGTGACTTCTTACCCTCAGTGGGTCGCCAACGTCGTTCCAGTGCCGAAGAAGGATGGTAAGGTTCGAATGTGTGTTGACTATAGGGATTTGAATAGGGCCAGCCCTAAGGATGACTTCCCTTTGCCTCATATCGACGTTCTGGTTGACAATACTGCCCATCATAAGGTATTCTCCTTCATGGACGGGTTCTCCGGTTATAATCAGATCAAGATGGCTCCTGAAGACATGGAGAAGACCACTTTTGTTACTCAGTGGGGCACCTTCTGTTACAAGGTCATGCCTTTTGGGCTGAAAAATGCTGGGGCAACCTACCAACGTGCCATGGTTGCTTTGTTTCATGACATGATCCACCATGAGATTGAAGTATACTTCGATGATATGATTGCAAGGTCTCAAACTGAGGAGGAACACCTTGACCATCTACAGAAGCTGTTTGACCGTCTGAAGTTGTACAAGCTGAGGTTGAACCCGAACAAATGCACCTTCGGGGTAAGATCTGGCAAGTTGCTAGGCTTCGTCATGAGCGACAAAGGTATTCAAGTGGACCCTGCCAAGGTGAAAGCCATACAAGAGATGCCAGTTCCCAAGACAGAGAAAGAAGTCAGAGGCTTTCTAGGACGTCTGAATTACATTGCTCGATTCATCTCGCATCTAACTGCTACCTGTGAACCAATCTTCAAGCTGCTGAAGAAAGATCAGGTAGTACGTTGGAACGATGAATGTCAGGCCGCTTTCGACAGAATTAAAGAGTATCTCCAAGAACCACCCATTCTTATGCCACCAGTTGAAGGGAGACCTCTAATACTATACTTGATAGTACTTGACAATTCGATGGGGTGTGTGCTGGGGCAGCATGACGAGTCTGGCAGAAAAGAGCACGCTATTTATTACCTTAGCAAAAAGTTTACCGACTGTGAGACCCGATACTCACTGCTTGAGAAAACTTACTGCGCTTTGGTATGGGCTGCTCGCCGGCTGAGACAGTATATGTTGACTCACACTACTCTGTTGATTTCAAAAATGGTTCCAATAAAGTACATATTCGAAAAGCCCGCCTTGTCCGGAAGAATAACAAGATGGCAGATGATCTTGACAGAATACGACATCCAGTACATGACTCAGAAAGCAATCAAGGGAAGTGTATTGGCAGACCATTTGGCACACCAGGCAGTGGATGATTACCAGTCCATGAACTTTGAATTCCCTGACGAGAACATCATGGTGGTGACTGATTGTGAAGTACCTGGACCGGATGAAGGACCTGAGGAAGGATCCCGATGGTCTATGCACTTTGACAGAGCCTCCAACGCTTTGGGTAACGGTATTGGCGTTGTGATCATATCCCCAAAAGGCACTCATACTCCATTCACTGCCCGGCTATGTTTCAACTGCACCAACAACATGGCAGAGTATGAGGCATGCATCATGGGTCTTCAAGCGCAATTGACTTAAGGATCAAGTTTCTGAGTGTCTTCGGAGATTCCGCTCTCGTGATCAATCAGATCAAAGGCGAATGGGATACGAAACACCCAAATCTTATTCCTTACAAGGAGTTAGTGTTGACATTGATTCCCCATTTCACAGAGATAACTTTTGAACACTTCCCAAGAGAGGAGAATCAGTTGGCGAACGCGTTGGCTACGATGTCTTCTATGTTCAAAGTCAAATGGGACAACGAGGCTCCCCGGATCATTATCTGGAAATTAGATGAACCTGCACATTGCTGTGATCTTGAGGCTGAAGAGGTAACTGAGAAACCTTGGTATCATGAAGTGAAGAGGTACTTGGAAGCTCAAGAATACCCTGAAGGTGCATCCATCAATGATAAAAAGTTTCTGAGAAGGTTCGCGGCGAAGTTCTTCCTCAGCAACGGCATTCTGTACAAGCGAAACCATGATTCAACTTTACTGCGTTGTGTGGATAAGACTGAAGCAGAAAAGATCATGGCAGAACTACATGAGGGTACTTTCGGAACACATTCCAGTGGACATACCATGGCAAAGAAAATCCTTCGGGCAAGATATTTCTGGTCCATAATGGAAGCCGACTGTTACCAACATTCTCGGACATGTCACAAGTGCCAGATTTATGCAGATAAGGTGCACGTTCCCCCGGTACCTCTGAATGTCTTGACAGCACCTTGGCCTTTTGCAATGTGGGGCATTGATATGATCGGTGAGATCAGACCTACGGCATCTAACGGGCATCGCTTCATCCTGGTAGCAATTGATTACTTTACGAAGTGGGTTGAAGCAGCTTCCTATGCTACTGTAACCAAGAACGTCGTGGCACGGTTCACTCGGCATAACCTGATCTGTCGATACGGTGTCCCGGAAAGGATCATTACGGACAATGGTACCAATCTTAACAACAAGATGATCACTGAGCTCTGCGAGCAATTCAAGATACAGCACCACAACTCTTCTCCTTATCAGCCGAAGATGAATGGGGCTGTAGAAGCAGCGAATAAGAATATCAAGAAAATTGTGCAGAAGATGACAATGACCTACAAAGATTGGCACGAGATGTTACCGTTTGCTCTTCATGGGTACCGTACCTCAGCGCGGACGTCAACCGGGGCAACTCCCTTTTCCTTGGTCTATGGCATGGAGGCAGTCTTGCCGATTGAAGTCCAGATACCCTCTCTCCGTATAATGAAGGAAGCAGGTCTGAGCGAAGATGACTGGATCCAGACTCGACTTGATCAATTAAACCTAATTGACGAAAAGAGACTCACTGTTATTTGTCATGGTCAAACGTATCAAAAACGGATGATCAGGGCATTTAACAAGAAAGTCAGACCACAAGAGTATCAAATTGGGGACCTGGTAATCAAACGCATCATTCTTCCTCAAAGTGATCCCAGGGGAAAATGGACCCCTACGTACGAAGGTCCATTTGTGGTTAAACATGTCTTCTCAGGAGGAGCCATGATTCTAACCACCATGGATGGTGACGACCTTCCTCACCCTGCCAATGCAAACATAGTAAAAAGATACTACGCATGAACTAAAGACCCGCTAGGTTGACACACCTAGGAAAAAATAAGGGCTTCCCGGCGAACCAAAAGGGTTCGGGCAAAAATAAGGGATGAAATAAAAAAAAATCTGTACACCCGGCAAGTCGAAAACCTGAAAAGGAGGCTTGGGAAAAAATGGGTATCCCGGTGGACTGAAAACCCGAAAGGGCGGTCCAGGCAAAAGTTAGGGATTAAAGCGTAATACTATGTCTCATTGGATCACCTTACATCCAGAATCCGGTATCAACTACCAAGTTCAGACGGCATCGATCGATCAGATTCATCTTCAACTGAGCAGCAAAGTGATGAGACGCTTGAAGACATAAAGGCGATAGCAGAGTTGGAACCCAGTGGGATTATTCCTTTCACATAGCTGTTTTGTTTTCCTTTTCACAAAATTGTATAAACTCTATGTTATTCGGCGGCGTTCTCTTACTAGGACGTCAGCCTCTTGTACATAAATGCCTATTTACAGGCAGATTCAAAATCAATACAAATACACTTTTCCAGACAAATTGCCAATTATTTTTCCTTTTCTGTTTTGTCTTGCGAAGAACGTCCAATGTTCAATTTTGATATATGCATTTGACACTAATTGCTAACTCATAAATATTTGCATACGAAACAAAGGACTAATTACAACTGATATTAGAAACAGGGGCAATAAAGAATTGTCTAAACGATCTAGTTGCTCTGTCCACCAAGGTACCAAGATAGGTTCGGCTGAAGAACATAACCAGGTTACCTCCACTCCACGCAGAGTAAGACCAGATTTCAGCAATACTCTCCCCGAGCAGAGTTGGTCTCCCGTCAGCCCTAACAAGGCACAGTATCTCCAGCAAGTCAGCAACACTCTCCCGAAGCAGAGTTAGCCTACAGTCAGCCGTATGGAAGTTGGATATCTCCAGAAAATCTCAAATATTCCCCAGCGGAGTATACAGATATTCCTAAGAAAGCATCCCTAGCAGTCTTGATATAAGGTTGTTCCCCGGCGGAATACAAGACACCCTAGTGGAGCCACTTCCCCCAGTACCGTCCAAAAGTTTCCCCAGGAGAGTTTTATCAATCTCCCCAGTAGATTCTGGAAGCTTATCCCTAGTAGATTCTGGAAGCTTATCACCTGCAGAGTACGAACGCGTCTCCCCGGCTTTATTCAAAGGTTATTTCCCCACCAGGGTATAACTGGGTTATCCTCAGCCAATTGCCATGGAAAGATCGTCCTCGACGAAGTTCTTCCTATCCCCCAGTGGAGTTTATCAAATCTTCCAACATAACTCATCAACGGTATCCCCAACGGAGTTATCATCAACTTCAAAACCTCAGCGAAGTATCTCTTCCCACAGAGTAATTCCCCACAGAATAATCTCTCCAGCAAGTTTATTCCCCAACGGAGTCATCTTCTCCTACCGGTTTATTCTTACAATCATCATCCCCAGCGGAAATGAAGGACTTCACTCTTCAACATCAGCCCAGGGTTTAACTTCCCGGCATTCGTCAAGGATTTATTTTCCTAGACGAAAATACATTCATAAACATATCACATTGTCATACATCCTGCTTACATACACAATGCATGCACATACGCATCATATCACACAATCTCATCTATTTTTGAGAACATCATGACATCATGCTTTTCATACATCATGACATTGCATACAACTGATGTTTTACCTTTTCAAGGAAAAAGGTCAATCCAAAGATAATTACTATCAACTGTCGCAATTCCAGATTCGATACCTGTATCTAGCCAGGGCATATCTGTGAGCGATCAATTCCAGATTCGATTCCTGTATCCAGCCAGGGCACGTCTGAAGAGTTTGAAAATTCGATTCTTGTATCCAGCCAGGGCATATCTGTTGACGACCAATTCCAGATTCGATTCCTGTATCCAGCCAGGGCACGTCTAAAGAGTTTGAAGATTCGATTCATGTATCCAGCCAGGGCACGTCTGAAGAGTTTGAAGATTCGATTCCTGTATCCAGCCAGGGCATATCTGTTGATGACTAATTCCAGATTCGACTCCTGTATCCAGCCAGGGCACGTCTGAAGAGTTTGAAGATTCGATTCCTGTATCCAGCCAGGGCATATCTGTTGATGACTAATTCCAAATTCGATTCCTGTATCCAGCCAGGGCACGTCTGAAGAGTTTGAAGATTCGATTCCTGTATCCAGCCAGGGCACATCTGAAGAGTTTGAAGATTCGATTCCTGTATCCAGCCAGGGCATATCTGTTGACGACTATTTCCAGATTCGATTCCTGTATCCAGCCAGGGCACGTCTGAAGAGTTTGAAGATTCGATTCCTGTATCCAGCCAGGGCATATCTGTTGACGACTATTTCCAGATTCGATTCCTGTGTCCAGCCAGGGCACGTCTGAAGAGTTTGAAGATTTGATTCCTGTATCCAGCCAGGGCATATCTGTTGACGACTATTTCCAGATTTGATTCCTGTATCCAGCCAGAGCACGTCTGAAGAGTTTGAAGATTCGATTCCTGTATCTATCCAGGGCATATCTGTTGACGACTATTTCCAGATTTGATTCCTGTATCCAGCCCGGGCACGTCTGAAGAGTTTGAAGATTCGATTCCTGTATCCAGCCAGGGCATATCTGTTGACGACTTTTTCCAGATTCGATTCCTGTATCCAGCCAGGGCACGTCTGAAGAGTTTGAAGATTCGATTTCTGTATCCAGCCTGGGCACGTCTGAAGAGTTTGAAGATTCGATTCCTGTATCCAGCCAGGGCATATCTGTTGACGACTATTTCCAGATTCGACTCTTGTATCCAGCCAGGGCACGTCTGAAGAGTTTAAAGATTCGACTCCTGTATCCAGCCAGGGCATATCTCTTGACGACTATTTCTAGATTCGACTCCTGTATCTAGCCAGGGCACGTCTGAAGAGTTTGAAGATTCGATTCCTGTATCCAGCCAGGGCATATCTGTTGACGACTAATTCCAGATTCGACTCCTGTATCCAGCCAGGGCACGTCTTAAGAGTTTGAAGATTCGACTCCTGTATCCAGCCAGGGCATATCTGTTGACGACTATTTCCATATTCGACTCCTGTATCCAGCCAGGGCACCTCTGAAGAGTTTGAAGATTCGATTCCTGTATCCAGCCAGGGCATATCTGTTGATGACTAATTCCAGATTCGATTCCTATATCCAGCCAGGGCACGTCTGAAGAGTTTGAAGATTCGATTCCTGTATCCAGCCATGGCTTATCTGTTGACAACTAATTCCAGATTCGATACCTGTATCTAGCCAGGGCATATTTGTGAGCAACCAATTGTAGATTCGATACCTGTATCCAGCCAGGGCATGTCTGCATGAAGAGTTTGAAGACCAACCCCTGTAATAGGCCAGGTAATTATCTTTCTTTCTCAGGTACGCAAGTTCTCGCTAAGGAATCTCTTACGCGATTGACACCTAGATGGCATCTATAAGCCCATCCTCCCATCACAGTTCCAAATGGAATCTATAAGCCCATTCTCGACAAGGTTCTGTCACATTTCCAAATGGCATCTATAAGCCCATCCTCTTATCCACCTTCTCTCCAAATGGCATCTGTAAGCCCATTCCCTCCATCACACTGCTGATACTCTACTATGTGAGTGCAAATTTCTGGGCACTCTAGTGTTCAATCATCTTCCACCCTCGGATCACGAAAAGCACACAAGCCAATCTACATCTTCAGGTCTAAGAAGATTGAACATGGGAAACTGTTGTACCCCAAAATTTTCCCTCCCATATTCTTCAAAGTTTTGACAAACATCCTCTTCAAATGCTTCAAGATCTCTCAAGGGTTGCACAGTCAAACCATCCTCCTAAGCCAGTCAAATTAGGGTTTTGGTTCTTGCAAGAAAGTTGAGGTTTTCAAGGGCTCAATCAAGTCCCATATGCTCATATACATTGTCAAGCACCTATATGTCAAGTTTCAAGGCTCACAAGGTCAAGTTGTACAGTCAAAAACCCTAATTGCCTCACAATCAACTACAGGGGCAAAATGGTCATTTGACAGTCAAAAGTCAAAAATTTTGGTCAACATCTTATTTTAAAGCCACAATCATCATTTGGTCAAATCTTGACCATGATTTCACATGAATGGCTCAAAAATCATCAAGATGCAAAAGTTTCTATTTTTGGACAGCTGAAAAGTCAACTGTAACTTGACCAAGGGATAACTTTTTCATGGTTCATCAGAAAAATCCCATCCAATTCTCATCTTGAAGGGGAGGACATTTCCTACAACTCATCTTCACATTCCAAATCCAAGAAATGCTCTCACAAAAAGTTATCAATTTCAACATTATAGGTCATTTTCAAAAGTCAACAAAAAGGCACTTTAAGTCAAAGACCATAACTTGAGATTGGTAAATCAAAATGACATGGGACTAAAGACATTGGTTATAGGACTTCAATACCTTTCCAAAATGTCAAAGAACATGTTCATAGCTTCAAAATTGAGCAAGATATGCATTGGAGAAGTTGGGAAATATTTGTGAAAAGGCCAAAGTCAACTATCCTTGAAATTTCATTTTTGACAAAAAGGGCCCACTTTTTCCACTTGGTTCATCTTTGCCATGCCTCCCACGTGTCCCATGATTTATTTCAAGTTTAAAATTTAATTTTTCTATTTTTATTTAATTTTATTTGATTTAATTCATTTTAAATCTTTAAAATTCAAATAAAAATCAAGAAAATTAAATAAGGGATATTTTGTGGTTTGAATAGCTTTGATACACCATAATCCACATTCCAAATTCGTGCAAGACCTATTTCAAGCATAAAAATTCAAATTTTGACAAAAATGGCAAGTTGTTCAATGGTGGTTATGGGCAAAATTAAAAACTTCATTGCATTGGTTTAATGTTCATTATATGGATTGATTCTCATTGCTGGACATATATGCAAGCCTTCCTTACACAATACACGACCTAGAAAACTCAGAGGCAGCCAAACAAATTTCAAAATTTCAAGAGAAAAGTGTGAAACTGAAAACCACTTTGCAGTACAATTCAAGCCTCCCTTTTGATCCAAACACACTCCTTGCATTGCCATGAACCTTTTGCAAGCACAAACAAGCCAAAAACCTCAAAGAATCGCTCATCACGCCCCCACGGTTTTTCCATTATTTTGAAAATCGAAACTCCATTTTTACGCCTCATTAATTCATTTTGATCATTGTTATGCATTGCTGACATCGTTACGAAGCTTTCTGTATATTTTAATTTGATTATAAGGCCCTAAAACGAAAGTCACCATTGTCGAGTTCTAGGTTTTCAAAGCTTGTTATTTGGGGCTTTTGCTATACTATAAAATCAGGACTCCAAACATACATGGCCAAACTCAGCATGATGAGACGAACATGATGGATACCTCGCGCCCTTTTTATGTTACCCCTAATTCTATTCGCTATTTTCTGTCATTGTATTTAGTGGGGGTTAAAAACCCCCGCTATCTTGTTTCTATTTTGCAGAAAAGAGGAAGACGATGATGAGGTGGCTGTGCGTGTGTGGTTGATTCAAACCACGCACACTCTTTTTTTATTTTCCAGCATATAACGCATTTGTTTTATATAATGTTTCTTTTCTATTTTACTAACAAACGCGCCTAAGTGATGCAGTGGTTGGAGATGTGGCTTGCAATCTTTAGGGCCTAGGTTCGATCCCAGGTCCCCACCAAATTTCATATTATTTTTCTCCCTATGCTTGTGTGCAGCGTCTCATCAAGCTTCCATCATACACCTCATCCAGGAGTCAGCCAAGTGTCCATCAGTGCAGATCCAAGGGCCAAGCATGAGGACCATGGTGCTCTGGAGTCAACATGGGCGTAGGCAACCAGAAAAAGTCAACGTGGCTGGAGCTTCAATGGGCCATAATTCCAATCAAACACCCTCAAATTCCAGCCCACACCCCCCTTGGGTTTACTCTTCCCTTTTTTATTTTGTCATTTTCATTTTTTTTATTTGCCTTATTTTATTTTTTATTATTAACAATTAACCAATTAATATTTTCATAAAAAATCAAAAAAAGAACTAACATCATTATTATTATTATTATTTTATTTTTGTAAATAAATATTAAATAATTGAATTAGCTTTAATTAGGCAATTTTAACCTTTTTTAATAACTAAAATAATTTAGAATTAGGTTAACTTAGAATTTTAATTCTTTTATTTTATTTCATAAAAACATAAAAACAAAAAAATATTTTCTTTTAATAAATTAATTAATTAGTTTAATTATTAGTTATTAATTGCATTTAATTCAAAAAAGACAAAAAAATTCAATTTCTTTTCTTAAAAGGGTCAAAACCCTTAGAACATTCCAATTTAATTTTTATTCGCGCGCATTTTATTTTGATTATTATGTAATTGCTTTCAAGAATGTAATAGTAACTAGGTTTACTGCTTTCAATTTACTTTCCGCACTTTATCAAAACGGGTCTTTGTATTTTTGGCGATGTATAGACCCGCGCCTTGTAATAGCGTAGAATTTATCTTTCCGCAATTTACTTTCCGCACCCCCTAACTGTTAAATGCATGAAAGAATGTATGGTAAATAAAAAACCAACTCGTAGCTCACAAATAACATGTACAAACATTAACTAAATACAACACACAAAGCACATGCCACCCCTAGGGTACGCTTCACTCGTTGCCTCGAAACGTGGTCATCAAGTATAGGACGTCTTAGAGGTCACCCTTTGTCTAAAGATCCAGTTGCCTCGAAACGGTTGCCTCGGATAAAAGGATCTAGGACGTTAGGGTTACTTCTCAGATATCCTACCATTGCTTAGGTGACCACAATGTCCCTAATAATCGAATTGACCCGAACACCTCCAACGACGGTGCTACCTACCTCTCAATGGTGGGATAACACTATCTAAAGGACTCTTACACAGCTTAATTCCTTAGAGTAGGTAGATTCCCTTAAGTACTTGCTCTTTTCAAAACAAACACAAACAACTTTTCGCACCCCACACTTTCAAAAAGTTTTCAAACAAAACACTTCATACACTCTTGAGGACTGATACAAGAGTTACTTAGAAGTTTTCCAAATGAACTTTTTTCAAAACCCACACACACTTGAAAAGCAAACAATTTTGAAAACATAAGAGCAAGTACCTAAGAGCCCGTGGATAACCACGGATAGAAATGGTGCTAACACCTTCCCTTTCTATAAATCTACCTCCCGAACCGAGAAACATTCTCATAAGGAATTTTGCTGTGCTTTTGTCCTTTCCATGTTGGAGAACATAAAAGACGGTGGCGACTCTTGCTTACCGCGACATTTCGCGAAACCAGCTAAAAACAGTCAGTTCTATTTCCACCGGTCACATGCGTCAAAGAAGCCCAAACGATTATCAACAGTCAAGTTAGCCACACAATCAGTAAATTGATCAGCAGATGTTTCTTGTGGCACATGGGCCGTCTTCAGGAAGGAGATCAGGGCCTTGGCATGGGCTTCTAAACATAACAACAGTGATACAATAGAAATCTTTGATGGGGTGTGCCCCAGCTGCTCAACTACGTTGAAATCACTTTTCTTGATAATCTTGAGGATCTCCTCCATCTCTTGCTGGGAGGCTTCAATAGTGGTTGTCTTCGGCGCCTCCGTCAGGGCTGGCAAATCAGTAGCAATCCCTTTGCCCCGAGCGTCAGATGACTCGGTAGCAGGGGTAGAAACAGGAACTTGATTAGGAAGGGAAACATGCACACTTGCGGGTGTGATGATAAGGGGTTTCTGAATAGCTGGCGGCGAAATATCTGGTGAAAACATCCTACCACTGCGAGTAATTTTGGCAGGCCCTGTGATGTTACTGACACCGGCACTTGTATCAAACTCTTGTTTTACTCCAAGCACATAAACATCTGCCCCATAGTGCCATGGGACAGCTTTGTCGGATGTATAAGGGAGAGGTCCCAGAACAGTGATAATGATGGGAGCAATCTTCTGAGTGTGCATGATTTTGACAGGCTTCTTTGAGGGAGCCTTAGGAGGTTTGTTGAAAATAGTGACAATAGAAACTCCCTGTTTTGTGCAGTTCAATGGTGTTTTTGTGAATGGGGAGGTATCAAAGGTTAAAGGCTCGTGTTTTAGGTCTGTTAGGGAGTATGAAAAGTGTGGAGAAAGTTTGTCTTGGCTTCTTGTTGCAGCAATGTGAGATAGATGTCAATATGCCAAGTTTCTTCTAATGTAAGTCAAAAATGCCAAGTGCTGTTACAGGCTCCTCTAGGCCCCTCAAATGTGCTGCAAAGCTTTGTCTTGATCAGTGGGATATGTCCAATAGCTTGTGTCTAGAAGATATGCATTGTACCTCTTGATTTGCAAACTTGACATGAAGCCATACTTTTCAAAAATGGATAAAGTGATTTTTCTAATTAAGGACTAATCCTTTACGTAATGACCAAACTCATAGAATAACCTCTTGGCACAATGGATTAGCATTTAATTTTTGAGTGTAAATGAGATTAGAGGCCTGTAATGTAGCTTGCATATGCTGAGTTTGAAAATGCACAAGTTATGAACATGCTTTTGGCCATGAATCAAAGTGACTTTTGCTCATATTTCCAAATTCGATTCTCCCTAACCACAAGGTTGTTTGATGAGTTCTTAGACATTTTGAAAAGCTTGGAATGTGTACTACAATCCATCTTTGTAATGCAAGTTGAAATTCCAAGTGGAAGCATGTGAAAAGTGGCCATGAAGTTAGGCAAAAATCCTGCCTAGAATAGGTCAAAAATTTTCTAAGCTAAGAATGTTTTGCACCCTTGTTCCAAAAATCATAACTTGAGCTACAAGCTTCTTTTGAGGAAACTTTGTGAATCAAAGTTGTATATTTTGCAATGGACTATAACTTTCATGTTTTGAGTTTTGTTTGAATCCAAAGGCATGTTGGTTAAAAAATGGGACAAAGTTAGGAAAAAATTAGGGATTTTCATAACTTAGAAAAATTCTAAGTTATGAAAATTCTTCATTTCAAACCCTAATTTTTGATTTTTGATTTCTTGATGAACAAGTTTCATAATTTGACATGTTTTGATGGAAAATGAATCTTGGCCCTTGATTTTGACCAAAAAGTCAAAGTTTGACTTTTCAGTATACAGTCAAAAATTGATCAGTTGACTGGAAAATTCATCTGTCCATCTTGTGCATTTGGGATCTTTTGAATTTGTTGAACATGTCAAGACAATTCCATGTGGTCCTTGAGTCCATATGTGAGCTTGGTTGGCCATTGGCTAGGTCAAACAGTCAAAAATTGCCTTTGTACAGTCAAAACCCTAAAAATGACCATTTTACCCTTTTGGAGATCTGATCAAATTTCTTGTGGAATTGTGATCCAAACTTGACCAAATGGTTCATATGAGTTCATAATGTTGATGTGGGTCAAAAATCATGAGGTTTGACTGTCAATTGGCCACAATTGACTTTTTCCCCAATACAGCTGATTTCTAGGTCAACTGTCCAATTGACTGGGCAAAGCTTGGAATCAAGACTTGAAACTTGGTGTGGATAAACTTGTGAGTCCAACATGAAGCATGAAAGTCACTTTGGTCATTTTAGGTCAAAACATCTTTGTGCAAACACAAACCCTAATTTGGGTCAACAGTGCAAGGAGAAGTCTTGAGCAGAGGAAACCCTAGCTGGATCTTGAGCTCCAAGGGTCTTGTGGTGAGAAAATGTTGAGGAAATGGGAGGGAAAATTTTGGGGTACAACAGATCCAATTATGTAATTGCTCCTAGGATGTAATAGCTTTAATTAGGACTTTTATCTCTTTTTATTTAATTTCCCGCAATTTACTTTTTCAAGGGTTTGTTTTTGGCGATGTAAATACCCGACGCCTTGTAATAACTTAGTTTTATTTTCTGCAACTATTAACTGCTAGATGTATGTTAACTAGGCTATGCATGATAAGACTTATCCTTAAAATAAAATCAATCGTAGCTCACCACAACATGTACAAAGATAACATAACTGAAACCTGACACACTCGCACATGCCACTCTTAGGGTACGCCTCACTTGGTTGCCTCGACGTGGTCATTGAGTATAGGGTGTTTTAGAGGTCGCCCTCCTGTCTAAAGATCAAGTTGCCTCGAAACGGTTGCCTCGGATAAAAACGATCTAAGACATTAGGGTTACCGCTAAGGCGTCCTACTATTGCTTTAGTGACCACATGTCCCATTAATCGAATTGACCCGAAAACTCCAACGACGGTGCTACCTACTTCTCAATAGTGGGATAGTACTGTCTAAAGGACATTTACACAGCTTAATTTCTTTTGAGTAGGTAGAGGTTCTTAGGTACTTGCTTTTTCAAAACAAAAATACTTTTCGCACTTACACTTTTTCAAACAACACTTCATACACTCTTGAGGATAGATACAAGAGTTAAATCGAAGTTTTCAAACAAAACTTTTTCAAAACCCACAAACACAAGAAAAACAAAACCTTTTGAAAACATAGTGAGCAAATACCTAAGAACCCATGGATAACCACGGATAGAAAGGGTGCTAATACCTTCCCTTTCTATAATCTACCTCCCGAACCCGAGAAACATCTCGAAAAGGAATTTTGCTGTGCTTTTGTCCTTTCCTTGTTGGAGAAAATAAAAGACGGTGGTGACTCTTTCTTATCGCGACATTTCGTGAACCAGCATTCCAAAACAGTCAGTTCTATTTCCATCGATCACAGAATTGGCGACTCTGCTGGGGACTTAATAAGTGAGGTGTACCTTAGGATTAGATCACTATTGTCTTTAATTGTATGCTTTGTATGCTTTAAACTTTGTGGGCTTGTATCAGAGTTTCATAGATCCTAACCCGGATCTGGGGAATACCCTTTAGGTAAGTAGCAATAAACTGTGAGGGACCTGTCCGGCGTAGACCGACACGGGTGAAGCAGTAGCTACATTGGTGTGACACCTTGGTTTGTACCGATATCCCTTGTGTTGGAACGAGGAGAATATGGGTCTTCTGAGGAGTCATTAAGCACCAACTGACCTTAGAACCTTAAATTGACCAACTTGGCCATAGAACAGTAGCAGTATGCTACGCTCATTGAGACTAAACTCTCGTGATGGTTCCGGCCGCAAGAAAAGGTTGCCAAACTGAAATTATGACCGATTGAGGGTAGTCAGTGATATTGAGATCCTCTAGAACCCGGTTACTATTTTTAGGACAGGTCTTAACCAACTGAAACTGAAAGAGGGTAGTACCTAAACTTCATGCTGGCCTGAAATCTAAGGGCTCTTGTGTGACTTGTGTGCCTTTACCATGTTTGCCTTTTGTGAATACTTGTGGTGTGCCTTTACCATGACATCATACCATCATAACATTGCATACATCTTGCATAAGGACTAACCCATTTCAAGGATCTCAAGGGTTTGTGATGCAGGTCATGATGAACCAAATGTCTAGCAAGGGGCAAAAAGGGATTTATTTTCCTCTAGCCAAGGTTGTTTGGAGATCAAAACACGATAACTTGAGTCAGGGGCTATGACTCACTCGATATGGTGATCCTTGACCCTTGAAGAAGGACTCTCGGCAACATGAAGCTCCTTTAATCAAGCTGCGAAATTAAAATTCTAACAAGTTTCTTTGTTTACCCCACGAGATCCTTGAAAACATTGCATACATATATCATACATATCATTGCATTACAGGTACCCTTCCTACAGGTCGCTTATCTTCTTCGTTGTTTATTTCAGCGATCATCATGTCTACTAAACCTTCCACTGAACAAGCTATCAAGGCCCTCCAGGCCCAGAATGCCCAGTTCCAAGAGTTGGTTATGAGCCTATCCCATTGTCAACAGGATTTGAAGACTCTGATTCTGAAAGAGAGGAAGAAGAAGAAGAAGAGGACCGTCTTATTCAACACTGGACGCAGATTTGGGAATGGACTGCAGAATGAGGTCGATCTGACCACTTCATTTGTAGGGAAAGACAACCCACAGGAGGAAAGGGTTCCTAGTCCCGTAGTCTCCGACAACGAGACGAATTATGATGAAGAGCAGTACCCTCCTGCTGAGGATAGGTACAAACAGCTGGAGGACCGCTTGAGCGCCATGGAGATACAGAATGTGCCCGGGTTGGACTTTGGAGACCTAGGTTTATCCTCTGAGGTGGTGATTCCCCATAAGTTCAAGGCACCTGCTTTTGCCAAATATGACAGAGCCTCCTGCCCAAAGATGCACCTCCGGTCGTATGTAAGGAAGATCCAACCTTACACTGCTGACAAGAATTTGTGGATCCATTTCTTTCAGGATAGTCTTTCAGGGACTCAACTCGAATGGTTCTATCAGCTGGATGGGGCCAGTATCCGCAACTGGGAAGATTTGGCTACGGCGTTCTATAAGCAGTATCAATATAATTCCGACCTCGCTCCTACGCGTACCCAACTCCAGGGTATGTCACTAGGGATGGGTGAAGGATTTAAAGAATATGCTCAAAAGTGGAGAGATCTTGCTGGAAGGGTGCATCCACCTTTGACTGATCGTGAGCTGGTTGATATATTTCTGGGGACCCTGTCTGGCCCGTTCTTCAACCATTTGATTGGAAACTCTTCAGCCGGGTTCACAGACCTTATCTTGACTGGTGAGAGAATTGAAGTTGGCATCAAAAGTGGGAAGATTCAAGAAGCTACGCCTTCTGATGCTCATAAAAAGCCTTACAGTGGGAAGAAAGAGTCCAATGTTGTGTACCGTCAAAAGAGTCTCCGTGACCAACACGTAGGGGCAGTCTTGATCTCTGGTTCTGCGTCACACCGACAACAGCAAAAGGGAAATCAACAAAGGCCGGACGAGCCTAAAAAACAGTTCACCAACATCAACATGCCATTGTCACAAGCACTGCAGCACATGTTGAAGATGAATCTGATTGCGGTGATAAACCCTCCTGTGAACCCTAAGACTTCCTCTCCAAACTACAACCCAGATGCAAGGTGTGCTTATCATTCCGGTAGCCCGGGGCACAATACTGACGATTGTTGGGCGCTGAAATACAAGATTAAGAATATGATTGACGCTAAGGAGATCGAATTCGAGCCTCCTGAGACTCCCAATGTGGTCGCTGCTCCCTTGCCAAAACATGGCTAGGATTGAAAGCACTTTTGTTCATTTGAATTCTGAAGTTGTATTTTTCTTTGCTTATTCAAACAATTATCATGTCAAACTCTTTTATTTCATCAATGCATTACACGTGTCTGTTTTGAATTAATTATTTTCATTATGCTTAAAATTGATTCATTGTTTGTGATGTTCAACTCTTGATCTAAAATTCTAAACCTTCTGAGGGAGGATGACGAAAACAATACCATGATCTTTACAGTATGCTTTTGAATAGACCCCGCTGACGATGTATATGCATTGTTTCAAATCCTAAACAGTGGAGTTATAAGGAAGATAATCCCTAGTCAACCCTTGTGAGCCAAAGAAGTTGGAGTTTTTCTTTTCACAAAAAAATTAAAATCCTTAATTATAACCTGGGGCAGGGTAGTTTTCTCAGTTGATCCAGGTGCACAATGAATGGCATCAAAGAAGTCCTTCCAAAACAAAAGACAGTGATGGTTCCGAATAACCGTAAGGACAGGCAGTCATTATCTCTCAGAAATAAAAGCCCATTAAGTCAAAATCTATGAAGGAGACTTACAAAATTGGGGCATCCCGCTGACTTTAATCACAAAAGAAACAGTTCAGGTAAAAGAAAGGGATAATAAAATCAAAAAGAAAGAGATCCTACAGACTCTCAACAAAAAAAGAATTGACTTCCTGTTCAGAATAAACTGTCAGTATCCGAACCATCACTGGTATATCAGAGCGAAGATTCAAACAAGATCTAATGCACGATTAGCTGAGTTTAGGATCGAAGAACATCACGAAGAGTGGGTGGGTACAAATAAAATTTGAGCCTTTATCCTTTGTTTCTTAAACCGTGAACCAGGCCACGTTATAACCCTTAAAAGTCCTAGCTGAAGCATGGGTTAGTTCGAAAGCATACTGTTACAAAAGGTATCCTGACTCCTGTAGGGCTTGCTGTAAAATCTTGAGTTGACATCACATTTTACAAAAATTCACTTGTTTTATTGAAAACTGCATTTTCAAAAACTTCAAAACAGACATAAGCTTTGCATTCTTAAAATAACATTGTTTGCTTATGGTTATTTATTCCAACAGCATAGAAGTTCGTACGAAGAATATCTAGTGGACAAAAACACTTCCAATCAAGGGGCATGGCATGATCATTGTCCATCATCTGGGGCAGTCAAGTCAAGATTCAAGGAATCTCTCAAAATGCCAAATAGCCAGGGGCAAATCTCCATCTGAGTCACTTGGGGCATTGGACATGAATTCCAGCAATAAATCTTGCACGATCAAACATCTTCTGGTAGTATGGCAACACAATACTACCGACAGTGGAACTCCCTGCATCCTGAGAGCATGGACATTGTCGAAAAAATACTACGCATGATTAAAGACCCGCTAGGTCGACTGGCCTAGGCAAAAATAAGGGCTTCCCGGCGAACCAAAAGGGTTCAGGCAAAATAAGGGGCGAAAATAAGAAATTTGTACACCCGGCAAGTCGAAAACCTGAAAAGGCGGCTTGGAAAAAAAATGGGTATCCCGGTGGACTGAAAACCCGAAAGGGCGGTCCAGGCAAAAAGTAAGGATCAAAGCGTACGACTATGTCCCATCATCTCGCCACTGGCCTACCGGAAGAAGATTTGTCAATCGGCAGTTATCAAGCACCTCCACAGGTACTTTCTCCCGCAGAGACTGGGGCAATAAGAATTGTCCGAACTGTACAAGCTGCTCTATTCACCAGGCACCAAGGTATATATTCAGCTGAAGAATATGACCAAGATACCCTCACTCCCCAAGAGTAAGACAGTAATGGTAGCTATCCCCACTGAGACTTACAACCATGAACGAATCAGCAATACTCTCCCCCAAGCAGAGTTAGTCTACCATCAGTCCCTAAAGAAGTTGGGCATCCCCAGTAGGTCTTAATATTCCCCAGCGGAGTATACAGATATTCCTCAGCAAGCATCCCCGGCAGTCTTAATATTCGTCAACGAAATATAAGAATGTTCCCCGGCGGAATACAAGATACCCCCAGTGGAGCCATTTCCCAGCGCAGTCTAAAAAGCTTCCCCGCCAGAGTCGAATCATCTTCCCCAGTAGATTCTGGAAGCTTGTCCCCAGCGAAGTTCTTTCTATCCCCCAGCGGAGTTCATCAAAGTCCCCCAACAGATCTTATCAACGGAATCCCCAACGGAGTTTATCGTTAAAATCTCAGCGAAGCATCTCCTCCCCACAGAGTAATTCCCCGCAGAGTAATCTCTTCACCAGGTTTATTCCCCAACAGAGTCATCTTCTCCTACCGGTTTATTCCGGCAATCATCTCCGTGCATCATCCCCAGTGGAAACGAAGAATTCAACCAGACTCTTCAACATCCGCCCAGGATTTAACAAACTCCCCGGCATTCGTCAAGGATTTATTTTCCCTGACAAAAATACATTCGTAAACATTTCACATTTCATGCATGACAAAGTGCATACGACACAATCTCATTTTGAGAACATCATGCATTTCATACATCATGACATTGCATGCAACTAATGTTTTGCCTTTTCAGGAAAAGGTAAATCAAAATATGATTACCATCAACCTTTGCAGTTCCAGATCAACACTTGTAACAGGCCAGGAAATATCTGTGGACTGATTGTAGATCTATACCTGTAACTAGCCAGGAAAGTTATCTACATGAAGAGATTGAAGATTAACACCTGTAACAGGCCAGGAAACCATCTTTCTTTCTCAGGTCAGAGATTAATACCTGAAACCAGACAGGATAACTATCTCATCGACCAACCTCTCTTAAGTTCCAGATGAATACCTGTAACTAGCCAGGAAAATTCTGTGGACGACTGATGGTAGATCTATACCTGAAACCAGCCAGGAAAACTATCTACATGAAGAGATTGAAGATTAACACCTGTAACAGGCCAGGAAACTATCTTTCTTTCTCATATCCGAGATTAATACTTGAAACCAGACAGGACAACTATCTACTTGACCATCATGAAGCAACCCTACATCGGTTCCTTCTCAACTTCAGATGTAGTTTTACACGAACTCATCATCAGGAAACCCTACACAGGTTCCTTCCTTTCAGATGAAGTTTTACACGGACTCGTCCTCAGGAAACCCTACACCGGTTCCTCCTCAGTTCCAAGACGAAGTTTCACACGAACTCGTCATCAAAATAACCTTACCCCGGTTCCTCCTGAAGTTTCACACGAACTTATCTTACAGTAACCTTACCCTGGTTCATCCTGAAGTTTCACACGAACTTATCCCACAGTAACCTTACCCCGGTTCATTCAGAAGTTTTACACAAACTTATCCCGAAACAACCCTACACCGGTTCCTTCTCAACTCTCGACGTAGTTTCACACGGACTTGTCATCAAGAAACCCTACAGAGGTTCTCTATTTCCAAAGACGTGGTTTTACACTGACTCGTCATCAAGAAACCCTACACAGGTTCTCTCTTTCTAAAGATGCAGTTTCACACGAACTCATCATCAGTCAACCCTACACAGGTTTCCTTCCTTCCAAGATGTAGTTTCACACAGACTCATTGTTGTACCCCAAAATTTTCCCTCCCATTTCCTCAACATTTTCTCATCACAAGACCCTTGAAGATCAAGATCCAGTTAGGGTTTCCTCTGCTCAAGACTTCTCCTTGCATTGTTGACCCAAATTAGGGTTTGTGATTGCACAAAGATGTTTTGACCAAAAAAGCCTAAGATGACTTTCATGCTTCATGTTGGACTCCCAAGTTTATCCATACCAAGTTTCAAGTCTTGATTCCAAATTTTGCCCAGTCAATTGGACAGTTGACCTAGAAATCAACTGTATTGGAAAAAAAGTCAATTGTGGCCAATTGACAGTCAAACCTCATGAAAATTGACCCACATCAACATTATGAACTCACATGGACCATTTGATCAAGTTTGGATCACAATTCCACAAGAAATTTGATCAAATCACCAAAAGGGCAAAATGGTCATTTTTAGGGTTTTGACTGCACAAAGGCAATTTTTGACTGTTTGACCTAGCCAATGGCAAACCAAGCCCACATATGGACTCAAGGACCCCATGGAATTATCTTGACATGCTCAACAAGTTCAAAAGGTCCCAATTACACAAGATTGACAATTGAATTTCCCAGTCAATTGATCAATTTTGACTGTATACTGAAAAGTCAAACTTTGACTTTTTGGTCAAAATCAAGGGTCAAGATTCATTTTTCATCAAAACATGCCAAATCATGAAACTTGTTCACCAAGAAATCAAAAATTGCAAATTAGGGTTTGAAATGAGAATTTTTCATAACTTAGAATTTTTCTAAGTTATGAAAAACCCTAATTTTTCCCCAACTTTGCCCCACTTTCTCACCAAGATTCATTTGGATTCAAGCAAAAGTCAAAACATGAAAGTTGTAGCCTATTGCATAATATACAACTTTGATTCACAAAGTTTTCCCAAAAGAAGCTTGTATCTCAAGTTACAATTTTTGGAACAAGGGTACCAAACCATTTTTAACTTAGTGAAATTTTGACCTTTTTAGGCAAGGTTTTTACCTAACTTCAAGACCATTTTCGATACACTTCCACTTGGAATTTCAATTTGCACTTCAAAGATGGATTGTAGTACACATTCTAAGCTTTCCAAAATGTCCAAGAACTCATCAAACAACCTCATGACTTGAGAGAATCAAATTTTGCAATATGGCAAAAACTCACTTTTGAATTGGCCAATTTCCATGTTCATAACTTATGCATTTTCAAGTCATCTTGGTTTATGCTACATTACAGGCCTCTAAACCATCCAACACTCAATAATTTAATGCATACTCATTGTGCCAAAGTCTTATTTTGTGTATCCAAGCATTGTATGCAAGATTAGGCCATAAATGGAAAAAGTGAAATAGCCATTTTTGCAAAAGCAAACTTTATGTCATAATGCAAATCCAAGAAGTACAGATCAAATCTAATTGGCACAAGTTTATGAGTTAATCACACTGATCAAGGAGAGGCTTTGCAGCATGTTTAGGGGTCCTCTACCTGTCTAGAATACAACTTGACCATTGCTTGCTTAAAGTTCAAGAAAGATAGCATAACATGTACCAACTTCCATATCAGTCAACCAAGCCTTAGAGAAAGTTATCAAACACATTCCAAACATTCATCCTAAGCTGAAGCACGACCCTAAGACCTCCAATACCTCCACAAACTCAAAATCACCATCAAACTGCCAAAACAGAGTAACCTCTGCAGATTGAGTTCCAACTCTCATCCCTTTCATGCTTTCTTGCTAAAAGCTCTTCACACACCTTCCCTACCATCAATGCAAGCTAACCAAAACCTAAGACACGACCTGTAACACTCCCAGGCCACTTCACCATTTTCATTTTCTTTGTTTTGCAGTTGAAGTTCTCTAGCACGATTCAAGAAGTTTCAGGATAAAGTAGAACTTGGAATAGCATCCTCACACTTCAAGGAAGCTGTACAAATCATCATCTTGCTCTGAAAGCTCCTCCATTGCCAGGCACGATTCCAACTGAACAGGTATATTCATGAGGTTCTATCTCTCAGTATAGGCATTGTTAGCTTTAGGTTTGTGAAGGAAACATGTCACAATCATAGCCCTGAACATGCCCATTTGATTAGATTTCATTTATATTATGTATGCTTAGAGAATTTTGAGTCTGAACATTGATGAAAAACTAGGTCAGGAATTGGGGGAGAAGAAATTCTCCCTCATCTTAGAGAGTTAAGTCAAGTTTTTTATATCCCTGGATTCGTCTTCTCATGCTCTACGCTTTTCATGTTGAAAGTTTTGCTTAAAAGTGCAGGAATTGGGAGATAGGAAGCGCGCGTTTTCTTGAACAAAGTTTGTTCTGAGGTTGAAGATGACTGGTTCTGGGCTGGGCCTGGAATGTTTTTCTTATTTGCACCATACATTTACTTCAGAACCCCCTAAGCCCATTTTGTTCATTTTAATGATTTTTTGACTTTTTCTTTTTTGGTTTGACTTATTTATTTTTTTCTTATGTTATTAAAAATGTAAAAAATATTTTTCTCACCATTTTCCTATTTATTAGGTATTTATTTGTTTAGATTAGTTTTTGAACATAAATAAATAAATAGATATAGTTTTGTTTAAAAAATGTTAAAATAATATAAACACCTTTTATTTTCATTTTTATTTTGTTTTATCTTCTGAAGATATTTTTATATAAAAAAAATAATAAATACTTTTTTTTATTAAATATTAAATATTATTAATTTGTATATATAATACATATTTGAAATAATACATATATAAATATATATTTATTAATATATTTAGGTTAAATTACAAAATATACACACTTTTATTTTTCTTATTAATATTTAATATAAAAATATCTTTTAACAAATATACTTCATTTTATTTTATTTTTGTATACAATAAATAAATACTTGTACATAATAAATAAATAATGCATTTTATTTAATAGAATTAGGGTTTAACCCTAAACATGAAAAACTCCCAAAAAAATAATACTTTTCTTTTTGTTTATTTTGATACATAAAAATACTTTTTTTTATACATACAAAAACCATTTTTGCATCTTGCATATTTATTCTTATTTCATTTGATTTGTGCAAATAAATATCTTGTAAATAATTCAATATTGATGTAATAGTTTAGGTTTAAATTCCTTGTCAAAGTCCCTATTTGAACATTTGTACCCCCCTTCCCATATATGGTGTTGTAATAGCTTAGTAAATTTATTTTCCGCACTTTATTGCTTTCTAATTATACCATGTTAGAATTAGGGTTTGTATGCGAAAAAACAACGAAAATAGTTTGACCTAATTTCAAGATAAACAAGCATGAAAATGGACACACAAATCACACTTGCACCCCCTAGGGTATTCCACTTGTTGCCTTCAATAAATGGGCCATATTGCATGTTAGGTCTCTTTGGGCAAAACAAACACAAATCAAATGATCATAGTCCCTCGATGACGCTTTCAAAAAGTTTCCTAAACAAATGATCAAGTCCCTTAAAGAAAAATTGCCCAAAAATACTTGGCACCATTGCAATTATGGTCTAAGCGATGACCCGCGCCCGCCCCTTTCACATCCTAACATGAGATTGTTCACCAAATACAATGGTGGAACAAACTTGTTAAAAGGGTTAAAACATAGCAATAAACTTTGAGAAATTTAGGAGTAGATAACCTCTTAGTTACTTGAATCAAACTTGCAAAAACAAAACACTTGCCTATTTTCTAAAACCACACCTCACAACACTTTCAAAACAACTTTCAAAAACAAATGAAAACCTTTTCAAAAGACATACATCTTTATATACATCCCAACATGGATCATTACAAAGGTTGCCACCACATTGGCTTCTTTTCAAAACAATTTTCAAACCCATACACACAAAGCACCATTTCAAACAATTGAAAACAAAAGGCAAGTGATCTAAGCAAGTAACTAAGAGCCCATGGATAACCATGGATAGAAAGGGTGCTAATACCTTCCCTTTCTATAATCTACTCCCCGAACCCAAGAAAACATCTCAAAGGTTTTTGCTGTGCTTTTTAAACCTTTCCTTAGGATAAAATAAAAAGTCGGTGGCGACTCTTGCTCAACCGAAACATTTGTGAAAACAAACACAAAACTCACATCCAGTTCTCCCACCATATCACAGAACTGGCGACTCTGCTGGGGATTTGTATTAAAAGTGGAGTAACCTTAGGGCTTAGATCACCTTTGTTTTCAATTGTTTCCTTTGTTTGCTTTTATATTTGTGGGCTTTGCATCGGAGTTTCATAGATCCTGACTCGGATCTGGGAAATACCCTTTTTAGGTAGCATAATCTGTGAGGGACGTGTCCGGCGTAGACCGACATGGGTGAAGCAGTGGCTACGTTGGTGTGGCACCTTGGTCTGTACCTGTATACCTTGTGTTGCAACGAGGAGAATATAGGTCTTCTAAGGAGTCATTAAACACCAACCAACCTTAGAACCCTAAATTGACCAAACTTGGCCATTAGGACAGTAGCAGTATGCTACACTCATTGAGGCTAAACTCTCGCGATGGTTCTGGCCGCAAGAAAAGATTGCGATGCTGGAGTTATGACCGATTGAGGGTAGTCAATGATTTGAGATCCTCTAGAACCCGGTTACTTTTGATAGGACAGGTTTTAACCAACGAAACAAAAAGAGGGTAATACCTAAACTTCATGCTGGCCTGAAACCTAAGGGTTGTCTTGTGTGACTTGTGTGCCTTATCATGCTTGCCTGTGTGAATACTTGTGGTATGCTTCATAATAGCATCATGCCATCATACCATTGCATGCATCCTGTATAAAGAACTAACCCATTTCAAAGACAAAAAAAGTTTCATCTTTGCTCTGTTTTGTAGGACATCATGATGCCCGTGCGTAGGAATACTATCCGGCTCAACTTTGTTCAACCACCAACTTTGCTCAAGGATTTGGTTGGTAGGATTCCAAACACTCCTTCCTTCATCAACAGGCATGGTTCTCTCCTTGGCTTGATCACTGCAAAATGGGACCAACAACTGATAAGTGTTCTGACCCAGTTTTATGACCCCCTGTATCATTGTTTCACCTTTCAAGACTTCCAGCTGGTTCCTACCCTGGAAGAATTCTCTTATTTGCTTGGGATCCCTGTCTTGGAGCAAACTCCATTCACTGGTTTGGAAAAGACTCCTAGGCCTGAAGAGGTTGCTGCAGTTCTCCCCTTGACCAAAGAAGAGGTATTGACTAACTGGGAAACTAGAAGTGGAGTTAAGGGCTTTTTGGTCAAATTTCTGGTTGGCAAAGCTAATGATTTCTGGAATGACTTGGACTTCAAGGCGTACGAAGATATTCTGGCTCTTTTGATCTACGGTCTGGTATTGTTTCCTAATCCTGACACCTTTATCAGTGTCTATGCCATAAGGATCTTCATGTCTCGGAATCCTGTACCCACTCTTTTGGGTGATATCCTGCAACAACTCTATGCTCGTACTGCTCGAAAACGGGGAACTCCGTGGTGTTGTGCTCCTTTGCTAGTGAGGTGGTTTATTTCGCACCTTCCTAAGTTCGTGCTGAAGAATGAAGAAGGAAAGGGTTGGGCTCGGAGGTTAATGTCTCTCACTGATAATGACATCACTTGGACTCTCAGAGGTTTGGATGAGGTAGCTGTTATCGATCGTTGCGGAGAATACCCTAATGTCCTTTTGATTGGTATCTAAGGAGGAATCTCTTATAATCCATTCTTAGCTCTCCGCCAGTTTGGAAGAGCCAGAAGAGTTAGGCCTCGTGAAATGTTGGTTCCTCACTTCCATTTTGAGTTTCAGGCAGACAGTGACAAACTACGCCATGGATTCATTAGAGCTTGGGACAGAATTCACAAAGCTGACCCACATGAGTTGGGACCAAAGACTTCTCTACCAATGGAACCCTATTGCAGATGGGTCCGCATCCGTGCTCAGAAGTTAGGTATGTCGTATGAAGCTGTCGGACCTATCATTCTTGAATCTCCTGATGAAGATGGGGTTCCTCCAACTGTCCTCCCTCCTCAGATACCTACTGATTTTGACACAATGAAGAGATCTTGGGCGCAGCTAAAGGAAGAACGAGATTTTTATCGGGAAAAGTTCAACGAACAGGAACGGAAGGTCCAGAGGCTGACTAAGCAATTGGAGGAAGAGCGGGTTCTGAATAACTACATCAACACTGAGAAAAGGAGGCCATGGGAGCACTGATGGGCTTTGGATATTTCCTTTTATAGCTTTTATTTCCTTTCCAGTATTTTTCATTCCTGTAATGCCTAAGGGCAAGTTGTTGAACAATTTTAAATTTCAATCTAATGAAGTGCGTTTCCCTTTTGTCTACAAAGTTGAATCTTGTTTGTCTTTGAAAACATAAAACATACGCATCTCATTGCACCATATGCATAGCAGGTACCTTATTTCATAGGTTTCTTAATCTTCTTCGCTGTTTATTTGAACAGTCATCATGAATCCAGACTCATCCAGTGAGCAAGCAATCAAGGCCCTTCAGGCCCAAAGTGCCCAGTTTCAAGAAATGGTCCTGAGCCTGGCCCAAGGTCAGCAAGAGTTGAAGACCTTACTCCTGAAGAAGAAGAAGAAAAAGAGGACTGCGTTATTCAACACTGGACGCAGATTTGGGAACACACTCCATAATGAAGCTGATCCAACTACTTCTTCTGCTGAGAAAAACAGTCCCCAAGGGGGAGGAGCTCCTAGTCCTGCAGTCTCTGACAACGAGACGGACTACAATGACGAACAATACCCACCTGCTGCTGACAGATACAAGCAATTGGAAGACCGCTTGAGCGCCATGGAGATTCAGAATGTACCGGGGCTGGATTTTGGAGATTTGGGGTTATCTTCTGGGGTAGTAATCCTATACAAGTTTAAGGCGCCTGCCTTTGCCAAATACGATGGGGCTTCCTGTCCAAAGCTGCATCTAAGATCGTATGTAAGGAAGATCCAACCTTACACGGCAGATAAAAACCTTTGGATTCACTTCTTCCAAGATAGCCTTTCGGGGTCACAGCTTGAGTGGTTCTACCAACTAGATGGAACTAGCATCCGACACTGGGAAGATTTGGCAACCGCATTCTACAGACAATATCAATACAATTTTGATCTCGCTCCTACGCGTACCCAACTTCAGGGTATGTCTCTAGGAACGGGCGAAGGGTTCAAAGAATATGCACAAAAATGGAGAGATTTGGCTGGCAGGGTGCAGCCTCCATTGACTGATCGTGAGCTGGTTGATATGTTTCTGGGTACTTTGTCTGGTCCTTTTTTCAATCATTTGGTTGGTAACTCCTCCGCTGGGTTTACAGATTTGATTCTGACGGGAGAAAGAATTGAAGCTGGCATCAGGTCAGGAAAGATACAAAAAGCTGCCTCCCAAGTACTGAGAAGAGGCCTTTCAAGAAAGAAGCAAGTGCCGTCTATGGTCCTAGAAGACAAGTCAAGCCAGAAAGTCGCCAAGCCGTCAATGCTTTGGTCATTTCAAAACCTGTTGCTGCTCCTCAGCAGTACAATCAACAAAGAGGTGAAAGGCCCAAGAGGCAGTATACTCGGCTGAGTATGACCTTATCATAAATTTTACCGCAACTGATATCAACCAACTTGGTGACCATCAAAGAAGCTCCTAAGGTCGTTAATACTGCATCTCCTAAGTATAACCCGAATGCCTGTTGTGCTTATCATTCCGATAGCCCCGAGCATACCACTGATGATTGCTGGGCCTTGAGAAATAAAGTGCAAGATCTTATCGACGCAAAGGAAATTCAGTTTGAGGCGCCTGAGAGACCAAATGTTATAACTGCTCCTATGCCCCAACATAGAGTAAATGCCATCGAGGAAGATTTGTATGCTGTTTCGGTGAATGATGTTGCTACCCCTCTTTTGACTGTTAAGAGGAATTTACTACTAGCCAGTTTATTTCCGGGTTGTAGCAAGGGTTGCCTCCTGTGTGCTATTATCCCTACCGGTTGTCCATTGCTGAAATCAGGCATCCAAAGCCTGATGGATAACAAAGAAATTCTGTTCAAGAAAACTGTTATTCCGTTTGTCTCCGTTGAAGAAATATTTGTTGTCACAATTTACAATCCTACCAAAGCTCCTCCGAGGAAGCCAGTCCAAATTTTGTCTGTTGCACCCATTACTATTACTGTTCCGGGGCCTCTCCCCTATGAGTCTGATAAAGCGGTCCCATGGCATTATGGGGCCGACGTGTATGTGCTTGGGGTGAAGCAGGAGTTCAACACCAATACCAGTATCAGTAACATCACTGGTCCCGCCAAGATTACCCGCAGTGGCAGGCTCTTCTCGCCTGACATTGCACCGCCAGTTATCCGAAAACCTCTCACCATCACACCCGCAAGTGTGCATGTTCCGAATCAAGTTCCTGTGCCTACTACTGCCGCCGAGTCCTCTGATACTCGGGGCAAAGAAGTTGCTACCGATTTGCCTGCCAGGACGGAGGCACCAAAAAAGACTGTTGTGGAAGCCTCCCAACAAGAAATGGAGGAAATTCTTAAAATCATCAAAAAGAGTGACTTCAATGTTGTTGAACAGTTGGGGCATACCCCCTCCAAAATCTTTATGCTATCATTGCTGCTATGCTCAGAGGCCCATGTGAAAGCCCTGATTTCATTTCTGAAAACGGCCCATGTGCCGCAAGAGACCTCTGCAGATCAATTCACTGACTGTGTGGCTAATTTGACAGCTGACAATGGCTTGGGGTTCTCGGATGCTGACCTTACCGCCAAAGGGAAAAATCACAATGACGCCCTGCATGTCTCCATAGAATGCAGGGGCACTACTCTCGCACACGTGTTGGTGGATACCGGTTCTTCCCTGAATGTTTTGCCCAAGAAGGCATTGGATCGCTTGGATTGTGAGGGTCTGGAGTTGAAACCTAGTAACATCATTGTTAGAGCCTTCGACGGTGCACGGTGAAGTAGACATTCCTATTCGTGTGGGTTCCCAAGTTTTCGACTCAACGTTCTATGTAATGGACATTCGTCCATCTTACTCCTGCTTGTTGGGTCGACCCTGGATTCACAAGGCTGGGGCAGTAACATCCACTCTACACCAAAAGCTCAAATACCCTGTCAAAGGGAAGATTGTTACTGTGCAGGGTGAGGAGGAATACATGGTTAGTCACTTGAATTCATTCCGGTATATCGAGATGGGCGGGGAGTTTATTGAAACCCCCTTTCAGCATTTCGAGGAAGTACCTCCAACGTTGGCATCGGCTGAAGCAGTGGTTGAGGAAGACTTTCCGTTGAAGATGGCATCTTTGAAGGATGCCCGGGCTGTGATCGAGAAAGGCAATTGTGCAAACTGGGGTCAGCTTCCTGACTTCACTCAAAAGAACGACAAGTTTGAGCTGGGCTTTACTGCAGAGGCTCAGAGGGTCGTGCGCAAGGAAAAGATCAGAAAGGCTCCAGTGTTTATCACCAGTCCAAGGGTGAATGCTATCGAGGAGGATGTAGAGGAAGCAGAGTTCGACAGTTGGATCTATCCAACCACCAGCAACGGACCAAGCAACTGGACGGCAAAGGATTTTACACCTATCACATTTGTCACGCAGTAATTAATTCTTTTGATTTCCAATTTGTAACAAACAATATGTTAAAACTTTGTTGGCTCGCTGTCCTACCCGGGGCATCGTAGCTCCATTTGTGAGGGCTTTTTGTATGACATTTCCATATATCATCAATCAAAACATTGGACGTTTATTGCATTTCAAATCTTGTGCTCTTTTTCTTTGTGTTATATATTGCAAAACAACTATATTTACACACACTCACTTATACAGGTTTCAATCCACTCTGGATCTCACTGGCAACAGCTCTGCTACCACCAGTTATGACTTCGAGAATCCGATCAACTTGGCCGAAGACGAAGGTGAAGATGATTGTGAAGTGCCTGGTGAACTCGCAAGACTGCTACTCCAGGAAGAGAGGGCTATTCAACCACATGAAGAGCCGGTGGAAACAGTTAACCTGGGTACTGTGACAGATAGGAAAGAAGTCAAGATTGGGGCTAATCTAGAGCTCAGTGTGAAGCAACGATTGATCCAGATGCTACATGATTACATGGAGATCTTTGCTTGGTCCTATGAAGACATGCCTGGTTTGGATGCCGACATTGTAGTTCATCACCTGCCAACCAAGGAAGATTGCCCTCCGGTAAAGCAAAAGGTCTGCCGCATGTGCCCAGAGATGTCCGAAAAGATCAAGGCTGAGGTTATGAAGCAATTCGATGTCGGGTTTCTAGCGGTAACTTCTTATCCTCAATGGGTTGCCAACGTGGTGCCAGTGCCAAAGAAGGACAGAAAAGTCGGGATGTGTGTCGACTACAGGGATTTGAACAGGGCAAGCCCCAAGGATGATTTCCCTCTACCTCACATCGACGTTCTTGTCGACAATACTGCTCAACAAAAGGTGTTCTCCTTCATGGATGGTTTTTCAGGGTACAATCAGATCAAGATGGCTCCGGAAGATATGGAGAAGAACACCTCTGTGACTCAGTGGGGCACCTTCTACTACAAGGTCATGCCATTCGGGTTAAAAAATGCTGGGGCAACCTATCAACGTGCCATGGTTGCTTTATTTCATGATATGATCCATCATGAGATTGAGGTATACGTTGATGACATGATTTCCAGGTCTCAAACTGAGGAGGAGCACCTTGATCATCTGAGGAAGCCGTTTGACCGACTAAAGTTATACAAGCTGAGGTTGAATCCCAACAAATGCACCTTTGGGGTGAGGTCCGGAAAATTGCTAGGTTTCATTGTAAGTGATAAAGGTATTCAGGTGGACCCTGCCAAGGTAAAAGCCATACAAGAGATGCCAACTCCAAAGACAGAGAAAGAAGTCAGAGGCTTCCTGGGACGACTGAATTACATTGCCCGATTCATCTCACATCTAACTGCTACTTGTGAGCCGATCTTCAAATTACTGAAGAAAGATCAAGTAGTACGCTGGAACAATGAATGTCAGGCTGCCTTTGAAAAGATAAAGGAATATCTACAAGAACCACCCATTCTTATGCCACCAGTAGAAGGGAGACCTCTGATACTATACTTAACAGTACTTGACAATTCAATGGGGTGTGTGCAGGGACAGCATGACGAGTCTGGCCGAAAAGAGCACGCTATTTATTACTTGAGAAAAAAGTTTACCGACTGTGAGTCTCGTTACTCACTGCTTGAGAAAACTTGTTGCGCTCTAGTATGGGCTGCTCGCCGGCTGAGACAGTATATGCTAACTCACACCACTTTGTTGATTTCAAAGATGGATCCCATCAAGTACATATTTGAAAAGCCTGCTCTGTCTGGAAGAATAGCAAGATGGAAAATGATCTTAACAGAATATGATATCCAGTATACAACTCAGAAAGCAATTAAAGGAAGTGTACTGGCAGATCATTTGGCACACCAACCTGTGGATGATTACCAATCATTGAACTTTGATTTTCCGGACGAAGACATCATGGTGGTAACTGACTGTGAAGTACCTGGACCGGATGAAGGACCTGAGGAAGGATCCTGATGGTCTATGCATTTTGACGGAGCCTCCAATGCTTTGGGTAACGGCATCGGCGCTGTAATCATATCTCCCAAAGGAACTCATACTCCACTCACCGCCCGATTGTGTTTCAACTGCACCAACAACATGGCAGAATATGAGGCATGTATCATGGGTCTGCAAGCTGCAATCGATTTAAGGATCAAATTTCTGAGTGTCTTCGGAGATTCCGCTCTCGTGATCAATCAGATCAAAGGCGAGTGGGATACGAAACACCCAAATCTTATTCCTTACAAGGAGTATGTGTCGACCTTGCTTCCCCACTTTGAAGAGATAACTTTTGAACACTTCCCAAGAGAGGAGAATCAGCTAGCGGATGCACTAGCTACGATGCCTTCAATGTTCAAAGTTAAATGGGACAATGAGGCTCCCCGGATCATCATCTGGAAGTTGGACGAACCGGCATACTGCTGTGATATTGAGGCCGAAAAGGTGACTGAAAAACCCTGGTATCATGAGGTGAAGAGGTACTTGGAAGCTCAGGAATACCCTGAAGGTGCATCCGTCAATGACAAGAAGTTCATGAGGAGGTTTGCGGCAAAATTCTTCCTCAGCAACGACATTCTCTACAAACGGAATCATGATTCAACTCTACTGCGTTGTGTGGATAAGGCTGAAGCAGAGAAGATCATGATAGAACTGCATGAAGGTACATTCGGAACACATTCCAGTGGACACACCATGGCAAAGAAAATCCTTCGGGCAGGATATTTCTGGTCCACAATGGAAGCCGACTGTTACCACCATTCTCGAACTTGTCATAAATTCCAGATCTATGCTGATAAGGTGCACATTCCTCCAGTTCCTCTGAACATCCTGACGGCACCTTTGCCTTTTGCAATGTGGGCCATTGATATGATTGGTGAGATCTGACCGACGGCATCCAACGTGCATCGCTTCATCTTGGTGGCAATCGATTACTTCACGAAGTGGGTTGAGGCAGCTTCCTACGCAACGGTAACCAAGAGCATCGTGGCACGTTTCATCCGGCATAATCTGATCTGTCGGTACGGCGTCCCGGAAAGAATCATTACGGACAATGGTACCAATCTTAACAACAAGATGATCACTGAGCTCTGCGAGCAATTCAAGATACAGCACCACAACTCTTCTCCTTACCGGCCGAAGATGAATGGGGCTGTAGAAGCAGCTAATAAGAATATCAAGAAAATTGTGCAGAAGATGACAGTGACCTATAAAGATTGGCACGAGATGTTACCGTTTCCTCTTCATGGGTACCGTACCTTAGCAAGGACGTCAACTGGGGCAACTCCTTTCTCCTTGGTCTATGGCATGGAGGCAGTCTTGCCAATTGAAGTCCAGATACCCTCTCTCCGAATAATGAAGGATGCAGATCTGAGTGAAGATGACTGGATCCAGACTCGACTTGATCAATTAAACCTAATTGAAGAAAAGAGGCTCACCGCTATCTGTCATGGTCAGACGTACCAAAAATAGATGATTAGGGCATTTAACAAGAGAGTCAGACCACAAGAGTATCAAGTTGGGGACCTGGTAATCAAACGTATCATCCTTCCTCAAAGTGATCCCCGGGGCAAATGGACCCCTACATACGAAGGGCCATTTGTGGTTAAACATGTGTTCTCAGGAGGAGCCATGATCCTAACCACCATGGATGGTGACGACCTTCCTCACCCCGCCAATGCAGACATAGTAAAAAGATACTACGCATGAATAAAAGACCCGCTAGGTTGACATACCTAGGCAAAAATAAGGGCTTCCCGGCGAACAAAAAGGGTTCGGGCAAAAATAAGGGATGAAATGAAAAAAATCTGTACACCCGGCAAGTCGAAAACCTGAAAAGGCGGCTTGGGCAAAAATGGGTATCCCGGTGGACTGAAAATCCGAAAGGGCGGTCCAGGCAAAAGTTAGGGATAAAGCGTAACGCCATGTCTCATTGGATCACACGGCATCCAGAATTCAGCATCAACCATCTGGCTCATATCTCGGCATCGATCAATCAGCTTCATCTTCAATTAAGCAGCAAAGTGATGAGACGCTTGAAGACATAAAGGCGATAGCAGAGTTGGAACCCAGTGGGAATATTGTGCACATAGCTGTTTTGTTTCCTTTTCAAAATTGTAAATTCTATGTTATTCGGCGGCATTCTCTTACTAGGATGTCAGCCTCTTATACAAAAACGCCTATTCACAGGCAAAATTCAAAATCAATACAAATTCGCTTTTTTATACAAATTGCCATTGTTTTTTTCCTTTTTCTGTTTTTGTCTTGCGAAGAACGTCCAATGTTCATTTTTGATATATGCATTTGACATTGAATTGCTGATTCATAAATATTTGCATATGAAACAAAGGGTTAATTACAGGTGACATCAGAAACAGGGGCAATGTGAAGTTGTCTGATACAGCCTGGTTGCTTTGTCTGCCAAGGTACCAAGGTAGATTCGACTGAAGAATGTGACCAAATCATCTCAACTCCCCACAGAATAAGACAAGATTCAGCAATACTTTCCCCAAGCAAAGTTGGTTCCCCGTCAATCCTGAAAAGGCACAACATTCCCCAGCGGAGTATAGGCATTCATCAGCAAGCATCTCCGGCAGTCTTGATCTAAGATGGTTCCCCGGCAGAATATCAGTACCCCAGTGCAATTCCAAAAGTTTCCCCAGGAAAGTGGAATTCTTATCCCCAGCAGGTCTTAAAGCTTATCCCCAGTAGATTCTGGAAGCTTGTTCCCTGCAGAATACGGATCGCCCTCCGCCGGGGAATACCAAAGATAGACTCCTGCCGGGGATTGAAGGAACTTTGTCGAGGGCGATCTTCCGTGGTAATTAGCTGAGGATAACCCAGTTATAAGCCCTTTGTGAGGAATAACTCTGAATAAAGCTCGGGGAAGACGTCCGTACTCTGCAGGGAACAAGCTTCCAGAATCTACTGGGGATAAGCTTTAAGACCTGCCGGGGAATGTTGTGCCTTTTCAGGATTGACGGGGAATCAACTCCGCTTGGGGAAAGTATTGCTGAATCTTGTCTTACTCTGCGGGGCGTTGAGATGATTTGGTCACATTCTTCAGTCGAATCTACCTTGGTACCTTGGCGGACAAAGCAACCAGACTGCATCAGACAACTTCACATTGCCCCTGTTTCTGATGTCACCTGTAATTAATCTTTTGTCTCATATGCAAATATTTATGAATCAGCAATTTTAATGTCAAATGCATATATCAAAAATGAACATTGGACGTTCTTCGCAAGACAAAACAGAAAAAGGAAAAAACAATGGCAATTTGTATGGACAAGTGAATTTGTATTAATTTGAATTTTGCCTGTGAATAGGCGTTTTTTGTACAAGAGGCTGACATCCTAGTAAGAGGACGCCGCCGAATAACATAGAATTTACAATTTGAAAAGAAAACAAAACAGCTATGTGAATAATCCCACTGGGTTCCAACTCTGCTATTGCCTTTATGTCTTCAAGCGTCTCATCACTTTGCTGCTTGGTTGAAGATGAAGCTGATTTGTCGATGCCGAAATCTGAGCTAGATAGTTGATGCAGATTTCCGGATGCGAAGTGATCCAATGAGACATAGTGTTACGCTTTATCCCTAACTTTTTCCTGGACCGCCCTTTCGGGTTTTCAATCCACCGGGATACCCATTTTTGCCCAAGCCGCCTTTTCAGGTTTTCGACTTGCCGGGTGTACGATTTTTTTCATTTCATCCCTTATTTTTGCCCGAACCGTTTTGGTTCGCCGGGAAGCCCTTATTTTTGCCTAGGTATGTCAACCTAGCGGGTCTTTTGTTCATGCATAGTATCTTTTCACTATGTCTGCATTGGCAGGGTGAGGAAGGTCGTCACCATCCATGGTGGTTAGAATCATGGCCCCTCCTGAGAACACATGTTTAACCACAAATGGCCCTTCGTACGTAGGGGTCCATTTGCCCCTGGGATCACTTTGAGGAAGGATGATGCGTTTGATTACCAGGTCCCCAACTTGATACTCTTGTGGTTTGACTTTCTTGTTAAATGCCCTGATCATGCTGTGATCGGTGGATCTGGAACTGACTGTTTAACGCTGGTTCGCGAAATGTCGCGGAAGCAAGAGTCGCCACCGTCTTTTATTTTCTCCAACATGGACAGGACAAAAGCACAGCAAAATTCCTTATGAGATAGTTTCTCGGTTCGGGAGGTAGATTTATAAAAAGGGAAGGTGTTAGCACCCTTTCTATCCATGGTTATCCATGGGCTCTTAGATACTTGCTCATTTGTGTTTTCAAAAATGGTTTGTTTGCTTTTCAACTGTGGGTTTTAAAAAGTTTCTTTGAAAATTCCGGTTCGACTCTTGTATCGGTCCTCAAGAGTGTTTGAAAAATTGCTTTCGAAAGCTTTTTTGAAAAGGTGTCGGTGTGAAAAGTATTTTTGAATTTGTTTTTTTGAATTTAGAGAAAGTATCTAGAGTCATCTACCTACCCTAAGGAATTCGTCTGTGTAAATGTCCTTTAAAGTAGTGCCATCCCACCATTGAGAGGTAGGTAGCACCACCGTTGGAGGTGTTCGGGTCAATTCGAGGTTCGGGACATGGTGATCACCAGAGCAATGGGAAGACACCTTAGAAGCTACCCTCATGCCAGGTTCCCGGATCATGAGGACTTACTAAGACATCCTCTACTCGACGATCACCTTTCGAGGCAAGGCAACAGTGAGGCGTACCCTAGGGGTGGTGTGTGAATTCGTGTGTCGTTTTCAGTTATTTTTGTCTTGTTATGTTATGGTGATCTAGCGTTTGTTTTTAGTTTTGTCCATACATTCTTTCATGCCTTGATTAACAATTAAAAATGCGAGAAAAGTAAAAGTCTAGAGCTATTACAAAAGGCGCGGGTCCACATCGCCAAAGTTAAACCAGGACCCGATTTGACAGAAAATAAAGAATTAAAGAAAATAAAGTGCGAGCAATTAGTTACACGGCTTTGGGAGAGATACATCAAAATTGTAAAGAATAAAAATAAACATGCGAATTTAATAAGAATTAAACGAGGGCGTTGGACCCTTTTTGCAAAATTAAATTAAAGATGGAATTAATTAATTAAAAAAAGAAAGAAATTGTTTTTGGTATTTTTTGGTATTTTATGATTTTAATGAAAAAAAGAATTAAATGCAATTAAACCTAATTCTAGTTGTTTTTAATTTATTATGAAAAGATTAAATTTTAACCTAAAATTAACCCTAATTTTTATATACAATTTAATTATAAAAATAAATATCTAATTTTTAATTATTATGGAATAAAAGAAAAAAGATGAAAATTAATTAAACCCTAATTCTATATTTTTTTTAGATTTTTATTTAAAAAGTTAAAATTAAAACCTAATTTAAAACTAATTAATTTACATGCAAATTTATTTACAAAATATACATACTAAAATAAAATATTTATTATTTTTCTTGTCTTTTCTGATTTTTGATGTTTTTTATATATTATGAAAATATGAAATTAATTAATAAAACAATAATAAAAAGAAAGTATAAATAATAAAGGAAATAAAGAAAGTAAAAATTGATTGCAAACCTAGGGGGTCTGCCCCTTAATATGGAGGTTAAGCCCAGGAATTTGAGCCCAAATTCACATGGCCTCATTGACTTTTTCATGCAACGCGTGGAGTGGTTGACTGCAGTGCACCATGTTCTCCAAATCTATGCCTTTGGATTGCTGAAGCTGGACGCGTGGATGGTTGGATTGCGTGGGTGCATGGTAATCCACTATACTGAATCTGCATGGGAACGTTAACTGAAAAATAATATTGAAAGGGGTGAGGACCTGGGGCTCGAACCCAGGTCCTGAACGTTACCAATAGTAAGCCTTGCCAATTGATCCACACGCGTTTGCTGTACATCACATAATAAACAAACATTATAATATAAGACAATTCGTTAATGCCTTATGCGCGCGAATTTTTGAATACTCCAATCATTGCTCCACACGTCATCATCTTCCTCGCGTTGTTTTGCTTTTCCTGAAACATAAAAACATAGGCCACGGTTTTTATACCGTTCCCTAAGACACCATTACAGAAAATAACGATTAGGCCAGGAGTCATCATAAATTAGGCGCGAGGGTGGATTCTTCTTCGTCCAAGTGTACTGGTTGCAACCATGGCATCGTGATTCTCCAATTTTTCCTTATTTTAAAACCCCTAATTTGAAATCCTGTAAACCCTAAAACACGACTATGGCATCTTTGCATACAGTGCATAATAATTCAATCAAAGCATATGATTAGCTTGCAAACATTATTCTAAACACAAAAATAACAATGAAACATGTTAACAATGCATGAATGATAGAAACCGATTCTAAAATTTTCTTTACCAGCTTCAATGGTGATCTCGCGTTTTCTTGAGTATGGGGCTTAGGGAATGATTGGAATACGTCCTATAATCCTCAAAGAAGCTAATGGAATCACTATTTTGTCTTGAATCGCCCTGCAAAGGTGTTTTCAGAATTGAGATTTTTAAGAAAAAGTGTGAGTTTGATCTTCAGGTTCCTGCGCAGCTGAGTGATCAATGGCATTAGGGTTGTGTTCCTTGTATATGTAGTAATGATTTAGGTCAAAAATATGATCAAAAGAATCCAAGATTTGATTGTTCAATATTTGATTTTCAAGCATTATTTTTTCAATCTTTTTCATGCAATTTGATACCAAATCATGCCAAAACTTTCCAAAAATGATCATGCACGAATCTTGAATGTCCAATGAGAGTATTTTCTGCACAAAGAGATTTGATTTCATTAGTTTTGTATTTTTCATGTATTTTATTTAATTAAATGATTTATTAATAATAAAAAATCCAAATAAATAAATAAAAATGGAGAAAAACTTCCCTTTGGGCCTAATGGTCGTGCACATGCTTGGGATAATGAATTATGGAAGAAAAATAGGCCCATTAGCAATTTTAGGTCATTTGAATCAATGTTGACTTTTCAAAATATCCAAAAATTTCCCAACTTCCACAAGGCATACCTTGCTCAATTTTTAAGCTTTGCTCATGTTCTTGGACATTTTGGAAAGGTCTTTGAGTCCTCTAACCAATGTCTTTGGTCCCATGTCATTTTGATTTACCAATATCAAGTTATGGCCTTTGACTTAAAGTCCCTTTTTATTGACTTTTGAAAATGACCTATAATGTTGAAATTGATAACTTTTTGTGAGAGCATTTCTTGGACTTGGAATATGAAGAGGAGTTGTAAGAAATGTCTTTCTCTTCAAAATGAGCTTTGGATGGAATTTTTCTGATAACCCATGTGAAAGTTATGCCCTAGTCAATTCACAGTTGACTTTTTCAACTGTCCAAATATGGAAACTTTTGCATCTTGAGACTTTTTGAGCCAAGCTTTGAGAATCATGATCAAGCATTGATCAAATGATGTTTGTGGCTTCAAAATGAGATGTTGACCAAAAATTTGAACTTTTGACTGTCAAATGACCATTTTGCCCCTACAGTTGACTGTAGTGCAATTAGGGTTTTGACTGTGCAATTTTGTGCTGAAAGTCTTGAAACTTGATATGAGGATGCTTGACCATATTTGTAGGCATGTGGGACTTGATTGGGCCCTTGGAAGCTTCATTTTCTTGATCAGAACAAAAACCCTAATTTTGACTGCTTAGGGGGCCCTTGCACTGTGCAACCCTTGGGGAATTTTGAAGCTTGACTTGGCAAATCTTTGAAGAATATGGGAGGGCAAATTTTGGGGTACAACAGTTGCCCCTGTTCAATCTTCTTAGACCTGAGGATGCGGATTGGCTGACGTGCCTTTCGTAATCCGAGGGTAGAAGATGATTGAACACTAGAGTGCCCAGAAATTTGCGCTCACATAGTAGCAGTGTGATGATGGAAATGGGCTTATAGATGCCATTTGGAGATTGATGGATAGGATGATGGGCTTATAGATGCCATCTGGACATTGATCGCATAAGAGATTCCTTAGCGAGAACCTGCATACCTGCAAAAGAAAAATAAACACCTGACATGTTGCAGGATCTGGTTTTCGGATGCTTGGTATAGATGTATCCTGACTGGTTACAGGAGCTGAGTCTGGATCTTCAAAAGGCGATGAATGAACCAGGAATAGTTACTACCTCAACAGGAACGGTGAGAGAACCTTGGGTGACCTTAACTTCAACAGTAAATATTGAGAGAATCTTGGTGGGAATTACCATCTCCGCAGCATCGGGGAGAGAACCATAGGCAATTATAATCTCAAAAGCGGACGTTTGAGAAAAACCTGGAATGGAATTATCATCTCCGCAACATTGGGGAGAGAACCATAGGAAATTATAATCTCAAAAGCGGACGTTTGAGAAAAACCTGGAATGGAATTATCGTCTCCACAACATTGGGGAGAGAACCATAGGAAATTATAATCTCAAAAGCGGACGTTTGAGAAAAACCTGGGATGAAATTATCATCTCCACAACATTGGGGAGAGAACCCTAGGAAATTATAATCTCAAAAGAGGACGTTTGAGAAAAACCTGGAATGGAATTATCATCTTCGCAACATTGGGAAGAGAACCATAGGAAATTATAATCTCAAAAGCGGACGTTTGAGAAAAACCTGGAATGGAATTATCATCTTCACAACATTGGGGAGAGAACCATAGGAAATTATAATCTCAAAAGCGGACGTTTGAGAAAAACCTGGGATGGAATTATCATCTCCACAACATTGGGGAGAGAACCATAGGAAATTATAATCTCAAAAGCGGACGTTTAAGAAAAACCTGGGATAGAATTATCATCTCCACAACATTGAGGAGAGAACCATAGGAAATTATAATCTCAAAAGCGGACGTTTGAGAAAAACCTGGAATGGAATTATCGTCTCCACAACATTGGGGAGAGAACCATAGGAAATTATAATCTCAAAAGCGGACGTTTGAGAAAAACCTGGGATGGAATTATCATCTCCACAACATTGGGGAGAGAACCATAGGAAATTATAATCTCAAAAGCGGACGTTTGAGAAAAACCTGGGATGGAATTATCATATCCACAACATTGGGGAGAGAACCATAGGAAATTATAATCTCAAAAGCGGACGTTTGAGAAAAACCTGGGATGGAATTACCATCTCCGCAGCATCGGGGAGAGAACCATAGGAAATTATAATCTCAAAAGCGGACGTTTGAGAAAAACCTGGGATGGAATTATCATCTCCACAACATTGGGGAGAGAACCATAGGAAATTATAATCTCAAAAGCGGACGTTTGAGAAAAACCTGGAATGGAATTATCGTCTCCACAACATTGGGGAGAGAACCATAGGAAATTATAATCTCAAAAGCGGACGTTTGAGAAAAACCTGGGATGGAATTATCATCTCCACAACATTGGGGAGAGAACCCTAGGAAATTATAATCTCAAAAGCGGACGTTTGAGAAAAACCTGGAATGGAATTATCATCTTCGCAACATTGGGAAGAGAACCATAGGAAATTATAATCTCAAAAGCGGACGTTTGAGAAAAACCTGGAATGGAATTATCATCTTCGCAACATTGGGAAGAGAACCATAGGAAATTATAATCTCAAAAGCGGACGTTTGAGAAAAATCTGGAATTGAATTATCATCTTCGCAACATTGGGAAGAGAACCATAGGAAATTATAATCACAAAAACGGACGTTTGAGAAAAACCTGGGATGGAATTATCATCTCCACAACATTGGGGAGAGAACCATAGGAAATTATAATCTCAAAAGCGGACGTTTGAGAAAAACCTGGAATGGAATTATCGTCTCCGCAATATTGGGGAGAGAACCATAGGAAATTATAATCTCAAAAGCGGAAGTTTGAGAAAAACCTGGGATGGAATTATCATCTCCACAACATTGGGGAGAGAACCATAGGAAATTATAATCTCAAAAGCGGACGTTTGAGAAAAACCTGGGATAGAATTATCATCTCCACAACATTGAGGAGAGAACCATAGGAAATTATAATCTCAAAAGCGGACGTTTGAGAAAAACCTGGAATGGAATTATCGTCTCCACAACATTGGGGAGAGAACCATAGGAAATTATAATCTCAAAAGCGGACGTTTGTGAAAAACCTGGGATGGAATTATCATCTCCACAACATTGGGGAGAGAACCATAGGAAATTATAATCTCAAAAGCGGACGTTTGAGAAAAACCTGGGATGGAATTATTATCTCCACAACATTGGGGAGAGAACCATAGGAAATTATAATCTCAAAAGCGGACGTTTGAGAAAAACCTGGGATGGAATTATCATCTTCGCAACATTGGGAAGAGAACCATAGGAAATTATAATCTCAAAAGCGGACGTTTGAGAAAAACCTGGAATGGAATTATCATCTTCGCAACATTGGGAAGAGAACCATAGGAAATTATAATCTCAAAAGCGGACGTTTGAGAAAAACCTGGAATGGAATTATCATCTTCGCAACATTGGGAAGAGAACCATAGGAAATTATAATCTCAAAAACGGACGTTTGAGAAAAACCTGGGATGGAATTATCATCTCCACAACATTGGGGAGAGAACCATAGGAAATTATAATCTCAAAAGCGGACGTTTGAGAAAAACCTGGAATGGAATTATCGTCTCCGCAATATTAGGGAGAGAACCATAGGAAATTATAATCTCAAAAGCGGACGTTTGAGAAAAACCTGGGATGGAATTATCATCTCCACAACATTGGGGAGAGAACCATAGGAAATTATAATCTCAAAAGCGGACGTTTGAGAAAAACCTGGGATAGAATTATCATCTCCACAACATTGAGGAGAGAACCATAGGAAATTATAATCTCAAAAGCGGACGTTTGAGAAAAACCTGGAATGGAATTATCGTCTCCACAACATTGGGGAGAGAACCATAGGAAATTATAATCTCAAAAGCGGACGTTTGAGAAAAACCTGGGATGGAATTATCATCTCCACAACATTGGGGAGAGAACCATAGGAAATTATAATCTCAAAAGCGGACGTTTGAGAAAAACATGGGATGGAATTATCATCTCCACAACATTGGGGAGAGAACCATAGGAAATTATAATCTCAAAAGCGGACGTTTGAGAAAAACCTGGGATGGAATTATCATGTCCACAACATTGGGGAGAGAACCATAGGAAATTATAATCTCAAAAGCGGACGTTTGAGAAAAACCTGGGATGGAATTATCATCTCCACAACATTGGGGAGAGAACCATAGGAAATTATAATCTCAAAAGCGGACGTTTGAGAAAAACCTGGAATGGAATTATCATCTCCACAACATTGGGGAGAAAACCATAGGAAATTATAATCTCAAAAGCGGACGTTTGAGAAAAACCTGGGATGGAATTATCATCTCCACAACATTGGGGAGAGAACCCTAGGAAATTATAATCTCAAAAGCGGACGTTTGAGAAAAATCTGGAATGGAATTATCATCTTCGCAACATTGGGAAGAGAACCATAGGAAATTATAATCTCAAAAGCGGACGTTTGAGAAAAACCTGGAATGGAATTATCATCTTCGCAACATTGGGAAGAGAACCATAGGAAATTATAATCTCAAAAGCGGACGTTTAAGAAAAACCTGGAATGGAATTATCATCTTCGCAACATTGGGAAGAGAACCATAGGAAATTATAATCTCAAAAGCGGACGTTTGAGAAAAACCTGGGATGGAATTATCATCTTCACAACATTGGGGAGAGAACCATAGGAAATTATAATCTCAAAAGCGGACGTTTGAGAAAAACCTGGAATGGAATTATCGTCTCCGCAATATTGGGGAGAGAACCATAGGAAATTATAATCTCAAAAGCGGACGTTTGAGAAAAACCTGGGATGGAATTATCATCTCCACAACATTGGGGAGAGAACCATAGGAAATTATAATCTCAAAAGCGGACGTTTGAGAAAAACCTGGGATAGAATTATCATCTCCACAACATTGAGGAGAGAACCATAGGAAATTATAATCTCAAAAGCGGACGTTTGAGAAAAACCTGGAATGGAATTATCGTCTCCACAACATTGGGGAGAGAACCATAGGAAATTATAATCTCAAAAGCGGACGTTTGAGAAAAACCTGGGATGGAATTATCATCTCCACAACATTGGGGAGAGAACCATAGGAAATTATAATCTCAAAAGCGGACGTTTGAGAAAAACCTGGGATGGAATTATCATCTCCACAACATTGGGGAGAGAACCATAGGAAATTATAATCTCAAAAGCGGACGTTTGATAAAAACCTGGGATGGAATTATCATCTCCACAACATTGGGGAGAGAACCATAGGAAATTATAATCTCAAAAACGGACGTTTGAGAAAAACCTGGGATGGAATTATCATCTCCACAACATTGGGGAGAAAACCATAGGAAATTATAATCTCAAAAGCGGACGTTTGAGAAAAAACTGGAATGGAATTATCGTCTCCACAACATTGGGGAGAGAACCATAGGAAATTATAATCTCAAAAGCGGACGTTTGAGAAAAACCTGGGATGGAATTATCATCTCCACAACATTGGGGAGAGAACCCTAGGAAATTATAATCTCAAAAGCGGACGTTTGAGAAAAACCTGGAATGGAATTATAATCTTCGCAACATTGGGAAGAGAACCATAGGAAATTATAATCTCAAAAGCGGACGTTTGAGAAAAACCTGGAATGGAATTATCATCTTCGCAACATTGGGAAGAGAACCATAGGAAATTATAATCTCAAAAGCGGACGTTTGAGAAAAACCTGGAATGGAATTATCATCTTCGCAACATTGGGAAGAGAACCATAGGAAATTATAATCTCAAAAACGGACGTTTGAGAAAAACCTGGGATGGAATTATCATCTCCACAACATTGGGGAGAGAACTATAGGAAATTATAATCTCAAAAGCGGACGTTTGAGAAAAACCTGGAATGGAATTATCGTCTCCGCAATATTGGGGAGAGAACCATAGGAAATTATAATCTCAAAAGCGGACGTTTGAGAAAAACCTGGGATGGAATTATCATCTCCACAACATTGGGGAGACAACCATAGGAAATTATAATCTCAAAAGCGGACGTTTGAGAAAAACCTGGGATAGAATTATCATCTCCACAACATTGAGGAGAGAACCATAGGAAATTATAATCTCAAAAGCGGACGTTTGAGAAAAACCTGGAATGGAATTATCGTCTCCACAACATTGGGGAGAGAACCATAGGAAATTATAATCTCAAAAGCGGACGTTTGAGAAAAACCTGGGATGGAATTATCATCTCCACAACATTGGGGAGAGAACCATAGGAAATTGTAATCTCAAAAGCGGACGTTTGAGAAAAACCTGGGATAGAATTATCATCTCCACAACATTGGGGAGAGAACCATAGGAAATTATAATCTCAAAAGCGGACGTTTGAGAAAAACCAGGGATGGAATTATCATCTCCACAACATTGGGGAGAGAACCATAGGAAATTATAATCTCAAAAGCGGACGTTTGAGAAAAACCTGGGATGGAATTATCATCTCCACAACATTGGGGAGATAACCCTAGGAAATTATAATCTCAAAAGCGGACGTTTGAGAAAAACCTGGAATGGAATTATCGTCTCCACAACATTGGGGAGAGAACCATAGGAAATTATAATCTCAAAAGCGGACGTTTGAGAAAAACCTGGGATGGAATTATCATCTCCACAACATTGGGGAGAGAACCCTAGGAAATTATAATCTCAAAAGAGGACGTTTGAGAAAAACCTGGAATGGAATTATCATCTTCGCAACATTGGGAAGAGAACCATAGGAAATTATAATCTCAAAAGCGAACGTTTGAGAAAAACTTGGGATGGAATTATCATCTCCACAACATTGGGGAGAGAACCATAGGAAATTATAATCTCAAAAGCGGACGTTTGAGAAAAACTGGAATGGAATTATCGTCTCCGCAATATTGGGGAGAGAACCATAGGAAATTATAATCTCAAAAGCGGACGTTTGAGAAAAACCTGGGATGGAATTATCATCTCCACAACATTGGGGAGAGAACCATAGGAAATTATAATCTCAAAAGCGGACGTTTGAGAAAAACCTGGGATGGAATTATCATCTCCACAACATTGGGGAGAGAACCATAGGAAATTATAATCTCAAAAGCGGACGTTTGAGAAAAACCTGGGATGGAATTATCATCTCCACAACATTGGGGAGAGAACCATAGGAAATTATAATCTCAAAAGCGGACGTTTGAGAAAAACCTGGGATGGAATTATCATCTCCACAACATTGGGGAGAGAACCATAGGAAATTATAATCTTAAAAGCGGACGTTTGAGAAAAACCTGGGATGGAATTATCATCTCCACAACATTGGGGAGAGAACCATAGGAAATTATAATCTCAAAAGCGGACGTTTGAGAAAAACCTGAAATGGAATTATCATCTCCGCACCGCTGGGGAGAGAACCAAAGGAAATTATAGTCTCAAAAGCGGACGTTTGAGAAAAACCTGATAACTTCTACTGAGTCTTCATCAGAAAAATCTGTTGGGAGTCGATTTAGCTGGACTAGAGAAGGCCTTGGACTGGATAAGAAATCTTTGGAGTTGATTAACTGAACCGGTCTAGGTCTTGAAATATGATTGAGAATTTAACTGCATCTTTCCTGAAAGGTAAAGGTCAGTCATATGCAATGCGTGATATGGATCAAGCAATGATGTTCTCAACATAAATGAGATTCGTAAGATATGATGCGTATATGCATGCTATGATGTATGAAGATGTTTATGAATATTATGTTTTCGTCTTAGGAAAATAAATCCTTGACGGGTGCCAGGAAGTCACTCCTGGGCTGATATTGAAGAATAGATTTTACTTCCGCTGAGGAATATAGTTGCAAGAATACCGGTAGGAGAAGATAACTCTGTTGGGGAATAAACTTGGCGAATGGAATATTCTGCGGGGAGAAAAGTACTCTAACGATCTTGCTGGGAAACAAAACTCTGTGGGGAAAGAGGTACTTTGCTGTGCGTTGATAATAACTTGCTGGGGATACCCTTGTTGTGCTGGAAGTGTTAACAGACTTCGCTGGGGATAAGAAGACTGTGTTGAGGACGCTCTTTCCGTGGCTTTTGGCTGAGGATAACCCAGTTATATCCTGGTAAGGAAATAACTCTTTGAATAAAGCCGGGAGACGCGTTCGTGCTCTACGAGGATAAGCTTCCAGAATCTACTGGGGATAAGCTTACTGCTTGGGGAGATGGATTCCAACTTTCCTGGGGAAACTGGATTGGACTCTCCTGGGGAAGTTTTGAATTGTACGGGGAAGTGACTCCAATGAATGTTTGATGGACCGCCGAGGAACAATCTTTAGACCAAGACTGTCGGGGACGCTTGTTAAGAATGCATGTACTGCGCTGGGAAATGTTGAGATCTGCTGGAGGATACCCAACTTCTTTAAGGTTTGATAATAGTTTTGCTTGAGGAGAGTATGTTGACTTGCTGGCTCACTCTCTGGGGAATTAAGATGCACTGGTTATGTCCTACCTTGTATCTTGTGGACAGAGCAATTAGATCGTTTGGATAACTCCTTATTGCCCCTGTTTCTGAGGTGGGAGAGGAAGACCTGTGGAGGTGCTGGTAGTTGTTGATGGACAAACTCTTCTTCTGATAGGAAAGTGACAAGATGCCGGGACATAGTCGTACGCTTTGATCCCTAATTTTTGCCTGGACCGCCCTTTCGGGTTTTCAGTCCACCGGGATACCCATTTTTGCCCAAGCCGCCTTTTTAGGTTTTCGACTTGCCGGGTGTACAGATTTTTTCATTTCATCCCTTCATTTTGCCCGAACCCTTTTGTAAAATGTGATGTCAACTCAAGATTTTACAGCAAGCCCTACAGGAGTCAGGATACCTTTTGTAACAGTATGCTTTCGAACTAACCCATGCTTCAGCTAGGACTTTTAAGGGTTATAACGTGGCCTGGTTCACGGTTTAAGAAACAAAGGATAAAGGCTCAAATTATTTGTACCCACCCGCTCTTCGTGATGTTCTCCAAACCTAAACTCAGTTGATCATACGTTAGACCCTGTTTGAGTCTTTGCTCTGATTTTCTGGTGATGATTCGGATATTGCTAATTTATTTTGAATAGACAGTCATTCCTTTTTGGTTGAGGGTTTGTAAGACCTCTTCCTTGTCTGATTTTTTGTTATCCCTTTCCTTTTTTGCCTGAACTGTTTCCTTTTTTTGGAATTACAGTCAGCGGGATGCCCCAGTTTTGTAAGTCTCCTTCATGGGTTTTGACTTAATGGGTTTTTTATTTTGAGAAGTAATGACTGCCTTTCTTTATCGATTATTCGGAACCATCACCGTCTTTCTTTTTTTTGTAAGGACCTCTTTAGTGCCATTTGTTATGCACTTGGATCAACTGAGAAAACTACCCTGCCCCAGGTTATGATAAAGGGTTTTAAATTTCGAAAAGAAAAACTCCTACTTCTTTGGCTCAGAGGGGTTGACGAGGGATTATCTTCCTTATAACTCCAGTGTTTGGGAATTGAAACAATGCCTGTACCTCATCAGCGGGGTCTGTTCAAAAGCATACTGTAGATTGCGGTATCGTTTTCGTCATCCTCCCTCAAGAGGCTTCAGAATTATTAATCGAGAGTTGACATCAGAAAAAATATGAAAATAATTTGCATTTAGTGAATACGAATATATTGTTTTAGAACAGACATATGCGATGCATTAATGAAATAACAATGTTTAACATGAATAAATGTTTGAACAAAAGAGAATTGCAACTTGAACATTCGAATGGACAAAAATTTCTCAATCCTAGCCGTATTTTGGTAAGGGAGCAGTGATCACGTGGGGAGTCTTGGGTACTTTAAACTGAATCTCTCCAGCGTCGATCATGTCTTGGATCTTATTTTTCAAACTCCAACAATCGTCTGTAGTATGCCCCGGGCTGTCAGAGTGATAAGCGCAGCGGGCGTTGGGGTTATACTTCGGTGACGTTGTATTTTGGTTCTTCGGAGCTTCTTTTAGAGTTACCAGCTTGGTCTCCAGCAACTGTGGCAATATTTGGGATAAGGTCATGCTGAGCCGAGTGAACTGCCTTCTCTCGCTCTTTTGTTGGCTGTGATGTTGAGTCTGTGACACTGGAGCCATTTGAGGAGCTCTCCCCTTACCTCCTTGTCTCAAAGGTGGTTGAACGATGACTGGCTTTTTACCCTTAGACTTTTGCCCCAGTTGGTTACCCTGAAGCAGTTGGTTGACGAGAAACCATAGCTCATCTTGTCTTTGAGCTAACCCTTGACTGGCAGTCACCTGCCCCAGCATCTGGACCTTCAATGCATCCACCTCATCTTGTAGGTGTTTCAGCCTTTCATCCTCAGCACTGTTCCTGACAAAGGTCTCCATGAGAAGTGTCCTTAGCTCTTCCTGCCCCTTGGATAGATTCAGGAGGATTTTCCCGAACCGGGTCTCTTGAGCAAGAAAGTCCTGGCTGTCTTGTTGGGAAGCCATTTCTGAAATAAACAGCGGGAAAGGTAAGTGACCTGCAACAAGGGTACCTGTCATGCAATGATATGTATGATATGCATGCAATGTTTTCAAGGACCTCGCGGGATAAACAAGAAAATTTGTTAGCATTTGGATCCGGTAGCTTGATTGAAAGAACTTCATACTTGTTGAGAGTCTTTCTTCCAAGGGTCAAAGGCTCACCATATCAAGTGGGTCATAGCCTCTGACTTTAGTCATCATGTCTAGTTCTGGCTTCCCAGCAACCTTGGTTAGGGGAACCTTCCCCAGGAGTCAAAGCTCACCATATCAAGTGGGTCATAGCCCCTGACAACTTTGTCTAGAGGAAAAATAAATCCTCTTTGCCCCTTGCTGGGATAGTTGATTCACCATGACCTGCATCACAAGCCCTTGAGATCCTTGAAATGGGTTAGGATGTATGCAATGGTATGATGTTATGGTATGCATGGGGTAATGTGAGTAGCCCTGTTATGAGTCCCAATTAAGGACTATAAACAGAAACCTGCAAGAAACTCAAGTAAGACCTGTCATGAGTCCCAATTAAGGACTAAAAACAAAACCTGCAAGAAACTCGGTAAACCCTGTTATGAGTCCTAATTAAGGACTGCAAACCAAAACCTGTAAGAAACTTAGTATACCCTGTTATGAGTCCCTATTAAGGACTATAAACAAAACCTATAAGAGACCTAGTAAACCCTGTTATGAGTCCCAGTTAAGGACTATAAACAAAACCTGCAAGTAGCTTATGTGTCAGATAACACGCATGCAATTAGTCAAGTACGAAGGCACACAAGTCACACAAGAGAAACCCTTAGAGTTTAGGCCAGCATGGGGTCTGGGTATTACCCTCTTGAAGTTGGTGGGCTCAACCTGTCCTATTAGAAGTAACCGGGTTCTAAGGGTCCCAATATCACCGGATTGCTTTCATTGTTCATCGTTTCGATTTAGCCACTGAACTGGCGACCGAAATATTCCAGGAAAGCAACCCTCAATTGAGTGTAGTATCGAGTATCAACCAACCTCGGACTGCACCAAAGTCAGTTATCTCACTACCCTAAAGAGGCCAAGATAGTCCAATTAAGGTTCCTAAGGTCGGTTGATGCTTCACGACACCACGTGGAGGCCCCGTACTCTCCTTGATTGAACTCAAGGGTTACCGGTACACACCAAAGTGCCACATCAACGTAGCAGACTGTTTCAACCATGTCGGTATACCCCGCACAGTTCCCTCACAGCCTTGTTGCTACTTTCTAATAAGGTATCCCCAGATCCGGGTTAGGATCTATAGAACTCCCGAGACATTCCCACAATTTAAAGCACACAAATCAATACAATTGAAAACACAGTTATGACCTAGCCCTAAGGTACACCTCACTTTATAAGAGTCCCCAGCAGAGTCGCCAGTTCTGTGATCGGTGGATCTGGAACTGACTGTTTAACGCTGGTTCGCGAAATGTCGCGGAAGCAAGAGTCGCCACCGTCTTTTATTTTCTCCAACATGGACAGGACAAAAGCACAGCAAAATTCCTTATGAGATAGTTTCTCGGTTCGGGAGGTAGATTTATAAAAAGGGAAGGTGTTAGCACCCTTTCTATCCATGGTTATCCATGGGCTCTTAGGTACTTGCTCATTTGTGTTTTCAAAAATGGTTTGTTTTCTTTTCAACTGTGGGTTTTAAAAAGTTTCTTTGAAAATTCCGGTTCGACTCTTGTATCGGTCCTCAAGAGTGTTTGAAAAATTGCTTTCGAAAGCTTTTTTGAAAAGGTGTCGGTGTGAAAAGTATTTTTGAATTTGTTTTTTTGAATTTAGAGCAAGTATCTAGAGTCGTCTACCTACCCTAAGGAATTCGTCTGTGTAAATGTCCTTTAAAGTAGTGCCATCCCACCATTGAGAGGTAGGTAGCACCACCGTTGGAGGTGTTCGGGTCAATTCGAGGTTCGGGACATGGTGATCACCAGAACAATGGGAAGACACCTTAGAAGCTACCCTCATGCCAGGTTCCCGGATCATTAGGACTTACTAAGACATCCTCTACTCGACGATCACCTTTCGAGGCAAGGCAACAGTGAGGCGTACCCTAGGGGTGGTGTGTGAATTCGTGTGTCGTTTTCAGTTATTTTTGTCTTGTTATGTTATGGTGATCTAGCGTTTTTTTTTAGTTTTGTCCATACATTCTTTCATGCCTTGATTAACAATTAAAAATGCGAGAAAAGTAAAAGTCTAGAGCTATTACAAAAGGCGCGGGTCCACATCGCCAAAGTTAAACCAGGACCCGATTTGACAGAAAATAAAGAATTAAAGAAAATAAAGTGCGAGCAATTAGTTACACGGCTTTGGGAGAAATACATCAAAATTGTAAAGAATAAAAATAAACATGCGAATTTAATAAGAATTAAACGAGGGCGTTGGACCCTTTTTGCAAAATTAAATTAAAGATGGAATTAATTAATTAAAAAAAGAAAGAAATTGTTTTTGGTATTTTTTGGTATTTTATGATTTTAATGAAAAAAATAATTAAATGCAATTAAACCTAATTCTAGTTGTTTTTTATTTATTATGAAAAGATTAAATTTTAACCTAAAATTAACCCTAATTTTTATATACAATTTAATTATAAAAATAAATATCTAATTTTTAATTATTATGGAATAAAAGAAAAAAGATGAAAATTAATTAAACCCTAATTCTATATTTTTTTTAGATTTTTATTAAAAAAGTTAAAATTAAAACCTAATTTAAAACTAATTAATTTACATGCAAATTTATTTACAAAATATACATACTAAAATAAAATATTTATTATTTTTCTTGTCTTTTCTGATTTTTGATGTTTTTTATATATTATGAAAATATGAAATTAATTAATAAAACAATAATAAAAAGAAAGTATAAATAATAAAGGAAATAAAGAAAGTAAAAATTGATTGCAAACCTAGGGGGTCTGCCCCTTAATATGGAGGTTAAGCCCAGGAATTTGAGCCCAAATCCACATGGCCTCATTGACTTTTTCATGCAACGCGTGGAGTGGTTGACTGCAGTGCACCATGTTCTCCAAATCTATGCCTTTGGATTGCTGAAGCTGGACGCGTGGATGGTTGGATTGCGTGGGTGCATGGTAATCCACTATACTGAATCTGCATGGGAACGTTAACTGAAAAATAATATTGAAAGGGGTGAGGACCTGGGGCTCGAACCCAGGTCCTGAACGTTACCAATAGTAAGCCTTGCCAATTGATCCACACGCGTTTGCTGTACATCACATAATAAACAAACATTATAATATAAGACAATTCGTTAATGCCTTATGCGCGCGAATTTTTGAATACTCCAATCATTGCTCCACACGTCATCATCTTCCTCGCGTTGTTTTGCTTTTCCTGAAACATAAAAACATAGGCCACGGTTTTTATACCGTTCCCTAAGACACCATTACAGAAAATAACGATTAGGCCAGGAGTCATCATAAATTAGGCGCGAGGGTGGATTCTTCTTCGTCCAAGTGTACTGGTTGCAACCATGGCATCGTGATTCTCCAATTTTTCCTTATTTTAAAACCCCTAATTTGAAATACTGTAAACCCTAAAACACGACTATGGCATCTTTGCATACAGTGCATAATAATTCAATCAAAGCATATGATTAGCTTGCAAACATTATTCTAAACACAAAAATAACAATGAAACATGTTAACAATGCATGAATGATAGAAACCGATTCTGAAATTTTCTTTACCAACTTCAATGGTGATCTCGCGTTTTCTTGAGTATGGGGCTTAGGGAATGATTGGAATACGTCCTATAATCCTCAAAGAAGCTAATGGAATCACTATTTTGTCTTGAATCGCCCTGCAAAGGTGTTTTCAGAATTGAGATTTTTAAGAAAAAGTGTGAGTTTGATCTTCAGGTTCCTGCGCAGCTGAGTGATCAATGGCATTAGGGTTGTGTTCCTTGTATATGTAGTAATGATTTAGGTCAAAAATCTGATCAAAAGAATCCAAGATTTGATTGTTCAATATTTGATTTTCAAGCATTATTTTTTCAATCTTTTTCATGCAATTTGATACCAAATCATGCCAAAACTTTCCAAAAATGATCATGCACGAATCTTGAATGTCCAATGAGAGTATTTTCTGCACAAAGAGATTTGATTTCATTAGTTTTGTATTTTTCATGTATTTTATTTAATTAAATGATTTATTAATAATAAAAAATCCAAATAAATAAATAAAAATGGAGAAAAACTTCCCTTTGGGCCTAATGGTCGTGCACATGCTTGGGATAATGAATTATGGAAGAAAAATAGGCCCATTAGCAATTTTAGGTCATTTGAATCAATGTTGACTTTTCAAAATATCCAAATATTTCCCAACTTCCACAAGACATAACTTGCTCAATTTTTAAGCTTTGCTCATGTTCTTGGACATTTTGGAAAGGTCTTTGAGTCCTCTAACCAATGTCTTTGGTCCCATGTCATTTTGATTTACCAATCTCAAGTTATGGCCTTTGACTTAAAGTCCCTTTTTATTGACTTTTGAAAATGACCTATAATGTTGAAATTGATAACTTTTTGTGAGAGCATTTCTTGGACTTGGAATATGAAGAGGAGTTGTAAGAACTGTCTTTCTCTTCAAAATGAGCTTTGGATGGAATTTTTCTGATAACCCATGTGAAAGTTATGCCCTAGTCAATTCACAGTTGACTTTTTCAACTGTCCAAATATGGAAACTTTTGCATCTTGAGACTTTTTGAGCCAAGCTTTGAGAATCATGATCAAGCATTGATCAAATGATGTTTGTGGCTTCAAAATGAGATGTTGACCAAAAATTTGAACTTTTGACAGTCAAATAACCATTTTGCCCCTACAGTTGACTGTAGTGCAATTAGGGTTTTGACTGTGCAATTTTGTGCTGAAAGTCTTGAAACTTGATATGAGGATGCTTGACCATATTTGTAGGCATGTGGGACTTGATTGGGCCCTTGGAAGCTTCATTTTCTTGATCAGAACAAAAACCCTAATTTTGACTGCTTAGGGGGCCCTTGCACTGTGCAACCCTTGGGGAATTTTGAAGCTTGACTTGGCAAATCTTTGAAGAATATGGGAGGGCAAATTTTGGGGTACAACACATGCGTTTTTGATACGTCTGACCATGACAGATAGCGGTGAGCCTCTTTTCGTCAATCAGATTTAATTGATCAAGTCGAGTCTGGATCCAGTCATCTTCACTGAAGTCTGCATCCTTCATTATCCGGAGAGAGGGTATCTAGACTTCAATTGGCAAGACTGCCTCCATGCCATAGACCAAGGAGAAAGGAGTTGCCCCGGTTGACGTCCTTGCTGAGGTACGGTACCCATGAAGAGCGAACGGTAACATCTTGTGCCAATCTTTATAGGTTACTGTCATCTTCTGCACAATTTTCTTGATATTTTTATTAGCTGCCTCTACAGCCCCATTCATCTTCGGCCGGTAGGGAGAAGAATTGTGGTGCTGTATCTTGAATTGTTCACAGAGTTCAGTGATCATCTTGTTATTGAGATTGGTACCATTGTCCGTAATGATTCTTTCTGGGACGTCGTACCGACAGATCAGATTATGCCGGATGAAACGTGCCACGACGCTCTTGGTTACTATGGCGTAGGAAGTTGCCTCAACCCACTTCGTGAAGTAATCGATTGCCACTAAGATGAAGCGATGCCCATTGGATGCCGTCGGTCGGATCTCACCGATCATATCAATCCCCCACATTGCAAAAGGCCAAGGTGCCGTCAGGACGCTCAGAGGAACTGGAGGAATATGCACCTTGTCAGCATAGATCTGGCATTTGTGACAAGTTCGGGAGTGTTGGTAACAATCAGCTTCCATTGTGGACCAGAAATATCCTGCCCGAAGGATTTTCTTAGCCATGGTGTGTCCACTGGAATGTGTTCCAAATGTACCTTCATGCAGTTCTATCATGATCTTCTCTGCTTCAGCCTTATCCACACAACGTAGTAGAGTTGAATCATGATTCCGTTTGTAGAGAATGCCGTTGCTGAGGAAGAATTTTGCCGCAAACCTCCTCATGAACTTTTTGTCATTGACAGATGCACCTTCAGGGTATTCCTGAGCCTCCAAGTACCTCTTCACCTCATGATACCAGGGTTTTTCAGTCACCTTCTCGGCCTCAAGATCGCAGCAGTATGCCGGTTCATCCAACTTCCAGATAATGATCCGGGGAGCCTCATTGTCCCATTTAACTTTGAACATTGAAGACATCGTAGCTAGTGCGTCCGCTAGCTGATTCTCCTCTCTCGGGAAGTGCTCAAAAGTTATTTCTTCAAAGTGGGGAAGCAGGGTTGACACATACTCCTTGTAAGGAATAAGATTTGGGTGTTTCGTATCCCACTCGCCTTTGATCTGATTGATCACGAGAGCGGAATCTCCGAAGACACTCAGAAATTTGATCCTTAAATCGATTGCAGCTTGTAGACCCATGATACATGCCTCATATTCTGCCATGTTGTTGGTGCAGTTGAAACACAATCGGGCGGTGAGTGGAGTATGAGTTCCTTTGGGAGATATGATTACAGCGCCGACGCCATTACCCAAAGTATTGGAGGCTCCGTCAAAATGAATAGACCATCGGGATCCTTCCTCAGGTCCTTCATCTGGCCCAGGTACTTCACAGTCAGTTACCACCATGATGTCTTCGTCCGGAAAATCAAAGTTCAAGGATTGGTAATCATCCACAGGTTGGTGTGCCAAATGATCTGCCAGTACACTTCCTTTAATTGCTTTCTGAGTTGTATACTGGATATCGTATTCTGTTAAGATCATTTGCCATCTTGCTATTCTCCCAGATAGAGCAGGCTTTTCAAATATGTACTTGATGGGATCCATCTTTGAAATCAACAAAGTGGTGTGAGTCAGCATATACTGTCTCAGCCGGCGAGCAGCCCATACTAGAGCGCAGCAAGTTTTCTCAAGCAGTGAGTAACGAGACTCACAGTCGGTAAACTTTTTGCTCAAGTAATAAATGGCGTGCTCTTTTCGGCCAGACTCGTCATGCTGCCCCAGCACACACCCCATTGAATTGTCAAGTACTGTCAAGTAGAGTATCAGAGGTCTCCCTTCCACTGGTGGCATGAGAATGGGTGGCTCTTGGAGGTACTCCTTTATCTTTTCAAAAGCAGCCTGACATTCATCGTTCCAAAGTACTACTTGATCTTTCTTCAGTAATTTGAAGATTGGCTCACAAGTAGCAGTCAGATGTGAGATGAATCGGGCAATGTAATTCAGTCGTCCCAGGAAGCCTCTGACTTCTTTCTCGGTCTTTGGAGTTGGCATCTCTTGTATGGCTTTTACCTTGGCAGGGTCCACCTGAATACCTTTATCACTTACAATGAAACCTAGCAATTTTCTGGACCTTACCCCAAAGGTGCATTTGTTGGGATTCAACATCAGCTTGTATAACTTTAGTCGGTCAAACAGCTTCCTCAGATGATCAAGGTGCTCCTCCTCAGTTTGAGACCTTGCAATCATGTAATCAACGTATACCTCAATCTCATGATGGATCATATCATGAAATAAAGCAACCATGGCACGTTGATAGGTTGCCCCAGCATTTTTCAACCCGAATGGCATGACCTTGTAGCAGAAGGTGCCCCACTGAGTCACAAAGGTAGTCTTCTCCATATCCTCCTGAGCCATCTTGATCTGATTATACCCTGAAAAACCATCCATGAAGGAGAAAACCTTGTGTTGAGCAGTATTGTCAACAAGAACGTCGATGTGAGGTAAGGGGAAGTCATCCTTGGGGCTTGCCCCGTTCAAGTCCCTGTAGTCAACACACATTCTGACTTTACCGTCCTTCTTCGGCACTGGCACTACATTGGCAACCCACTGAGGGTAAGAAGTTACTGCTAGAAATCCGGCATCGAATTGCTTCATAACCTCAGCCTTGATCTTTTCAGACATCTCTGGGCGCATGCGGCGAACCTTTTGCTTTACCGGAGGGCAGTCTTCCTTAGTTGGCAGGTGATGAACTACAATGTCGGCATCCAAACCAGGCATGTCTTCATAGGACCAAGCAAAGATCTCCATGTAATCATGTAGCATCTGGATCAATCGTTGCTTCACGCTGAGCTCTAGATTAGCCCCAATCTTGACCTCTTTCCTATCTGTCTCCGTACCCAGGTTAATTGTTTCCACTGGCTCTTCATGTGGTTGAATAGCCCTCTCTTCCTGGAGTAGCAGTCTTGTGAGTTCACCAGGCACTTCACAATCATCTTCACCTTCGTCTTCGGCCAAGTTGATCAGATTCTCGAAGTCATAACTGGCGGTAGCAGAGCTGTTACCAGTGAGATCTAGAGTGGATTGAATCCTGTATAAGTGAGTGTGTGTAAATATAGTTGTTTTGCAATATATAACACAGAAAGAAAAGAGCACAAGATTTGAAATGCAGCAAACGTCTAATGTTTTGATTGATGATATATGGAAATGTCATACAAAAATCCCTCACAAATGGAGCTACGATGCCCCGGGTAGGACACCGAGCCAATAAAGTTTTAACATATTGTTTGTTACAAATTGGAAATCAAAAGAAATAATTACTGCGTGACAAATGTGATAGGTGTAAAATCCTTTGTCGTCCAGTTGCTTGGTCCGTTGCTAGTAGTCGGGTAGATCCAACTGTCAAACTCTGCTTCCTCTACATCCTCCTCAATAGCATTCACCCTTGGGTTGGAGATAAACACCGGAGCCTTTCTGATCTTTTCCTTGCGCACAACCCTCTGAGCCTCTGCAGTAAAGCCTAGCCCGAATTTGTCATTCTTTTGAGTGAAGTCAGGAAGCTGACCCCAGTTTTCACAATTGCCTTTCTCGATTACAGCCCGGGCATCCTTCAAGGACGCCATCTTCAACGAAAAATCTTCTTCGACCACTGCCTTGGCTGATGCCAACACTGGGGGTACTTCCTCAAAATGCTGAAAGGGGGTTTCAATAAACTCCCCGTCCATCTCGATATACCGGAATGAATTCAAGTGACTAACCATGTATTCCTCCTCACCCTGCACAGTAACAATCTTCCCTTTGACAGGGTATTTGAGCTTTTGGTGTAGAGTGGAAGTTACTGCCCCAACTTTGTGAATCCAGGGTCGACCCAACAAGCAGGAATAAGATGGACGAATATCCATTACATAGAACGTTGAGTCGAAAACTTGGGAACCCACACGAATAGGGATGTCTACTTCACCGTGCACCATCCTCTTTGAACCGTCGAAGGCTCTAACAATGATGTTACTAGGTTTCAACTCCAGGCCCTCACAATCCAAGCGATCCAATGCTTTCTTAGGCAAAACATTCAGGGAAGAGCCGGTATCCACTAACACGTGTGCGAGAGTAGTGCCCCTGCATTCTATGGAAACATGCAGGGCATCATTGTGATTTTTCCCTTTGGCGGTAAGGTCAGCATCCGAGAACCCTAAGCCATTGTCAGCCGTCAAATTAGCCACACAGTCGGTGAATTGATCCGCGGAGGTCTCTTGTGGCACATGGGCCGTTTTCAGAAATGAAATCAGGGCTTTTGCATGGGCCTCTGAGCATAACAGCAATGATAACATAGAGATTTTGGAGGGAGTATGCCCCAACTGTTCAACAACGTTAAAGTCACTCTTTTTGATAATTTTAAGAATTTCCTCCATTTCTTGTTGGGAGGCTTCCACAGCAGTCTTCTTTTTTGGTGCCTCCGTCCTGGCAGGCAAATCGGTAGCAACTTCTTTGCCCCGAGTATCAGAGGACTCGGCGGCAGTAGTAGACACAGGAACTTGAATTGGAACATGCACACTTGCGGGTGTGATAGTGAGAGGTTTTCGGATAACTGGCGGTGCAATGTCAGGCGAGAAGAGCCTGCCACTGCGGGTAATCTTGGCGGGACCAGTGATGCTACTGATACTGGTATTGGGGCTGAACTCCTGCTTCACCCCAAGCACATACACGTCGGCTCCATAATGCCATGGGACCGCTTTATCAGACTCATAGGGGAGAGGCCCCGGAACAGTAATAGTAATGGGTGCAACAGACATAATTTGGACTGGTTTCTTCACGGTAGCTTTGTCAGGATTGTAAAGTGTGACAACAGATATTTCTTCAATGGAAACAAACGGAACAGCAGTTTTCTTGAACAGAATTTCCTTGCTATCCATCAGGCTTTGGATGCCTGATTTCAGCAGCGGACATCCGGTAGGGATAATAGCACACAGGAGGCAACCCTTACTACAACCCGGAAATAAACCGGCTAGTAGTAAGTTCCTCTTAACAGTCAAGAGAGGGGTAGCAACATCATTCACCGAAACAGCATACAACTCTTCCTCAATGGCATTTACCCTATGCTGGGGCATAGGAGCAGTTACAACATTCGGTCTCTCAGGCGCTTCAAACTGAATTTCCTTCGCGTCGATAAGATCTTGCACTTTGTTTCTCAAGGCCCAGCAATCATCAGTAGTGTGCCCGGGACTATCAGAATGATAAGCACACCGGGCATTTGGGTTATACTTAGGAGACGCAGTGTTGACGACCTTAGGAGCTTCTTTGATGGTCACCAAGTTGGTTGATAACAGTTGGGGTAAAATCTGTGATAAGGTCATACTCAGCCGAGTATATTGCCTCTTGGGCCTTTCACCTCTTTGTTGATTGTACTGCTGAGGAGCAGCAACAGGTTTTGAAATGACCAAAGCATTGACGGCTTGGCGGCTTTCGGGCTTGACTTGTCTTCTAGGACCATAGACGGCGCTTGCTTCTTTCTTGAAAGGCCTTTTCTCAGTACTTGTGGAGGCAGCTTTTTGTATCTTTCCTGACCTGATGCCAGCTTCAATTCTTTCTCCCGTCAGAATCAAATCCGTAAACCCAGCGGAGGAGTTACCAACCAAATGATTAAAAAATGGACCAGACAAAGTCCCTAGAAACATATCAACCAGCTCACGATCAGTCAATGGAGGTTGCACCCTGCCAGCCAAATCTCTCCATTTTTGTGCATATTCTTTGAACCCTTCACCCGTTCCTAGAGACATACCCTGAAGTTGGGTACGCGTAGGAGCGAGATCAGAATTGTATTGATATTGTCTGTAGAATGCGGTTGCTAAATCTTCCCAGTGTCGGATTCTATTTCCATCTAATTGGTAGAACCATTCAAGCTGTGACCCCGAAAGGCTATCTTGGAAGAAGTGAATCCAAAGGTTCTTATCCGCCGTATAAGGTTGGATCTTCCTTACGTACGACCTTAGATGCAGCTTTGGGCAGGAGACCCCATCATACTTGGCGAAGGCAGGCGCCTTAAACTTGTGTGGAATTACTACCCCAGAAGATAACCCCAAATCTCCGAAATCCAGCCCTGGCACATTCTGAATATCCATGGCGCTCAAGCGGTCCTCCAATTGCTTGTATCTGTCAGCAGCAGGTGGGTATTGTTCGTCATTGTAGTCCGTCTCGTTGTCAGAGACTGCAGGACTAGGAGCTCCTCCCCCTTTTGGACTGTTTTTCTCAGCAGAAGAAGTAGTTGGATCAGCTTCATTATGGAGTGTGTTCCCAAACCTGCATCCGGTGTTGAATAACGCAGTCCTCTTTTTCTTTTTCTTCTTCAAGAGTAGAGTCTTCAACTCTTGCTGTCCTTGAGCCAGGCTTAGGACCATCTCTTGAAACTGGGCACTTTGGGCCTGAAGGGCCTTGATTGCTTGCTCACTGGATGAGTCCGGATTCATGATGACTGTTCAAATAAACAGCGAAGGAGATTAAGCAACCTGTGAAATAGGGTACCTGCTATGCATATGGTGCAATGAAATGCGTATGTTTTATGTTTTCAAAGACAAACAAGATTCAACTTTGTAGACAAAAAGGGAAACACACTTCATTAGATTAAAATTTTCAATTGTTCAACAATTTGCCCTTAGGCATTACAGGAATGAAAAATACTGGAAAGGAAATAAAACTATAAAAGGAAATATCCAAAGCTCATCAATGCTCCCATGGCCTCCTCTTCTCAGTGCTGATGTAGTTGTTCAGGACCGTTCTTCCTCCAATTGCTTAGTCAGCCTCTGAATCTTCCGTTCCTGCTCGTTGAACTTTTCCCGATAGAAATCCCGCTCTTCCTTTAGCTGCGCCCAAGATCTCTTCATTGTGTCAAAATAAGTAGGTATCTGAGGAGGGAGGACAGTTGGAGGAACCCCATCTTCATCAGGAGATTCAAGAATGATAGGTCTGACAGCTTCGTACGGCATACCTAACCTTTGAGCACGGATGTGGACCCATTTGCAATAGGGTTCCATTGGTAGAGAAGTTTTTGGTCCCAACTCATGTGGGTCAGCTTTGTGAATTCTGTCCCAAGCTTTAATGAATCCATGGCGTAGTTTGTCATTGTCTGTCTGGAACTCAAAATGGAGGTGAGGAACCAACATTTCATGAGGCCCAACTCCCCGGGCTCTTCCAAACTGACGGAGAGCTAAGCATGGATTATAAGAGATTCCTCCTTGGATACCAATCAACGGAACATTAGGGTATTCTCCGCAACGGTCAATAACAGCTACCTCATCCAAACCTCTGAGAGTCCAGGTGATGTCATTATCAGTGAGAGACATTAACCTCCAAGCCCAACCTTTTCCTTCTTCATTCTTCAGCACGAACTTAGGAAGGTACGAAATAAACCACCTTACTAGCAAAGGAGCACAACACCACGGAGTTCCTCGTTTTCGAGCAGTACGAGCATAGAGTTGTTGCAAGATATCACCCAAAAGAGTGGGTACAGGATTCCGAGACATGAAGATCCTTATGACATGGATACTGATAAAGGTGTCAGGATTGGGAAACAGTACCAGACCATAGATCAAAAGAGCAAGAATATCTTCGTACGCCTTAAAGTCCAAGTCGTTCCAGAAATCATTAGCTTTGCCAACCAGAAATTTGACCAACAAGCCCTTGACCCCATTTCTAGTTTCCCAATTGGCTAATACCTCTTCTTTGGTCAAGGGGAGAATTGCAGCAATCTCTTCAGGCCTAGGAGTCTTTTCCAAACCAGTGAATGGAGTTTGTTCCAAGACAGGGATCCCAAGCAGGTAAGAGAATTCTTCCAGGGTAGGAACCAGCTGGAAGTCTTGAAAGGTGAAACAATGATACAGAGGGTCATAAAACTGGGTCAGAACACTTATCAGTTGTTGGTCCCATTTTGCAGTGATCAAGCCAAGGAGAGAACCATGTCTGTTGATGAAGGAAGCAGTGTTTGGAATCCTTCCAACCAAATCCTTGAGTAAAACTGGTGGTTGAACAAAGTTGAGCCGGATGGTATTCCTACGTACGGGCATCATGATGTCCTACAAAACAGAGCAAAGATGAAACTTTTTTTGTCTTTGAAATGGGTTAGTCCTTTATACAGGATGCATGCAATGGTATGATGGCATGATGCTATGATGAAGCACACCACAAGTATTCACACAGGCAAACATGATAAGGCACACAAGTCACACAAGACACCCTTAGGTTTCAGGCCAGCATGAATTTCAGGTATTACCCTCTTTTGGTTTTGTTGGTTAAAACCTGTCCTATCAAAAGTAACCGGGTTCTAGAGGATCTCAAATCATTGGCTACCCTCAATCGGTCATAACTCCAGCATCGCAATCTTTTCTCGCGGCCAGAACCATCTCAAGAGTTTAGCCTCAATGAGTGTAGCATACTGCTACTATCCTAATAGCCAAGTTGGTCAATTTAAGGTTCTAAGGTTGGTTGGTGTTTAATGACTCCTTAGAAGACCTATATTCTCCCCGTTGCAACACAAGGGATATAGGTACAGACTAAGATGCCACACCAACGTAGCCACTGCTTCACCCATGTCGGTCTACGCCGGACAGGTCCCTCACAGATTATGCTACCTAAAAAGGGTATTTCCCAGATCCGGGTTAGGATCTATGAAACTCCGATGCAAAAGCCCACAAATATAAAAGCAAACAAAGCAAACAATTGAAAACAAAGGTGATCTAAGCCCTAAGGTTACTCCACTTTAAGTAGTCCCCAGCAGAGTCGCCAGTTCTGTGATACGGTGGGAGAACTGACTTGAGGTTTTGCGTTTGTTTTCGCAAATGTTTCGGTTGAGCAAGAGTCGCCACCGACTTTTTATTTTATCCTAAGGAAAGGTTAAAAAGCACAGCAAAAAGCTTTGAGATGTTTTCTTGGGTTCGGGGAGTAGATTATAGAAAGGGGAGGTATTAGCACCCTTTCTATCCATGGTTATCCATGGGCTCTTAGTTACTTGCTTAGATCACTTGCCTTTTGTTTTCAATTGTTTTAAATGGTGCTTGTGTGTGTGTGTGGGTTTGAAAATATTTTGAAAAGAAGCCATTGTGGTGGCAACCTTTGTAATGATCCATGTGGGGATGTATACAAAGATGTAGGTCTTTTAAAAAGGTTTTCATTTGTTTTTGAAAGTTATTTTTTAAAGTGTAGTGATGCGTGGTTTTTTGAAATAGGCAAGTGTTTTAGTTTGCAAGATTGATTCAAGTAACTAAGAGGTTATCTACTCCTAAATTTCTCAAAGATTATTGCTACATTTTAACCCTTTTAATAAGTTTGTTCCACCATTGTATTTGGTGGACAATCTTATGTTAGGATGTGAAAGGGACAGGCGCGGGTCGTCGTTTAGGCCATAATTGCAATGGTGCCAAGTATCTTTGGGCATTTTCTTTAAGGGACTTGATCATTTGTTTTGGCAATATTTTGAAAGTATTATCGAGGGACTATGATCATTTGATTTGTTTGTTTTGCCCAAAGAGACCTAACGTACAACATGGCCCAATTTTGAAAGGCAACAAGTGGAATACCCTAGGGGGTGCAAGTGTGATTTGTGTGTTCATTTTCATGCTTATTTGTCTTGAGATTAGGTCATAACTATTTTATCGTTTTTCGCATACAAACCCTAATTCTAACATGGTATAATTGGAAAGCAATAAAGTGCGAAAATAAATTTACTAAGCTATTACAAAACCAAATATGGGAAGGGGGGTACAAATGTTCAAATGGGGATTTTGACAAGGAATTTAAACCTAAAACTATTACATCAATGTTGAATATTTACAAGACAAATATTTTGCATAGATTAAATAAAATAAGACAAATATGCAAGAATGCAAAAAGAATTTTTATATGTATGAAAAAAGAATTATTTATGTAAAATAAAAAGGAAAATAAAAAGGTATTATTTTTTTGGAATATTTTCATATTTAGGGCAAAACCCTAGTTTTATTAAACAAAATGTATTATTATTTAATTTAATACAAGTATTTATTTATTATGTACAAAAATAACATAAAATGAAGTATATTTATAAAAAGAGTATTTTTTTTATGTCAAATATTATTAAAATGAAAAATATGGGTATTTTTGTATTCTAACCTAAATATACTAATATATATATGTATTAGGTTCTAAATATGTATTATATATAAAAAATAATAATATTTAATATTTTTTTTTAAAAAAGTATTTTTCTATAAAATATTTTCAGAAAGTGAAACAAAAATAAAAATGTATAAAAAATATATTTACACTATTTTTTAGTATTTTAAACAAAATATATGTATTTATCTATTTATGTATAAACTAAAAGAAAACTAAATAAATGCCTAATAAAATCAAAAATGGTGAGAAAAAATATTTTTATATTTTTAATGTCATGAGAAAAAATAAATAAGTCAATCAAAAAAAGAAAAAGTCAAAAAATCAAAGAAATAAGCAAAATGGGCTCAGGGGGTTCAAAAGCAATTATGTGGTGCAAAAAGAAAAGTCAACACAGGCCCAGCCCATGAAGACCTTTCTTCAACCTCCAGCCTTCTGTTTGAACAAAACGCGCGCCACTTTTCTCCATTGCAAAGTCCTGATTCCTTGAGTTTTAGCAAAAACTTCCAACATCAAAACTGTTAAGCATCTTCCCACGAATTCACACATATAAAAAACATGTTTTAATTCTCAGAAATGAGAGAGAATTTCTTCTCTCCCAATTCTTAACCTAATTTTTGTTCAAAGTTCAGACATCAAATTCTTGCAACACACATAATATAAATAAAATCTAATTATATGGGCATGTTCAGGGCAATGATTATGACATTTTCTCTTCATAAACCTAAAGCTAACAATACCTAATAAGAGAGATATGAATTCAAAAACTCACCTGTTCAGTTGAAGTTCTATCTGGCAATGGAGAAGCTCTCAGTGCAAGGTGATGATTGGAAAAGCTTCCTTGAGGTCCAGGGATGCTACTCCAATGTTTACTTTGTCTTGAAAGCTTTTGAATCGAGCTAGAGCACTTCACCTGCAAAACAAGAAACTGAAAATGGTGGAAGTGGTTAGAGGGATTACAGGTCGTGTTTCAAGGCATGGTTAGCTTGCATAGGTGCTAGGGAATGTATGTGAACTGTCTTGGGCAAGAATGCTTGAGAGGATTGAGAGTTGGAACTCAATCTGCAGAGGTTGCTCTGTTTGAGCAGTTTCAAGGTGATTCTAAGTTTTGGGAGGGATTGGAGGAAAAAGGCTCGTGCAATAGCTTGGTTTTGATGTCTGGAATGTGTTTGATAAGTTTGTCTAAGTGTTTGTAAGCTGAGATTGAAGTTGGTACAAGTTATGCTACCTTTCCTGAATTTGAAGCAATCAATGGCCACTTGATCATTCTAGCCTGTACAGGCCCTCACACTATGCTGCATCTTTTAGTCTTGATCAGTGTGTTATGTCCATGAATCTTGTGTCCAAAGATATGCATTGTACCATTTGATTTTCAAACTTGACATAAAGTTCTACTTTTCACAAATGGAAATAATGCTTTTTCTAGTTTAGGGTTAATTCTCCATGTAATGTCCAAAGGCTTAGAATAACAACTTGGTTCAATGATTTTGCATTAAATTTATGAGTGTCAAAGGGTTTTAGGACCTGTAATGTAGCACAAACTATGCTGATTTGAAAATGGTCCAAGTTATGAACATGTTCATGAACCATTCAAAAGTGGATTTTTGCCATATTGTGAAATTCGATTCTCTCAAGTTATGAGGTTGTTTGAGAAGTTCTTGGACATTTTGGAAAGCTTGGAATGTGTACTAAAATCCATCTTTGAAATGCAAATTGAAATTCCAAGTGGAAGTGTATGAAAAATGGTCTTGAAGTTAGGTAGAAAACCTTGTCAAAAAGGTCAAATTTTCACTAAGTTATGAATGGTTTAGTGCCCTTATTCAAAAATTTATAACTTGAGATACAAGCCTCATTTGGGAAAACTTTGTGAATAAAAGTTGTATATTATGCAACAAGCTACAACTTTCATGTTTTGACTTTTGTTTGAATCCAAATAAATCTTGGTGAAAAAGTGGGGCAAAGTTGGGAAAAAATTAGGGTTTTCCATAACTTGGAAAAATTCTAAGTTATGAAAAATTCCATTTCAAACCCTAATTTGCATTTCTTGGTTTCTTGGTGAACAAGTTTCATGATTTGGCATGTTTTGATGAAAAATGAATCTTGGCTCTTGATTTTGACCAAAAAGTCAAAGTTTGACTTTTTAGTATACATTCAAAATTGATCAATTGACTGGGAAATTCAACTGTCAATCTTGTGTACTTGGGATCTTTTGAGCTTGATGAATGTGTCAAGACCATTTCATGGGGTCTTTGAGTCCATATGTGAGCTTGGTTTGCCATTGGCTAGGTCAAACAGTCAAAAAATCACCCTTGTGCAGTCAAAACCCTAAAAATGACCATTTTGCCCTTTTGATGATCTGATCAAATTTCTTGTGGAATTGTGATCCAAACTTGATCAAATGGTCCATATGAGTTCATAATGTTGATGTGGGTCAATTTTCATGAGATTTGACTGTCAATTGGCCACAGTTGACGTTTTCCCCAATACAGCTGATTTCTAGGTCATCTGTCCAATTGACTGGGCAAAACTTGGAATCAAGACTTGAAACTTGGTATGGATAAACTTGGGAGTCCAATATGAAGCATTAAAGTCATCTTAGGCATTTTAGGTCAAAACATCTTAGTTCAAACACAAACCCTAATTTAGGTCAACAGTGCAAGGAGAAGTCTTGAGCAGAGGAAACCCTAACTGGATCTTGATCTTCAAAGGTCTTGTGATGAGAAAATGTTAAGGAAATGGGAGGGCAAATTTTAGGGTACAACAATACCGGTATGTGATAATCGGACTTAGGGAATTCGATGAATCGCTTGGCCTATAAAGTATTCCAGTAAAAGCTAATTGTTTAAAAACCTGAGACATACACTCTCGTGTTTATGAAATAAGTCATGCTACTAAACCTAGTGGATGCACTTTAAATTTAATAACACTTTTTGAAAACAATTTGAATTTAATTAATTTATTAAAACACTCTCATGTATTTAAAAATCAATGCTTCGTTACCACTATCTGGGTTGAACCCCAGCTCTCGCATGCAGGTTCTTGCCTTAATTAATTTCCCACTCTCGTGGCAAATTCGTTTTAATTAACCTCTCACTCTCGTTACAAGGATAGTTAAATTAATATTGGAAATTGGAAACCAGAAATTGTTTTATAAATATTTTTGGCCAAGGTCTTATTGAATTCTTTCAGTTCTTACGGTCACATACTGGTATTAATAATTTAGCCAGACATAATTAACTTAACAACAATAAAGTTTAGAATTTAATTCATGTCAATAAACAGTATATTATAGAAACTAAATAAATAATAATTGCAATATAAAAAACCTGGAATTACAGATGCTATAGTAATCTTGAGGGAATACAGTAATCCAAATCTTCGAGCTTGACTTGCAGTAGAAATTCGTGTTAATTCTTGTAAGAAGAATTAACACTTAAAAATAGAAACTAGAGCTTGAATGAAAATTACAGGGAATTGAAAGCAGAATTGCAAAAAACACAAATTGGAAATAACTGTAAAAAAATAAAATAAGTATTTGCTGAGTAAAATTCTTCGACCCTTGGACTGTGCCTTGGTACTCATATTTATAGCAGGGAAAATCAGCAGTTTAATTTTGAATTCTTGATGAAATCTTCGTGGAGAAATTCTAGGAGCAGTAATAGTTATGGCAATAAAATAGGAGATTCAGTGGAAACCGGGAGAAATAGTCTGCCCTTCACGCCCACGTCTTCAAGCCATGCGTAACGTCCTCCTTTACGCGCGTGACGGTCGTCACAGGTGGGTGACGGTCGTCACACGCTGAAGTGGTGCCTTACGTTCGTCAGGTGCGTGTGACGAGCGTTTGGTTATGTTGTGGGGTGTTACGCCCGTCACAGGGGCGTGACGACCGTCACCCATCCAGAAGTCCACACTTTGTATTTTTTTATTATTTTTCTCTTTGTTTTTCGTCTAGCTTTCTTCATGTTGTCCTTTTGCATCGGTTTGAGTCGACAAGTGTTATACCTGTAAAAAAGACAAATAATCTCGGAATAATCGAGGGTTAGACGACTTAATGGAATATAAAATCGGTAAAAAGTATGTTAATTATACGATATGTTTTCTCGTTATCAAATTCCCCCATACTTAAACCTTTGCTTGTCCTCAAGCAAATAGTCATTCGAAAGGTCGGACAAGTTTTCGTCAAGCGCATAAGCATGACATACCTTTGGATTTTTAAAGTGGTTTCGGGAAATCCTCGTTGGTTCGGCCAATACTTGAGTAAAACACTAAAGATACGCTAATGACGCAAGCAATAAGCTTACCCGTAGACTTCCATTTTAAACGAGCTATCCAACAGTTCCGTTATAACTCTGCTCGGAGTTCCTCGTATCTATTTCACCCGGTTTTGTTCTGGCGCAATCACATTAAGCCCTTTGCCTTAGCATGCACGTAGTGGAGTAACCGGTTAGTGACTTTGATCCTTTAGCACGGGGTCTGGTACATGAATGTGGCAACCCTACATATTTTATCCAAATTGGAGGTTGTGGGGGATCGGGCCGTAGCACGCCCTACCGAGTTCAGAACCAGATACCTCTGAACCAACCAACATTGGATTTCTTCATTATTTTCTCAGCTCTTATATGTGCCCGTATATTTTGGTACACAGATTTTCCTTTCTTTTTGCAGCGAGATATGAAGGATATATTTAGAATCAGGCATCAAACACTTATATTCATCAATTCTCCACGTGGTTTGTGTCAAGACAGTGCTGACTACTAGTATAAACTACTAGGGGTTACTTCTAGAACTTGAAACTCCGAATATCGGTATAATGGTTATTGAAACGGATCGTGTAAGTAGGAAGTCCACGGTGGCAGAACCGTATCGATCTTGTTATGTCGTTTTCGGCTTCCTCAACTGGGATTTCATTAAAGTAGGTATGTCGGGCTAATGCGAAAATAAAAATTTTTTGGTATGGCAAAGTAAAGCGAAGAATTTGAATCGAGACATATCGCAAGAATTTACTAGTTTTATTAACGATTGAAAGGTACCTCTCCCATACAAAATCCGACATTGTCCTCAATGTTGCGATATATATGCGGGGAAGTACGATTACAAAAACAAAAAGGAAAAGAAATGAAACAGAAAAATAACAAATTACAAAGAAATTAAAGAAAGACAAACTACTGGTGACCCCGTCCTCTGCTCCTGGTGCGAGAGCGTCTGGTAGGAGTGGCTTCAGTGTCGGTGTCTTGGAAGCCATAGGTGTTCATATCTATCCTCAAGGCGTTAAGCTCTGACAGCGCCTCATCCAACCTCTCATTCATGTTTCGCTGCCCAGTCAAGATCTGAGCGTTTTGGGCGCACAGAGACTCAAACTGCTCAGCTTGCCTCCTTTCAAGCGCCGCATTCATTTGATTCTGCATGTGGAGGGCGCGGAGGATGTCTTCAAGATTGATAGGAGGAGGTGCAGATGCGGATCCAGGGATGTCGTGGACAGGCGGAGCACTATCCAACTCTTCTTGTATATCGTCTGCAGCGGCTGCAGCTTGGTCTTCGTGGGCAGGTGCAGGCTCTGCGGGAACTTCAGGGTCGAACAACCAGTTTGCTCGGTTACTTGGATCGATTCGGTCCCTGTTCGGCAAGATGATATTCTGATAGACGGTATTCCTAATTACGGGGTGGAATATGCCGTCTTCCCGCTCGTAGATGAGGTGTGCGACTTTGCAGTGATCCAAGGTTAGCAAAGCCGGTGCCCTAGAAGGCAAGGTTGCAAGAGCAGCACCATAATTCAGACCAATGGCAATAGAAGTAACCAGCCCTCCGAAATAGAAAGGTTTTCCACCTCTAGCACAAATAGAGTGGATGTGGGCGAGTAGGAACGGGGTGGCATTTATCTTTTGCCCAGTGAACGCACAATGTAGAAAGAAGAGCTCCTTGGAGTTGATCTTATGGTTACTGTCGCGGGCGAAGATGGTATTACTAAGGATGCGATGAAAGTAACGGATGGACGGATTGTGAATGTGTGTGGCGTTGAGGTGGTCGTAGGATCCGGCACGAATGTTCGTTAAACTGTGCCACAAGTTGAAAGCCTCCTCATTAAAACTATCCGGTACCCGAAAATGAGCACCTTCATCCGAACAAAATGCCATAATCCTCGCGATGTCGGATTGAGGCAACTGATGCTCAACTTCGAACATGCGAAATTTTGCCACGCCTGATGATTGGTTTGTGACACCCGACGGAGTGAGGTAAGCGAACGAACTCAAGAACTCAAGAGTAAGAGTTTCGTAGATTGGTCTTGGTTCGCGGCAGAGGTTCCACAAATCCACGCTTTGTAGTAATCGGCGGACACTGTCGAGTAGTCCCAAACTTCGTAGGCAGTCGATGTCAACGTACCTTGTGGGTTGGAGACCTCGACATTGGAATTTTTGATACTTTGCTCGTTGATTCTCCCCAGGTTCGCCGATTCTGAAATTGATAACTTGAGCGTTTGGGTTGTTTGCCATGGTGATAAAGGATTTTATTTGGGAATGTGAGAATGGGAGATTGTGAGGATGTTAATTTGGTGTTGGAAGTTTAGAAATTGGAAGAAAAATGGAGTGAATAGGTGGTTTTTCGTGTGGTGTGGTGATAATGGAGAAGGGAAAAATGGGTTTATAAGGAAGAAGGTTGGAACGGTTCTCTGTAACAGCCGTTGGTTTCTGTCTGTGTGACGGTCGTCACAGGGGTGTGACGCTCGTCACGAAGCAAAGAGGCGCGTTACGCTCGTCACAGAGGTGTGACGGTCGTAACGCAGACAGAGTCTTAAATGAAAGATCCGTTACAGGACCGTTGATGAGTTTATTATTATTATTTTCTTGGTAATTGGAATTTTGTTTTGAAGAATTTATATATATTTTTGGTTTATTTGAAATGTTTGTTTTAATTAATCATTTTAAGTAATTAAAGTTTTAAATCTAACGAAAATAGATAGTAAATAACAGTAAATAACAACAGTAAATAAAACATAGACAGTAAACAATAAACAGTAATTTGGGAAAGAATTTAAAATAAACTTCAATTTAATTAACGCATAACAAATTGTTTCAAAGAAAAAAAAATAAAAAATAATGATAATGTTGAAATAATAACTAAACTAAAAAGATCCCTCCAACACAGAAATTTACAGTGTCCTCACTGTACGTAAAAATGCAAGAGAGAAAGCAAGGAGATAACGATGGAAACTCTAGCCACGGGGAGGTGGAAACAAATGCTGATGCATATAATCCAACTGATCAGATACCAAGTCCATGAAGGTAATGAAATCCACCCTAAGGGAAGTCAGCTCGCCCCGCATGTCTGTAATGGCCGCATGTAGGGAGTCCAGGGTAACAGCAGGTGGAGGTGGAGTAGTCTCAGGAGCTTGAGGCGCGGTCTCTGAGGAAGTAGCCTCCTGTTCCCAAGGATCAGGGAGATCATGGTAGCCTGGCGGTGTAGCAGCATTAGCATTGTTAGGAACCTCATAGATTTCGATTGTAGATGGCGAAGAGGGTGGTGAAGCAGGGTAGTGAAGATCAAACAGCCAATTATCCCGGTTGTGCACACTGGTTCTTGGGTCAGGCAGCTTAAAATGATGGACGATCTGATGATTAACTAGCAAGTCAAATGAATCTGGTCCAAGGTTTCCAATCATGCTAGTGTTGAAACAAAAAGCAATATCCATCGGCTTTATGCCATAAAGCGGAGCAGAACCGAGCATAGGCCGGCGGAGTCCAATGGCGTTAGACAGCATGGTAACTAACCCACCTAACAAAATCGGTGCATTTGGGGTCTGTATGATCCGCTCCATGTTCGCGAGCATATAAGCTGCACCGTTCACAAGACGGTTCTGAGATGCACAATACATGATAAACAGCTCATCGCGGGATACAGAGGTGACATTTTGCTGTTTGCCGAAGATAGTGTGGGCTATGATCTTGTAGAAATACCGGATAGCCGGGTTATGAATGCATTCAGAGTACAGATCTGACGGCTCAGGATGGTTAACACCAGCTATGCTTGCCCAGAAAAAGCCAAGCTCAGATACAGGTAAAAGGTTCTCTTGTGTCATGGTAATAACATCAGGTCCAAAAGGGAACCCAAGAAGCTGGCTAAACTCTCGCAGGTTGTAAGTGTAATCCATGTTAAACATTCTAAATGTAATCAACCCACGGTTGAATCCCATTCCATGATTTGGAATGAAACTCAAGGTGCTGAGAAACTCCAGAGTCAGCCTTTTGTAGGTACAGAACCTCCAACGGATAGGGGCAGTGTCCCAACCAATCTGGTGCAGCAGGTACATGACACTCTCGCGAATGCCAAGGGCAGCCATAGCATGATCATCTGCATATATAGTAGGACACATCTCCCGGTCACCCAAATCTGCAAACCTTCTTCTCTGGTGTCGGCTTCGCAATTTGACATTCATGAAGTTAGCACAATCCATAGCGCGAGATGTGAAAGAAAAAGAATTACCCCCCTGAAAATATTTGAAAAATGTTTGAAAGAAAAGGAAATTAAGTAAGTATTTTCGGGTTAGGAAATTGCCAAAGTTAAATTAAAAAGAAAAAGAAAGATAAAAAGGAGAAATAAAAACAGAAGAAAAATAGAAAGGAGTTAGAAATGCAATAATGAAAACATTTTAAAGATTAAGAAAAAGAAAAGAAAAAAATAAAAACATATTAAAGCAGAAAAAATAATTAAAGTAAAAACATGGGTTGCCTCCCACGAAGCGCCTTTATTTTATGTCGACGGCTCGACATTAAATACCTATTCAGTTAGGTAAAGGGGTAGGCGGATCACTTAACTGAAGATAAGACGAGAAGTCGATATTGTCGACGTTAAAATAGTGCTTTAAGCGCTGGCCATTAACAATGAATGGTTCGATAGAACTACCTTTAATTTCTATCGCGCCACTTGGGAAAACTTTGCTAATTTCGAACGGTCCGGACCATCTGGAACGTAATTTTCCCGGGAAAAGTTTTAGTCTAGAGTTGAATAGGAGTACGATGTCTCCTTCCTTAAAGTCTTTCCACGAGATACGCTTATCGTGCCATTTTTTTTGTTCGTTCTTTATAGATATTAGCATTTTCATAAGCGTCTAAACGCAGTTCTTCTAGTTCATGGATATCTAACACTTGTTTCTCGCCAGCACTCTTATAGTTTAAGTTAAGGGTTTTTATTGCCTAATAAGCTTTATGTTCTAATTCTACTGGCAAATGACAAGATTTTCCATAAACTAACTTGAACGGCGTCGTTCCGATAGGAGTTTTGAAAGCTGTCCGATATGCCCAAAGAGCATCGTTGAGCTTGGAGGACCAGTCTTTTCTGGATGTGGCTACGGTTTTCTCAAGTATCTGTTTGATCTCCATATTCGACACTTCCACTTGTCCACTTGTTTGAGGATGGTAAGGTGTGGCTATGCGGTGTTTAACGCCATATTTGGAAAGTAACCTTTTGAAGATTCTGGAGATAAAATGGGAGCCACCATCGCTGATCACCAGTCTTGGTACACCGAATCGTGGGAAGATAATATTCTTGAATAGTTTTAGTACCACACGTGTGTCATTTGTGGGTGCGGCGATGGCTTCAATCCATTTTGATACATAGTCGACGGCGACCAAAATATATTTATTTCCAAAGGATGTGGGGAAAGGTCCCATGAAATCAATTCCCCACACATCGAAAACTTCTACTTCGAGGATTCCTTTTAACGGAATTTCGTCACGTCTAGATATATTTCCTGTGCGTTGATATCTATCGCAGTTCATAATTGCTACGTGGACGTCTTTCCATAAGGTAGGCCAAAAGAAGCCAGCTTGAAGTATTTTTGCACAAGTTTTCGATGTACTAGCGTGTCCACCATAAGGGGCGAAATGACAATGGGAAATGACGTGGTTTATTTCATCATTAGGAACGCAGCGACGGTAGATACCATCGGCGCCTCTTTTAAAGAGTAGTGGTTCATCCCAAAAGTAGTGTTTAAGGTCATGGAAAAATTTCTTCCGCTGTTGGTACGTCAAATCAGGTGGTAAAACACCGGCAGCTAAATAGTTGACGAAGTCAGCGTACCATGGTAATGCGGTATTAGTACAAATGGATTCTACTACCGCAGTTGTGAAAGTTTCATTATATGGATCTGAACTGTCGGTAGGGTTTGTCTCTAGTTTGGCAATGAGGCGTTCATAAGGGAAATCTTCATTTATGGGAACACTCTCGGTTTGGATTCCATCTAATCTCGATAAATGGTCAGCTACCACGTTCTCAGTTCCTCTTTTGTCTTTTATTTCTAAGTCAAACTCTTGTAAGAGTAAGATCCATCTGAGTAATCGCGGTTTGGCGTCCTTCTTGCTTAGTAGGTATCGGATCGCAGCATGATCCGTATAAATAATGATTTTAGCGCCTACTAAGTAGGAACCAAATTTGTCCAATGCGAATACCACAGCTAAGAGTTCCTTCTCCGTAGTGGCGTAATTCATTTGTGCGGGATCAAGCGTTTTGCTTGCGTAGTAGATAGCGTGAAGCTTCTTTTCTTTGCGTTGTCCTAGGACTGCGCCTACAGCATAGTCGCTCGCATCGCACATTATCTCAAATGGTAAATTCCAATCAGGAGGTTGCATAATATGTGTCGATATTAAGGCCTCTTTTAGTGTCTCGAATGCGTTCAAGCATTTATCGTCGAAAATAAACTCAGCCTCTTTCATTAATAACTCAGTTAGTGGCTTGGTGATTTTAGAGAAATCTTTTATGAAATGTCGGTAAAAACTCGCGTGTCCTAGAAAACTTCGTATTTCTCTAACTGTTTTGGGTGGTTGAAGGTTTTTGATAATTTCGATCTTTGCTTTGTCAACTTCAATCCCCCTGTTTGATACAATGTGACCCAACACAATTCCTTGTCTCACCATGAAGTGACATTTTTCCCAGTTGAGCACTAGGTTGACATTAACACAGCGTTTCAGTACTAGTTCAAGATTTGTTAAACATCCATCAAAACTCTCTCCACAGACAGAGAAATCGTCCATGAATACCTCCATGATTCCGTCTAAAAAATCTGTGAAGATCGCCATCATGCATCGTTGGAAGGTTGCAGGTGCATTACATAGTCCAAATGGCATTCTCCGGTATGCAAAGGTACCATAGGGACATGTGAACGTAGTTTTCTCTTGATCGGCGCCAAAAACTTGATTGTCAAGATGAATGGGAATTTGAAAGAATCCTGAGTATCCATCAAGATAGCAGAAATAGGAATGTTTGGCTAAACGCTCGAGCATTTGATCAATGAATGGTAATGGGAAATGGTCTTTGCGTGTAGCTTTGTTTAGTTTCCTATAATCGATACACATTCTCCATCCTGTTTGCGTACGTTGCGCTACCAATTCGCCTTTTGTATTTGTTATAACTGTAACACCTCCTTTCTTAGGCACCACATGAACTGGACTGACCCAGTTGCTATCTGATATTGGGTATATGATGCCTGCCTCTAGTAGTTTTTGCACTTCCTTCTTAACGACTTCACTTAGGATAGGATTTATTCGTCTCTGATGTTCTCTAGAAGTCTTGCAATCTTCCTCCAGCATTATGCGGTGCATACAGAGATAAGGGCTTATTCCTTTGAGATCTGAGATATTATAGCCTAACGCGGTTGGATATTTCCTTAACACACTAAGAAGTTTTTCGGTTTCGATCTCTCCTAATTCGGCATTGACTATAACTGGTCGTTCGAGTTCTTTATCTAAGAACTCATACCTAAGATCTTCGGGTAATGTTTTAAGTTCTATACCGGGTTTCTTATTAGTTGAGTTAGGATCATGTGTTAGGGATAAACATTCACTTAGGTTGGCATCTAAGTGTTCCTGTTTCTAGTCTTCGTTCTTGAGGACAGTCGGTGTCTGAATTTTCAGCATCTCAGAGTAGGTGTCCTCTTGGCATTCAAGTTCTTTGACACATTCATCAATGATATCTAGGAGACAACATGAGTTGTCTATAGCAGGGGCTTTAAAGAATTGGGAAAGAATGAATTCTACTTTTTCTTCTCCTACCTCGAAGGTAAGTTTTCCTTTCTTGACGTCAATGATGGCTCCTGCAGTCGCCAAAAATGGTCTTCCTAGTATGATGGGAATGTTTGAATCTTCCTTGATGTCCATTATTATAAAGTCAGTCGGTATGTAAAATTGTCATATTCGGACAGGAATGTTTTCTAGCATTCCAACAGGAAATTTGACTGATCAATCGGCTAGTTGTAAGGACATCTTGGTAGGTCTCATGTCGCCTAATTTGAGCTTTTCGCAAATAGATAATGGCATTAGACTGACACTGGCTCCTAAATCGCATAGAGCTTTGTCTATGACAGATTTTCCAATTACACATGGTATGGAGAAACTACCAGGATCTTTTAGCTTCGGAGGCATGTTATTTTGAATTATGGCGCTACATTCGGCAGTTAACATAACGGTTTCGTTTTCAATGATTTTTTTCTTATTAGCCAATATTTCTTTTAGGAATTTAGCATATGACGACATTTGGGTTATAGCTTCCGTAAATGGAATAGTGACGTTTAGTTGTTTCAGAAGTTCTACAAATTTCTTGAATTGTCCCTCATTCTTAGATTTTGCAAGTCTTTGAGGGTATGGAATTGGTGGTTTGTATGGTGGTGGAGGCACATATGGTTTTTCTGAGGCCTCTCTATCCTCATTCGCGTCTTCCTCTACATTTTCAGATTGATCTTTCGGCTTCTTTATTTCCTTTTCGGGCTTTTGATACATGGTCGGGCTTTGGAGTCTAGGATCTATCGGTCCATCAAGGGCTGTCCCACTTCTTAATGTAATAGCATTTGCATGTCCTTTGGGATTGGGTTGTGGCTGTCCAGGAAATGTACCAGCAGGTGCGGAAGAACTAGCTTGGTGTTGTGCTACTTGGGAGATTTGGGTTTCTAACATTTTGTTGTGAGTGGCTAGGGCATCTACCTTGTTTGCTAATAGCTTTAGTTGTTCACCGGTGTGAACGTTTTGATTGAGGAATTCTTTGTTTTGTTGGGCTTGATTAGCGATAAAATTTTCCATTAGGATTTCAAGGTTAGATTTCTTAGGAATGTTAGGAACATTACCGGCGGGTTTTTGATAACCTGGAGGTACAGCAGGTGCTTGGCCAGGTGCATATAAAGCGTTATTGCTCTTGTACGAGAAGTTAGGATGGTTCTTCCAACCAGGGTTATAGGTATTGGCATAAGGATTTCCTTGAGCGTAATTTACCTGATCAGCCGTTATTCCTGCTAAGATTTGACACTCGGTTCCAACATGACCAGGTACTCCACAAACTTCGCAGCTTGGGGTAACTGCAGCTACGGTAGCTGCAGGAGGTAAGGTCAACCTTTCTATCTTTTGGGTAAGAGCATCTACCTTAGCATTAACTTTATCTAGGCTACTAATCTCGTACATCCCGCCTTTGGTTTGAGTTTTCTCCACAGATGTTCTTTATCCTCCCCACTGATAGTGGTTTTGAGCCATGTTTTCAATGAGTTGATTAGCTTCGTCATAAGGCTTGTCCATCAGTGTACCACCTGCGGCGGCATCTATAGATAGTCTTGTGTTGTACAAGAGTCCATTATAAAACGTGTGGATTATCAGCCATTTTTCTAGTCCGTGATGTGGGCACATTCGCATCATATCTTTGTAGCGCTCCCATGCATCGAATAGTGATTCAGTATCCTTCTGCCTAAATCCGTTGATTTGGGCTCTTAGTGCAGCAGTCTTGCTTGGGGGAAAGTATCGTGCTAAGAATACGATCTTCAGTCCTTCCCATGTAGTGACGGAATTTGATGGCAAGGATTGCAACCAAGCCCAAGCTCTATCTCTTAGTGAGAAAGGAAAAATACGTAATCTAATAGCATCTTTACTAACACCATTCTCTATAACTGTGTCGGCAAATTGAACGAATTTCGTAAGGTGTTCATTCGGATCCTCAGAAGGATCTCCAGAGAATTGGCGTTGTTGGATAGCTGATATCAATGACGGCTTTAACTCGAAATCGTTTCGGTTTATTGCTGGAGCAGCAATGCTGTTATGGGGCTCTTGTTGTGATGGAGCCACATACTCCTTTAGTGGACGGGTCCTTTGTTCTTCGTCCATGTCTAATTCTGGATTGGCTTCGGTTTCAGAGGAAGAATTAGAATCAGTTTCGGAATCAATCTTGATTTCTGGTTTAGGTAAGGGAATAGCGTGAGTTAAACAGTAATCCCTGACTGCACGTCTTACAGAAAGAATGCGTTCAGGTTCGTCCGTCGGTTTGTCAAGTGGTTCGCCTTGTGAGCGAGTCCTTGGCATACAAATCGACAAAGGGTGTCTGTTGCTTAGTCTAAACGCGCAACAGAAGAATCTTAATTAATTGACTACCAGTCCCCGGCAACAGCGCCAAAAACTTGATCGGGACTTTATGAGTCTATCGGGATACTAACTGCAAGTATACAGTTTAGTCGTTCTAGTTTTAAAAGATTATCGAACCCACAGAGACTGTGTATCAATCGCATATGATCTAATGCTACAGTTTTGTCTAACTAAGCGATGAATATTCGATATTTGGGGTAGACAGTTTAGTTTTAAAAGTAATAGTACTAATTATATCGGTATGTGATAATCAGACTTAGGGAATTCGATGAATCGCTTGGCCTATAAAGTATTTCGGTAAAAGCTAATTGTTTAAAAACCTGAGACATACACTCTCGTGTTTATGAAATAAGTCATGCTACTAAACCTAGTGGATGCACTTTAAATTTAATAACACTTTTTGAAAACAATTTGAATTTAATTAATTTATTAAAACACTCTCGTGTATTTAAAAATCAATGCTTCGTTACCACTATCTGGGTTGAACCCCAGCTCTCGCATGCAGGTTCTTGCCTTAATTAATTTCCCACTCTCGTGGCAAAATCGTGTTAATTAACCTCTCACTCTCGTGACAAGGATAGTTAAATTAATATTGGAAATTGGAAACCAGAAATTGTTTTATAAATATTTTTGGCCAAGGTCTTATTGAATTCTTTCAGTTCTTACGGTCACATACCAGTATTAATAATTTAGCCAGACATAATTAACTTAACAGCAATAAAGTTTAGAATATAATTCATGTCAATAAACAACATATTATAGAAACTAAATAAATAATAATTGCAATATAAAAAACCTGGAATTACAGATGCTATAGTAATCTTAAGGGAATACAGTAATCCAAATCTTCGAGCTTGACTTGCAGTAGAAATTCGTGTTAATTCTTGTAAGAAGAATTAACACTTAAAAATAGAAACTAGAGCTTGAATGAAAATTACAGGGAATTGAAAGCAGAATTGCAAAAAACACAAATTGGAAATAACTGTAAAAAAATAAAATAAGTATTTGCTGAGTAAAATTCTTCGACCCTTGGACTGTGCCTTGGTACTCATATTTATAGCAGGGAAAATCAGCAGTTTAATTTTGAATTCTTGATGAAATCTTCGTGGAGAAATTCTAGGAGCAGTAATAGTTGTGGCAATAAAATAGGAGATTCAGTGGAAACCGGGAGAAATAGTCTTCCCTTCACGCCCACGTCTTCAAGCCATGCGTAACGTCCTCCTTTACGCGCGTGACGGTCGTCACAGGTGGGTGACGGTCGTCACACGCTGAAGTGGTGCCTTACGTTCGTCAGGTGCGTGTGACGAGCGTTTGGTTATGTTGTGGGGTGTTACGCCCGTCACAGGGGCGTGACGACCGTCACCCATCCAGAAGTCCACACTTTGTATTTTTTTATTCTTTTTCTCTTTGTTTTTTGTCTAGCTTTCTTCATGTTGTCCTTTTGCATCGGTTTGAGTCGACAAGTGTTATACCTGTAAAAAAGACAAATAATCTCGGAATAATCGAGGATTAGACGACTTAATGGAATATAAAATCGGTAAAAAGCATGTTAATTATACGATATGTTTTCTCGTTATCAGCTAACACCTTCCCTTTCTATAATCTACCTCCTGAACCCGAGAAACATCTCGAAAAGGAATTTTGTTGTGCTTTTGTCCTGTCCTTGTTGGAGAAAATAAAAGACGGTGGCAACTCTTGCTTACCGCGACATTTCGTGAACCAGCATTCCAAAACAGTCAGTTCTATTTCCACAGATCACACCGCTGTTTTCAAAATATGATGGGGTGTCATGTCCTAAAATGAACCTCCGATCATACGTGAGAAAGATTCAGCCGCACTCTGCCGATAAAGACCTGTGGGTCCATTTTTTCCAAGATAGTTTATCCAGAACACAAATTGATTGGTTTTACCAATTATAAAGGGCCGACGTTCACAACTGGGAAGACCTTGCTGCAGATTTCTATAAACAATAACAGTATAATACCGATTTGGCGCCTACCCGTACTCAACTTCAAAGTATGGCTATGGCTTCAAATGAGGGTTTCAAAGATTATGCGCAGAAATGGAGATATCTAGCTGGGAGAGTGCAACCCCCTCTGACTGAAAGGGAGTTGGTGGATATGTTCTTGGGCACTCTATCGGGCCCTTTCTTCAACCATTTGATTGGGAGCTCATCTGCTGGGTTTACTGAGTTAATATTAACTGGAGAGAGGGTGGAAGCTGGTATAAAAAGTGGAAAGATTCAGAAGGATTCGTCTACCTCTACAGCTGTGAGAAAGCCTTTCATTGGGAAGAAAGAGGTATATGCTGTTTATCCACAAATGAACCAAGGGAGAGCTGAACGCTGACCAATGGTAAGGGCTGTTATGATCCCAAAGCTTGCATCTGATCAACCAAGGAGTAATCAACCGAGGGTGGAAAGGCCAGTCCGACAATTCACCAGAATTAATATGAATCTAGCCCAGATTTTACCACATCTGCTGAAATCTAATATAGCAACTTTGAAAGAAGCTCCAAAGAATCCCAACACGGCGTCCCCTCATTATCATCCGAATGCCAGATGCGCATATCATTCCGAAAGCTCGGGCCACGACACTAACAACTGTTGGGCTTTGAAAAACAAAATTCAAGACCTTATAGATGCAAAGGAGATTGAGTTTGAGGCGCCCGAGAAACCAAATGTCATTTCCGCTCATATTCCTAGGCATGATCATAACGCTAATGCTATCGAGGAAGATTTGTTTGTTGCTACAGTAGATGAACATTGACTCCGCTCCCAATCATTAAGATAAACTTGTTGAAAGTCGGTGTATTCCTAGGTTGTAATGAAGACTGCCATCTTTGCTTATCCTCACCAACTGTTTGCCCTATGTTGAAGACAAGCCTTCAACGCCTGATAGACAACCAAGAGATTCTGTTTGAAAGTGCTTCTGTTTCAGCTGTTCCTGTTAATGACGTTGCAATCATAAGCATCTCCGCCAATCCTTCCAGGGCCCCCAAAAGACCCGTTATGATTACATCGGTTCCAAAGACTACTCCTCTTATAATTACAATGCCCGGGCCGGTCCCGTACGAATCAGACAAAATAGTACCGTGGAATTACGGTGGAGAAATCTACTACCATGGTATCAAACAAGATGGGCTGGCCAACAAAGAAGTGAGCTCCGAAGAAGAAGACTCCGACATTAGCAATATAATTTTTTACTAATTTTAATGGTTGTATTTCTTTAATGAGGAGTATGGTATAACAAGTAATATACATTTGCATTTAATAAACTACATGTACGTTCCACAATGGTTTTTTATATTAATCGTGGTCTAATGTAATTTATTTGCTGTTGGATTTCGAACTCAGTACCTTATATATCACAACAGTTAATAAACATAACCGTTGTAATATCACGCGAGATTTTCAGTATACTACAACGGTCCCAGGACCGTGATTGTTAGTAGAGAATTTATGACAACAGTCTACACAACAACGCCTGCTCCTGCGTGATTATATGCATTTACCAACTGTTGTAAAATGAATTTTTTGTAGTAGTATAGATTGTCACGTGGTGCGAGAAAAGATTCATTCCAAATATATATATATATATATATATATATATATATATATATATATATATATATATATATATATATATATATATATATATATATATATATATATGTAGAAACCGGATTTTTAAAAAATGGCACAAAGGAAAAGTATCGGGACGAGTCGCGTACTAGGTCGCTTTCTTTAAGACGTTTCGTCGTACTGCCAATATTAATGCAAAGCAGTCGAGTTTCGACGACGCCTCCAGGATAAAATATCTCGTTCAATTACGATAATTACTTGCACTATAATTAGTCGTTCGTAAAATGACACCTTCGGATGGTAATTAACCAGTCTTAGTATCTGGATTCGAAGTGATCCAGTCGAAAATAAGAGAGAAGAAAATTATAGATGAAGTGAGTGATGAGAGAGAAGAAAGAAGAATTGTAGAAGTAAATTCTAGGACTGCCCAAATGAACCGAAACAAATTAATTTATAAGTGAAAAGGTCCAACTGAATGGAACAGGTCTAGTGGGAGAAAATTGTGGGAGAGGTGGAATTGGCCCAGTCAATAACCAGTGAATAATTAGGTTAAGACTTGGTCTTTTGGGGGGCAAGCAAAAACCAGTCAATAATTAGGTTAAGACTTGGTCTTTTGTGCATGACACATCACCATCTATTAATTAATTAATAATAATAATATTAATATTAATTAATTTCCACTCTTTCGGGACTAAAATGAATCTTTTCAAATTCACTTCCATGCTAGTTCTTACTTGTACTCATTTATTGCCCATTTAATGTCAATAAATTATTCCAACTCCCACTCCAAGTTTACATCATACCAAGATTTCCAACAATCCCCCACTTGAATTTAAAAGGTGATTTTTAGAAGTACGTCAAACGCTTCTAAGATTGTGCATAAGCAAAGGTGTCTACGACTTGAACCTTTGCGTAGCAAGTAGGATTCTGATTCAACAAGAGTGACACTATTGTCTTGAACTCTATCTCAGACATCAGACCCGCACACAACCTTTTCTTAAGGTGTATTCTAATAGCCCGTGCTTTAATGGCCCTGCACGTATATCCCGGTTTAGTGAAGGCTCTAGGAATCCTGCCTCGTAATTCCATAGGAACCGGCCTAAGTTCCACAGTCACATAGGTGAGTCTATCAAGAGTACTCCTGTAGCCTAGGTACTCCCTCATACAGAGTATAGATCTGATTAAGAGTTTCTATTATCTCATCCTCTTATTAATTCAGGATTCATGCTTTACTTGTATGATCATCTCATATTACTCATAACTTGTTATTACCCATTGAACCTATTTCTTGGGATCTCCAGTCATCTAGGTCGGGTTACCATTATGAGCAACTCATTTCTTTATAGGAATTAGTCCCATCCTTTTGGATGTATTATGGACTTTCTCTCTAGCTAATCCTTTCGTCAAAGGATCTGCTAAATTTTCATCAGTGCGTATATGATCCACTCTTACAGCTCCTTTAGAGATATAGTCTCTAACAGTGTTGTGCTTCCTTCTTATTTGACGTCTTTTACCGTTAATAACGGTTCTCAATTTTTGCAATAGCCGCGGTACTATCGCAGTGGATCAACACAACTGGCATAGGTTTTTCCCATAAAGGGATCTCAGCTAGCAAGCATCTCAACCAACTTGCTTCTTCACTAGTTGTGGCTAGTGCTATCATCTCAGATTCCATTGTGGACTGAGCTAGAATAGTTTGTTTCTTTGATTTCCAAGATACAGCTCCTCCAGCTATGCTAAATATATAGCCACTAGTAACTTTGGAATCATCTGACAAAGTATTCCAATCTGCATCACTGTACCCTTCTAGTACAACAGGAAACTTATGATAATGTAGGCCAAGATCCATGGTCCTTTTGAGGTACCTCATGACTCGTTCAATAGCTTTCCAGTGCTCTTTACTCGGTCTACTCGTAAACCTGCATAACAATCCTACGACATATGCAATGTCGGGTCTAGTACAATCAGTGGCATACCTTAGACTGCCAATAATGCTCGCATACTCTGATTGTCTGACACTTTCTCCAGTGTTCTTAAATAGTTTCACACATGGATCATATGGTGTGCATGCAGGTTTACATTCAAAGTAATTATATTTCTTTAAGATCTTCTCCACATAATGTGATTGATCCAAAGAAATTCCTTGTTCGGATCTCGTGATCTTGATGCCAAGGATCACATTTGCTTCTCCGAGATCTTTCATATCAAAGTTGTTGCACAACAATGATTTCACATCATTAATGGTTTGAATGTTAGATCCAAATATGAGTAGATCGTCAACACAAAGACATATGATAGTGCAAATGCGGTTCTCAGATTTATAGTAAACGCATTTGTCACTTTCATTCACTTTGTACCCACTTGATATCATTAAGTTATCAAATTTTTCATGCCATTGCTTAGGAGCTTGTTTTAGTCCATACAACGACTTATTTAAATTACAGACCTTGTTTTCTTGTCCATAGATTACAAACCCTTTTGGTTGTTCCATATAGATTTCTTCTTCTAAGTCACCATTTAAAAAAGTTGTTTTTACATCCATTTGGTGTACTATTAAGTTATAAATAGCAGCTATTGAAATAAGTACCCTAATGGATGTAATTCTAGTGACGGGAGAAAAGGTGTCGAAGAAATATATATTTTCTCTTTGTCTAAAACCCTTGGCAACAAGGCGAGCCTTGTATTTATCAATAGTTCCATCAGGTTTTAGTTTTCTTTTCAAAACCCATTTACAACCAATTGGTTTGCAACCAGGAGGCAAGTCTACTAAGTTCCAGGTCTTATTGGATTCTAGAGATTCTATCTCATCATTGATAGCCTCTTGCCATAAATCAGCATCCAGAGAGGACAAAGCTTCTTGAAGATTCATTGGATCTTCTTTTACATTATAAGCCGCATAGTCAGACCCATAGTCTTTAGAGACTCTTACTCGTTTACTTCGTCGAAGTTCTGTTTCTATATTGTCGTTGCATTCTGTGCTTCTTATCACAGGAGTGTGACTCGATTGTGTGCCCCCACTATTTCTCAATTTGAAGGGAAATTTGTCTTCATAGAATTCAGCATCATTTGATTCTATGATCACTTTTGCTATCAGGTCATAAAACCTATATGCTTTACTGTTTGCTGCATATCCAATGAAAACACATTCATATGCTCTATTAGCGAGTTTAACTCGCTTCGGATCCGGAATTCTGACATAAGTCAGAGAGCCCCAAGTTCTCAAATAAGACAAGTTTGGTTGTCTTTTCTTTAATATCTCGTAAGGAGAGATCTTACACTTTGACTTGGGGATTCTATTCAGGACATAGCAAACAGTCAATAAAATTTGCCCCCACCAGTGAGGTGCAGCACCAGAATTCATCATAATTGCAACGACAAGTTCAGTAAGAGTTCTATTCTTTCTTTCTGCTTTACCATTCATTTCAGAAGAATATGGAGCAGTCGTTTCATGTATAATTCCATGTTCTTTATAAAAGTCCTTAAATAGACCATAGTCATATTCAGTTCCCCTATCACTACGAAGTATCTTGATCTTCTTACTAAGTTGATTCTCAATTTCGGTTACATACAACTTAAACATATCAAGTGCTTCACTTTTATTCTTCATTAAGTATACATAAGTATAATCAGAATAATCATCAATAATGGTGATAAAATAACGTTTACTGTTCCTAGTCAAAGTTCCATCTAATTCACATATATCAGAGTGTATAAGATCTAGGGGATCAGATTCTCTTAGAATTGATTTATGTGATGTCTTAATTATCTTAGCTTGAGTACAATATTCACATTTATTTGAATCATTGACATTTAGTTTAGGGATCAGGCCTAAGTTGCTTGCATTATACATTATTCGCTTATTAACGTGACAAAGTCTAGCATGCCAAATATTAAAATCACGCAGAAAATAAACAGAAGGACAAATTTTATTCAAATCAACATTTAACTTAAACATGCCATCAGTGGCGTACCCTTTCCCAACAAAAATACCATTCTTAGTGATGGTGTACAAGTCTGCCCCTATAGTTTGACTAAACCCAGCCTTATTTAAAAGGAAACCAGAAACAAGATTCTTCCTAATTTCAGGAACGTGCATGACGTCCTTCAAGATCAAGGTCTTTCCTGAAGTGAACTTCAGCTCAACATCTCCAATTCCAACAACATTAGTGGTGTGGGCATCTCCCAACAACACTTTCTTATCTTCAGTATTCATGTATGTCTTAAACATAGCATGATCATTACAAACATGACGAGAGGCGCCAGTGTCTATCCACCATCCATCACTTCCATCAACCATGTTGACTTCAGTGATCATAGCAATGAATTGCTCATCAGTCAGGTTAACATGTGCATTTGGGTCAGTAGCAGACTTAGGCCTGCTCTTATATTTCTTAGCCATATGACCCGGTTTCCCACAATTGTAGCAAGTGAAAACCGGAGCATCATTTCTCTGGGATGGTGGTTGCTGCCTAGGAATTGGAGTATATGGGGCCCTAGAGGGATTCCCATTCTTAATTCGGTTCACAGTATTACGGTTCTGATTCTTTAAAGGTTTGCCCGTAGGCTTCAGAACCGCACCGAATTTCTTTTTGTTGTTTGAAACAACTAAGATTTCATCTTTCTGATCTTGTCTTCGAGCTTCCTCTTCAATTCGAAGGCGGGTAATCAAACTCTCGATTGAAAATTCTTTAGTTTTATGTCAGAGTAGGTTTTTAAAATCTTTCCAACCAGGAGGCAGCTTGTCAATTATAACAGCAATTTGAAATTGTTCATTGAGGGGCATACCTTCAGTTATGATTTCATGAGCAATCTTCTGTATCTCGTGGCTTTGAGCTTCCACAGACCTTTCATCCACCATTTTGTAATTCAAGTAGCGACTGACAACATATTTTTTTGCACCAGCTTCTTCAGTATCATATTTCTTCTGCAGAGCCTCCCATACCTGTTTAGCAGTCTTGTAATTGTTGTAGTAATCATAGAGATCATCAGCAAGACTGTTCAGAATGTGATTTTTACAGAGGTAGTCATTTTCTTGCCATAAGGCGATTTCTTTTTGGAGCTGTAAGTTATCTGCCGCAGCTTTAGCAGCAGAGTCTAAGTCAGACGTTTGAGAAGTTTCGTCTGAGTCCACGGTTGACTTACCATTACTTAGTTCGTTTGATCCAGATGGAGCAACAGGGATATCCTTAGTCAGAACATAGACAACCTTCTTTAAAGTTAATAAAAATTTCATCTTAGCTTGCCAACGTTTGAAATTGGAACCCTCAAACTTAAATGGTTTGTCAGAGACAGAAGCGGCAGCGCTAGTACCGATAATTTCCTCAGTAGCCATGGCGGTTATGAAAACGTCTTAAAATTGTAGAAACCGGATTTTTAAAAAATGGCACAAAGGAAAAGTATCGGGACGAGTCGCGTACTAGGTCGCTTTCTTTAAGACGTTTCGTCGTACTGCCAATATTAATGCAAAGCAGTCGAGTTTCGACGATGCCTCCAGGATAAAACAACTCATTCAATTACGACAATTACTTGCACTATAATTAGTCGTTCGTAAAATGACACCTTCGAATGGTAATTAACCAGTCTTAGTATCTGGATACGAAGTGATCCAGTCGAAAATAAGAGAGAAGAAAATTATAGATGAAGTGAGTGATGAGAGAAGAAAGAAGAATTGTAGAAGTAAATTCTAGGACTGCCCAAATGAACCGAAACAACTTAATTTATAAGTGAAAAGGTCCAACTGAATGGAACAGGTCTAGTGGGAGAAAATCGTGGGAGAGGTGGAATTGGCCTAGTCAATAACCAGTGAATAATTAGGTTAAGACTTAGTCTTTTGGGGGCAAACAAAAACCAGTCAATAATTAGGTTAAGACTTGGTCTTTTGTGCATGACACATCACCATCTATTAATTAATTAATAATAATATTAATATTAATTAATTTCCACTCTTTCGGGACTAAAATGAATCTTTTCAAATTCACTTTCATGCTAGTTCTGTACTCATTTATTGCCCATTTAATGTCAATAAATTATTCCAACTCCCACTCCAAATTTACATCATACCAAGATTTCCAACAATATATATATATATATATATATATATATATATATATATATATATATATATATATATATATATATATATATATATATATATATATATATATATATATATATATATAATGACATAATATTGAAAATTACAATTGCAACTGTTTGGTAACAAATTTTTGCACTTTCTTTCTTCTTCTTCATAGATTCTCAATCCATTTGCACTATCTTTTTCAATAACTCTTCTGATTATATCGGTCTTGACAAATATATTCTCTAATATAGTTATTTAACACAAAAAAGAAAATTATAATTAAGAATTATTACCTAAATTATTGATTAATTAACTTTCAAGTTTTACAACACTTTGTTCCAAAATTAAAAATAGTTACTGTATTTTCAAAGTTGAAGTCTAACTCGGGAGACCATTGATTAGCTAGAAGAAATCAAACATTTTATACATACATTTTTAAATTTTATGTATTATATTTTTTTCAACTTCTATACACTCTACATTTTATGTTTTATTTATTTGATAACTTGTATATTTGGCCTTTCCTTTAAATTTATTTTTGTTCTGGCCTTTACTTCTGATGTGAAATATATTATTTGTTTAATAAAATTAAGGACGTATTGTACCCTTGCAATCATCTCATTTATCATAGCCTATATAGGGCATTGAAAATGGATTCCTCTGATATTAACATTAAATTTTTTTTATGAGTAATTTGAGATTAACGAGAAGTATAAAGGATACTACATTCAATTACTAAAAAGTGTTACAAAAAATTATTACAATAAAGAGTTCTTACACAAGCGCTGTCTCATTGGAAAATCTGTTTTTTTTTTTTTTTTAATACTGATTGCAGGAGTTTTTTTTTAACAATTTTAGTGAAAAAATTATTTAATGGGAGTGAAAAAGTTATTTTTACTATTTATCAAAAATTGATTTAATAGGAGTTATTATTTTTCGGGAATTAATAACTCTAGCTAAATGCTTTAATACTGCATAATAGCATGCTTGTAACATAAAATAATAGTATTTTTACAGTTAAATTGGTCTTATTCTCTTAGTTTTTTCATTTTACTCCTCAATTTGAATGTTATTTCTGTTAAAACTAATTTGATTTCTTTGTTTCGCACCACCTAAATGTTGTAAATTAAATTGTAAAATCAATATTTAACATTATATAATTTTATAATTTAGAACATCTATACATAATATTTACAAATTAGCTGTCTCCTCACTCATGTTTTCTCACCACATAAATCACATTTAAACGCAAGTTGCATCCTCAGTCCATAAGATTTTAAATTGTAGGAAAGATATTCAAAAAAAGGTTCCAAAGCACAACAAAAGTTTGAAAGAGGAATGTGTTGATGCCATATATGCTTAGTCCACTGAAATCGTTGTCTAGGAGGAGTAAAATTTAGATAACCATCCTTGAAGATGAGAGTGAGATTTAGAGGATTGTCATACTTAGGGCTATGAACTTTGCATATCAAGTCGTTCAAATTAGGAAAAGCTTGACTCATATATTAAGAGAGATACATCAATGTTTGACATGAATGAAATGTATAATCCTAACTTCTAGGATAATACGAGGATCAATTTGGAGAATATTTATCCGAAGTTTATTAAGCCAAAAGCTAGTATAGAAATTGATTTTATCACCATTACGAAATTTCTATTGAGAGTTGTTCCTTTGTGGTATTAGAATTGATCGGAGAATCGATAGTTGCGATGGAAAATGGTGGAATTGAGTTACAAATGTAGTGGAAGAAGTCAGTACGTGAATGAGAAGAGTGAATGAAATTTAAATTTAAAATTGTGTATCAAAATTTAACGTGTATGACCTTTATATAAACGAACATTATATCAAAAGAGTATTCTCTAGACATGTGATATGGAGAGTCGTTAGATGCATCTTGATCTTGAATCTCCTATATTATTTTGTATGGTAGTTCCCTTGTATCGTGTGCAATTTGGACGAATCATTGTTTCCTTTACGTTTTTTGAATCTCCTATATTATTTTGTATGGTAGTTCCCTTGTATCGTGTGCAATTTGAACGAATCATTGTTTCCTTTACGTTTTTGGTCGATGACCATTTTGATCGATCTGAAACAAGAGTTATCTTAAATAATATATAAATTGGAATTTAATATAAGACCGAATAGAGGAGTTATATAATGTGATCATTAATGTGAAAACTTTTTCTTTTGGTATGAACTCTCAACAAAATAGTCTAATGTTGATCAGAAGTAGGATACTTACAAGTCAAATGAAAGACGATAGCTTTGTTGATAGTTTAGTTAGATTTAAGACGTAGTTCTCCTTCATCTCTAGGCTTACAAATTTTATGACAAGCTAGAATAATCAACTTTCTCTTCTCAATATCTCATAATCAAATAAAATTTCTCATCTATTTATTCACATCAAATAATAAACTAGCATGCCACTTTTGTAGATGTTGCGGTTGCAATTATCTCGATTGTTGCAATGTACATTACAATCGTTGCAATATAAATTTTATTTGGAGGTGTTATTACACAGTTGGGAGATATTTTAAATTGAGATTTTTTTATTTTATTAAAATAAATTGAATTTTAACGTTTTAAAATTTTAAAATAAATAATTAATAAATACGAATAAAATTATCCTTTTCTTTTTACTTTTGCGCCGGTTTCTAACCTACATAGTAGTTCGACTAATCCAATTTATGTTACAGAGACACGTGTACTAACCAAGTGTTATTTTTACTAGAATTGAACTCAGTATTTCTTAAATATCGTCATTTGTAGAGATTCGTTTACCATTCGAATCCAAACGTTTGATTAAATTATCCGATTTTAATACAGTGGCAAATGTGATATAGATCACCTCTCCTTATGAATGAAGAAGAAGGAAAGAGAAAAGTACACAAAGAGAAGAGAGAGAAGGTGGGGGTTGTTAGCATAAATGTATCAAAATCTTGTAATAATCTTGACAAATCATATTTTGGCAAAGTCAAAAAATGATTCATTCACGTTATCTATATTATTTCTCTAAATATTTATATTGGTCAAATAGAGGTAACCTAAACTCTATTGATCCTTATAAATATCACTACATATCATGCCCAAAATACTCACAATATTTATATCCTCTTTTCTTTGTTACTACAATTACACCAACATTATTAAGAAAAAGAAGCAAATATGAAACTTGCAGTATTATTATCTCCCATTTTTACGTTACTTTTTCTCTCATGCATAACTTCAGCTACAAATTCACCTCACAACACTTTTATCCATTGCCTAGTAAACCATTCACAACCTTCACACCCTATAACTTCATCAATCTTCACACCAAGCAATTCCTTATTCTCTTCAGTCTTACAAGCCTACATAAGAAACCTTCGTTTCAACACATCAACCACAAGAAAACCATATCTCATAATAACAGCATTACATGTTTCCCACATACAATCATCAATCATTTGTGCTAAAAAACACAACTTGCAAATGAAAATCAGAAGTGGAGGACATGACTATGAGGGTGTCTCTTATGTAGCTGAAGTTCCATTCTTTATCTTAGACATGTTCAATCTAAGGTCCATTGATGTTGATATAGAAAACGAAACAGCTTGGGTTCAAACCGGCGCAACCCTCGGTGAAGTTTACTATAGAATCAATAAAAAAAGTGATATTCATGGTTTTCCTGCCGGCGTTTGCCCTACCGTCGGTGTCGGAGGACATTTTAGTGGTGGTGGATATGGTAATATGATGAGAAAATTTGGTCTCTCTGTTGATAATATTATTGATGCACAAATAATTGATGTTAATGGTAAATTACTAGATAGAAAATCAATGGGTGAAGATCTTTTTTGGGCTATTAGAGGTGGTGGTGGAGGTAGCTTTGGTGTTATTCTTTCTTACAAAATAAAGTTAGTTAAAATTCCAAAAATAGTAACTGTTTTTCAAGTTAGAAAAACTTTGGAAGAAAATGCAAGTGACATAGTTTATAATTGGCAACATGTAGCACCAACTATTGATAATGACCTATTCATTAGGCTTATTATTGATGTTGTAAATGTTACAAAAAATGGTACACAAAATGGTGCAAAGACGGTTAGGGCTAGTTTTATATCTTTATTTCTTGGTGATTCAAAAACTCTTGTTTCACTAATGAATAAAAAGTTCCCTCAGTTAGGTTTAAAGGAAAGTGATTGCATTGAAACAAGTTGGCTTCAATCAGTTTTGTTTTGGACTAATATCAACATTACGGAGCCGGTCGAGATTTTGCTTGACCGACAACCGCAATCGTTGAATTATTTGAAAAGAAAATCTGATTATGTAAAGAAACCGATTTCGAAGGAGGGTTTGGAAGGGATTTGGAAGAAGATGATTGAGTTGAAAGATGCAATATTGTATTTCAATCCTTATGGTGGAAAAATGGCTGAGATTGCATCAACAGCAACACCTTTTCCTCATAGAGCTGGAAATTTGTGGAAGGTTCAATATCAAGCAAATTGGAACCAAGCAGGGAAAGATGTTGCTGAGCATTACATAAACTTGACTAGAAAACTTCACAAATATATGACACCTTTTGTGTCCAACAATCCAAGAGAGGCTTTTCTTAATTATAAGGATCTTGATTTGGGAATTAATCATAATGGTAAGAATAGTTACATTGAAGGAAGAGTTTATGGAGTTGAATATTTTAAGGATAATTTTAATAGGTTGGTTGAAATTAAGACTAAGGTTGATCCTGATAATTTCTTTAGGAATGAACAAAGTATCCCTACTTTGCCTTATAGGAAGAATTAGAATGATGGTTAGTTATTAGTTTCTTAATTTTTTGTTTGTTGGATTGTTGTTTGTTAAATAGTAATAAGTTTGATTGTGGAAATAAAACTGGATGTTAGATACCAGTTAATAAGTTACTATAATGTAAAGTTCATAATATCTTATTGTAAGTTTGTTTAGTTTGATAATGTATGAATTAAAATTTCCCTTTTTTGCTTTCAAGGGATTTAAACTCTATCTATTAATTTAACATATTAATATCTAATATTCAAGTGGTGGATTCAAAATGGTTTATATTACTGCTAGAGCCGTCTCAAACTATAGGTTATATGTAAGAATCTAAAATTAATTTCAATTGAGTGGTAAAATTATTTTTAAGAGATTCTATTTAATTGTAATTAGTATAAAATACATGTATGAAGACATTTTTTTAATCTTAGTTTAATTATGAAAAATTGCAAGACTCTATTTTTAAGATTATCTTACACACCCTCTCAAAATGATCTAAATGAATGTCAAATTTTAATAATAATATCTATCTTTTAATTTTTCTGAAAATAAATATTAATAATTTATATATCTATAAAAAAGTTTGTTTCTTTACTTTAATATATATCCTGTATTTATAAATATATTTTTTATGCTTGATTAAAAACATACTGTTGTAACATCATCAAGAGTTTCACTATAGGTGAAACGTTACATCAATATATATATATATATATATATATATATATATATATATATATATATATATATATATATATATATATATATATATATATATATATATATATATATATATATATATATATATATATATATATATATATATATATATATATATATATATATATATATATATATATATATATATATATATATATATATATATATATATTAGAGGTTATTGATTAAAAGCATCCATTATTTATAATGAGTTGACTAAACTTCATTAAAAGAATAAGTATTAATATTATGTCTATTAATCGAATCAATATTTGAAGTCAACTTGGACACAATAAAGGAGGCAAAGACTTAAGAGTTTTGTGAAGAATTTAGAGCTTGATCACGTTCTTTGAATAATTCCGTTTGTGTCATATTGCTTAAACACGTACAAAAATCTCATTTTTTTAACGGGCACAACCATCAATATGATCCCAGAAGAAAATTGACTACCAATCCATTACATCGTTTAAAGATGTAGTAAGAAGCAATATGAGTTTGCAGCAAGTTAGTGGCACATTTCAAGAAGTGATTTTTGTCTAATCATATTATCTTGACGAGTTTGATATGATTAAACATTGTGAAAATATACTTTTCAACCCTTTGTTTTGTGTTCTATTTGGTCAAACACATTGTTAGAAAACTACGCTAAATTTTTCTATGGTCAGATTCGTAGAAAGCAGTATAAAATGTGAAATAATAACAATATAAATTGATATAATAATTGCAGACTTTATTTATGAAAAATAAAATACACAATGAAAAGACTCTTAATGTTGGAATATTTATTATTTATACATTTGCCTTATTTTATAGCAAGTAAAGCAAAACAACGTAGCACTTTGCATACTTTTCTCCAAAGCATAAGTTTTATTTCTTATAATAACTTCTTCATTAATAATCGGTGGTGTTTAAGATTTTCATGACTTTTTCAACAATCTCCCACTTGAAGATTGACTTCAGTCGGTCTTCACACCTCGATCATGCAGTAGCCTTCTCTAGTATGTTATTATAGCAGGCCAACTGAAGTTGAGCACAATTTCAGTTTATCAGTAGTCACCACCTTTGTCAACATATCTGCTGGGTTCTTACTTCCTAGAATTTTCCTCAACGTTAGTACCTCATTGTAGCGGTAGAAATATTTAAGACTAAGTCATTGGATTGACTAGCCTTTATACAAATCAGAAATAAAAATCGCCATCGCGCTTTATTGTTCCCAAAGGAATGGGAAAAGAGCGAATAACCCGAAAAGAGGGAGAAAGATTCAAGGTAAGGGGGTTGGTTATGCAAAGGGAAGATATTAGCACCCTAAACATCTACGGTACTCCGCAGAAGCCTCTTTGTAAAATCTGTATATTTTGGCTATAAAATGTGTTATATATAAAATGGATGGTGGAGGTGAGAAAAGAAATATTTTTTTAATGATTTTTGCACCCGCCGCGGTTGCGAACCTTTAGTGCCTACGTACCACCTTTCGTGCAATAGGGGATCAGGGTACACACAGTTCCTTTTTTAAAAATTTGAAAACACAAAATGTGTTGGTTGATTTTAAGAGATAAGACATCATCGTCATTGTCCGTATGAAAAACATACTTACTACCCACAATCATGAGAAATGAGAATTTGCATTATCTCAAAATGGAGGATATGGCTTGAATTTTAAAATCAACAATGTCTCACTCAACACCCAAGTGGAAAATATCTCACTTCACTACATATTGTAGAAGTATAGTTGTTTGCATCACTACAAGGATTGACAAGAGCCTTAATCTTTTGAGAAAAGTTTTAAAGATAAAAGCCAAAGTGGCAAAATGGTTTGAAATGAGATTGGTTTACTTTTAGTCTTCTCACAAAAATGTCAAGGTATTATTAAATTGATTGGAGTTTATTTATGAAAATATTTTTGAAAATGCATGGACATAAGCCCAAGTTTGTTATGAAAGTGGTTCAAGTTAAAAAAAAGAAGGGTTTTCAAAAGGTGGGAGAAGATTTTTGAAATTAAAGAAGATGGGAGGAGAAGAAGAGGCTATCCTAAAGCATAAGATAAAAGCTAAGGATAAGGACCATCTAACTAACAAGAAGTCAAGGCTTTACATTATGAGCCAAGATAAAATTCTCATTCTTTGAATTGAAACCAAGCAAGCAAAGATACTAGGCCTCTTCAAGTGTATTAAGTCTTCACAAAAATTGGGCAGAGTAACGGCTGTACGCGGGTGAATTCCAGATTACAAAACAAAGAGTGTAATCACAAAAACCTGCACACAAAAACAAACAAGCAACCCAATGTCTTGAGGTAAACCGTAAGAGCTCCAGACAAAATAATCGGATAAGATCACAAGGTCTTCAAGATAGGCCAAGATTTCTAATCCTAAGTCCAAGAAAAAGTCCACTGCTCCATCATGCCAAGGATAGTAACCAAATAGTGCAAGTACCATTAAGAGTTTTTTAGGGTTTATGTTGATTATTAAGTATCTTAAGAAAATAAAAAGAAAAACTAAAGTGAGTAAAATAAAAAGGACAAGAAAATAAATGCTCAAATGAGCAAAGATGAAAATGACATGAAATGAAAATACTAAAAGATAAATAATACATAAAGCATAAAAGAATAAAAAGCATAAAATAAAACAAGTTAATAATTAGTGGTTAGTTGGATGACCATCTTGAAACTTGCATTTGAAACTCATTAGAGGATTGGTAGAACCAAAGCCTTCACACAACAAGTTGCATTTGCTTTTTGTCAAGTATATCATCCATTTGGAATTCTCATAAGTACCATTTAATGATCAACGATGTTTAAGTGATCCGCGTTGACCAAAAGTGTTGTAGATCCATTAGAGGATTGGTAGAACCAAAGCCTCCACACAATGAATCTCAAGGTTATTGGATCAAAGAGATCAAATTAACATACTTGGGCTTGCAATCATAAGTTTGAGCCACAAATGATCATTTATTCGAATCGGGATAAAATTTAGCGTTATGTTAAGTAATCGTAAGTGGACTTATATAGAAGTCGCACCTATTTTGAGGTCGGTCAATAGCAATCTATGCACTATTTGTTTTGAGACATGATATAGAGATCATGCTCCAATAACATTTAGTGCAAGAAGAAGGGAATGAGATGAAGAGGAATTAGGGTAAAAAAAAGAAAACCACATTTGAATTAATATTTAATCAAACTATTATTAAAACCATTCATCCATTTTTGTGGAGTTAGACTCAACACCATGGATCCAATGATGTTAATAAAGCCATGACCAAAAAATCAACCCAAGACAGCCAGAAAATATTCACAAAATGATATAATATTTAATATATATTAAAGGATGAAAAATGTTAAAATAAACTAAAAAAATAATGGGAAAATATCAATAATATTCAAATTAATCAAGAAATTAAAAACAAAACCATAGAAAAATCAGAAATGGGTCCAAATATTTTTATAAAATTTTTGGGAATTTTTAAAAGTCATAAACTATTTTTAAAAATTAAAATAAATGGGTAAAATAAAAAAAAATGGTAAAAAAATAGTAAAGTCAGAAACAAAAATAAAATAAAGTCACCAATATTTGTCACAATGTCATTGGATCATTTCATAATTTTTTCAGAATTAAAAAATGTGTAAAAATATTTTTAAACATTTTAAACAAATCAAATAAGTGTAAAATTCATAAAAAATATCAAAACACAAAAATAAATTGTGAAAAAATAAAAATAAAAAAGAGAATAATCAAAAATAGTTTTCATAATTTTTTCAGATTTTTTGGACTAAAAATGAATTTTCTATGATTTTTTTAAATTTAAAACAATTAAAATATAAAAATCAGAAAAAGAAAAAAAAGAAAAATATGCGGACCATTGAATGAGAGTCAAAACGCGTTAGTAATCAAATCCAAAGGATCTGGCGCGCTGTGCATGTCATGGTCTTTACTGAATAATGTACAGAATCATTAAATAAATCAGGATTTGAAAATAACAAATGTCACCCTTTCATTGGTTAGAAGATGACACGTTGGTCATCTTCAACCTCCAGCCCTCACGAATTTCAGGTCTCTCCAACTGTAAAATTAGAAGCTCAGACCTATGCCATTCGCTTCGTCTCTTCAAGACGAAGACAAACAAACCTTCGCGAAAAATTTATATAAACTATAACTCAAGCAATTTGGAAAGAAAGTTTTGAAAGGGGATTTGAAAATTCATGGTCAAAACGTGCTTCCAGATGAGAGTAAATGTTGCGACTAGAACCAGGGCAATGAGATCAACACAATGATACCAAAGTTTTGAAGAATTGATGAAGGAATTTACATATTGAAGTTGAGTTGCAGAGCTCTGAAACTGGACTTCTATGGAGCAATGTAGGGCACGATTCTTGAATGTAAATGTATGGTTAGGTTCAGGGAAGATCAAGGAAGGTGAATTGATGGAGAAAATGGATTGAAAAAGGCTTGAGAATAGGATTCGAAGTAGCTGAATTCTGAGTTGTGAAACAAGTTTGGCAGGATGATTCTAGCTATCTAAGCTTGGGAATTTGAATGGGGGATGACCCTCTATTTATATGGAATCAAATGGAATGTTCAAGCGTGTGGAATGATGCAAATTGGAGGGAAATCGTGTGAACCTGATACACGAGCAAAGTGTGATCTGATTTGCATCAAAACTCATCAAATCCTTGCGTTTCAAGGCTCTAATCCACTTTGGCAATTTGGTTAAACATGTTTAGATCACAAACGCGTGCTAATATGATGTTTAAAGGCCAAAACATGGATTTCAAATTCTGACTCATGATGAAACTTCAGTTCCAAGTTACCAAGTTTAATCCAATGGCATTTCCACCTCAAGGGGTCTTAGGGCAAGATTCATGATGCTTTGGAAAGATGATGTTACAAGCTTTGTAATGGAAAAAGAATGGAATCAAATGGATGTTTGAGCTGAAAGTTACATGGAATCAAAGTTGAAGAAAAATAGTTGACTTTCCATACTTAGAAATATTTCAAATTCTTCTTAAAAAATGACCTATAATCTTTTGCCTCCAAACATGGCCTTGCACTTAGAATTTTCTCTTGATCAAAAAAGCTGGAATGAATTAGATCTCTTGAATGACATTTTGCAATTTTAACCAATCAAAATCTCCAAAAATTGAGCAAGTTATGACTTGTTGAAGTTGGCCAAAAATCATGATATGACCTATAATCTCTTGCATTCTTAAGGCAACTTCCAACCATTTTCTCACTTTGCACATAGAAGAAGGAATGAAGTACACATCCTTAGGACATCATGAAAAAAGGATGGGCTCGAGGTGATAAAAATTGACCAAGTTATGATCATTTGAAATCATATATAGGAAAATGGGGATTCATCTGGGTGACTTGTAATTTTTCTCCTTCATTAAGTTCCTTCCACATGAAAACTCCTTGGAACTTTTGAAGTGATTTGTTGGTAAATATTTAAAGAGAAGAATGTTTTTGGGATCACTCAAAAATACCAAAAGATGAGCAATATATCCCCCTTTGAAGCCCAAAACCATAGCCTCTAGATCAAGAGAAAGCTTGGTGGAACTTTGCCAAGTTTGAACAAACTTTTTGTGTCAATACTCTTCCTTTGTGAATAGAGATTGTTGAGGATGATGATGAGGACTCATGGCCACCAAAACTACTTTCATACCAATTTCAAAACCACTTCATGGGTGAGTTTTGAATCTCTCAAGCTTTGACTAGGGCATGGAAATAAACTCATGAACCCATGATGCAACTTGCTAGACCTCGTTGCCTTTACCTACATTATTAGAAACTAAGACAAACCAATATTGCATTTTGTTAATTAGAGAGAAAATCAAAGCAAAATATTTATGATCACAATAGAAAACAAGTTAAGGTGCTTGGTAACTCCTCATAGAGCAAAGCTAAAGATAAGTAGAAGAACCAAAAGCCCTAATGTGATTTTGTTGTGATTAAAATAATATGGTATGATGAAGGGATCTTAGGGGGAAAAATTGAGGTACAACAGTTTCCCTTATTTAAGTTTCTTCTATCCGGAGTTACGAAGGTTAAAAAAATCTTCGTGTCGACGTGATCGAAGACACTTAAATATAAAACAAACCCTGTTTTTGGCCCTAAGAAGCCATGCAAACATTTATGCATATGAATGCATATGAATGGAACAAAAGAGACGCAAAGTAGCATTGGGGATGTGACATAAAATGTAGCCACAAAAGAGTAATCCCACCAGGAAAATAAATCACTGGTAAACCACAAGAAAAGAAATCAGAGAGGAGGATAACAAGCATCGACGTTCACTGTCGATGTACTACAAAAGTTCACTGAAGGTAGAAAGAGAAAACATATCATATCACCGCCGTTCACTAACGATGAACTATCAACATTCACTGAAGATAGCAAAAAGATAACAAACACCGACATTCATTGCCGATGTACTAACAACGTTCACTGAAGGTAGAAAGAGAAAATATATCATATCATCGCCGTTCACTGACGATGAACTATCAACGTTCACTGAAGATAGCAAAAAGATAACAAACACCGACGTTCACTGCCGATATACTACCAACATTCACTGAAGGTAGAAAGAGAAAATATATCATATCACCACCGTTCACTGACGATGAACTATCAACGTTCACTGAAGATAGCAAAAAGATAATAAACACCAACATTTACTGCCGATGTACTACCAACATTCACTAAATATATCATACCACCGCCATTCACTGACGATGAAATATCAACGTTCACTGAAGATAGCAAAAAGATAAGAAACACCGACGTTCACTACCGATGTACTACCAACATTCACTGAAGGTAGAAAGAGAAAATATATCATATCACTGCCGTTCACTGACGATGAATTATCAACGTTCACTGAAGATAGCAAAAAGATAACAAACACTGACGTTCACTGCCGATGTACTACCAACGTTCACTGAAGGTAGAAAGAGAAAATATATCATATCACCGCTGTTCGCTGACGATGAACTATCAACGTTCACTGAAGATAGCATAAAGATAACAAATACCGACGTTCACTGCCGATGTACTACCAACGTTCACTGAAGATAGCAAAAATATAACAAACACCGACGTTCACTGCCGATGTACTACTAACTTTCATTGAAGGTAGAAAGAGAAAATATATCATATCACTGCCGTTCACTGACGATGAACTATCAATGTTCACTGAAGATAGAAAAAGATAACAAACACTGACGTTCACTACCAATGTACTACCAACGTTCACTGAAGGTAGAAAGAGAAAACATATCATATCACCGCCGTTCACTGACGATGAACTATCAACGTTCACTGAAGATAGCAAAAAGATAACAAACACCAACATTCACTGCCGATGTACTACCAACGTTCACTGAAGGTAGAAAGAGAAAACATATCATATCACCGCCGTTCACTGATGATGAACTATCAACGTTCATTGAAGATAGCAAAAAGATAAGAAACACCAATGTTCACTGCCGATGTACTACCAATGTTCACTGAAGGTAGAAAGATAAAATATATCATATCACCGCCGTTCACTGGCAATGAACTATCAAAGTTCACTGAAGATAGCAAAAAGATAACAAACACCGACGTTCACTACCGATGTACTACCAACATTCACTGAAGATAGAAAGAGAAAATATCAAGTTTCCCCAAGATTCTGGTGTTTTTCCAAGAACGGGTCCCAACTTCTTCTTTAACCAAGGAAATCTTCCTGGAAAGTGTAATACATAATCTGTCTCAAATAAAGAGACTTCCACTTATTGTCAAGGGGAATTGCAAGGAGAAATGACTTTCTGGGAATAGCGATATGACTTCCCAGGGACATGCCATGATATTCTTGCTGAGGAGATAAAGTCTTCCTGTGCAAAATAAATGCACGAACCAAAACTCAAAGTTTCAGAGATTCATAAATCCAATTCAGAAATAAACTGGAGCAAGACGGCCAATGTAGATACATCCTTTGAGAAATAAACTCAAGAGGGACAACCAAAATCAACTGAGCCAAGAATGCTGCAGGAAAGGTCAGAACACAATGCTAATGAATGATGGTTTTTAGTTATGCATGATGTATGTATGAATGTAAGAGTGCTATCGTGCATATGCTGATAAAAGGATACATAATTAACACAAACAAACAAAACCGCCTCAGGTACTAACAACAACAGGCTAACTTCAACCAGAAAGATCAATCCAAAAGGGTAAAAGCAACGGCGGAAACCAAACCCACTGCCTGCCTTAACTTTATTAAGGAGAAACATAAACCAGATGTAGCTAAGTCAAACAAATATCGGGATAAAACATCTTTCTTCCGGTTTCATCGGAGAAAACAACTTTTCAAAAGCAACATGCCTACTGTAGATTGCGAGACCAGCCTCAAACAAAGCGGACCGACGCTGACACAACCAACCTTCATTGGGGAATTAAAGCCTACCTCCCTGGAGAGAACTTTCATCATGAATACTCATTACCAACAAGAGATGCCCTGGGATAACCTTCCTGGGAAATCAAGAAGTCAATATTAATCCAAAAACTTTCATCATATGAGGGAAAACTTGTTGGGGAATCTGAGACGGAGACTTCCGATCATGAAAACCTGAAAAGAACCAAAACTCGGCTGGGGATAGTGGGGTCACAAACCCAATACTTCACCTTGCACCCACTGATATTGTCTTTAACCATCTGAGAACATACACAAGGATTGTGCATCTACCAGCAAAATGACCTGAGAAAACTTTCATGGGAGTAAACTTTCTTAAAACAACCGGAGTTTGTTCATTCCTGGGATCACCATTCTTGTTGTCATTGTTTCATCACAAATCCCAAAGTAAATTGAATTGTAAAGATCTCTCTTCTTTTTGAAAAGTCAATTTTGCTTTTTAATCCTTTTGCTTTAACAATTATTATCAGTAATAAATGATGTCTTTGCAAGTTAAATAAAAATAAGAACACAAAAAGTTGGGCAAAAGCTCGAATTTCATTAATAGAATGGAAGTCTGCGAATGGCGAGACTCCATGGATGATTACAAAGTTTTGGAAATGGTAATACATAATGGAAAAGATACATTGAGATACAATGACCACTATCCCCCCTAACAACTTTTGAAATCCTGAGCAGCAGCTTTTTGTTGAAGTATGGTGAGGATCCGAGAAGATTGTTGCTTCAACGACCAGGTCTCGTCTGACGTAGTTACTTTCCAAGAAAGTCCCTAACTTTTGCCTAAGTTGCCCTTGCGGGTTTTCAACTTAGCGGGAAATTTATTCTGTTTATGTCTCTAATTTTTGCCTAGACCGCCCTTTCGGGTTTTCGGCCTACCGAGATGCTCCTTTTTGCCTAAGCCGCCCTTTCAGGTTTTCAACTTGTCGAGCTGTTCTTTTATTTCTTTAGGCGAAGTATTTCTTGACTACGTCAGCATTCATGGGACGTGGGAACTCCTCGCCATCCATAGTTTCAAGAATTAATGCACCACCAGAGAAGGATTTCTTGACAACATACGGGCCTTCAAAATTGGGAGTCCACTTGCCCCTAGAATCAGTGTTGAAAGACATGATCTTCCTGAGCACGAGGTCGCCTTCCCTGAATTCACGAGGTTTGACCTTTTTATCAAATTCTTTCTTCATTCTTTTCTGATATAACTGCCCATGACATAAAGCTGTCATTCTCTTCTCTTCAATCAAATTCAATTGGTCAAACATGTTTTGAACCCATTCAACCTCTGTTAATTTGGTTTCCATTATCACACGTAACGAGGGAATCTCTACCTCGACTGAGAGTACAACTTCCATCCCATAAACTAGAGAAAACGGGGTTGCTCCTTATGAAGTGCGAACAGATGTTCGATATCCATGTAGAGCAAAAGGGAGCATTTCATGCCAATCCTTATAAGTGACAACCATTTTCTGGATGATCTTCTTGATATTCTTATTATCCGCTTCAACAACCCCATTCATCTTTGGCATGTATGGAGATGAATTGTGATGGACAATCTTGAATTCTTTGCACATTTCAGTCATCATCTTGTTGTTCAAATTCGAGCCATTGTCAGTGATGATTCTGCTCGGCACACCATACCTCCATATAAGATTGTTTTTATGAAACACACAACCACCTGTTTGGTAACATTGGCATATGAAGCAACCTCTACCCATTTGGTAAAGTAGTCAATTGCTACCAAGATAAAATGGTGTCCGTTCGAAGCTTTGGGTTCTATCATCCCGATCATGTCAATACCCCACATAGAGAAAGGCCATGGGGAGGAAATCACATTGAGCAGTGTCAGAGGTACATGGATCTTATCTGCGTAAATCTGGCATTTATGGCACTTCTTTGCAAACTTGTAACAATCAGATTCCATTGTCAACCAATAATAACCTGCCCTTAGCATCGTTTTAGCCATTGAATGTCCATTATCATGAGTTCCAAATTAACCTTCATGGATCTCATGCATCAACATGTCTGCTTCGTGTCTATCCACGCATCTGAGCAAGACCATGTCAAAATTCCTCTTGTATAACACATTTTCGATGAGGAAGAAACTGCCTGCCAACCTTCTCAGTGTCTTTCTATCTTTCTTTGATGCACCAAACGGGTATTCCTGAGTCTGAAGAAAATGATTGATATCATAATACCAAGGTTTCTCATCTGCTACCTCCTCCGTCGCAAACACGTGAGCGGGCCTATCGAGCCGTTGAACTGTAATTCAGGGTGTATCATTCCAAGTATTCACTTGGTACATGGAAGCCAGAGTTGCCAGAGCATCCGCCATCTGATTTTCATCCCTAGGAATTTGATGGAATTCAACTTTATTGAAGAAGGGTAATAATCTTCTAGCATAATCTTTGTAAGGGATCAAGCCAGGGTGACGAGTATCCCATTCTCCTTTAATCTGATTTATTACCAATGCTGAATCGCCATACACATCTAGAATTTTGATTTTGAGATCAATAGCTTCTTCGAGACCCATGATGCAAGCCTCATATTCTGCCATATTATTAGTGCAATCAAATGTTAACCTTGCAGTAAAAGGAATATGCGATCCATGAGGAGTAACAATCACATCACCAATTCCTTTACCATAAGCATTCACAACTCTATCAAATACCATACATCAACGAGATTCAGGGCCGGGGCCCTCCTCGGGCAATGGTTCATCATAATCCTTCACTTTCAATAACATCACATCTTCATCGGGGAATTCATATTCTACAGACTGATGATCTTCCACCGGCTGGTGAACAAGGTAATCTGCCAACACACTACTTTTGATAGCTTTTTGAGTGCGGTACTTGATATCATATTTAGACAACAACATCTGCCAACAAGCAATTCTCCCAGTAAGAGCAGGCTTTTCAAAAATATACTTGATTGGATTCATTTTGGAGATCAACCAAGTGGTATGATTCAACATATACTGCCGCAAACGCTTTTCCGCCTAGGCCAAAGCACAACATGTTTTTTCTAGCATGGAATACCGCGACTCACAATCAGTGAACTTTTTGTTCAGATAATAAATGGCAAACTCTTTCTTTCCCATTTCATCCTGTTGTCCCAGAATACAACCCATGGATTTATCCAACACTGTTAGATACATAATTTACGGTCTTCCTTCTACGGGAGGGAGCAAGATAGAAGGTTCAACCAGATACTCTTTGATACTTTCAAATGCCTTTTGGCAGTCATCCGTCCATACACAATCTTGATCTTTCTTTAACAACTTAAAGATCGGTTCACACGTTGCAGTCATGTGGGAGATAAATCTGGAGATATAATTCAAACGCCCGAGGAAACCCCTGACTTGCTTTTCAGTTCTTGGTGCTGGAATTTCTTTGATGGCTTTGACTTTGTCAGGGTCAACTTCAATTCCTTTCTGGCTAACAATAAAACCCAATAATTTCCCTGATCTAACTCCGAAGGTGCATTTTTTGGATTCAAGTGGAGACGATATTTCCTTAAACGCTGAAACAACTTCAACAAATCTTCTATATGCCCTTCTTCAGTTTGGGATTTGGCGATCATATCATCAACATATACTTCGATTTCTTTGTGCATCAGATCATGGAATAAGGTTGTCATAGCCCTCTGGTACGTTGCACCAGCGTTCTTCAACCCGAAGGGCATCACTGTGTAACAGAATGTTCCCCAGGGTGTGATAAACATTGTTTTTTCCATGTCCTCTGGAGCCATTCTTATTTGATTATACCCGGAAAATCCGTCCATGAACGAGAATACCTTGAATTTTTCTGTGCTATCCACTAACATATCAATGTGAGGCAATGGAAAATCATCTTTTGGACTAGCTTTATTTAGATCTCTGTAATCTACGCACATGCGGACTTTTCCGTCTTTTTTCGGTACTGGGACAATATTGGAAATCCATTAAGGATACACTGATGTCACAAGAAAACCAACATTAATCTGCTTTAGGACCTCCTCTTTGATCTTTACTGCCATATCCGGGTGGGTTCTTCTCAACTTTTGTTTAACTGGCGGACACTCTGGCTTCAACGACAAACGATGCTCGACAATGTCTGTATCTAGACCAGGCATATCTTGATAAGACCAAGAAAAAATATCCACATATTCTTTCAACAACTCAATCAACCCGCTCTTTACATCAGGATGCAACGATGCTCCAATCTTGACTTCCTTCGAATCTTCCTCTGAACCCAAATTAACTACTTCCAAAGGCTCTTTGTATGGTTGAATGGTATTTTCCTCATGCTCAAGCAACCGTGAGACCTCTTCTGGAATCTCATCATAATCTTCATCTTCAGCCCCAAACACAACACATTCAAAGTTGGGAGAGGGTGCAGGGTCATTGTATTCAACGGGTTTTTTAATTAATCTGCACATATGATTTATGATTGTTTTTAGAAACTGACACATATAACAAGTGATCATGCAAATTAATTTTCAGTTATTATTTATTTTGAAAGGTTTTTTTATTACCAATTCCCAAGAAAAAGGCAGAAAATAAAAGACATAATTTGGAAGCAAAGACAACTTTTATTAATGATCTTAACAGTTATAGCAAACAGATAAGCCCTACAACATCAATACTTCCACTTTAGGCAGAGTAAAAGTTTTTCAAAAGAAAGAAACAGATTAGCAAAACAAATTACTTTGAAACATGTATGCAAGAAGGAATATCAATGGTGACCCAATTCTGAACTCGGACTCCATGCGTCATATAATTTGGTACTTCCTGCCCTGCTTCATCCTCTTCAACAACATTAATTCCAGAACTAATTGGATGGAGATAGCCTCCGCTGCGGAAAACATCCTAATAACTGTTCACAGAAGACTTCAACTTCAGAATTTCGCCTTTGCCACTCCTTGAAGAGAAACCCAAACCAGCTCTGTTTTTGTTCACAAGTGGATCCACAAGTCGTCCCCAAACTGCATCATGACCATTGCGCACCACCTGCTGCGCATCCTTCAAGGAAACCACAAAATTCTCATTCTTCCTTATGTTGTCAATGGATAGGGCTTGGAACTGGGTTCCAACAGCAGCCTCATCCACTTCTACAATACTGAAAGAGGATAGATGGGATATCAACAACACCTGCTCCCCATTTATGATCACTACCTTCCCTTCACGTACAAATTTTAGCTTCTGATGCAGAGTTGAAGTGATAGCCCCTGCTTCGTGTATCCATGGCCGTCCTAACAAACAACTATACGCGGGAATAATGTCCATTACGTAGAAAGTTATCAAGAACAAGTGTGGTCCTACATGGATGGGCAAGTCCACTTCACCGATGACAGATTTCCTCGACCCATCAAAAGCCTTCACAATGATGCCACTCAGGCGCATAGGTGTTCCCTGATACTTTAACTTCATGAGAGTACTTCTCGGCATAACATTCAACGTGGATCTGTTATCAATTAGAACATTGGACAGTGAATCATTCTTGCAATTCATAGATATGTGGAGGGCCAAGTTGTTATTCCTCCCTTCATCTGGTAACTCATCATCGCAGAAACTTAAGTTGTTACATGACTTAATGTTTCCAATTACGCTGCTGAACTGTTCCAATGGAATGTCATTCTCCATAAAAGCTTGGTCTAGTACTCTCATTAGTGATTCTCTATGAGCGGAGGAATTCATCAATAAAGCTATGATGGATATCTTTGAAGGAGTCTGCAATATCTTGTCCATAATTTTGTAGTCGCTCATTTTAATTATCTTCAAGATATCATCCACCTCTTTCTCCAATGTAGCTCCACTAGTCTCTCCTGTAATCTTCTTCGGTTCATCATTCTCAACAATTTTCTTTCCAGCAACAACGTCTTTTCGAATAACCGGCGCAAACACGCGACCACTACGGGTTACCCTGCTACTATCAACTATATTTACAACATCTTGCATTGGTTGGATGGCAACTTCCACCCCATCTTCCAAGATTGTAGCGTTGTATTTGTAAGGCACAACCTTATCTGATTTATAGGGAACAGGTCCTAGCAGACTAATTACCAATGGGGTAACAACTGATTTGCTATGGTACTCCATATCAAAGTGAGAGGGTGCGCCAAAATAAGGTACAATGATGTTTTCACCTTCCTCGACACAATCAGCCCTCAAAAGACCATTTCCGGCAAACAAATCTTTGTCTGAAGAGAAATACTCATCCGCTGAGGCATATTCTTCCTCTGACCCCTCTCCCATCAAACAAACTTCAACCATGTCAATCTCATGATAATCATCTCTCTGACCTGTGATCTTGATAGTCCCATTGTCTAACAACAATTGAACACCCTCTCTCACAATAGAACATCTTCGGGGGTTTCGACAAAAAACTATGCAAGATCCATATTGGTGTTCCACCTGACCAGCAGTACGGCAGAAGGTAGCATGCAACTGTACGAGATATTCATTCAAATACTCCACATAAAAAATTATGAATTCACCAGGACATCCAGAAACCATATTCACTTCCTCTTCATACTCTGCCCTAGGCCTGATTATATGGATTAAACCTTCATCCATCATCTCCTGCAAATCAACCTTTATCTTCTCGCAACCCTGTATATTTGTACTGCAAACAACACAACCGGCATACTCATGCGTATAATAACTGAATTCACAGAGGTCTGCGTGCATCTTTACCAAATCCCCTCTAACTAGATTAATGTAAAAAATCCGGAAGTCACCTGGACAACCAACCACCATATTCACAGTACTTACTCCCCCGTGCTTGGGCAGAGGATTGTCTTTCATATTAGGTCCCATGTCTTTGAAAGATAAAATTACGGACTTCACAACCTTTGCACTTCCGTCCTCAAAGGATAAAAAATTTCAACACTATGCCCTGGTGATCCCTGATGAAAGGCACACGTCTGGTCTTCTTTGTAATACCAATGCAATAGAGATGGTATTGCTAGAGGTGGTCGTGTCTGGACCAACTTCTTCTGGATCAATGCTGGTAGTAGCTCTGCATAACTCATGGGGATAGGGTCATAGTTCTCCCTTCTCTGATTATTCCCATGGTTCCCCTGTTGGGACTGTCTCTGATAAGCAATGGTAGTTTGAGCAACATTCATAACAGGAGTAACTGAAGCAACTTGCTGGTGACGCTGATAGTTCCTTCTAGGAGTGTTCACCCTTCTCTCTTGTATGATAGCATTGGTATCCCCCTCTTTCTTCTTTGTGAACCCATAAGTTGGCTTTTTCACACCTCCGGATCCTTCAACCTTTGTCAAACGGCCTTCTCTTACTTCCTCTTCTAGGCGGACACCCATTCCTACCATCTCTGTAAAATCACTCGGGGCACTTGCTACCATTCTTTCGTAGTAGAAAGCACTCAGCATCTTCAGAAAATTTTTAGTCATTTCCTTCTCCTCCATGGGAGGAATCACTTGTGCAGCCACTTCGCGCCATCTCTGTGCATACTCTTTGAACAATTCTCTATCTTTCTGAACCATGGCTCTAAGCTGGTCACAATCAGGCGCCATGTCCACATTGTACTTATATTGTTTTATGAATGCTTCTCCCAAATCATTAAAGGAATGGATGTTGGCGCTGTCTAAACTCATGTACCATTTCAACGCTGCGCCAGTCAGACTATCCTGGAAAAAGTGAATCAGCAGGCGCTGATCATCGGTGTGGGTAGACATGCTCCTTACATACATCACCAAGTGAGTACGAGGGCAAGTGTTGCCCTTGTACTTCTCAAACTCTGGGACCTTGAACTTAGCAGGCACTTTAACATTCAGGACCAAACACAGCTTATTCACATTCTGCCCAAATAACTCTTTTCCCCCAAGAGCCTTCATCTATCTTTGCATTTTATCAAACTGCTCTTGGAAATCATCCATTCTGTCAAAAAGACCCAAGTCTTCACTCAGCGGAGGGAAAGGACGACACACATCTTCATTAACAATCGGAACCAGATTTACTGAAGGAGGTGCAACAAGAACAATATGCACCGCAGGAGGTGATGAAGTAACAATATTTGGAACCACTGGAGCATCTTGGGGGTACCAAATTGAAACCATCAGGTGAAAAATTCTCCGGCATTCCCCACGGATAACCCTGAGGCATGCGGTTTTGAACAACAGTCGGAGTAGCGGATACAGGAACAGTAGGAACTTCAGCATTTGCCCTTGTTGGTTGAGGTTGAACACTCGGTGGCTGATTTTGAGCAACCAACAGAGCTTCCATCAGAGTAGTCAAATTGGCCAAGTCGGCCTTCAAAGCAGAAACTTCTTCGCGTAACTCGCGATTCTCCTGTTCCAAGTTGTCCATCTTCTTTTTGAAATTATCCCGAGTGTTGTAGTGATGAGTCAGCTTGCTGAACGAAGTAGAAAGTTGGGTAAGACACCTGGGTATGCATAACAAATGCAAGAAATATGTGCAATATGATGCGTGATATGCAATGCATATGATTAATTTTACTTCATCATTTAATATTTCAAGGGATTTAACGTTTATAGACATATTGCAAACATCAAAATAATAACGCATTTGAAATATTGAAAACTTTTATTATAATAACTTCAAAAAGGGTTACAAGTTTCAATGATCCCAAGTACAAGACAAAAATACAATCTAAAATCCTGAGAAAAGGAACTGATAGAGATCAATCTGTACGTTGGCGCTTCCTTATGAGCCTGACAATCTGAGCTCTCAACCTCTGGTTTTCTTCCACATGTCTGATGGCAACCTCCTTCCAATCATCTGAATCAGGAAGTGAACGACCAACACCTGTTTAAGGCTTAGGGGAAAATAAATCCCCTTGCCTCTCCATAAACTCTACTGCTCGACTCTCAAGGATCTCGATCAAATCATCTTTCTCCCTCAAGTCTGCTCTATAGGAACTCTTTAAAGTCTGGAACTTGTAATTCCAAGCATCCCTTTCCTGTTGCATCCTAACCAAAGTAAGCTGCAGCTCCTCTAGATCATCCAACAAAGGAGGAGTGGTCTTCACAAATAGATCAGGCATGGGTGTCTCCCGAGTATACGCCATCTTCAACTGAATGGCTCTCGATTGGGCCCACTGAAGATATGGCTCCAAAGAAACAACACCCCTAGGTCCCAAATCCTTCCTACTCTTCTTATGAATGTGACACCATGCCTTCACAATCTGCTCCCTAGCTTCCCTGTGGTATTCTCCTTCCTTCAGAAAGAAACTACTTAAATGAATACTGTTTGGTTTATCCCTCATCGGATAACCAAGCTGTCGCCGCGCAATAACAGGGTTATAGTTAATTCCTCCCTTTGTACCAAGAAGAGGTACATTGGGGAAACTACCACAATTGTCGATAATCTTCACATCCTGATAAGCTCGATGATACCAATCAATATCCAAGTGAGTAAGTGCCATGATTTTAGGAGCCAAATGAGGTTCCTTCTTGACATCCCAAAAGGCATCAGACTGAGGCATATGAGAGATAAACCACCGGTACAACAAAGGCGTGCAGCAGATAATCATTCCCCCATGATAAGAATTCTGAAGATGAACAAAGTAATAAGCATCACCCAACAATGTAGGGACCGGATTTCCAATCATGAAAATCCTAATGGCGTTAATGTCGACAAACTTGTCCACATTAGGAAATAAGAATAATCCATAAGCCAGTAAAGAAAAGACGGCCTCAAAAGCAACCGTACTCTTCATTCTGGCAAAGTAACGAGCTTTCTCCAATAAGAACTGAGCTAGTAATCCTCTAAATCCCTCCTTTAGTAGTCATATGGGCTTCCACCTCAGACTTCCCCATATGAATTAAAGCAGCAATCTCATGTGGTTTTGGCTCACCCTCCAAACCAGTAAAAGGAATACGATCAGTAACGGGTAAATCCAATAGATAAGAATACTCCTCCAGTGTAGGCATCAATTGATAATCAGGAAAAGTAAAGCAGTGATACATCAGATCATAGAACTGGACCAAGGTCGAGATAATACCCTCCTTCATCTTCAGCTTCATGAGAGGAATAATGGATCCACACGTCTTCCGAAAGTTTGCAGAACACTCAATCTCTGAAATCAGACTGACCAACTTATCTATCTTGGGATCCTTGAAACTGTATTTCCCGGTCTTTCTTTTTCCAGAATCCATGGTTAAAAGTACCTGAGATGTTCACAAATAGTCAATCTTTAAATCCCTTGAAATATTATCTTCAAAAGATGCTTATGAGTGCATGGATGCATGATGCAACAATCACACACAAGATCACACATATAGGATTCATAGGTTCAACGTCACGAGCATGAGGTCGAAGGTACTACCCATAAGGTGTTGATCTAAAAAGTTATCACCTTACGAATAAGGTTATAGAGGTTCCCAGAGTCTACATCCTTCCTTCGGATATTACCAACTTCCCGATTAACTCGGTAATTAGTAATATTCTCAAGAAAGACTCGTCCGAGCATAGTATCGCGTGACAACTATTTCCGGATTACTCCATCATAGCTTCCGCACTACACCTAAAAGGCCAAGATAGGTTTGGTATTCTACGGTCCTCAGTTTCAGCAGGCTCCCAGGTCGAAAGCAGTACTTCTTCCAGATTACTCGGTAAATGACATTACAGTCAAAGGGGCCTCCACTGAGTGAGGTATCTCATGCCTCCTTTTTTGGGATTACTCCCTCAAAGTTAACACGACTATACCGCCCGTACTATCTTAAAGTTTCCCCAAGTCCGGGTATAGGACTTATGAGTAATCACCAAGCACTCTGAAAACCAGGAAAATCCAAACAAACATATATACAACATATAACACATAAACAATAATAGCACGCACACACACACACACACACACACACACACACACACACACACACACACACACACATATATATATATATATATATATATATATATATATATATATATATATATATATATATATATATATATATATATATATATATATATATATATATATATATATATATATATATATATAAACAAAGATAGACTTAACCCACTTAGGGATGGACCAGCAAGAGGTCAATCTTTCCCCAGTGAAGTCGCCATTTTTCTGTAGCGGTAGAAATGTTCAAGACTAAGCCATTGGATTGACTAGCCTTTATACAAATCAGAAATAAAAGTCGCCACCGCAATTTATTGTTTCCAAAGGAATTGGAAAAGAGCGAATAACTCGAAAAGAGGGGGAAAGATTCAAGGTAAGGGGGTTGGTTTTGCAAAGGGAAGGTATTAGCACTCTAAACATCTACGGTACTCCGCAGGAGCCTCTTTGTAAAATCTGTATATTTTGGCTATAAAATGTGTTATATATAAAATGGATGGTGGAGGTGAGAAAAGAAATATTTTTTTTATGATTTTTGCACCCGCCGCGGTTGCGAACATTTAGTGCCTATGTACCACCTTTCATGCCATAGGGGATCAGGGTAGACGTAGTTCCTCTTTTAAAAATTTGAAAACACAAAATGTGTTGGTTGATTTTAAGAGATAAGACATCATCGTCATTGTCCGTATGGAAAACATACTTACTACCCACAATCATGAGAAAGGAGAATTTACATCATCTCAAAGTGGAGGATATGGCTTGGATTTTAAAATCAACAATGCCTCACTCAACACCCAAGTGGAAAATATCTTACTTAACTACATATTGTAGAAGTATAGTTGTTTGTAACACTACAAGGATTGACAAGAGCCTTAATCTTTTGAGAAAAGTTTTAAAGATAAAAGCCAAAGTGGCAAAATAGTTTGAAATGAGATTGGTTGACTTTTAGTCTTCTCACAAAAATGTCAAGGTATTATTAAATTGATTGGAGTTTATTTATGAAAATATTTTTGAAAATGCATGGACATAAGCCCAAGTTTGTTATGAAAGTGGTTCAAGTTAAAAAATAGAAGGGTTTTCAAAAGGAGGGAGAAGATTTTTGAAATTAAAGAAGATGGGAGGAGAAGAAGAGGCTATCCTAAAGCATATGGTAAAAGCTAAGGATAAGAACCATCTAACCAACGAGAAGCCAAGGCTTGACATTATGAGCCAAGATAAAATTCCCATTCTTTGGATTGAAACCAAGCAAGCAAAGATACTAGGCCTCTTCAAGTGTATTAAGTCTTCACAAAAATTAGGCAGAGTAACGGCTGTACGCGGGTGAATTCCAGATTATAAAACAAAGAGTATAATCACAAAAACCTGCACACAAAAACAAACAAGCAACCCAATGTCTTGAGGTAAACCTCAAGAGCTCCAGACAAAATAATCAGATAAGATCAGATGGTCTCCAAGATAGGCCAAGGTTTCTAATCCTAAGTCCAAGAAAAAGTCCACTGCTCCATCATGCCAAGGATAGTAACCAAATAGTCCAAGTATCATTAAGAGTTTTTTAGGGTTTATGTTGATTATTAAGTATCTTAAGAAAAGAAAAAGAAAAACTCAAGTGAGCAAAATAAAAAGGACAAGAAAATAAATGCTCAAATGAGCAAAGATTAAAATGTCATGAAATGAAAATACTAAAAGATAAATAATACATAAAGCATAAAAGAATAAAAAGCAAAAAATAAAAAAAGTTAATAATTAGTGGTTAGTTGGATGACCATCTTGAAACTTGCATTTGGAACTCATTAGAGGATTGGTAGAACCAAAGTCTCCACACAACAAGTTGTATTTGCTTTTTGTCAAGTATATCATCCATTTGGAATTCTCATAAGTACCATTTAATGATCAATGATGTTTAAGTGATCCGCGTTGACCAAAGGTGTTATAGATCCATTAGAGGATTGCTAGAATCAAAGCCTCCACACAATGAATCTCAAGGTTATTGGATCAAAGAGATCAAATTAACATACTTGGGCTTGCAACCATAAGGTTGGGCCACGAATGATCATTATTCGAATCGGGACAAAATTTAGCGCTATGTTAAGCAATCGTAAGTGGACTTATATAGAAGTCGCACCTATTTTGAGGCCGATCAATAGCAATCTATGCACCATTTATTTTGAGACATGATATAGAGATCATGCTCCAATAACATTTAGTGCAAGAAGAAGGGAATGGGATGAAGAGGAATTAGGGTTAAAAAAAGAAAACCACATTTGAATTAATATTTAGTCAAACTATTATTAAAATCATTTATCCATTTTTATGGAGTTAGACTCAAAACCATGGATCCAATGATGTTAATAAAGCCATGACCAAAAAAATCAATCCAAGACATCCAGAAAATATTCACAAATTGATATAATATTTAATATATATTAAAGGATGAAAAATGTTAAAATAAACTATAAAAAAAACGGGAAAATATCAATAATATTCAAATTAATCAAGAAATGAAGAATAAAACCATAGAAAAATCAGAAATGGGTCCAAATATTTTTATAAAATTTTTGGGAATTTTTAAAAGTCAGAAACTATTTTTAAAAATTAAAATAAATGGGTAAAATAAACAAAAATGGTAAAAAATAGTAAAGTCAAAAACAAAAATAAAATAAAGTCACCAATATTTGTCACAATGTCATTGGATCATTTCATAATTTTTTCAGAATTAAAGAATGTGTAAAAATATTTTTAAACATTTTAAACAAATCAAATAAGTGTAAAATTCATTAAAAAATACCAAAATACAAAAATAAATTTTGAAAAAAATAAAAAATCAGAAAGAATAATCAAAAATATTTTTCATAATTTTTTCAGATTTTTTGGACTAAAAATGAATTTTCTATGATTTTTTGAAATTTAAAACAATTAAAATATAAAAATCAGAAAAAGAAAATAAAAGAAAAAGATGTGGGCCATTGGATGAGAGTCAAAACGCGCTAGTAATCAAATCCAAAGGATCTGGCGCGCCGTGCATATCATGGTCTTTACTTAATAATGTACATAATCATTAAATAAATCAAGATTTGAAAATAACAAATGTCACGCTTTCATTGGTTAGAAGATGACACGTTGGTCATCTTCAACCTCCAGCCCTCACGAATCACAGGTCTCTCCAACTATAAAATTAGAAGCTCAGACCTATGCCATTCGCTTCGTCTCTTTAAGACGAAGACAAACAAACCTTCGCGGCAATTTTATATAAACTATAACTCAAGCAATTTGGAAAGAAAGTTTTGAAAGGGGATTTGAAAATTCATGGTCAAAACGTGCTTCCAGATGAAAGTAAATGTTGGGACTAGAACCATGGAAATGAGAGCAACACAATGATACCAAAGTTTTGAATAATTGATGGAGGAATCTACCTATTGAAGTTGAGTTACAGAGCTCTGAAACTGGACTTCTATGGAGCAATGTAGGGCACGATTCTTGAATGTAAATGTATGGTTAGGTTCAGGGAAGATCAAGGAAGGTGAATGGATGGAGAAAATGGATTGAAAAAGGCTTGAGAATAGGATTCAAAGTAGCTGAATTTTGAGTTATGAAGAAAGTTTGGCAGAGTGATTCTGGCTATCTAAGCTTGGGAATTTGAATGGGGGATGACCCTCTATTTATAGGGAATCAAATGGAATGTTCAAGCGTGTGGAATGCTGCAAATTGGAGGGAAATCGTGTGAACCTGGTACACGAGCAAAGTGTGATCTGATTTGCATCAAAATTCATCAAATCCTTGCATTTCAAGGCTCTAATCCACTTTGTAACTTGGTTAAACATGTTTAGATCACAAACGCGTGTTAATTTGATGTTTAAAGGCCAAAACATGGATTTCAAATTCTGACTCATGATGAAACTTCAGTTCCAAGTTACCAAGTTCAATCCAACGGCATTTCCATCTCAAGGGGTCTTAGGGCAAGATTATTGATGCTTTGGAAAGATGACGTTACAAGCTTTGTAATGGAAAAAGAATGGAATCAAATGGATGCTTGAGCTGAAAGTTACATGGAGTCAAAGATGAAGAAAAATAGTTGACTTTCCATACTTAGAAATATTTCAAATTCTTCTTAAAAAATGACCTATAATCTTTTGCCTCCAAACATGGCCTTGCACTTAGAATTTGCTCTTGATCAAAAAAGATGAAATGAAGTAGATCTCTTGAATGACATTTTTCAATTTGAACCACTCAAAATCTCCAAAAATTGAGAAAGTAATGACTTGTTAAAGTTGGCCAAAAATCATGATATGACCTATAATCTCTTATATTCTTAAGGCAACTTCCAACCATTTTCTCACTTTGCACATAGAAGAAGGAATGAAGTACACATCCTTAGGATCATCATGAAAAAGGATGTGCTCAAGGTGATAAAAATTGACCAAGTTATGATCATTTGAAATCATATATAGGAAAATGGGGATTCATCTAGGTGAGTTGTAATTTTTCTCCTTCATTAAGTTCCTTCCACATGAAAACTCCTTGGAACTTTTGAAGTGATTTGTTGGTAACTCTTTGAAGATAAGAATGTGTTTTTGGATCACTCAAAAATACCAAAAGATGAGCAAGATATGCCCCTTTGAAGTCCAAAACCCTAGCCTCTAGATCAAGAGAAAGCTTGGTGGAACTTTGCCAAGTTTGAACAAACTTTTTGTGCCAATACTCTTCCTTTGTGAATAGAGATTGTTGAGGATTATGATGAGGACTCATGGCCACAAAAACTACTTTCATACCAATTTCAAAACAACTTCATGGGTGAGGTTTGAATCTCTCAAGCTTTGACCAGGGCATGGAAATAAACTCATGAACCCATGATGCAACTTGCTAGACCTCGTTGCCTTTACCTACATTATTAGAAAGTAAGACAAACCAATATTGCATTTTTTTAATTAGAGAGAAAATCAAAGCAAAATATCCATGATCACAAGAGAAAACAAGTTAAGGTGCTTGGTAACTCCTCATAGAGCAAAGCTAAAGATAAGTAGAAGAACCAAAAGCCCTAATGTGATTTTGTGGTGATTGAAATAATATGGCATGATGAAGGGATCTTAGGGGAAAAATTGAGGTACAACACTCATCTTTAAGCAGAGATCTGATGAAGTGATAACGGATATTAATGTGGTTCGTTCTGGAGTGGAATGTTGAATTCTTAGCCAGATGTATTGCCCTCTGACTGTCGTTGTGCAAAACACTCCTCTCTTGGATGAATCCCAACTCTGTCAACAATCCTTGAAGACATATCAACTTTTTGATAGCTTTTGTTACTACTACATACTCAGCCTCTGTAGTGGATAAAGCAACGATCTTTTGTATCTATGACATCCAACTAACGGCTGTAGTACCAACTGTAAATATGTAACCGATGGTACTTCTTCGGTGATCAACTTCACCAGCAAAATTCGCATCTACATAGCCCTGTACTTTTAATTCACCTTTACTAAAGCATAAATACTTCTCCTTAGTGCCTAGTAGATACCTCAAAATCCATTTCTCATCTTCCCAATGAGCTTTTTCTGGATTTGACATAAACCTGCTTACAACTCCCACTGTATGGCCAATGTATGGTCTCGTGCATACCATTGCATACATCAAACTTCCAATGGCTGAAGCATACGGAATACTAGCCATCAATTCTTTTTCTTCCTCCGTCTCTGGGGTCTGGTCCTTTGATAATCGAAAATGACTAGCTAAAGGTGTGCTAACTGGTTTAGCATTGTCCATGTTGAATCTTTTCAAAACACAGTTGATGCACTCTTCCTGAGATAACTGCAAAATTCCTCTTTACTTATCTCTCGTGATTTGCATTCCAAGAATCTTCTTTGCTGGACCCAAGTCCTTCATGTCAAATTCTTTTGACAATTGTATCTTCAAGTTTCTAATTTCATCCATATCTGGACCTGCTACTAACATATCGTCGACACAAAGTAGAAAGATGATATAACTAGAATGATACCTCTTGAAGAAACAAAATTGATCGGCATTGCACTTCTGGAAACCTTCCATGTGCATGAAGCTTTCAAACTTCCTATACCACTGTCTTGGAGCTTGTTTTAGACCATACAAGCTCATCTTTAATCTGCAAACTATTTTCTGTTTCCCTTCTTCTGATAAACCTTATGGTTGATGCATGTAGATCTCCTCATCTAAGTCTCCGTGAAGAAAGGCGGTCTTCACATCCAATTGCTCTAGGTAGAGCTCTTCACTGGCAACAATACTTAACACAGACCTAATAGTATTGAGCTTCACAACTGGAGAAAATATTCTAGTGTACTCAACTCTTTCTTTTTGATGAAATCCTTTGACAACTAATCGGGCCTTGTATCACTTAGATCCATCATGGTCCTCCTTGACCCGATACACCCATTTGTTGTGAAGTACCCTTTTTCCCATAGGTAACTCAACATGTTCCCATGTCTGATTCGAGATCAAAGACTTCATCTTGTCTTTCATAGCATGTTCCAACTTACTAGCATCTACGGTCTGACATGCTTATGCTTAATCTTCAGGTCCCCCTTCATCTGTCAATAACATATAGTCCATGTATCTCCTGTTAGGAACACGAGTTCTAGAAGACCTTCTCAATACAGAAGTTAGAGTCAGAGGTTCTGATATGTCAGGCTGTTTCTCATCGATTTGTTCAGTTGTTTCCTCTAGCTGAGGGTTATCAAGTATAGGACTTTCTAGGACATCATCCACTTCTGCATAAACTGGCCCACTCGAATATGAGTTGCTGGCACCTATATTCTGTTTGTCCTTGTACATAACTCTTTCATTGAAGATCACATCTCTACTGCGGATCATCCTTTTGTTTTCATCACCCCATAGGCGATAGCCAAACTCATCCTCACCATAATCAAGGAAAGTGAACTTCTTTGATTTGGGATCAAGCTTATTCCTGCCATGATCACTAATGTGCACATATGCTACACAACCAAAAACTCTAAGATGTGAGAGTTTTACCTATTTTCCACTCCATACCTCTTCTGGTATTCTCTTCTCTAATGGTACTAATGGACCTCAGTTGATTAAGTAAGCTGCTGTATTGATTGCTTCTGCCCAGAATTGCTTTGGTAGGCTTGATTAAACACACAAGCTTCTAGCTCTTTCTGTCAACGTCCGGTTCATATGCTCAGCTACACCATTGTGTTGAGGTGTACCTGGCACGGCCCTCTCCATTCTGATCCCGTGCTCATAGCATAACTTCTTGAATATGGTGTCTTCGTACTCACCACCATTGTCGGTTTGGAGCTTTTTGATCTTCAATCCGGTCTCATTTTCTACCATGGATTTCCATACCTTGAAAGCCTCGAATACGTCAAACTTATATTTCAAAAAGTATACCCACGCCTTTCTAGAATGATCATCAATAAAAGTCACAAAGTATTTCTTCCCACTAATAGATGAGACGGTAGTTGGACCCCAAACATCAGAGTGGACAAGATCAAGTTTCTCTTTCTTTGGGGTTCTCCTACTTGTCTGAAAGCTAACTCTCTTCTGCTTTCCAAGTATACAGTCTTCGCACATGTCAATTTCTATTGACTGAAGACCTGGTAGTTTTCCATTTAAGTGTATGACCTTCATTCCTTTATCACTCATATGGCCTAGTCTTTAGTTACATAGATTGGGACTTTAATTTACTGCAACTACAATTAAATGAAATGCTCCAGCTGTCTTGTAAAGAGTACCACTCTTTTTACCGCGAGCAACTATCATTGCACCTTTAGAAATCTTCCAATGATCTCCATCGAAGATTGTTGTGTATCCATCACTGGCCAACTGGCCTACTGAGATTAAGTTCTTCGTCAGGTCAGGAATGTGTCTGACATTCTTTAGCTCCCAAACAGACCCTTTCAACTTAATCTTCACTAAACCTTTTCCCACAATCTCACAAGATTGTTCATTACCAAGGTATACTTTACCGAGGTTCCCGGGAACATAATTTTTGAAGAACTGTTTCTGTGAAGTTACGTGAAAGGATGCTCCAGAGTCTAACACCCAAGACTCTTCCTTGCTCTCCAAAGAACATATCAATGCATCACCTCCTCCTGAGGTTGAAGCAATGTTTGCCTCATCTTTCACCTCCTGATTCTTTAATGCACTCATGCACTGATTTCTGTAGTGTCCGGTCTTCTCGTAATTCCAACACTCGGTAGTCTTCGAGCTGTTAGAAGTATGATGATTTTTGGACTTTGATCGTCTCACTTTTGATTTGCCTCGTCCGCTTCCTCTGGTTGAACTTCTTCCTCTTGACTCTGTATGCAATACTGAAGAGGTTGACGATTCATACGAATCTCTCCGCTGGATCTCTTCACTGAGAACCAAATCATGAACATCATCAAATTTCAACTTGTTGCTTCCCTACGAGCTACTCAGGACTGCGACTGTAGCATTTCAACTTTCTGACAGGGAAGACAAGAGTAACAAAGCCTGTACTTCTTCATCAAAGTTGATTCCAACTGAATTCAATTGGGTTGTAACAATGTTGAGTTTGTTCAGATGTTGCGCTGTTGATGCACCTTCTGTCATCCGTAAGTTGAACAATCGCCTCATCAAATGAACTTCGTTTGAGGCCGACGATTTTTCGTACATATTGGAAAGAGCCTTCATAAGATCAATCGTTGTCTTTTCTTTTGCAATGTTAAAAGCAACATTACGGGATAACGTCAATCAAATGACTCCAAGAGCTTTTCTATCGAGAAGGGTCCAGGAACTGTCGTCCATCGTTGTTGGTTTCGTGCCCGTGAGAGGTTCATGCATTCCCTTTTGATACAAATAATCTTCTATTTACATCTTCCAAAAGCTGAAGTGCGCACCGTCGAACTTCTCAATTTTCACCTTTCCTTCGTCTGCTGCCATCGCTCCCACTCAAGTCTGACTCTTCTGGATCGCTTATGAAACAAAAAGAATCAACTGGCTCTGATACCAGTTGTTAGGAAACTACGCAAAATTTTCCCATGGTCAGATTCGTAGAAAGCGGTATAAAATGTGAAATAATACTAATCCAAGTTGATATAGAAACTACAGACTTTATTTTTGAAAGATAAAATATACAATGAAAAGACTCTTAATGTTGAAATATTTATTGTTTATATATTTGACTTAATTTATAGCAAGTAAAGCAAAACAACGTAGCACTCTGCATGCTTTTCTCCAAAACTTCAGTTTTATTTCTTATAATAACTTCTTCATTAATAACCGGTAGTGTTTAAAATTTTCATGACTTTTTCAACACATATTATTCAAACTTGTAATTGGATTAGGGAAGGGATGACTAGTGGAAGTAACAAAAGGTGCAAAGAGAACATATTTTGGTATCATCTTTTTTTTCTCTTCTCATTTGTCATCCTATCTATATTACTATGGCAATTCTAATACACCATCTTTATTTATAGTTTTTAAAGAGGAATTTTTTTTTTTTGGTTGATGGTGTAGTTGTTGTGAATAAGTTGGTTGACCTTGTTAAAAAAATTAAGAAGAATTGTCTCTTTTTAAGATGAATTTTGAAAAGGCCTATGATTTAGTTAATTAGAGTTTTTTTGGACTATTTGTTTATTTAGGTTTGGTTTTTCTGAGTCTTGATAAGTGTTTGTGTGTTTTATGGAATTTGACTATCCTATTAGAAAAAAATCATTGATTTACTTAGTTGACTTTACTTATATCTATCCATAAAGGCCTATAACTAGAAAATAGAAATTAAGTATATAATACCTTCAATCATTGTTATTGTGTTGTGAGTGTGCCTATTCCTTCAATCATTGTTATTGTATTATGAGTGTGCTGCATGAGTCTTTCAAACTTTCTCTCAACTATATAGATGTTCTAAATAGTAGCATGAGAGCAAATTTAGACACAAAAAACTATTTATAGGCTTGAATCTACCGTGAAGAATTAAAAATCCAATACTACCTAATATAACGATGATTAAATTTGAGACTCTTAATTAAAACTCCTAAAATCTATGGACCACTTAAATATAATTTTCTTTACTAATAATTAATTTATAAGATAATGTTAGTATCATATTCTCCCACTTGATTTATAAGATCTAACTATTGACATAAATTGAATCATCATATATCTTCTTTAAGAAACAAACACGTGAATCAAAGAGATAGTTATTCTAAATGCTGAGTATTATCATCAATGTACTATGACAAGTTTCCTTTCTTAAATATATTTTTATTTTTTATCTAAAGGCTAAGTACTTAATATTGATACTTTTGTTTTTTTAGTTATAAAGACAATAGTTAAATTATCTCAAACAAATTTCAGAAGTCTAGAGATAGAATCAATGAATCTAAGTCTAGAAATATAACTTCTAAAGTCATACACTATGAGAATTTGCCTTAAAACAAGATAAAAAAAATCAACTTATATAGTAGAAATAGCAATCAAAGTTTGTTTAGTACTTCTCCGTAAAATAATTTCATCGGTCATCATAAAAATCTCTAATGTTGATTTACAAGAATCAACGCACAACCAACAAAGTCGTAATCTAAATAGCCAATCACATATAGATTTTTCGTTTGCCTGTACATAAGCATATAATATTTTGTTCCTTGAAGGTAAATTAACACCTTCTTTGAAACTTTTCAATGCTCCTTACTTGGATTAATTTATATCTTCCTAAAATTCCAATAAAAAATGCAATATCGAGTGTTATGCACACTTGAGCATACACGAGACTTTCAACAACATAAGCATAAGGAATGTTCTTCATTTGCTCCCGCTCAAAATCATTATTAGGGAATTGGCTCAAATTAAACCTTCATGTTAATGCCAATGACATAAGATGCCTAATCCATATCTTTTACATAAAAGTTTTTATAGGAGAATTGTTTCACCTTCTGTAGAAAACTCTTATCATTAGTAGCAGGTAAAATGTCGTTGTTGTACCCAAATTTCCCCCCTAAGATTCCCCTATCATATTATGTCAACTTGATCATAACAAGATCTCATTAGGGTTGGTTCTTCATCTTGCTCTATCTCCTATATTTAAGTTTGCCCTTGAGGAATCTCCAAGCACTTTGATTGTGTATCTTGTATATGTGTTGTTGACTAATCTTTAACCAAAATACAAAAAATATTTGTCTTTGTCTTTGCACAATTTATGTTTTGTAGGTATCAAGTTGAAGCATCCAACAAATAAGCTCATGCAAAGTTGATTTGATCCTATTGTGGCAAAAAATCCAGCATGCATTGACCCATCAAGGTATGCATCGACTCATGCAGTTTGTGTGGTTCTGTAATGAGTTGAAACAGCAGTATGTATCGACACATGCTGTGTTATACAACTAGGATATATCGACACATACCCCCTATGTATCGACTCATAATGGCAAAATGCACGTGTTTTTTTGAAGAAAGCCATCAAATTTAAATTGTTATCATTTTGGCTCCAATTTTTTCCTGTATAATTTAAAATTATATCATTAATTCAAATTTGGCTCCAAGAGTCAATTATCAAATTATCACTAATCTCAATCCTAAAAATCTATAAATATAGACCTCATTTCATTCAAATCACAAGCTTTTTATAGCCAAAATCATCTTGCTAAAAAATCTCTCAATTCTCTCAATTTTACCAAATCCACTCAAAGCTCCATTTTCAAAAAGTTAGTAAGCTTTGCATTGAAGCTTACTAATCTTTGAGCTAAACCTTCATCCAAACACTTTTTCTCCATCAATTCTCTACATCCAAGCTTTGGTGATTGATTCTTGTTATTGAATTGAAGCAAATTCTGAAGTTATTTGATAATTCTCAAATTCTACCTTTGGTAAGTTGGATCATCATTTTTAACAATGTGATCTCTTATGGATTTCTGGTTTTGATTCATTGAACATTGTTTTATAACTCCATGAGTGCTATTTTCTCAAAATTTGCTGAAATTTTCATGCTCAATTGGATCCATGATCATAAGGTGTTTGATGAATAGTTGGAACAAGAATTTGATCCCAAAAATATTTTTCTGCCTTATTTTGGGGCTATTTTGACTCAAATATTTTTTTCTGCTCATCCTTTGATTGTTGGTTTGGATTGCAATTTTAAATGTTCAACTTGTTTTTAAACTCAATGAACTTTGTGATGTAGATGAAGTTGGATAAATGTTCATCAATTCAAATCTACCTAAGAGTGAATTATTTTATTCATTTTTGGTGCTTTGGATTAATGATATGTTTAGTACTTTAATCCATCTAGAGGAGTGGTTGAATTTAAAGATGAAAGAATTTTGAAATAGTGATCCAAATTAGCTTATCATTCCCCTCCCTCTTCATCTTGTCCTTTTCTTTTTTAATTGTGCTACATGTTAAAGGATGGTGATCTCTATATCATTTATCCAAACATGAAGTACATAAATTGCTATTGACCGGTCTCAAAATATGTGCGACTTCTATATAAGTCCACTTACGATTGCTTAATATAGCGCTAAATTTTTTCCCGATTCGAATAAATGATCATTCGTGGCCCAAACTTATGATTGCAAGCCCAAGTATGTTAATTTGATCTCTTTAATCCAATAACCTTGAGATTCATTGTGTGGAGGCTTTGGTTCTACCAATCCTCTAATGGACCTACAACACCTTTGGTCAACGCGGATCACTTAAACATCGTTGATCATTAAATGTTACTTGTGAGAATTCCAAAAATGGATGATATACTTGACAAAATGCAAATGCAACTTGTTGTGTGGAGGCTTTGGTTATACCAATCCTCTAATGAGTTCCAAATGCAAGTTTCAAGATGGTCATCCAACTAACCACTAATTTCTAACAATTGGCTTTACTTTACGCTTTATTTTTTATGTTTTATGTACCATTTAAATTTGAGCATTTACATTTCATGCCATTTTCTATTTTTCGCTCACTTGAGCATTTATTTTTATGTCATTTTTATTTTGCTCACTTGAGCTTTTTCTTTTCCTTTTAAAGACACCTAATAATCAACATGAACCATAAAAATCTTTAATGATACTTGAACTATTTGGTTACTATCCTTGGCATTATGGAGCATTGGACTTCTTGGATTTAGGATTAGAGACCTTGGCCTATCTTGGAGACCTTTTGACCTTAATTCATTATTTTGTCTGAAGTTCTTGAGGTTTACCTTGAGACATTGGGTTGTTTGTTTGTTTTGTGTGCAGGTTTTTGTGATTACATACTTTGTTTGTAATTTGGAATTCACCCGTATACAGCCGTTACTCTGCCCAATTTTTTCGAAGACTTAATACATTTGAAGTTTGGTTCTCTCGAGAGGTCTAGTATCTTTGCTTGCTTGGTTTCAATCCAAAGAATGGGAATTCTATATTGACTCATAATGTCAAGTATTGGCTTCTTGTTGGTTAGATGGTTCTTATCCCTAGCTTTTACCTTATGCTTTAGGATAATCTCTTCATCTCCTCCCACCTTCTTTAATTTCAAAAAATCCTCTCCCTCCTTTCAAAAAAACTCTTCCTATTTCTAAACTTAAACCACTTTCATAATAAACTTGGACTTATGTCCATGCATTTTCAAAAAGTCATTTTCATAAATAAACTTCAATCAATTTAATAATACTTTGACACTTTTTTGTGAGAAAACTAAAAGTCAATCAATCTCATTTCAAACTATTTTTCCACTTTGGTTTTTACTTTAAACTTTTCTCAAAAGATTAGACTCTTGTCAATTCTTGTAGTGATGCGAACAACTATACTTCTACAATATGTAGTAAAAAAGATATTTTCCACTTGGGTGATGAGTGAGGCATTGTTGATTTTAAATCCAAGCCATATCCTCCACTTTGAGATGTTGCAAATTCTCCTTTCACATGATTGTGGGTAGTAAGTATGTTTTCCACACGGACAGTGACGATGATGTTTTATCTCATAAAATTAACCAACACGCTTGTGTTTCAATTTTTTAAAAAAAAAGAGGAACTACGTGTACCCTGATCCCTTATTGCACGAAAGGTGGTACGTAGGCACTAAAGGTTCGCAACAGCGGCGGGTGCAAAAATCATAAAAATATTTCTTTTCTAACCTTCACCATCCATTTTATATAACACATTTTCATAACCAAAATATTCATATTTTTCAAAGAGGTTCCTGCGGAGTACCGTAGATTTTTAGGGTGCTAATACCTTCCCTTTGCATAACCAACCCCCTTACCTTGAATCTTTCCCCCTTTTTGGGTTATTCGTTCTTTTCCCATTCCTTTGGAAACAATAAAGCGCGGTGGCGATTTTTATTTTGATTTGTATAAAGTCTAGTCAATCCAATGGCTTAGTCTTGAACATTTCTACCACTACAGAAAAAATGGCGACTCTGCTGGGGATAGATTGACCTCTTGCTGGTCCATCCCTAAGTGGGTTAAACCTATCTTTGTTTATATCTGTATATGTGTTTATGTGTTATATTTTGTATATATGTTTGTCTGGATTTTCCTGGTTTATAGGGTGCTTGGTGATTACTCATAAGTCCTATACCCGGACTTGGGAAAACTTTAAGATAGGACGGGCGATATAGTCATGTTAACTTTGAGGGAGTAATCCCAAAAAAGGAGGCATGAGATCCCCCACTCAGTTGAGGCCCTTTTGACTGTAGTGTCGTTTACCGAGTAATCGGGAAGACGTACTGCTTTCAACCTGGGAGCCTGCTGAAGCTGAGGACCGTAGATTACCTAACCCACCTTGGCCTTTTAGGTGTAGTGCAGAAGCTATAACGGAGTAATCCGAAAGTAGTTGTCACGTGATACTATGCTCGGACGATTCTTTCTTGAGAATATTACTAATTACCGAGTTTAGCGGGAAGTTGATAATATCCGAAGGAAGGATGTAGACTCTGGGAACCTCTTAGAACCTTGTTCGGCAGGTGATAACTCTTTAGACCAACACCTTATGGGTAGTACCTTCGACCTCATTCTCGTGACGATGAACCTATGAACCCTATATTTGTGATCTTGTGTGTGATTATTGCATCATGCATCCATGCACTCATAAGCATCTTTTGAAGAAAACAATATTTCAAGGGATTTAAAGGTTGACTATTTGTGAATATCTCAGGTGCTTTTAACCATGGATTCTAGAAAGAGAAAGACTGGGAAATACAGTTTCAAGGATCCTAACATAGATGAGTTGGTCATTCTAATTCCCGAGATCGAGTGTTCTGTAGACTTTCGGAAGAAGTATGGATCCATTATTCCTCTCATGAAGTTGAAGATGAAGGATGGTATTCTCTCAACTTTGGTCCAGTTCTATGATCCGGTGTATCACTGTTTTACTTTTCCCGATTATCAGTTGATGCCAACACTGGAAGAGTATTCTTATCTATTGGACTTACCTGTTACCGATCGTGTTCCTTTTACTGGTTTGGAGGGTGAGCCAAAACCACATGAGATTGTTGCTTTGATTCATCTGGGGAAGTCTGAGGTGGAAGCCCATATGACTACCAAAGGAGGGATTAGAGGATTACCAGCTCAGTTCTTATTGGAGAAAGCTCATTACTTTGCTGGGATGAAGAGTACAGTTGCTTTTGAGGCCATCTTTGCTTTACTCGCCTATGGATTATTCTTATTTCCTAATGTGGACAAGTTTGTCGACATTAACGCCATCAGGATTTTCATGATTGGAAACTCGGTTCCTACACTGTTGGGTGATGCTTATTACTCTGTTCATCTTCGGAGTTCCTATCATGGGGGGATGATTATCTGTTGCATGCCTTTGTTATACTGGTGGTTCATCTCTCATATACCTCAGTCTGATGCTTTTTGGGATGTTAAGAAGGAACCACGTTGGGCTCCTAAGATTATGGCACTTACTTACTCAGATATTGATTAGTATCATCGAGCTTACCAGGATGTGGAGATTATTGACAGTTGTGGTAGTCTCCCCAATGTGCCTCTTCTTGGTACAAAGGGAGGAATTAACTATAACCCTGTTCTTGCACGATGACAGCTTAGTTACCCGATGAGGGATAAACCAAATAATATTCATTTGAGTAGTTTCTTTCTAAAGGAAGGAGAAGACCACAAGGAAGCTAGGGAGAAGATTGCGAAGACCTGGCGTCACATTCATAAAAAGACTAGGAAGGATTTGGGACCTAGAGGTGTTGTTTCTTTGGAGCCATATCTTCAGTGGGTCCGATCGAGAGCCATTCAGTTGAATATGCCGTATGCTCGGGAGACACCCATGCCTGATTTGTTTGTGAAGACCACTCCTCCTGTATTAGATGATCTGGAAGAGCTGCAGCTTGCTTTGGTTAGTATGCAACAAGAAAGGGATGCTTGGAAGAATAAGTTCCAGACTTTAGAGAGTTCCTACAGAGCAGACCTAAAGGAGAAAGATGATTTGATCAAGATCCTTGAGAGTCGAGCGGTGGAGTCTATGGAGAGGCAAGGGGATTTATTTTCTCCTAGGCCTCAAACAGGTGCTGATTACCCACTTCCTGATTCAGATGATTGGAAGGGAGTTGCCATCAGACATGTGGAAGAAAACCAGAGGTTGAGAGCTCAGATTGCCAGGCTCACAGGGAAGCGCCAGCGTACATATTGATCTCTATTAGTTCTTCTTCTCAGGATTTTAGATTGTATTTTCATCTTGTACTTGGGATCATTGAAACTTGTAATCTATTTTGGATTTATTATAATGAAAATTTTCAGTACTTCAAAAGCTTTATTAATTTGATGTTTGCAATGTGTCTATAAATCATAAATCCCTTGAAATATTAAATGATAAAATAAAAATAATCATATGCATTGCATATCATGCATCATATTGTACATATTTATTGCATTTGTTATGCATAACTAGGTGTCTTACTCAGTTTCTTTGCTTCACTCAGCAAACTGACTCATCACTACAACACTCGGGCTAACTTCAAAAATAAGATGGACAATTTAGAATAGGAGAATCGCGAGCTGCGCGAAGAAGTTTCCGCTTTGAAGGCTGGCTTGGCCAATTTGACTACTCTGATGGAAGCTCTGGTGGCTGCTCAGAATCAGCCACCGAGTGTTCAACCTCAACCAACAAGGGCAAATGCTGAAGTTCCTACTGTTCCTATATCCGCTACTCCAGGTGTTATTCAAAACCGTGTGCCTCAGGGTTACCCGTGGGGAATGCCAGAGAATTTTGCACCTGAAGGTTTCAATCTTGGCCCTCAAGATGCTCCAGTGGTTCAAAATGTTGTTACTTCTGCACCTCCTGTGGTGCATACTGTTCCTGCTGCACCTTCTTCGGTGAATTTGGTTTCGTTTGTTAATGAAGATGTGTGTCGTCCTTTCCCTCCGCCAAGTGAAGACTTGGGTCTTTATGACAGAATGGATGATTTCCAAGAGCAGTTTGATAGAATGCAAAGAGAGATGAAGGCTCTTATGGGAAAAGAGTTATTTGGGTAGAATGTGAATGAGCTGTGTTTGGTCCCAAATGTTAAAGTGCCGGCTAAGTTCAAGGTCCCGGAGTTTGAGAATTACAAGGGCAACACTTTCCCTCGTGCTCACTTGGTGATGTACGTAAGGAGAATGTCTACCCGCACTAATGATCAGCGTCTGCTGATTCACTTTTTCCAGGATAGTTTGACTGGCGCAGCGTTGAAATGGTATATGAGCTTGGACAACGCCAACATCCATACTTTTAATGATTTGGGAGAAGCATTCATTAAACAATACAAGTACAATGTGGACATGGCACCTGACCATGACCAGCTTAGGGCCATGGTTCAGAAAGACAGAGAATCGTTCAAAGAGTATGTGAAGAGATGGCGCGAAGTGGCTGCACAAGTGATTCCTCCCATGGAAGAGAAAGAGATGACCAACATTTTTCTGAAGACGTTGGTAGCTTTCTACTATGAAAGAATGGTAGCAAGTGCCTCAAGTGATTTTACAGAAATGGTAGGAATGGGTGTCCGCCTAGAAGAGGCAGTAAGAGAAGGTCGTTTAACAAAGGGTGAAGGATCTAGAGGGGTAAAAAATCCAGCTTATGGGTTTACCAAGAAGAAAGAGGGGGATACAAATGTTGTTATGCAAGAGAGAAGAGTAAAAGCTCCTAGAAAGAATTATCAGCGTCATCAGCAAGTCGCCTCAGTTACTCCTGTTATGAATGCCACTCCGAATACTGCTGCTTATCAGAGACCATCCCAGCAGGGGAATCAAGGATAAAATCAGAGCTGGGAGAACTATGATCATATTCCCATGAGCTATGCAGAGCTATTACCAGCATTGGTTCAGAAGAAGTTGGTCCAGACACGACCACCTCCCGCTGTACCATCACCATTGCCGTGGTATTACAAAGCAGACTAGACGTGTGCCTTTCATCAGGGAGCACCAGGGCATAGTGTTGAGAATTGTTATCCCTTGAGGACTGAAGTGCAAAGGTTGGTGAAGGCTGGAATTCTATCTTTCAAAGACGTGGGACCTAATGTGAAAGACAATCCTCTACCCAAGCACGGGGGAGTGAATGCTGTAAATATGGTGGCCGGTTGTCCAGGTGACTTCCGGATTTTTGACATTAATCTGGTTAGAGGAGATTTGGTGAAGATGCACGCAGACCTCTGTGAATTCAACTATTATACGCAGGACCATGCCGGTTGCGCTATTTGCAGTACAAATATACAGGGTTGTGAGAAGATAAAGGCTGATTTACAGGAGATGATAGATGAAGGTTTAATCCATATAATCAGGCCTAGGGAAGAATATGAATATGAAGTGAATATGGTTTCTGGATGTCCGGATGAATTCAGAATTTTTGATGTGGATCATTTGAATGAGGATCTAGTGCAGTTGCATGCTACCTTCTGTCGTACTGCTAGTTAAGTAGAACACCAATATGGATCTTGCATAGTTTGTTGTCGAAATCCCCGAGGATGTTCTATTATGAGGGAAGGTGTTCAGTTGCTGTTAGACAATGGAACTATCAAAATCACGGGTTAGAGAGATGATTATCATGAGGTTGATATGGTTGAAGTTAGTTTGATGGAAGAAGAGTCAGAGGAAGAGTATGCCTCCGCGAATGATTATTTCTCTTTAGACGAGGGGTTGTTTGCCGAAAATGACTTTTTGATGGCTGATTGTGTTGAGGAAGGGGTGAATGTCATTGTACCTTGTTTTGGGGCACCCACTCATCTTGAGGTGGAGCACTATAGCAAATCAGTTGTTACCCCATTGGTAATTAGTCTGCCAGGTCCTGTTCCATATGAATCAGATAAGGTTGTACCTTACAAATACAACACTACAATCTTGGAAGATGAGGAGGAGATTCCCATCCAGCCAATGCCATATGTTGGAAATATAGCTGATGATAGCAGGGTGACCCGTAGCGGTCGTGTGTTTGCGCCGGTTATTCGAAGAGATGTTGTTGCTGGGAAGAAAATTGCTGAAAATGATGCGCCTAAGAAGGCTACAGGAGAGACTAGTGGAGCTACATTAGAGAAAGAAGTAGACGATATATTGAAGATAATTAAGATGAGCGACTACAAGATTATAGATCAGCTATTGCAGACTCCTTCAAAGATATCCATCCTAGCTTTGTTGATGAATTCCTCTGCACATAGAGAATCATTGATGAGAGTGCTTGACCAAGCTTTTGTGGAGAATGACATGCCGTTAGATCAGTTCAACAACGTAATTGGAAACATTACGTCATGTAACAATTTGAGTTTCTGTGATGATGAGTTACCAGATGAAGGGAGGAATCACAACCTGGCCCTCCACATATCTATGAACTGCAAGAATGATTCGTTGTCCAATGTGCTAATTGATAACGGATCTGCGCTGAATGTTATACTGAGAAGTACCCTCTTGAAGTTAAAGTATCAAGGAGCATCTATGCGCTCGAGTGGCATCATTGTGAAGGCTTTTGATGGGTCGAGGAAATCAGTCATCGATGAAGTGGACTTACCCATCCATATAGGACCACATTTGTTCTTGATAACCTTCCAGGTTATGGACATTATTCCCGCATATAGTTGTTTTCTTGGACGACCACGGATACACGAAGCAGGGGCTTTCACTTCAACTCTGCATTAGAAGTTAAAGTTTGTGCATGAAGGTAAGGTGGTGATCATAAATGGGGAGCAGGCGTTGTTGATATCCCATCTATCCTCTTTCAGTATTGTAGAAGCGGATGAGGCTGCTTTTGGAACCCAGTTCCAAGCCCTATCTATTGAAAACATAAGGAGGAATGAGAATTCTGTGGTTTCGCTGAAGGACGCGCAACAGGTTGTACGCAATGGTCATAATGCAGTTTGGGGACAACTTATGCATCCACCCGTGAACAAAAGCAGAGCTGGTTTGGGTTTCTCTTCGAATATTGGCAAAGGCGAAAGTTTGAAGTCAAAGTCTTCTGTGAAAATTATCATGATGGTGTAGTTGCAGAGGCTACCTCCATCCAATTGGTTCTGGAATTAATGTTGTTGAAGAGGATGAAGCAGAGTAGGAAGTACCAAATTTTGTGACGCATGGAGTCCGAGTTCAGAACTGGGTCACCATTGATGTTCCTTCTTGCATACATATTTCAAAGTAATTTGTTTTGTTAATCTGTTTATTTCTTTTGAAAAGCTTTCACTCTGCCCAAGGTGAAAGTATTGTATGGGCTTATCTGCTTGCTTTGACTGTTAAGATCATTAATAAAAGTTGTCTTTGCTTCCAAAATTATGTCTTTATTTTCTGCTTTTTCTTAGGAAATGGTAATCAAATAAAAAACCCTTTCAAAATAAATAATAACTAAAAATTAATCTGCATGATCACTTGATATATGTGTCAGTTTCTAAAAGCAATCATAAATCACATGTGCAGATTAATTAAAAAAACCTGTTGAATATAATGACCCTACACCCTCTCCCAACTTTGATTGTCCTGTGTTTGGGGCCGAAGAAGAAGATTATGATGAGATTCCAGAAGAGGTATCACGGTTGCTTGAGCACGAGGAAAATACCATTCATCCATATAAGGAGCCTTTGGAAGTGATTAATTTGGGTTCAAAAGAAGATCTGAAGGAAATTAAGATTGGAGCATCGTTGCATCCTGATGTAAAGAGCGAGTTGATTGAGCTGTTCAAAGAGTATGTGGATATTTTTGCTTGGTCTTATCAAGATATGCCTGGTCTAGATAGAGACATTGTTGAGCATCATTTACCTTTGAAGCCAGAGTGTCCGCCAGTTAAACAAAAGTTGAGAAGAACTCCCCCAGATATGGCAGTAAAGATCAAAGAGGACGTCCTAAAGCAGATCAATGCTAGTTTTCTTGTGACGTCAGAGTATCCTTAATGGATTGCTAATATTATCCCAGTACCGAAAAAATATGGAAAAGTCCGCATGTGCGTAGATTACAGAGATCTAAATAAAGCTAGTCCGAAAGATGATTTTCTATTGCCTGACATTGACATGTTAGTGGACAACACAGCAAAATTCAAGGTATTCTTGTTCATGGACGAATTTTCCGGGTATAATCAAATAAGAATGGCTCCAGAGGACATGGAAAAAACAACGTTTATCACACCCTGGGGAACATTCTGTTACAGAGTGATGCCCTTCGGGTTGAAGAACGCTGGTGCAACATACCAGAGGGCTATGACAACCCTATTCCATGATCTGATGCACAAGGAAATTTAAGTATATGTTGATGATATGATTGCCAAATCCCAAACTGAAGAAGGGCACATAAAATATTTGTTGAAGTTGTTTTAGCGTTTGATGAAGTATCGTCTCCGCTTGAATCCAAATAAATGCACCTTCGGAGTTAGATCGGGGAAATTGTTGGGTTGTATTGTTAGCCAGAAAGGAATTGAAGTTGACCCTGATAAAATTAAAGCAATTCAAGAAATGCCAGCACCAAGAACTGAAAAGCAAGTCAGGGGTTTCCTCGGGCGTTTGAATTATATCTCCAGATTTATTTCCCACATGACTGCAAAGTGTGAACCGATCTTTAAGTTGTTAAAGAAAGATCAAGGTTTTGTGTGGACGGATGACTGCCAAAGGGAATTTGAGAGTATCAAAGAGTATCTTCTTGAACCTCCTATCTTTCTCCCTCCCGTAGAAGGAAGACCGTTGATTATGTATCTAATAGTGTTAGATAAATCCATGGGTTGTATTCTGGGACAACAAGATGAAACCGGGAAGAAAGAGTTCGCCATTTATTATCTCAGCAAAAAGTTCACTGATTGTGAGTCGCGGTATTCCATGCTAGAAAAAATGTGTTGTGCTTTGGCCTGGGCGGCAAAGCGGTTGCAGCAATATATGTTGAATCATACAACTTGGTTGATCTCCAAGATGGATCCAATCAAGTATATTTTTGAGAAGCTTGCCCTTACTAGGAGAATTTCCCGCTGGCAGATGTTGTTATCTGAATATGATATTGAATACCGCACTCAAAAAGCTATCAAAAGTAGTGTGTTGGCAGATTACCTTGCTCACCAGCCGATGGAAGATCATCAGTTTACAGAGTATGAATTCCCCGATGAGGATGTGATGTTCCTGAAAGTGAAATATTATGATGAACCATTTCCTGAGGAAGGCCCCGACTCTGAATCTCGTTGGAGTATGGTATTTGATGGAGCAGTGAATGCTTATGGTAAAGGAATTGGTGTTGTGATCGTCACTCCTCATGGATCGCACGTTCCTTTTACTGCAAGGTTGACATTTGATTGCACTAATAATATGGCGGAATATGAGGCTTGCATCATGGGTCTCGAAGAAGCTATTGATCTCAGAATCAAAGTTCTAGATGTGTATGGTGATTCAACTTTGGTAATAAATCAGATGAAAGGAGAAGGGGATACTCGTCACCCTGGCTTGATCCCTTACAAAGATTATGCTAGAAGATTGTTACCCTTCTTCAATAAAGTTGAATTCCATCACATTCCCAGAGATGAAAATCAAATGGCGGATGCTCTGGCAACTCTGGCTTCCATGTACCAAGTGAATACTTGGAATGATATACCTCGTATTATAGTTCGACGGCTGGATAGGCCCACTCATGTGTTTGCGACAGAGGAGGTAGAAGATGAAAAACCTTGGTATTATGACATTAAGCATTTTCTTCAGACTCAGGAATACCCGATTGGTACGTCGAGGAAAGATAGAAAGACACTAAGAAGATTGGCAGGCAGTTTCTTCCTCAGTGAAAATGTGCTATACAAGAGAAATTATGACATGATCTTGCTCAGATGCGTGGATAGACACGAAGCAGACATGTTAATGCATGAGATTCATGAAGGTTCATTTGGCACTCATGATAATAGACATTCAATGGCTAAAAAGATGCTAAGGGCAGGTTACTATTGGTTGACAATGGAATCTGATTGTTACAAATTTGCAAAGAAGTACCATAAATGCCAGATTTATGCAGATAAGATCCATGTGCCTACGACACTTCTCAATGTGATTTCCTCCCCATGGCCTTTCTCTATGTGGGGTATAGACATGATCGGAATGATAGAACCCAAGGCTTCGAATGGACACCATTTCATCTTGGTAGCAATTGACTACTTTACCAAATGGGTAGAAGCTGCTTCTTATGCTAATGTTACCAAACAAGTGGTTGTGCGCTTCATCAAAAACAATCTTATATGCCGGTATGGTGTGCCGAGTAGAATCATCACTGACAATGGCTCGAGTTTGAATAACAAGATGATGATAGAACTGTGTGAAGAATTCAAGATTGTCCATCACAATTCATCTCCATACAGGCCAAAGATGAATGGAGCCGTTGAAGCTGCTAATAAGAATATCAAGAGAATTATCCAGAAAATGGTTGTTACTTATAAGGATTGACATGAAATGCTCCCTTTTGCTCTGCATGGATATCAGACATTTGTCCGCACTTCAACAGGAGCAACCCCGTTTTCCCTGGTATATGGAATGGAAGTTGTACTCCCTGTTGAGGTTGAGATTCCCTCTTTGCGTGTAATAATGGAAGCCAAGTTGGCAGAGGCTGAATGGGTCCAGAATAGGTTTGACCAATTGAATTTGATTGAAGAGAAGAGAATGACAACTTTGTGTCAGGGGCAGTTATATCAGAAAAGAATAAGGAAAGCATTTGATAAAAAAGTCAAACCTCGTGAATTCAGAGAAGGCGACCTCGTGCTTAGGAAGATCATGTCTTTCAACACTGATTCTAGGAGCAAGTGGACTCCCAATTTTGAAGGCCTGTATGTTGTCAAGAAAGCCTTCTCTGGTGGTGCATTAATTATTGAAACTATGGATGGTGAGGAGTTCCCACGTCCCATGAATGCTGACGAAGTCAAGAAATACTTCGCCTAAAGAAATAAAAGAGCAACTCGCTAAGTTGAAAACCCGAAAGGGCGACTTAGGAAAAAAAGAGCGTCTCGGTAGGCTGAAAACCCGAAAGGGCGGTCTAGGCAAAAATTAGAGACATAAACAGAATAAATTTCCCGCTAAGTTGAAAACCCGCAAGGGCAGCTTAGGCAAAAGTTAGGGATTTTTCTTGGCAAGTAACTACGTTAGACAAGACTTGATTGTTGAAGCAACAATCTTCTCGGATCCTCATCATACTTCAACAAAAGTTGATGCTCAGGATTTCAAAACTTGTTAGGGAGAATAGTGGTCATTGTATCTCAATGTATCTTTTCCATTATATATTACCATTTCCCAAATTTTGTAATCATCCATGGAGTCTCGCCATTCGCAGACTACCATTCTATTAATGAAATTCGAGCTTTTTCCCAATTCTTTGTGTTCTTATTTTATTTAGCTTGCAAAGACTCCATTTATTACTGATAATAATTTTTAAAGCAAAAAGATTAAAAAGAAAAATCGACTTTTCAAAAAGAAAGACATCTTTACAATTCAATTTACCTTGGGATTTGTGATGAAACAATGACAACAAAAATGGTGATCCCAGGAATGAACAAACTCCGGTTGTTTTAATAAGATTACTTCCTTCATGAAGGTTTTTCTCAGGTCATCTTGTTGGAATGTGTGCAGTCTTTGTGTATTTCTAAGATAGTTGAAGACGATACTAGTGGGTGCAAGGTACAATGTTAAGTTTGTGATCCCATTATCCCTGGACAAGTCTTGGTTCGCTTTTGATTTTGGGTTTGCAGGGTGAGAAGCCTCTGTCCCAGATTCCCCAGCGAAGTTTTCCCTTGTATGATGAAAGGAAGACTATACCAGGGCATCTTGTGTTGGAATAGGTTTGGTTGATATGAAGACTCAATCTGATATTCTCCAGTAAATGCCTCGTTTATTTGATAGAAGTCCTTTCTCCCCAAAGAGGTTGGTGAAATAATTACTCTCGAAGTACGTATCTCCGGTTTCTCTAGTGAAGTACGTATCTCCGGTTTCTCCAGTGAAGTACGTATCTCCGGTTTCTCGAAGTACGTATCTCTGGTTTCTCCAGTGAAGTACGTATCTCTAGTTTCTCCAATGAAGTACGTATCTCCGGTTTCCCCAGTGAAGAACATATCTCTGGTATCTCCAATGAAGATCGTATTTCCAGTAAAACGTATCTTGGTTTCCCCTCGATGATGTGGTTTTGACCCCCCCCCCAATGAAGTCAGCATGAAGTCCCCAGTAGATGTCCCATTGATGAAGCATTGTCTCCCTTAGTGAAGTCTATATGTTTTTCTTCCTTCAAAGTGGGCCTGAATTCCCCAGTGAATGTTTTTACAATTTGGTTTCCATCTTCCTTATTCAAGATCAGTATTGCAATCCCCAGTAGGAGTACGGACCGTGAAACATTTGTTTTCCCCATTGAAGTCTGTGTGATATTCCCCGGGAAGGTTATCCCAGGGCATCTCTTGTTGGAATGAGTATTCATGATAATGAAGTTTTCAATTTTCAGTTTTTTCTCCAGGGAAGTGGGTTTGAATTCCCCAGTAAGGTTTGATTGTCTCGGCGTCAGTCTGCTTTATTTGAGGCTGGTCTTGCAATCTCTAGTAGGCGTATGTTGCTTTTGAAAACTAATTTCTCCGTTGAAACCGGAAAAAAGATGTTCTATCCTGGTATCTGTTTGATTTAGCTACATCCGGATTATGTTTCTCCTCAGTGAAGTTAGGACAAGCAATAAGTTTGGTTTACGCAGTTGCTTTTACCTTTCCTGGATTGATCTTTCTGGTTGAAGTTTAGCCCATATTGTTGATACCTAAGGCTGTTTTGTCTGATTATGTATCCTCTTACCAGTATACGCACGATATCACTCATACATTCATACATGCATCATGCATTGTTACAAATCATTTTATTGATATTGTGTTCTAACCTTCATGCATCGCTCCTTGCTTAGTTGGATTTTGTTTTTCCCTCTTGAGTTTATTTCTCAAAGGATGTATCTTTGTTGGCCGTCTTGCTCTAGTTTGTTTCTGATTGGATTCGTGGTTGCATGACGATATTATTTACTTTGGATTTCTAAGAACTTCGAGTTTTGGTTTGTGCATTTATTTTGCACGAGAAGACTTTATCTCCTCAGCAGGAATAATGTGGCATTTCCCCAGGAAGCCATATCTCTTTCCCCAGGAAGCCATATCTCTTTCCCCAAGAAGTCATATTTCCCCAGGAAGCCATATCTCTTTCCCCAGGAAGTCATATTTCCCCAAGAAGCCATATTTCTATCCCCAGAAAGTCATCTTTCTTTGCATTTCCCCTTGACAATGAGTGGACGTCTCTTTATTTAAGATAAGTTTTCATATTACCCTTTCCAGGCAGAGTGCCTTGGTTAAAGAAGAAGTTGAGACCCGTTCCAGGTGAAACACCATTTTTTTGGGAAAACTTATGATATTTTCAAATCTACCTTCAATGAACGTTGGTAGTGCATCGGCAGTGAACGTCGGTGTTTCTTATCTTTTTGCTATCATCAGTGAACGGTGGTAGATCCTCGTCAGTGAATGGCGATGGTGTGATATTTTCAAATCTACCTTCAGTGAATGTTGGTAGTGCATCGGTAATGAACGTCGGTGTTTCTTATCTTTTTGCTATCATCAGTGAATGGTGGTAGTTCCTCGTCAGTGAACGGCGATGGTGTGATATTTCAAAATCTACCTTCAGTGAACGTTGGTAGTGCATCGGCAGTGAACATTGGTGTTTGTTATCTTTTTTCTATCATCAGTGAATGGTAGTAGTTCCTCGTCAGTGAACGGTGATGGTGTGATATTTTCAAAATCTACCTTCAGTGAACGTTGGTAGTGCATCGGCAGTGAATGTCAGTGTTTCTTATCTTTTTACTATCATCAGTGAATGGTGGTAGTTCCTCGTCAGTGAACGGCGATGGGATGATATTTTCAAATCTACCTTCAGTGAATGTTGGTAGTGCATCGATAGTGAACGTCGATGTTTGTTATCTTTTTGCTATCATCAGTGAACGGTGGTAGTTCCTCGTCAGTGAGTATCGATGGTGTGATATTTTCAAATCTACCTTCAGTGAATGTTGGTAGTGCATCGGCAGTGAACGTCAGTGTTTGTTATCTTTTTGCTATCATCAATGAACGGTGGTAGTTCCTCGTCAGTGAACGGCGATGGGGTGATATTTTCAAATCTACCTACAGTGAACGTTGGTAGTGCATCGGCAGTGAACGTCTGTGTTTCTTATCTTTTTGCTATCATCAGTGAACGGTGGTAGTTCCTCATCAGTGAACGGCGATGGTGTGATATTTTCAAATCTACCTTCAGTGAACATTGGTAGTGCATCGACAATGAACGTCGGTGTTTCTTATCTTTTTGCTATCATCGGCGAATGGTGGTAGTTCCTCATCAGTGAACGGCGATGGTGTGATATTTTAAAATCTACCTTCAGTGAACGGAGGTAGACATCAGCAGTGAATGTTGATGCTTGTTATCCTCCTCTCTGATTCAATTTTTTTAGTCCACCAGTGATTTATTTTCCTGGTGGGGGTTGCTCCTTTGTTTCTTCATTTTTGTGGCATCCCTAGTGATACTTTGCGTCTCTTTTGTTCTGTCCATTTGCATTCATAATCATAAAAATTGCATGGCATCTTAGAGACAAAAATAGGGCTTGTTTTATATTTAACTATCTTCAATTGCGTCGACACGAAGATTTCTAACCTTCGTATCTCCGGATAGAAGACACTTAAATAAGGGCAGCTGTTGTACCCTAATTTTGGCCCCTAAGATTCCCCTATCGTATCATGTCAACTTGATCATAACAAGATCATATTAGGGTTGGTTCTTCATCTTGCTCTATCTCCTATATTTAAGTTTTCCCTTGAGGAATCTCCAAGCACTTTGGTTGTGTATCTTGTATATGTGTTGTTGACTAATCTTTAACCAAAATACAAAAATATTTGTCTTTGTCTTTGCACAATTTGTGTTTTGTAGGTACCAAGTTGAAGCATCCAACAAATAAGCTCATGCAAAGTTGATTTGATCCTATTGTGGCAAAAAATCCAGCATGCATTGACCCATCAAGGTATGCATCGACTCATTTTGTTGTGCATAACTTGCATGTGTCAACACATGCATGTATGTATTGACTCATCCTGCTTGTAAAACTAGCATGTGTCGACACATACGTGTTATGTATCGACTCATGCAGTTTGTGTGGTTCCGTAATGAGTTGAAACAACAGTATGTATCGACACATAGAGGCATGAATTGACACATGCTGTGTTATACAACTAGGATGTATCGACACATACCCCCTATGTATCGACTCATAATGGAAAAATGCACGTGTATTTGAAGAAAGCCAGCAAATTCAAATTGTTATCATTTTGACTCCAATTTTTTTCTGTATAATTTGAAATTATATCATTAATTCAAATTTGGCTCCAAGAATCAATTACCAAATTACCACTAATCCCAATCCTAAAACTCTATAAATAGAGACCTCATTTCATTCAAATCACAAGCTTTTGATAGCCAAAATCATCTTGCTAAAAAATCTTTCAATTCTCTCCATTTTACCAAATCCACTCAAAGCTCCATTTTCAAAAAGTTAGTAAGCTTTGCATTTAAGCTTACTAATCTTTGAGCTAAACCTTCATCCAAACACTTTTTCTCCATCAATTCTCTACATCCAAGCTTTGGTGATTGATTCTTGTTATTGAATTGAAGCAAATTCTGAAGTTATTTGATAATTCTCAAATTCTACCTTTGGTAAGTTGGATCATCATCTTTAACAATGTGATCTCTTATGGATTTCTGGTTTTGATTCATTGAACATTGTTTTATAACTCCATGAGTGCTTGCTGGAATTTTCATGCTCAATTGGATCCATGATCATAAGATGTTTGATGAAAAGTTGGAACAAGAATTTGATCCCAAAAATATTTTTCTGCCTTATTTTGGGGCTATTTTGACTCAAATATTTTTTTTCTGCTCACTCCTTTGATTGTTGGTTTGGATTGCAATTTTAAATGTCTAACTTGTTTTTAAACTCAATGAACTTTGTGATGTAGATGAAGTTGGATAAATGTTCATCAATTCAAATCTACCTAAGAGTGAATTATTTAATTCATTTTTGGTGCTTTGGATTAATGATATGTTTAGTACTTTAATCCATCTAGAGGAGTGGTTGAATTTAAAGATGAAAGAATTTTGAAATAGTGATCCAAATTAGCTTATCATTCCCCTCCCTCTTCATATTGTCCTTTTCTTTTTTAATTGTGCTACATGTTAAAGGATGGTGATCTCTATATCATTTATCCAAACATGAAGTACATAAATTGCTATTGACCGGCCTCAAAATAGGTGCAACTTCTATATAAGTCCACTTACGATTGCTTAACATAGCGCTAAATTTTTTCCCGATTTGAATAAATGATCATTCGTGGCCCAAACTTATGATTGCAAGCCCAAGTATGTTAATTTGATCTCCTTGATCCAATAACCTTGAGATTCATTGTGTGGAGGCTTTGGTTCTACCAATCCTCTAATGGATCTACAACACCTTTGGTCAACGCGGATCACTTAAACATCGTTGATCATTAAATGTTACTTGTGAGAATTCCAAAAATGGATGATATACTTGACAAAAAGCAAATGCAACTTGTTGTATGGAGGCTTTGGTTATATCAATCCTCTAATGAGTTCCAAATGCAAGTTTCAAGATGGTCATCCAACTAACCACTAATTTCTAACAATTGGCTTTACTTTACGCTTTATTTTTTATGTTTTATGTACCATTTAAATTTGAGCATTTACATTTCATGCCATTTTCTATTTTTCGCTCACTTGAGCATTTATTTTTATGTCATTTTTATTTTCCTCACTTGAGCTTTTTCTTTTCCTTTTAAAGACACCTAATAATCAACATGAACCATAAAAATCTTTAATGATACTTGAACTATTTGGTTACTATCCTTGGCATTATGGAGCATTGGACTTCTTGGACTTAGGATTAGAGACCTTGGCCTATCTTGGAGACCTTGTGACCTTAATTCATTATTTTGTCTGAAGTTCTTGAGGTTTACCTTGAGACATTGGGTTGTTTGTTTGTTTTGTGTGCAGGTTTTTGTGATTACATACTTTGTTTGTAATTTGGAATTCACCCGTATACAGCCGTTACTCTGCCCAATTTTTTCGAAGACTTAATACATTTGAAGTTTGGTTCTCTCGAGAGGTCTAGTATCTTTGCTTGCTTGGTTTCAATCCAAAGAATGGGAATTCTATATTGACTCATAATGTCAAGTATTGGCTTCTTGTTGGTTAGATGGTTCTTATCCCTAGCTTTTACCTTATGCTTTAGGATAATCTCTTCATCTCCTCCCACCTTCTTTAATTTCAAAAAATCCCCTCCCTCCTTTCAAAAAAACTCTTCCTATTTCTAAACTTAAACCACTTTCATAATAAACTTGGACTTATGTCCATGCATTTTCAAAAAATCATTTTCATAAATAAACTTCAATCAATTTAATAATACTTTGACACTTTTTTGTGAGAAAACTAAAAGTCAATCAATCTCATTTCAAACTATTTTTCCACTTTGGCTTTTTACTTTAAACTTTTCTCAAAAGATTAGACTCTTGTCAATTCTTGTAGTGATGCGAACAACTATACTTCTACAATATGTAGTAAAGAAAGATATTTTCCACTTGGGTGATGAGTGGGGCATTTTTTATTTTAAATCCAAGCCATATCCTCCACTTTAAGATGTTGCAAATTCTCCTTTCACATGATTGTGGGTAGTAAGTATTTTTTCCACACGGACAGTGACAATGATGTTTTATCTCATAAAATTAACCAACACGCTTGTGTTTCAATTTTTTTTTATAAAAAAAGAGGAACTACGTGTACCCTGATCCCCTATTGCACGAAAGGTGGTACGTAGGCACTAAAGGTTCGTAACCGCGGCGGGTGAAAAAATCATAAAAATATTTCTTTTCTCACCTCCACCATCCATTTTATATAACACATTTTCATAACCAAAATATATAGATTTTTCAAAGAGGTTCCTGCGGAGTACCGTAAATGTTTAGGGTGCTAATACCTTCCCTTTGCATAACCAACCCCCTTACCTTGAATCTTTCCCCCTTTTTGGGTTATTCGCTCTTTTCCCATTCCTTTGGAAATAATAAAGCGCGGTGGCGATTTTTATTTTGATTTGTATAAAGTCTAGTCAATCCAATGGCTTAGTCTTGAACATTTCTACTGCTACAGTCGTCCACATGCAAAATAAGAATTAAATTTTCCTCCCACTAACCTTCAGGTGTATGCATTAATCCATGGGATTTTCAACAAATTCAATTTAGGAAATGGTTCCATGGAATTTAAGATACCATTGACGGGATGCTTATTTTATACCATATATGAATTTTTTTAAGTTTGCAAACCAAGTTCTGACCATCACTAGAGGAAAAACCTCCAGGTTGTTTCATTATAAACCTCCTCTCTAAATCACCATTAAGAATGGTTATTTTCACATCCATTTGTTGTAACTCAATGTCAAAGTGTGCAACAAATGTCAAAATGATATAGATAGAATCTTTCCTAGATACAGGAGAAATAGTTTTTATGAAATTTATTCCCTCTTTTTGAGTAAATCTCTTCGAACGAGCCTAACCTTGTATCTTTCAATGTTACATAATGAATCATTCTTGATTTTAAAATACCCATTTAGAACCAATGGCCTTAGCCCCATTAGGTAACACTATAAGATCCCATACAACATTGTGTTTCATGGAATTCATTTCACCATTCATGGGATCATACCATAAATTTGACTCTTTACGGCTCATGGCTTGTGCAAAGGTTTCAAGATTGTTTTAACTCCAATATTATCATTTGATTCTTATAGGTACACAATGTAATCACTAGGAATAGTTATTTTTATTATTCTAGTAGACCTCCTTAATGTTTGATCTATATTTTTCTTGTGGATCATATTGTTCAACTAATTGCTCATCATTTTGGTGATAATTTTGATCTGTTGGATTATCAATCATCTGTGAAATCTCAATGATTGGTTGATCAACATCTATTTGAATTTCAAGGATATTGTGAATAACAACCAATATATCACTCTGAATGGAAGGTTGTGATTTTATATAATCATGCACAGAAACTAAGTTCTTGATTTAAGAAATCCCATTAATCAAGTTATTCTCAAGAAACTTTGTGTTTCTTGACTCCATGAATCTACTTGTGTAAGATGGAAAGTAAAATCTATAACCTTAAGACCTTTTGTCATATCCAATGAAATACCCATTAATGGTCCTCAAGTCTAAATTGTTCTCTTATGGATTACATATCCTCGCCTCATACAGACATCCCCAAATACACATATGTCACAAACTAGGTTTACGAACTTTAAATAATTTAAAAGGTGTCTCTAGGACAACCATGGATAGAACCCAATTTATAATATGCACAGTCGTATTTAGTGCTTCATTCCTCAAGGATTTAAGAGTATTAGAATTGCTAAGCATACTTTGCACCATATCCAATAATGTTCGACTTCTTCTTTCTATAACACCATTTTGGTATGCAGAACCAGGATTGGTATATTGGGTCATAATCCCCTAATCTTGAAGAAACTTAGAAAATGGATCATGTTCTTGTCCATTCTTAGTTTACCTACCATTATATTCATCGCTATAATCTGATCTCACTAATTTTATTTGCTTTCCACATTAGTTTTCAACTTCAGCCTTAAAAGTTTTGAAGACATATTATGCTTTATTTTTATTATAAATCAAATAGATATTCATATATCGTGAGTGATCATCAATGAAGGTGATAAATTTTTTAACCATGTGCATCCATTTCTAGACAACATATGAATGTATGAATTATATCTAATATGTTTGAACTCTTATTAACACCTTTCTGAGAAATGTTTCTTTCCCTTAATGCAATCAACATAAGTTTCAAAGCTAGCACTAGAGTGTTAAGTACTTCATCCTTTACTTACCTTTTAATTCTATTTATGGAGATATATCCAAATATCCGATGCCATACCATGAAATTGTTTTGTTAATATTAAATCATTTAATTCTAGTTTGAACATGCATTTAAATATAAATTGATTTATTTTATAAATTAATATGATAAAGACCATCAAGCAATATCACATTCCTAACATATTCCTAAATATAAAATAATTTAAATGACTTGTCTTTAAAATTAAAGGAATCTTCAAACGATACAAGTATAAAAAGTTGTGATACGCTGAAAGAACTGACTTGGGTGTTTTGTGTTTGATCTCAATTATTGCGGATAGCAAGAGTCTCCACCGACTTTTCTTTTATCCAATAAAGGAAAGGGTGAAAAGAACAGGAAAGACCTTTTGATAATTTTCTTGAGTTCGGAGGGTAGGTTATGAAAACGAAAGGTGTTAACACCCTTTTCATCCGTAGTTATCTACAGTCTCTTAGTTGCTAGCTCACTTTGAAATATTTTTGTGAATGTGTTTGTTTGAAAGTATTTTTGAAAAGTGCCTTTGTTTAGGAAAACTTTGTAATGATTCTCGTCTCTATAATAATGTATACAAAGTGTTGACTATTGAAAATATTTCATGAAAGTGCTGGTGTGTTTGAAAGATGTTTTATTTTGAAATATTTGTGAGCAAGCAACTACGAGCGTTCTACCTACTCAAAAGAAAGTCTTTGTTCTTTTCCTCCTCCTCTAGATAGTGATATTATACCATTAGTTAGTAGAAAGCCTTATCATTGGATGTGAAGGGACATTTGTGAGTCATCGTACAGTCATATAAGGCAACATTGTAGGATACCATAGCAATTTGTCGTAAGGGTATAAGATCGTTTACCGAAGGCAACATCAAAGGGTCATCGAGGGACTATGATTTTATAATTGAGGGTCTTTTCTAAAGTATCCCACGTTCAAGGGTCATGACTGCTTTTTATTTGAGGCAACAAGTGTGGGTTACCCTAGAGGTTCAAGTGTGTAAAGTGTATTGTTTTCATTTAATTTGTCTTGAATTAGGGTTGTTTATTGTTTGGTTTTAAGTCTTTCCATACAAACCCTAATTACTAGCAATAATATGGAAATCGATAAATTGCGGAAATCAAATGTTCTATGATATTACAATACTTTGGGGGATGGGGGATAAAAATTTACAAATGGGGATGGCAAGTAAAAATAAACCCTAATTACTATTACAAGGCTTTGACAATTACATAATCTGTAATGCAAAATAGTAAAATGCACAAGAAAATGTAAAGTGAAAAGGAATTGATTTTTTAGTTTTTTTTTTATAGAATAGGTTTTGTAGTTTCAATTACTTGAAGAAAAACCTAGGTCTAAGTTAACTAAAAAAAATAAAACTAATTGTTCTGAAAAATGTTTTTGATGTTTCATTTAGAAAAACAGTTTTATGGTATTAGGTCATTTCTAAGCAATGCAATATGTCCAAAGTAAATTTAAAAAATCTCAAAATTAGGAAATTTGATGCCTGAGCTGACACGGGCCGTGTCAGTGGACACGGGAACCCATGTCAAGACATGTTCCTGGCTTAGCACATGTTTTTCTGTCCAGCTAAAATGACACGGGTCGTGTCGTGTAACACAGGCGCCCGTGTCAGCCCCTGCCTGCCTAATTTTTGCACGTTTCTGAACCAGCTAAATTGACACGGACCGTGTCGTGTGACACGGGCACCCATGTCAGCCCTTGCCCTGCATTTTTGTGAAGTTTTCTCCTTAACACGGCCCATGTCCAGTGACACGGTCGCCCGTGTCAAGGCCCCTGAAACATTTTTTGAAATTTCAGAATATTTGTAGTCTTATGCGTTGATTTGTCGTGTCTTATTCTTTTGAAAATGAAAGAAAATGATGTATGGATAAGGATATTACAGTTTGAGAAAAATTACCTTTTGAAGTGAAAGTTTTAGAACACGTATGGATGTTTCTGGGTGCGAAGTTGTGATTGATTGAGCTCCTTTGGACCTCCTAGAAATTGTTTCAATCCTTACTTTATGCTGAAAGTTGCTGAATCACTCCAACCAAGTCAAGTTGTAAAGCACTGTTTTTGAGTTTGGAAGATGGTGATAATGATGTTACAGAAGTTTTTCTTGTGATTGAACAACTTCTATATGATGCATGTGAAGTATTTGGATGATTTATTTGGGTAAAAACTTGCAAGGTGTGAGAGATTCAAATATTTGGACTTCAAAGCTCAAAAATGGAGGTTTTATGGACAATTCTGGTTTTTTGAGAGTATAGGAGTTTTGGGGGTGTGATACGGTGGCAGAACCGACTGTTAATAATGGTTTGCGTTTTTTTGTTCGCAAATGTCACGGTAAGCAAGAGTCGCCACCGACTTTTCTTTTATCCAATAAAGGAAAGGGTGAAAATAACAGAAAAATACTTTTTTCGAGATTTTGAGTAAGGGGGTAGATTATGGAAAAGGAAGGTGTTAGCACCCTTTCCATCTGTGGTTTTCCATGGGATCTTAGGTACTTGCTCATTTTTGAAAACTGTTTGTGTTTGTGTGTTTTGAAAGTATTTTTGTTTGCTTTATGATAACTCTCGTTTCAGTCCTCGAGAGTGTGATAAAGCGTTTTTGAAAAAGAAGTTTGAAAGTGTGTAAGTGTGAAAATTTCAGGTTTGAGCAAGTACTTAAGAGTCATCTACCTACTCGAAAAAGGGTGTTCTTTTCCTCCTTTCCATTAGATAGTTCTATCCTACTATTAGTGAGTAGGTATCCCCGTCGTCGGATGTTGAGGGACTATCGAAAGGGACGCGATGGTCATTGAAGACAACATGTAAGGATATCTTAGCATTCGGAGGGACTGTCATCATATAGGCAACATCGAGGGACAAGATCATTTCTTGTAGGCAACTCGAGGGACGTTATGGACCATAATATTTTATGATGAATTTTATACCGAGGGTCTTTGCTAAGATACCCCTACGTTCGAGGGACATGACCATTATTTTTCGAGGTAACCAAGTGAGGTATACCCTAAGGGTGCAAGTGTGCAACAGTGTGCTTTTTCAGTTATGTTTATCTTGCAATTAATGATCTACTGATTAATTGATTCTTGCCATGCACGCCTAAGTTACTAAAAATATATACAAGCATGTAAAGTAAAAGCGAGAAATAAAGTCATACGCTTTTTAAGGGCTTTGGTGTAGATACATGACTAATGAACAAAAAGTAAAAATGCGGAAATAAAAACCCTAAGTTAGCTATTACAAACTGGGCGTAGTTACATAAGTGGTAAAAATATCATCGTATGGAAAAAATAATAGCGCGCAAAATTTAGACGGAAAAGAGTTTTAAACCCTAAAAAAATCTAATTGCTCATTAAAAATATATTTTTTTTGTATTTTATGAAAAAATATTTGAATTTTAACCTAATTCTCTAATTAATTTTAATTAATGAAATAAGGTTAAATTTTAATTTAATTAATTAATTTGCAAAAAAAATTAACTTTATTAAAAAAAAAAACTAAATCCTAATTTTTATGATTTTATGATTTTTTATGATTTTTATGATTAAATAGAAAAAAATGATTTTTTGAAATAATTAAAAATAACAAAGATATTAAATAAAAATAATAAAAAGAAAAGAAGAATGGGCCTGAAGGGGGGTGTGAAACCCAAACTGGAGGGGGTGTTGTTGAATTTGTCTAAGCCCAAGTCTGGTTGGCCCACAGTCTTGCACCTTGTCCAATGTTGTTGTGGTATGGAGGTCCATGGTGTGCCTTCATGTTAGAGGCGCTAGATCCAGACCATGCATATTGGATGGCTGGATCTGAGGGTGCATGATGCTCGCCTGAGGTGAAACATATTGGATATGCAAGAAATAAGTTAGAAAATATAACATTTCAGACTTGGGGATCAAACCCAGGTCTCTCCCTTTGCCAAGCGCTTCCTCTACCATCTAAGGCAAGTGGTCATTCGCTTATACAAACAGACACAAAATAATATAATCAAAATAAAATGCCCAGAATTCCTTTTAATAAAAACCGCGCGCTATTTCAAATGGTCCAACCATGTCATGCCACGCCATCATCTTCTTCAGCTGTCCATCGTTTTAGCCTAGCACTTTTACCTACGGACTATATCAGTCACTCAAACACCTACAAATCTTAAAAATCTCACACAAGCAATATAAATCCAATTCAAGGTCATGGATCAACTGGGTTTGATCCTCTGCGCATGATGGTGTCCTTTATTAGGCTTAATTGTACCTGTATCTGAAAACCCTAAAACTAACATTTAAACCCTAACAATGGCAGGTTATCATATATGCATCAAAACTGGAAATTAACCATTCAAATACGTTCTAAATGCTCATACAAACAGGAATGCATACTCAAAATCTATTTCTAACGCATGTATGATCAAAATCGATTTAAAAAAAAGGGTGCAAACCGTGATGATGCACTTGATGATTCTGGATGCTTTGATGCTTGGGAATGATGTTGTTAGCTTCAGAAGGTCCTCAGGAATGGATTGCAAACGTTAAAACTCCTTGCATCCCTCTGAAAATGTCAATCCGATTGCCACTTTTTTGTGAAAAAAATGGAACTTTTATGTGTGTTCTTTCCGGCCAATCCTCGTTTTTCTGGTCTGGAAATGTTATGCATATATACATGGATGCACTAGGTCAACAAATTGGACTGAATCTTGGAGATTTATGTAGAAAAGATTTGATTTGCCTATGGGATTTTATGTTTCTAAACTTGGCCAAAACATGCTCTTTTCTTTCCAATCAAGCCTTGCACGAAATCATGATTTGCTTATCAGATCTTAGACTCATTATATGATCATAAAACAAATCTTTTGACTTTATTTCATTATTTCACTATTTTATTTGATTTATTATGATTTAAATGAGTAAAAATTCAAATAAAAAAAAAATCTCATAAAAATAAAATAATGGATTTAAATCTCTTAAATAAGTCCATGGATATGTTTGAGATCCAAAACCCATGCCCATTAGTCCAAAAGATCCAATTTGATCACATTGACTTTCGTGCATTTTCCTAAAGTTGGTCAACTTTAGCAATGCATATCTTTCTCAATTTTAACCCTATGGAAGATGATTGAACACTAGAGTGCCCAAAAATTTGCACTTGTCTGAAACGATACTTGACTGTGTAGGTAATATCGGGAATGGCTTATAGATTCCATTTGGAGAAGATGACGGAAGATCGTCGGAGATGGGCTTAAAGATGCCATCCAGAGAAGGTGACGAAAGATCGTCGGAGATGGGCTTAAAGATGCCATCCAGAATAATGTTGATAAGATACTCTTTTGTCGGTAGCCTTACTCCTGTTATTGAGGAGCAATCCACTGAGGAATGTTGGTCTCTGCTTGGGATATAGAGTTTAGGAGCTTCGGCTATCCATTATTCTACTGGGGAGTCATCTCGGAAGTAAACTGCTATCTGGTCAGGATTCAGGCTTCACAGTGACTTGCTGAGGATAATAAGCCTGACTATTATCTGGTCGTATTCCAGGCTTCTATCGACTTAATAGGGGAATGAGATTAAAATGTTATCTTGTCGAGCTCCAGGCTTTGCAGTTTCTTTAACTAGAATAGAAATAAGAAAAATCTTAGGGTCGATTCAACTGAACCATAGAAAGGTCTTTAATTAACTTTGTCTGGAATGGAAATCAGAAGAATCTTAGGGTCGATTCAACTGAACCAGACAAAAGTCTTGGGTCATCTTCAACTGGAATAGAAATCAGAAAGATCTTAGTGGCGATCCGAATGAACCAGAGAAGGTCTTTAATTAACTTTGACTGGAATGGAAATAAGAAGAATCTTAGGATCGATTCAACTAAACCAGACAAAAGTCTTGGAATATCTTCAACTGGAATAGGAATCAGAGAGATCTTAGTGGCGATCTGACTGAACCAGAGAAGGTCTTTAATTAACTTTGACTGGAATGAAAATAAGAAAAATCTTAGGATCGATTCAACTGAACCAAACAAAAGTCTTGGGTCATCTTCAACTGGAATAGGAATCAGAGAGATGTTAGTGGAGATCTGACTGAACCAGAGAAGGACTTTAATTAACTTTGACTGGAATGGAAATAAGAAGAATCTTAGGGTTGATTCAACTGAACCAAACAAAAGTCTTGGGTCATGTTTAACTGGAATAGGAATCAGAGAGATCTTAGTGGAGATCTGACTGAACCAGAGAAGGTCTTTAATTAACTTTGACTGGAATGGAAATTAGAAGAATCTTAGGGTCGATTCAGCTGAACCAGACAAAAGTTTTGGAATATCTTCAACTGGAATAGGAATCAGGGAGATCTTAGTGGCGATCTGACTGAAGCAGAGAAGGTATTTAATTAACTTTGACCGTAATGGAAATCAGAAGAATCTTAGGGTCGATTCAACTGAATCAGACAAAAGTTTTGGGTCATCTTCAACTGGAATAGGAATCAGAGAGATCTTAGTAGCGATCTGACTGAACCAAAGAAGGTCTTTAATTAACTTTGAATAGAATGGAAATCAGAAGAATCTTAGGGTCGACTCAACTGAACCAGACAAAAGTCTTGGAATATCTTCAACTGGAATAGGAATCAGGGAGATCTTAGTGGCGATATGACTGAACCAGAGAAGGTCTTTAATTAACTTTGACTAGAATGGAAATCGAAAGAGTCTTAGGGTCGATTCAACTGAACCAGACAAAAGTCTTGTCATATCTTCAACTAGAATAAGAATCGGGGAAATCTTAGTGGCGATCTGACGGAACCAGAGGAGGTCTTTAATTAACTTATAATGGAATGGAAATCAGAAGAATCTTAGGGTCGATTCAACTAAACCAAACAAAAGTCTTGGAGTATCTTCAACTGGAATAAGAATCAGGGAGATCTTAGTGTCGATCTGACTAAACTATAGAAGGTCTTTAATTAACTATGACTGGAATGGAAATCAGAAGAATCTTAGGGTCGATTCAGCTGAACCAGACAAAAGTCTTGGGATATATTCAACTGAAATAGGAATCAGGGAGATCTTAGTGGCGATCTGACTGAATAAGAGAAGGTCTTCTGAGAATTCCGTTCTGAGGAAGATGATGAAATAGCCTTTCATTAGGCGTAGCTTTTGAGAAAACTACCAGTTCACATAAGTAGCCGACGATGTTTATTAATTTGATCTTTTCCCTGAAAAAGGCAAAGAGTTATTCATATGCAATGTCATGATGTATGAAAGGCATTATGGTGAGGTTCTCAAAATAAATGAGATTATGATGTATGCGATGTGTATGTGCATGCCATGATGTATGAATATGGAATTCTATTCTGATGTTTCTTAGTCTGGGAAAGTAAATCTCGGACTATTGTTGAAGAGTATGAGGAGGTCGAATCCTTTGTTTCCGCTGTGGATGATGGATGGATATAATTTTCCGGGGATTTACTCTTTCTGTTTGAGGATGTTCTGTCGGGGATTGACTCTTATTGAGAATAACCATGTGGAAGGAGGTGCTTTATTGGAAGATTTTGCCGTTGTAGAAAACTAAACTCTGTTAGGGGATGAACTTCCGTAGTTAGAGAAATAAACTCTACCTGGGAGGAGGTTTTATAACTGTTTGAAATTGTAAAACTCGGTTGGGGAATACAAATTGAAGCTGGAGAAGGAACTTTTCTGGAGGAGATAATTCCTGATTGGGGAGGGAGAGATCGAAACTTTGGTTGTTTTTACTCTATGGGGAACATAGACGTCACGGGGTCATATGTAATGGTTACTTCGTCTCAAAACTGTCTCTGCCCCTATACCTGTTGGAAGGAGTAACTGTCGGGACAAAAATGGTTTTTTAGACTTTGCCTCGTTCCTTAAAGTCATGAGCAACTGTCTTTCTGTTTCTTATGCAAATATTTGTGAATAGTAATCATACTCAAATTCATATGTCAAGAATAAGTCATTGGACGTTTTTGCAAAACAAAACAGAAAAAGAAAAACAAACAGTTTTGTACTTTCAAAGAAATGATTTGTATTGATTTTTTGAATTTCTCCTATAACAAGCATTTTGTACAAAGAGGCTGACATTCTAGTAAGAGAACGCCACTGTGAGAGTGAAAACTATACAAAATATTGTACAAAGAGAAGAAAACAACTATGTGTAATAATCCCATTGGGTTTCAATTCTGCTATTGCCCTTATGTCTTCGAGTGTCTCATCACTTTGCTACTTGTCCGAAGCTGACTGGACTGATCGGTACCATTTGAGCTTTATAGTTGATACTGAAGTCTGATCACAAGGTGGTCCAATGGGACATAGTGATACACTTCAAATCCCTAACTTTTTCCTGGACCGCCCTTTCGGGTTTTCAGTCCACCGGGATACACTTTTTTGCCCAAGTCACCTTTGCAGGTTTTCGACTTGCCGGGTGTATAGATTTTTTTTTTGTATTTATCCCTAATTTTTTCCTGAACCCTTTTGGTTCGCCGGGATGCCCTTATTTTTTCCTAGGCCAGTCAACCTAGCGGGTCTTTATTCATACATAGTATCTTTTCACTATGTCCGCATTAACAGGGTGAGGAAGGTCGTCACCATCCATGGTGGTCAGAATCATGGCTCCACCGAAAAATATGCTTTTGATCACAAATGGCCCTTCGTACGTGGGTGTCCATTTTCCCCTGGGATCACCTTGCGGAAATATGATGCGCTTGATTACCAGATCACCCACTTAATACACTTGACGTCTGACCTTTTTGTTGAAAGCCTTGATCATCCTTTTTTGATACATTTGACCATGACAGACAATAATAAGTCTTTTCTCATCAATCAGATTAAGTTGATCAAGTCGAGTCTGGATCCAATCGTCTTCGTTCAAGCCTGCATCCTTCATGATCCTCAAAGAAGGGATTTGGACCTCAATAGGTAGGACAACCTCCATACCATTTACAGAGAATAAGGTGTTTCCCCTTTTGACGTACGTGCTGAGGTGCGGTAACCATGAAGATAAAACGGTAACATCTCATGCCAGTCTTTGTATGTAACTGTCATCTACTGTATAATTTTCTTAATGTTCTTATTTACAGCCTCTACATCGCCATTCATCTTCGGCCGGTAAGGGGAAGAATTGTGATGCTGGATCTTGAATTGTTTACAGAGTTCGGTGATCATTGTATTGTTGAGATTTGTACCATTGTATGTGATGATTCTCTCTGGCACGCCATACCGACAAATTAGGTTATGCTTGATAAACTGTGCCACAACATTCTTGGTAACAGTAGCAAAAGAGGCAACCTCAACCCACTTCGTGAAGTAATCAATGGCCACTAGGATGAAGCGATGCCCATTGGAAGCGGTAGGTCTGATCTCTCTGATCATGTCAATGCCCCACATTGCAAAGGGCCATGGAGCCATCAAGACGTTCAAAGGAACCGGAGGTACATGCACTTTATTATCGTATATCTGACATTTGTGACAAGTTCGGGATTGCTGATAACAGTCTACTTCTATAGTGGACTAATAGTATCCCGCCCATAGGATCTTTTTAGCCATGGTATGTCCACTAGAGTGGGTGCCAAAGGTACCTTCATGCAAATCTTCCATAATCCTCTTTTCTTCTCTCTTGTCTACGCACCGAAGTAAAGTAGAGTCATGGTTGCGCTTGTAGAGGATTCCATTACTGAGGAAGAACTTTGCGGCGAACCTTCTCAGAAACTTCTCATCATTGACAGATACCCCCTCAGGATATTCTTGAGCCTCGAGATACCTCTTCACTTCATGAAACCAAGGTTTGTCTGCTACTTCTTCAGTGTCAATCTCATAGCAGTATGCTGGTTCATCCAACCTCTCAATAGTGATCTGAGGAGCCTCGTTGTCCCACTTAACCTTGAACATAGATGACATAGTAGCTAGCGCATCCGCTAAATGATTTTCTTCTCGTGGAAAGTGTTCAAAGGTGACTTCTTCAAAGTGTGGAAGCAATGTCAGCACATGTTCTTTGTAAGGGATAAGATTCGGGTGCTTCGTGTCCCACTCTCCTTTAATCTGACTTATTACCAAGGCTGAATCCCCAAAAATGCTCAAGAACTTGATCCTCATGTCAATAGCAGCTTTGAGACCCATGATGCATGCTTCATACTCCGCCATATTGTTGGTACAGTTGAAACATAGTCTGGAGGTGAAAGGAGTATGACATCCCTCAGGAGATATGATTACAGCACCAATGCCATTTCCGAGTGCGTCCGAGGCTCCATCAAACAGCATAGTCCATCGGGATCCTTCTTCAGGTCCTTCATCTATTCCAAGTTCTTCATAGTCAGTAACTAGCATGATATTCTCGTCTGGGAAATCAAAATTCATGGACTGGTAGTCATCCACAGCCTGATGAGCCAAATGATCAGCTAGTACACTTCCCTTGATTTATGGGTAGTGTATTGGATATCGTATTCGGTCAGGATCATTTTCCATCTTGCTATTCTTCCGGAGAGAGCGGGCTTCTCGAAGATGTACTTCATCGGATCCATCTTAGATATCAACAAGGTAGTGTGGGTCAACATATACTGTCTCTGTCGGAGAGCAGCCCTTGCCAAATCACAGCAAGTTTTCTCGAGCAGTGAGTATCTTGTTTCACAATCGGTAAACTTTTTGCTAAGGTAGTATATTGCATGCTATTTTCGACCGGACTCGTCATGCTGGCCCAACACACACCCCATTGAATTATCTAACATAGTTAAGTACATTATCAAAGGTCTTCCTTCAATTAGAGGCATCAAAATTGGTGGTTCTTGAAGGTAATCCTTGATTCTTTCGAAGGCAGTCTAGCATTCGTCATTCCACTTTACCACTTGATCTTTCTTCAGGAGTTTGAAGATTGGCTCAAAAGTAGCAGTTAAATGGGAAATGAACCTAGCAATGTAATTTAGTCGTCCCAAGAAGCCCCTAACTTCCTTCTCAGTGCAAGGAGCCGACATCTCTTGTATAGCCTTCATCTTTGCAGGGTCTACCTGAATACCCTTGTCGCTGATAATGAATCCCAGAAGTTTTCCAGACCTTACCCCGAAGGTGCACTTGTTCGGGTTTAACCTCAGCTTGTACGTCTTTAATCTATCAAACAACTTTTGTAGATGATCAAGGTTCTCTTCCTCAGTTTGAGACCTGGCTATCATGTCATCAACATAGACCTTTATCTCATTGTGAATCATGTCATGAAACAAGGCTACCGTGGCTCAATGATAGGTTTCCCCAGCATTCTTTAATCCAAACGGCATCACTTTGTAGTAGAAAGTGCCGCATTGCATAATGAAGGTTGTCTTCTCCATGTCTTCGGGTGCCATCTTGATCTGATTATAACCAAAGAAACCATCCATGAAGAAAAATATTTTATGCTGCATGGTGTTGTCAACCAGAATGTCAATGTAGGGGAGCGGAAAGTCATCTTTGGGGTTTTCCCTGTTCAAATCTCTGTAGTCCACACACATCCGTACTTTTCCGTCCTTTTTAGACACTAGAACTACGTTGGCAACCCATTGGGGATAAGAGGTGACAGCTAGGAACCTAGCATTGAACTGCTTCATAACTTCTGCTTTTATCTTCTATGACATTTTAGGGTGCATAAGACAGACCTTTTGCTTTACCGGAGGGCAATCTTCTTTAGTTGAAGACGGTGAACCACAATATCCATATCCAGTCCTGGCATGTCTTCATATGACTAGGAAAAGATCTCGACATAATCATGCAACATCTGTATCAACCGCCATTTGACATTAAGCCCTAGATTTACACCGATCTTGACTTCTTTTTTGTCTTCCTGTGTGCCCAAGTTTATTGTCTCAACTGGCTCTTCATGAGGCTGTATAACCCTCTCTTCCTGCTGTAACAGCCTAGCAAGTTCTCTAGGTACCTCACAATCTTCCCCACCTTCGTCCTCGGCTTGGTTGATCGGATTTTCAAAGTCATAACTGACAATAGCCGAACTGTTATCAATGGGATCCAGCATGGATATGGATCGACAATTGATACGTGAGTGTGTGTAAGAGCATAACTGTATTGACAAAGTAAAAAGCAGAAAAGAAAAACAGAGAGCGCAAAATTTGTATGCATAAACGTCCAATGCTTAATTAATGCCATATGAAAATGAAACATGATAACTCTCACAAATAAACCAATGTTCCCTGGGTAATACACATGGCCATAAAGTTACATTGTTTATTACATATCTAAAAAACAAGAAATACAATTACTCCTGAACAAAAGTAATCGGTACAAAGTCTCTTTCTGTCCAGTTATTGGGTCCACCGCTGGTAGTAGGGAAGATCCAACTATCCACGTCATACTCATTGTCAGCATCTTCCATGGCGGAGACAACATTGTTGTACCCCAAAATTTTCCCTCTCATTTCTTAAAAATCTCTCACAAGATCTCCATTGATTCAAGACTACACAAGGTTTGATCAGCTCAAGACACCTCCTCAACATTGACAATTAAAAATTAGGGTTTGAGTTTTCACAAGGACAAATGGACTTTTATTGCCTCAATTTACTTTCATGGATCATTAGGAACCCTCAAGATTTCTCATATCAAGTTTCAAGTCTTGGATCCCATTTTTGCTCAATCAATTGATCAGTTGACCTAAATTCATCTGTATTGGGGAAAAAGTCAACTGTGGTCAATTTACAATCAAACTTCATAATTTTTGGTACATATCAACATTAAGAACTCATATATGTCAATTGATCAAGTTTAGATCACAATTCCTCAAGAAATTTGATCATAATATCAAAAGGGCAAAATGGTCAAAATTAGGGTTTTGATTGAGAAGATGCAACCTTTGATTTTTGACCTAGAAAATTATTTATTGGTTTAGGTTATGATCTCAAGGATTCAAATACATCATTTTGACCTAATGGCATGGCTTAAACCATTTCTCAAGATTAATTGATTGATAGTTGAATTTCAATCAACTAATAAAAAGTCAACTGTACACTGAAAAGTCAAACTTTGACTTTTTTGTCAAAATCAAGTTTCAAAGATCACAATTCATCAAGACATGTAAAAATATGAAACTTTTTCATCAAGAAATCAAAAAGTCAAAATTCATCTTTGAAAAGTCAAAATTTCCAAGACTTAGAATTTTTCAAATTGTTGGAAATTCACTTTTTTTCACAACTTTGTGCCAAATTTACACCATGATGCAAGATGATTCAAAGGAAACTTATAACATTAAAGTTGTAGATCTCAATGAGATCTAAAACATTGTAGGGCAAAATTTTTCCTTTAAATTCTTATATTTCAAGTTATGAATTTGTGAAGACATGCTCATGAAACTTGAAGACTTAGTGAAATTTTGCCCTAGTTTAGGAAGGATTTTGACCTAACTTCACGACAACTTTTCACCTAGTTCAAAATGGATTTTTCAAAACTTTCCAACATGAAGGTTGTAGGGGATGTTACAAGATTTCCAAAATGTCCAAGAACTAATTGAGATTATATTTGAGCTAAGAGAACAGAAGCCATGAAGTTAGGGTTTCATTCTTGTATTACAAGTCAATTTTGTGATGAACACTTGATCCAATCTTCAAGCATGCTGTACAAATCCTACTTTGCAGGCTTCTAACATGAATTTCACTCCATAATTAAATGGATACACAGTTGTTAGAGCTTTAATCCAAGCATTCAATGCATTGCCCATGCTTAATACCATTTTTGGAAGAAAGGCAACATTGCCATTTTGGAAAAGTGGCTTTTATGCACAAAGTCAATTCTTGATCCTCTAACTTGTTCCCTCTGATCACACTCCATCTACAAAGTCAGAAGCAATGTGAGAAAAGTGATTAGCCACTCTACATTGCTGGGACAAAATATTGAAACTTGATTTTCTTACTTTTCTTCAAAATCAAGCAACCTAGCCATAACCATATAACTAAGAAATCTGTTGTGCAAAAGTCCTCTAACCTTTTTCATATAACTATATAAGTTATTTGCAAGCATATACACGAGTTCAAACACCCTCAAAACCTCACAGGCACCTTGCTGCATATAGTTTTGAGCCAAAAACTCACCATCTCCATTTCCACTCGTTCCTTTTGAATAATAATCATCCAAACACCTTCCATACATCATATCAAAGTAATCCAGGCCCCTGTTTCATGAATGTAACCCCTCCATAACCATCCACCATTTTCAAAACTGAAGCTTGCAACTTGACTTGAGTTGGGAGTTTCAGCCATCCTCAAAGCAAAGTAGGAGTTGGAATACACTCAAGGAGGTCCAGGCCAGCTAAATAGTTCATTAGGACATCTCAAAGGTTGCTCGAACTCCATACATGATTCTCACATCAAGGTAAGTTTTTCTCAACTGTGATATCTTGATACAAGCATCTTTTGTACATACATTCTGAAGTAGAAATATAGATATCATTGCTCTGAAGCTTACCATGTCCATGGTTTTCATTTATGTTGACCGTGTATTGAGAATTTTGGGTTTGAACTTTCTGAAAAATTAGGGTTCCGTTTGGTACCAACATAAATTCATCCTTATCTTTGAGTGTTAGCTTAAGTTAGTTACATGGTTGGATTCGTGGTGGAAAAATGCACAAGTTTCATGTTTACACTTTTGAAAATAGTTTAGAATTGATGAAGTTACAGTTTTCAAAATTGTTGGTGTGAGCAAGAAGATGAAGTTGGCCTCCTGACTTGTTTTCAAATATATATTTATGGTTTTGTATTAATAAACGGATGTATAGCCACCCCAGTGGTAAAGCACGCGCATGTTAACCTTTGGGACCTGGGTTCGAGTCCTAGTGGTACCCTTTGGGGCTTTTCTTATTATTTCATTACAGATCCAATACAAGCATCCCCTAGCGCACATGGTACACCCCCTCAACTCTCAATCACATGATCATCATCAAGCCAGATCCAGCGCAGCACGTGCCATCCCCATGATGTCCCTCCAACAAGCCTTTCACACTAAATCATCAACAGACATTGGGCTTACTGCTTTGGGCTTGAGTTTTTGCTATGTTCTCACCCTCCATTTTCTTTTCACACGCAGGCCCAGTTTATTTATTTATTTTCTAATTTTTGAAACAAAAAAAAACTATTGGGCCTTTTGCTAAACATTCACACCCTTTTTCAATTTCTAAACCCCCCTTACTTTAATTTTATATTTTATTTCATTTTATTTTTCTTTATCATTTTTATTATTCTTAATAATAATATTATTATTTTTATTAATCAAAAATCCAAAATTATTTTATTTGTTTATTTACATATTTACATACTTTTTTTTAATTTCTTTTAAAAATAAAAAGACCAAAAAACATTTTCCTAACAAATTTAATTTCCTTTCTTAAATTTAAATAATAATTAGACTCAAGTTTATTTTATTTTCTTTTGAATTAAAATTAACTTAGAATTTAGGTTTCTTTTAATTAATTAATTACCATATTATTTTCATTAAACTTAAAACCTTTTCATAAAAAATCCTAAAAATGCTTTCTAACTTAATTTATTTTTTTAATTAGTTTAGGTTTAATTTTATTTAATTTTAATTAATCATTTTTCTTAATTAGGTCAAAACTAAATTCTTAACAAAAATTAAACAAAATCACTTCCTTTCCATTTACATTCTTGCACATTATATTCTTTTCAATTCTTGTATATTATTCAATATGGTTGTAATAGATAATTAGGTTTAATTTCTTGCAATCCCCATTTGTAAATTTGTATACCCCCTCCCCTAATGATGTAATAACGTAGTAATTTTACTTTCCGCAATTTAACGCTTTCATATAAATGCTAGTAATTAGGGTTTGTATGGAATGATAAAATCAACAAGTAGATAACCCTAATCAAAGATAAACAATGCATGCAAATCAAACACATTATTCACACATGCACCCTTAGGGTAATTCCACTTGTTGCCTTACAAAAATGGTCATGTTATGTATGTGGGATATCTTAGCAAAAACAAATAAAAAATACAAAGATTATAGTCCCTCGATGACGCTACAAATGTTGTATTTCAAAATAATCTTAGTCCCTCAAAAAGAAATGCTAAGATATCTCACAACATTGCTATCATGGCTATACGATGACCCATACCCGTCCCTTTACATCCAAATATAAGGCTTCTTACCAAATCAATGGTAATATAGCAATATCAAAGTAAGGAAGAAATGAACAAATACTTTTGAGTAGGTAGATTGTTCCTAGTTGCTTGCTCACTTTCAAAACAAACATCCTTGCTCACTTTCAAAACAAACATACTTGCTCACTTTCAAAACAAACACCAAACACTTTCAAAAACAAACTTTCAAAACATAAAATATTTTCAAAAGTCCAACACTTTGTATACGTTCTTACGAACGAGAACCATTACAATGTTTGCCTAAACGAAGGTGCCTTTTCAAAATACTTTCAAAAACCACCACAAAGCACATTTTCAAACAAAAGCAAGTGATCTAGCAAGAAATTAAGATCCCATAGATAACTATGGATGAAAAGGGTGCTAACACCTTCCCTTTTCATAATCTACCCCCCGAACTCAAGAAATAATCTCAAAGGTCTTTCCTGTTCTTTTCCACCTTTCCTTTTAGATAAAAGAAAAGTCGGTGGCGACTCTTGCTAACCGCAACAATTGCAATCAAATGCAAAACATCCCAAGTCAGATTTCCTACCGGATTACAGAACTGGTGACTCTGCTGGGGAATAACTTAAAAGTGGGGTTACCTTATGGTTAGATCACCTTTACTTTCTTTAATTGTTTGACTTGCTTGCTTTACATTTTGGTTCCTTATTTGGGCTTGTTTTAATCCTCTACCCGAATTTGGGATACCTTATAGGTAAGTAGCAATACATTGTGGAAACTGTGTGGGGTATACATACATGGTCTAAGAAATAACTACGTTAGTGTGACACATTTGTGGGTACCGATAGCCCTTGAGTAGTCAAGGAGGATACGAGGCCGTTGTGTGGTGTCATGAAGCACTAACTGACTTTAGAACCTTTACTTGACCAACTTGGCCATTAGGAAGTAGTGAGATAGTCGAATTTGGTGCATTCTGAAGTTGGTTGATACTCGATACTACGCTCATTGAGATTAGACTTCTCGGGATATTTCGGTCATTGTGAAAGAGGCTTGTGCTGAAATAATGCCCGACAAGAAATATCAGTGATATTGAGATCCCTTAGAACCCGGTTACTATTTCTAGGACAGGTTTGAGCCAACTAAACTTCAAGAGGGTACTTACCTATAAGACTCCTTGCAAGCCTAAATCTAAGGACTTGTTTGTCTTGTTTGTATATGTTTATTTATACATGACATCATAAACATCATAACATCATAGTCATTCTCACTAACCATTCCAAGGATTATTGGGATTTATCTTTGTTATGTTTTATAGGATATGGCTTCTATCCGCAGGAATACTATCCAAGTCAATCTCGTAAGAATTCCTTCTAAACTCAAAGAGTTAGCATCAAGGGTCCCTGAGAATTCTTCATTCACCGAAAGACATGGTCTCCTCCTAAACTTGGTTACCTCTAGCACTGATGAAAATATGATGAAGGTGCTTTTCCTGTTCTTTGATCCTCTACACCATTGCTTCACTTTTCCCGATTATCAACTTGTGCCTACTCTAGAATAATTCTCTCAACTCTTGAGGATTCCCATTCTCAATCAACTATCCTTTAATGATATGGAAAGAGATCCGAGACCTAAAGATATTGTCTAAGCACTACACTTGCAACAATCTGATGTCACGACTAATTGGGAAACAAGGAGTGGTGTCAAAGGGTTCTTAGCCAAGTTCTTGTTTGAGAAAGCTCAAGACTGTTGGAACTCTTTGGACTTATAAGATTTTGAAGAAATCTTGGCCCTTCTTATCTATTGGATGGTTTTATTTCCAAACCCTGACCAACTTATAGATGTAAATGCTGTCAAAATCTTCATGTCTCGCAATCCAGTGCCTACTTTGTTGGGAGATGTCCTACATTCTTTTCACTCTCGAACTATGAGGAAGAGAGGGATCCTCATGTGTTTCACTCCTCTCTTGGCTATATAGTTTATTTCACATCTTCCCCAGTCTATATTAAAGAACGAGCAGGGTTTGAGGTGGCCCCATAGGTTGATGACGCTTAGACATTCATATATTCATTGGTGTTCTCGATCCTCGGAGAATGTTACTATCATCGAGCATTGTGGGGAATTCCCTAATGTCCCTTTGCTTAGAATTAGGGGAGGTATCACTTATAACCCTTGCTTAGCCTTACGACATTTTGGTTATGCCCGAAGAGATAGCCCGCATGATATGCTCATCCAAGGAGCGGTATTCGAATACAAGAGCGACGATCAAGGCTACCCTCAGAGGTTCATACGAGCTTGGAGGATGGTGAGCAAAATGGATAGTAAGACGTTGGGACACAAGAATTACATTCCCCTTGAGCCCTACCTTAGGTGGGTACGAGCTCGTGATCAGAAACTTGTGATGCCTTATCCCTCCATCTTACCAGTTATCATGGAACCTGTGGTTGAAGGAGATGTCCCGTACACTGTCCTCCATCCCGACATGCCTACTTCTATTGAAGACTTGCAAAAGGGTTGGATTCAGCTAAAGGAAGAATGAGATACCTTCGAAGCTCAATTATACGCTAGTGAGAAAAGGGTCTTGGAGCTTACAAAGAAACTGCATAAAGATCAAAGCGTGAACACCTACCTTGCACCGAAGAGGATGCGTTCGGTATTTTTATCTTAGAGATTTATTTTGTAAGCCCAAGAGGCATGTTGTAGTCATTTTGAACTAATTAATGAAATTTGACATTTGTTCATTCTTTTTCTATACAAATTTAAATTTCATAAATCCTTGAAATCATTTGCATATACATCTTCCATGCATCATAACATAACAGGTTTTCCATGACAGGTTTCCTTATCTTTCTGCTATTTATTTCAGCCAGATGGACCTAGAGAAAACTGTGAAGGACCTACAAGCACAAAAATCTCATTTTTAAGAGACTCTAATGGCCCTAGCCAAGGGGAAAAAAGATATAATGGTATTGCTGGCAGCCAAAAAGAAACCCAAGAGGAAAGCTCTAGTCAACATGGGTAGAAGATTCCAAGAGTCGGTCTGTCAGATCCCGGTAGTGGAAGACTCATCTGAGGAAGACGAGAATCAGATTGGAGAAGCTAGGAGTACACTGGCTGGGTTTATTAATGATCAAGCGTCTGATGATGATGATTATTTTTACGAGCAGTATCCTCCTACCGATGTCAAATACAAGCAGTTAGAAGACATATTGAAGGCCGTTGAGATCCAAGCCGTCCCCAGTTTAGATTTTGATGATTTGGGTTTAATATCTGGGGTTGTCATTCCCCACAAATTCAAGATACCATTCTTTGCAAAGTACGACGAGGTTTCCTGTCCAAAACTTCACCTGAAATCTCATGTGCGCAAGATACAGCCGCACACCGCTGATAAGAAACTATGGGTTCACTTTTTTCAAGAAAGCTTGGCCAGAATGCAACTAGAGTGGTTTTACCAGTTGGATGGTTCTCGTATCAATACATGGGAAGACTTAGCCACCGCTTTCTACCACCAATACCAGTATAATGCCGACTTGGTGCCAACAAGAGTTCAGTTGCAAGACATGACAATGGGGAAGAATGAAGGGTTAAAGAGTACGCCTAAAAGTGGAGAGACCTTGCCATTAGGGTTTAACCACGTTTGACCGATAGGGAGCACATTGACATGTTTATGGGCACCTTATCTAGTCCATTATTTAACTTATTGGTTGGATGTTCTTCTTCCGGTTTCACCAAGCTGATCTTAACCGGTGAAAGAGTTGAAAGTAGTATCAAAAGCGGGAAGATTCCCATGGCATCTGCCTCCGCTTTCAATCCTGTAAAGAAACCTTTTACCTCAAAGAAAGAAACGAGTGTTGTGTATGGGGAAAGGGCCCATACCAAGAAGGACGAACGCCAGTCCGTTAATGTCGTCCGAATTTCCAATCCAAATCCTGCTCAAAGACCATCTGCCAATCATCAACGGTTTGAGACTCCGAGAAGACAATTCACGAGGATAGGCATGCCACTATCCCAAGCCTTACAACACTTACTAAAGGCTAATTTGGTGAAATTGCGCGATCCCCCGGCCAATCCAGATACTTCTTCACCAAGTACAATCTGAACGCCAAATGTGCATATCCCTCAAGTAGTCCCGGGCATGAGACTGACCAATGTTGGGAACTGAAAAATAAAATTCAAGACTTGATAGATAATAAGACCATTGAATTTTATCCTCCTCCAACTCCGAATGTAATCACCGCACCTATGCCAAACCATGGCAAGGGTTTCAATTCTTTTGAATATAAAATTTTTGTTTGCTCCGTCAAAGACTTGACTACTCCATTGAACATCATCAAAAATAATCTGTTGAAAGCCAGGATTTTCACTGGCTGTTTGAAGGACTGTGTTTGTTGTACCAAATAACTCAATGGATGCGAAGGGCTAAAGGAAGGCATTCAACGCCTGATGAATAGCCACGAGATCCTATTTGAGAAGACTCTGCTTGCCAAAAGTTTGACTAATAAATGTGAAGATCTCTCCATCATAACTATCTCAAACAAACCTCTTAGGATAACCTCCAAAGGTCCTATCAGGATTTCAAATGAATCAATTATTGCTCCTCTAATAATTACTTCTCTCGGACCAATTACCTACTTTTCCAACAAAGTTGTACCATGGAACTATGATGCTGAGGTGTTTTTACCATGGGATAAAACAAGACGCTTGGATTGAAGAAAACAAATCTGATGACATTGGTAACATAACTGGCTCAAGTAAGGTAACTAGAACTGGGATACTCTTTTCACCCAAAATCTCACCACCAGTTGTTACAAAGGCACCTGTCCACATCACTGCTGCAAAGCCAAGTACTGACACCAGGGGAAAAGAAAAGGTAGTTGAGCCTATTAGGACAAAAATACTTGCAAAAGAAGTTGCTGATGGAGAACCTTCTGCTCGTGAAATGGATGAGATCTTAAAAATTAAAAAAAGGAGCGATTTTAAGATCGTGGAGCAGTTGGGGAAAACCCCATCCAATATTTCTATGTTGTCTTTGCTACTATGTTCTGATGCTCATGCTCGGGAATTAATCAAATTCTTGAAGAAGGCTCATATCCCTCATGAGACCAAAACTGACCAGTTTGAAAATTGTGTGGCAAGCTTGACGGCCGATAATGGTTTGGGGTTCTCAGATGCTGATCTGACACTGCTCAGAAAAAACCATAATAAAGCTCTACATGTTTCTGTTGAATGCAAAGGGACTACCTTATCCCATGTTTTGGTTGACACTGGCTTTTCTTTAAACGTGTTACCCAAGGGGGTGTTAACCGTTTAGACTGTTAAGGTTTAGTTTTGAAACCAAGTGATATTATTGTGAGGGCTTTCGATGGGTCCAAAAGGACAATTCATGGAGAGGTGGACCTCCCGATCAAGGTGGGCTCACAAGTTTTCAACTCTACCTTCTACATCATGGATATCCGTCCTGCCTACTCCTGTTTATTGGGTCGCCCTTGGATCCATGGAGTTGGGGAAGTAACCTCAACTCTTCATCAAAAGCTCAAGTATCCGGTCAAGGGAATCATTATCACTGTATGTGGTGAGGAGGAGTTCATGGTAAGCCACGTCAACTCTTTCAAATATATGGATATGGATGGAGAATTTATAGAGACCCTGTGTCAAGCCTTTGAAGTTGTGCCACCAATGGTTACTTCTACCAAATGTTCCTCTGATGTGTCTAAAGCTGTTAAGGTCGTGCCGAAGATGGTTTCATCAAAGATGTTCATGCTGCAGTTGAAGAAGGAAGCTGTGATACTTGGGGTCAACTCCTCGAGATCCCATTCAAAGTAAAAAAATGTGGTTTGGGTTTCACCGCCAAGGCTCAGAAGGAAGTGAGGTGCGCTCGTGCAGGGAATCCCCCTCTCCATATTGGAAGCCGCGAAGTCAAAGTTGTAGGTGATTCTGATGATGAATGTGCATTTGAAGATTGGGTGTATCCTACTACAACGAATCTCAACAATTGGCAAGCAAAGGACTTCGTTCCCATCTCCTTCACTGAGGAGTAATCACTTGTTTATTGTTTTCTTTTAATTCAAGAACATTTTGTATTAATATTAAACAATGACTTTTATGCCATATGTCTGGCCCGGGGCACTATGGTCCATTTATCAAGGGTTTTATTTATGTTCATGTTATCATATGATCATTCAATACAAATCATTTGACTTTTGCATTCAAATTTTTGTGCTCATTGTCTTTCTTTTTCTTCAAATACATTTTTCAAAATTGCCATGTATCTTTAAATGCACACATGCACACTCTTGCAGGTCCTCATCCACTCTGGATCTTATTGCCAACGAATCTACTATTACCGATTATGACTTAGAATATACAATTAACCAAGTCAAAGACGAAGGCGAGGAAGATTGTTAAATACCGGGAGAACTAGCCAGACTTCTATTACAAGAGGAAAAAGCGATTCAGCCGCATGAAGAGTCAGTTGAAGTCATCAATCTGGGTACCAAGATAGACAAGAAAGAGGTTAAGATCGGTACTAACTTAGAAGACAGTGTCAAAAGCAGGTTGGTTCAAATGTTGCAAGACATTGTGGAAGTTTTTGCTTGGTCGTATGAAGATATGCCAGGTTTGGATACCGATATTGTAGTTCATCGTCTGCCGACAAAGGAAGACTGTCCTCCTGTCAAACAAAAAGTTCGTCGCATGAGGCCTGACATGTCTGAAAAGATAAAAGCTGAGGTGATGAAACAATTTGATGCAGGATTCCTAGATGTGACATCTTATCCCCAATGGGTTGCAAATGTGGTGCCAGTACCGAAGAAAGAAGGAAAAGTTCATATGTGTGTAGATTATAGGGATCTGAATAGGGCAAGCCCCAATGATGACTTCCCTCTACCTCACATTGATGTATTGGTCGATAATACTGCTCAGCACAAAGTCTTCTCTTTCATGGATGTTTTCTCCGGCTATAATTAAATTAGGATGGCTCCCGAAGACATGGAGAAGACCACTTTCGTTATGCAATGGGGCACCTTTTTCTACAAGGTCATGCCATTCGGGTTGAAGAATGCAGGGGCAACATATCAAAGGGCTATGGTAGCTTTGTTTCATGATATGATTCATCATGAAATATAGGTATATGTGGATGATATGATTGCCAGATCACAAACTGAGGAGGAACATCTCGATCACCTGTACAAGCTATTTGAAAGGTTGAAAAAGTACAAGATAACGTTAAACCCTAACAAGTGCACATTTTGAGTACGGTCTGGAAAACTTCTAGGTTTTGTTGTCAGCCATAAAGGCATCAAAGTCGATCCTGCCAAGGTAAAGGCCATCCAAGAAATGTCAGTCCCCCACTCTGAAAAGGAAGTTAGAGGATTTTTGGGTCATCTCAATTACATTGCCCGCTTCATATCTCACTTGACTGCTACTTGTGAGCCAATCTTCAAACTCTTGAAGAAAGATCAAGTAGTCAGATGGAATGATGAATGCAAATCTACCTTCGACAAAATCAAAGAATATCTGCAAGAACCTTCTATTCTCATGCCTCCAGTTGAAGGAAGACCCTTGATCATGTACTTGACAATGCTAGAGAACTCTATGGGGTGTGTTTTGGGCCAACATGACGAGTCTGGCCGAAAAGAGCATGCTATTTACTACCTGAGCAAAAATTTTACCGACTGTGAAACCAGATATTCACTGCTCGAGAAAACTTGTTGCGCTCTGGCATGGGCTGCTTTCCGGCTAAGACAGTATATGTGTACTCATACCACTCTGTTGATTTATAAGATGGATCCAATTAAGTACATCTTCGAGAAACTTTCTCTTTCTGGACGGATAGCTAGATGGCAAATGATCTTGACTAAGTACGATATTCAATACACAATGCAAAAGGCCATCAAAGGAAGTGTACTAGCAGATCATTTGTCCCATCAAGCTGTTGATGATTATCAGTCTATGAACTTTGACTTCCCGGATGAGAATATTATGCTAGTGACCAACCGCGCGAAACCTAGACCGTATGACGGACCTGAACAAGGATCCCGATGGACCATGGTATTCGATGAGGCTTCCAACTCTTTGGGTAACGGAATTGGTGCTATGATCATATCGCCTGAAGGTTTCCACAATCCTTTCACTTCCAGACTATGCTTTGACTGTACGAACAACATGGCTGAGTACGAGGCCTGCATTTTGGGTCTGAAGGATGCCATTGACTTGAGGATAAAGCATTTGAATGTGTTTGGGGATTTCGCTCTAGTGATTATCCAAGTAAAAGGAGACTGGGACACTAAACACCCTAATCTCATACCTTACAAGGAGCTTGTGCTATCTCTGATTCCTTACTTCAAAGAGATCACCTTTGAACATTTCCCTAGGGATGAAAATCAGTTAGCCGATGCTTTGGCCATCATGTCTTCTATGTTCAAGGTCAAATGGGACAACGAAGATCCTATGATTATAATTGAGAGATTCGACGAACCTGCACACTACTATGAGCTCGACACTGACACAGAAAAGCCATGGTACAATGGGGTGAAGATATACCTTGAAGCACAAGAGTACCCTGAAGGAGCATCCATCAATGACAGAAAATTATTACGAAGATTCTCAGCCAAATTCTTCCTAAGTAATGGAATCTTGTACAAACGCAACCATGACTATACTCTACTCCGATGTGTGGGAAAGAAGGAGGCAGAGGAAATTATGGAAGACATGCATGATGGTCTCTTTGACACTCAATCTAATGGACATACCATGGCCAAGAAGATCCTGAGGGCTGGTTACTATTAGTCAACAATGGAGACCGATTTCCATCAGCATTCAAGGACTTGCCACAAATGCCAAATCTATGCTGACAAGGTCCATGTGCCTCCTATCCCTCTGAACTTCATGACCGCTCAGTGGCCATTTGAAATGTGGGGAATTGACATGATTGGAGAGATCAAGCCCACCGCTTCTAATGGACATCATTTCATTCTTGTCGCTATCGATTATTTCACCAAATGGGCCGAAGCCGCCTCATTTGCCTCAGTCACCAAGAATGTGGTAGCCAGATTCATCAAACATAACCTCATATGTCGCTATGGTATCCCCGAAAGGATCATCACCGACAATGGGACTAACCTCAACAATTCTATGATTACCGAACTTTGCACTCAGTTCAAAATCAAGCATCACAATTCTTCTCCTTATAGACCTAAAATGAATGGCACAGTCGAAGCAGCCGACAAAAACATTAAAAAGATTATGCAGAAGATGGTAGTGACCTACAAGGATTGGCATGAGATGTTACCGTTTTCTCTTCATGGCTACCGTACTTCAGCTAGAACATCAACTGGGGCAACTCCCTTTTCTTTGGTATATGGCATGGAAGCTATTTTTCCAGTGGAAGTTCAGATTCCCTCACTAAGGATTATGATTGAGGCAGGCCTAGGAGAAGATGAGTGGATTTAGACAAGATTGGATCAGTTGAACTTGATCAATGAAAAATGATTAGCTTCTATTTGTCATGGTCAGACGTACTAAAAATGTAAGGCCAAGGCTTTCAACAAAAAGATCAAGCCTCGAGTATATCAAGTTGGTGACTTGGTGATAAAGCGCATCATTTTGGCATAAGGCGACCCCAGAGGAAAATGGACTCCCACCTATGAAGGGCCATTTGTTGTCAAGAGAGTGTTCTCTGGCGGTGCCATGATGCTGACTACCATGAATGGTGAAGGCTTCCCACATCCTGTGAACGCGGACATAGTTAAAAAATACTACGCATAAAGGACCCGCTAGGTTGATACACCTAGGTAAAAATAAGGGCATCCTGACAAACAAAAATGTTTGGGAAAAAATTAGGGATATATGCAAAAGATTGTACACCCGACAAGTTGAAAACCCGAAAGGGCGACTTGGGAAAAAATGGGTATCCTGGGGGCTAAAAACCCGAAAGGGAGGTCCAGGCAAAAGTTAAGGACTAAAAGCGTATGACTATGTCCCGTGGAATCACCGCAGTCGACTTTTTTACCAAGGTTCGAGTTTAAACGGTCCAAGACCAATCCAATCAACTTCTGTCAATGACAAGGATCATTCTAAGACATTGGGGCAATAGTAGAGTTAGAATGCAATAAGATCATTTCCACATGGATATTTTTTTGTTTTCAATTTTTGTTTTCCTTTCGACGATTTCCTCTCACTAGGATCTCCGTCTCTTTGTACTAAAAGACCTATTTATGGGAAAAATATCAATACAAATATACTTTGAAGTGCAAACTTTCTGTTTTTGTTTTGAATGCAAAAAACGTCCAATGACTAAAATTGAACGAACATATGCATGTGAACATAATTAAAACTATTTGGCACATGTGTCCTGCTAAGCAGCAACAAACATCTCTTTAATGCAGTTGGAATATCCCCCACAGAGTTCTTTCATTAACATTATCCCCACAAGATGGCTACAATAAACCTTTCCTCAATAGAGTTACCCACAATGTTTCTTTGCATAGGTTGATCTCCAACCGAGTCTCAATCTCTTGACAACTCTCTCCCCAACTAAGTTGATCCTACAAGAAGAAGCCTTCTGGATCTCTTCCTAAAAGAACTCACCTCATCAACAGTTCATCAAGTATTCATCAATAGGGTTTATTTCCCCAACAAAAAACATACGTCATACAACAATCAACGAACAACAAAATTCCCCCGGCATAGTCTATCTTCCCCAGCTGAGTCTGTCTTCCCCGGGTGAGTCTATACTCTCCAACTGGAGTTTGCCTTTCAGACTATTACAAATTAGAGAGCCACAACCCCTAATCCCCAGTAAAGTCGTCAACAAAACCTTTACTATCTCCAAAAGATACTATGAAACCTGGACCCGACCAGATGATAGTACAATTTTCAAGCTACTATGAAGCTTGTACCCGACCAAATAATAATTTAAATCTTCGAGATATTGAAGAACCTGGACTCAACCAGACCAAGGTTTAACTTTTCCCCAGTAGAGTTTGCCTCTACCCCAACAAGTTAATGTGAAGTCTGGATCCGACCAGATATCAGTTTTCAACTTCATCTTTTCAAGAAAGTTATTGTGAATCCTGGATCCGACCAGATAGCACTTCCCCTTAGAAGTTTGCTGTGAAACTTGGAATCCGACCAAATAACAACTAAGTTCCAAGCAAGTTAGTGTAAAGCCTGGACCCGACCAGATATCAGTTCAACTCTATCTCTTCAAACAAGTTTATTGTGAAGCCTGGACCCAACCAGATAGCAATTAACTTCATCCACCTCAAAATTTGTGAAGCCTGGATCCGACCAGATATCAGTTCAACTTCGTCTATTCAAGCAAGTTATTGTGAAGCCTGGAGTCCGACCAGATAACAACTAGCTACAATCCCCAGCAAGACACTATGAAGCCTGGACCCGACCAGATAATAATATAACTTTTCAAAAGACGCGAAGCCTGGACCCGACCAGATAATGGTTACCATTTCAATTCTAGACATGGATCCGACTAGATAACAATTCAATTTCAAGAAATTTTTTGTGAAGCCTGGAATCCGACCAGATAACAGATGATTTACTCTTCCCTAACAAGTTATTGTGAAACCTGGAGCCCGACCAGATAACAGTTGATTTCCTCATCCTCAGCAAGTTGTGAAACCTGGATCCGACCATATGACAGCTAACGTTTAAGAGATAATCCCCGGCAGAAGCATCCTGTCAACAAAGTTTAGAGATGTGTATATTCTTCATCCCCAACAGAAATCCGGGATTCATCTTCCCAAAAATCCTCTGCATTAGTCATTGATTTATTTTCCCAGACAAATATGCATCCTACATTCATACATCATAGCATATACATACGAAATGCATTTATCATAATACCACATCTTGTGAACATCATGCATACATCTGCATTTAACTAACCCTTTTTCCACAGGTAAAAACACCAAGTTTGAGTATACATCAACCAAAGATATGTGCTGATACTTCTTCCAGTATTTACCACCATTCCTCCAAATGGAATCTATAAGCTCATTCCCAATCCATCTTCAAGTGCAAATTTCTGGGCACTCTAGTGTTCAATCATCTTCCACCTTCAAGTCACGAATGGCGGTTCCGCCAATCTAACTCTTCAGGTTTAAGAAGATTGAACACATGAAGCTATTGTACCCCAAAATTTTCCCTCTCATTTCTCAAAAATCTCTCACAATATCTCCATTGATTCATGACTACACAAGGTTTGATCAGCTCAAGACACCTCCTCAACACTGACAATTGAAAATTAGGGTTTGAGTTTTCACAAAGACAAATGGACTTTTAATTCCTAAATTGAGTTTCATGGATCATTAGGAACCCTCATGATTTCTCATGTCAAGTTTCAAGTCTTGGATCCCATTTTTGCTCAATCAATTAATCAGTTGACCTAAAATCAATTGTATTGGGGAAAAAGTCAATTGTGGTCAATTTACAGTAAAACTTCATAATGTTTGGTACACATCAACATAATGAACTCATATATGTCAATTGATCAAGTTTGGATCATAATTCCTCAAGAAATTTGATTAGAACATCAAAAGGGCAAAATGGTCAAAATTAGGGTTTTGACTGAGAAGGTGCAATCTTTGATTTTTGACCTAGAAAATGATTTGTTGGTTTAGGTTATGATCTCAAGGATTAAAATACATCATTTTGAACTAATGGCATGGCTCAAAACATTTCTCAAGATCAATTGATTGATAGTTGAATTTCAGTCAACTGATGAAAAGTCAACTGTACACTAAAAAGTCAAACTTTGACTTTTTGGTCAAAATCAAGTTTCAAAGATCACAATTCATCAAGACATGTAAAAATATGAAACTTTTTCATCAAGAAATCAAAAAGTAAAAATTCATCTTTGAAAAGTCAAAATTTCCAAGACTTTGAATTTTCTAAGTGTTGGAAATTCACTTTTTTTCACAACTTTGTGCTAAATTTACACCATGATGCAAGATGATTCAAAGGAAACTTCCAACATGAAAGTTGTATATCTCAATGATATCTAAAACATTGTAGGGCATAACGTTTCCTATAAATTCTTGTATTTCAAGTTATGAATTTATGAAGACATGCTCATGAAACTTGAAGATTTAGTGAAATTTTGCCCTACTTTAGGCAGGATTTTGACCTAACTTCATGGCAACTTTTCACCTAGTTCCAAATGGAATTTTAAATAATGTCGAACATGAAGGTTATAGGGGATGTTACAGTCTTTCCAAATTGTCCAATAACTCATTAAGATTATATTTGAGCTAAGAGAATCGAATCCATGAAGTTAGGGTTTCATTATTGTATTACAAGTCAATTTTGTGATGAACACTTGATCCAATCTTCAAGAATGTTGTACAAATCCTGCTTTGCAGGCTTCTAACTTGCATTTCACTCCATAATTAAATGTATAAACAACTTTTAGAGCTTTAATCCAAGCATTCAATGCATTGCCCATGCTTAATACCATTTTAGGAAGAAAGGCAACATTGCCATTTTGGAAAAGTGGCTTTTATGCACAAAGTCAATTCTTGAGCCTCTCACTTGTTCCCTCTGACCACACACCATCTACAAAGTCATAAGAAATGTGATAAAAGTGCTTAACCACTCTACATTGCTGGGACAAAACATGGAAACTTGATTTTCTCACCTTTCTTCAAAATCAAGCAACCTAGCCATAACCCTATAACTCAGAAATTTGTTGTGCAAAAGTCCTATAACCTTTTTCATATAACTATACAAGTTATTTTCAAGCATAAACATGAGTTAAAACACCCTCAAAACCTCCCAAACACATTGCTGCATAAAATCTGCCATAGCTTGACAGTTTTGAGCCAAAAACTCGCCATCTCCATTTCCACTCGTGCGTTTTGAAAATTAATACTCCAAACACCTTCCATACATCATATCAAAGTAATCCAGGCCCCTGTTTCATGACTGTAACCCCTCCATCACCATCCACAATTTTCAAAACTGAAGCTTACAACTTGACTTGAGTTGGGAGTTTTAGCCATCCTCAAAGAAAAGTAGGAGTTGGAATACATTCAAGGAGGTCTAGGCCAACTAAACAAATCATTAGGACATCTGAAAGGTTGCTCAAACTCCATACCTGATTCTCACTTCAAGGTAAGTTTTTCTCAACTGTGATATCTTGATACAAGCATCTTTTGTACATACATTATGAAGTAGAAATGTAGATATCATTGCTCTGAAGCTAACCATGTCCATGGTTTTAATTTATGTTGACTGTGTATTGAGAATTTAGGGTTTGAACTTTATGAAAAATTAGGGTTCAGTTTGGTACTAACATAAATTGATCTTTATCTTTGAGTGTTAGCTTAAGTTAGTTACATGGTTGGATTCGTGGTTGAAAAATGCACAAGTTTCATGTTTACACTTTTGAAAATGGTTGAGAATTGATGAAGTTACAGTTTTCAAAATTATTGGCGCGAGGAAGAAGATGAAGTTGGCCTCCTGACTTGTTTTCAAATATATATTTATGGTTTTGTATTGATAAACGGATGTATAGCTACCCTAGTGGTAAAGCGCGCGCCTGTTAACCTTTGGGACCTAGATTTGAGCTCCAGTGATACCCTTTTGGGTTTTTCTTATTATTTCATTACATATCCAATACAAGCAGACCCTAGTGTACATGGTACACCCCTCAACTCTCAATCACCTGATCATCATCAAGCAAGATCCAGCGCACCACGTGCCATCCCCATGATGAACCTCCAGTAAGCCTTTCACACTAAATCATCAACAAGCATTGGTCTTACTGCTTTGGGCTTGAGTTTTTGCTATGTTCTCACCCTCCATTTGCTTTTCACACGCAGACCCAGTTTATTTATTTATTTTCTAATTTTTTAAACAAAAAAAAAACTATTGGGCCTTTTACTAAACATTCACACCCTTTTCACTTTCTAAACTCCCCCTGACTCTAATTTTATATTTTATTTCATTTTATTTTTCTTTATCATTTTTATTATTATTCATAATATTATTATTATTTTTATTAATCAAAAATCCAAAAATATTTTATTTGTTTATTTACATATTTACATTCTTTTTTTTTTGTTTCTTTTAAAAATAAAAAGACCAAAAAACATTTTCCTAACAAATTTAATTTCCTTTCTTAAATTTAAATAATAATTAGACTCAAGTTTATTTTATTTTATTTTAAATTAAAATTAACTTAGAATTTAGATTTCTTTTAATTAATTAATTACCATATTATTTTCATGAAACTTAAAACCTTTTCATAAAAAACCCTAAAAAAGATTTCTAACCTAATTTCTTTTTTAATTAGTTTAGGTTTAATTTTATTTAATTTTATTTAATTTTATTTAATTTTAATTAACCATTTTCTTAATTAGGTCAAAACTAAATCCTTAACAAAAATCAAACAAAAATCATTTTCTTTCCATTTACATTCTTGCATATTATATTCTTTTCAATTCTTGTATATTGTTCAATATGGTTGTAATAGATAATTAGGTTTAATTTCTTGCAATCCCCATTTATAAATTTGTATACCCCCTCCCCTAATGATGTAATAGCGTAGTAATTTGCTAGTAATTAGGGTTTGTATGGAAAGATAAAATCAACAAGTAGATAACACTAATCAAAGATAAACAATGCATGCAAATCAAACACATTATTCACACATGCACCCTTAGGGTAATTCCACTTGTTTCCTTACAAAAATGGTCATGTTATGTATGTGGGATATCTTAGCAAAAACAAATAAAAAATACAAATATCATAGTCCCTCGATGACGCTACAAATGTTGCCTTCCAAAGTGATCTTAGTCCCTCAAAAAGAAATGCTAAGATATCTTGCAACATTGGTATCATGGCTATACGATGACCCACGCCCGTCCCTTTACATCCAAAGATAAGGCTTCTTACCAAATCAATGGTAAGATAGAAATATCAAAGGAAGGAAGAAATGAACAAAGACTTTTGAGTAGGTAGATTATTCCTAGTTGCTTGCTCACTTTCAAAATAAACATCCTTGCTCACTTTCAAAACAAATATCCTTGCTCACTTTCAAAACAAACACCAAACACTTTCAAAAACAAACTTTCAAAATATAAAATATTTTCAAAAGTCCAACACTTTGTATACGTTCTTACGAACGAGAACCATTACAAAGTTTGCCTAAACGAAGGCACCTTTTCAAAATACTTTCAAATACCACCACAAAGCATATTTTCAAACTAAAGCAAGTGATCTAGCAAGCAACTAAGAGCCCATAGATAACTATGGATGAAAAGGGTGCTAACACCTTCCCTTTTCATAATCTACCCCCCGAAGTCAAGAAATAATCTCAAAGGTCTTTCCTGTTCTTTTCCACCTTTCCTTTTGGATTAAAGAAAAGTCGGTGGCGACTCTTGCTAACCACAACAATTGCGATCAAACGCAAAACATCCCAAGTCAGTTCTCCCACCGTATTACAAACATCAATATCATTTATTCCCGAGCCATGCTTGGGCATAGGTGCAGTTATGACGTTGGGAGTCTCGGGGGGATCGAATTCAATCTCCTTGGTCTCGATCAGATCCTACACCTTGTTCTTCAAAGCACAACAGTCATTCGTGTCATGCCCCGGAGTCTCAAAATGGTAGGCACGTCAAGCATTTGGATTGTAGCGGGGAGAGGCAGTATTAGGATTCTTCGAGGACTCCGACCTTTCCGCTCTAGGCTGATTATTCCTTTATTGAGTAGGTGCAGGTTTAGAGATCATAACAGCCCCTACCGCTGGACGGCGTTCAGTTCTGTCCTAACTTATTTGATTATACAGAGCACTAACCTCTTTCTTCCTAACAAATGTCTTCCTTACTGCACTTGAGGATGCATCTTTTTGGATCTTACCGCTCCTAATTCCAGCTCCCACTCTTTCCCCTGTCAAGATCAATTCAGTAAAGCCGACTAAGGAGCTTCCAATAAAGTGATTGAAAAATGGACCAGACAGGGTATCCAGAAACATATCCACTAGCTCCCTATCAGAGAGGGGAGGCTGGACTCTTCCTGCTAAGTCCCTCCACTTCTGAGTGTAGTCTTTAAAGCCCACGCTCGAACCCATAGCCATGCTTTGGAGTTGAGTATGGGTGGGAGCAAGGTCTGCATTGTACTAATACTGCTTGTAGAAAGCAGCAGCCAAGTCTTCCCAATTGCAAATGTTGGTCCTTTCCAGCTGGTAGAACCACTCTAATTGAGTTCCGGATAGACTATCCAGAAAGAAGTGGACCCACGAGTCCTTATCAGCAGTCTGAGGATGGATTTTCCTCACATAAGATCGGAGGTGCATCTTGGGACATGAAACCCCATCATATTTGGCGAACACCGGCACCTTGAAATTTTGTGGGATGACAACCCCAAACACCAAACCCAGCTCTTCAAAGTCCAGCCCATGCACTTTCTGGATTTCCATTGTACTCAGATGCTCTTCCAGCTGTTTGTACTTTTCGTTGGCCAGAGGATACTTCCCTTCATTGTAATCAGTCTCATTGTCAGATTCCCTCAGACTCAGGTCTTCCTCTCTTGTATCCCCCTCTTGATTATCTCCTTCTTTGAATTAAGATGTCAGCTCAACCACTTGCCTTAGCGGTCCTTTGAATCTCCTTCCCAGATTTACCACACAGATGTCTTTCTTGGCTTCTTAGTCTTGTCTTTAACGATCAAGGCTTTCAGTTCCTCTTTCCCCTTGGCCAGTGCCATGATCATCTGTTGAAACTGTGCATTCTGAGTTTGTAAGTCCTTCACTATTTGTTCTAGAGCCATTTCTGAAATAAACAATGAAGAGGATGAGAAACCTGCTTTGGAACCTGTTCATGCAATGATATGTATGATATATGTATGTAATGTTTTCAAGGATCTCGCCGGGTAAACAAGAAAATGTCATAATTTGCAACTTCGATTGAAGAACTTCATATCATTGAGTGTCCTTCTACGAGACTCAAGCTCACCATATCAAGTGGGTCATAGCCCCTGACTCAAGTTGTTGAGTTTTGATCTTTTGACGGCATTTGCTAGAGGAAAATAAATTCCCTTTGCCCCTTGCTAGACGTCTGATTTAGCCTAACCTGCATCACAAACCCTTGAGATCCTTGAAATGGTTAAGTAAATGTTATGACATGATGTCATGATGTGTATGATTATGCTAAGAAATCACAGATATAGAAAACACAAGCAAATCACATAAAGACCTTAGGTTTAAGGCTTGCATGGGTTTTAAGGTCACACCCTCTTGAAGTTGGATTGGTTCAACCTATCCTATAAATAGTAACCGGGTTCTAAGGGATCTCAATATCACTGACCTTTCCCACAAGCTTCGTTCGATAGGCGACTGACTCACAATCAAACAAAACTGAGGAGTCAAGTCTCAATGAGTGTAGCCTCGAGTATCTGCCGACTTTGGGAATACACCAAAGACGGCCATCTCACTACGTCCTAATGGCCAAGTTGTTCAATTAAAGGTTCTAAGGTCAGTTGGCCCTTCATGACACCACAGAGCGGCCCCGTATTCTCCTTGATTAACTCAAGGGCTACCTATACCAACCAAAGTGTCGCATCAACGTAGCTATCGCTTCAACCGTGTTGGTATACCCCGTACAGTTTCCATGATATATTTCTACTTACCTAAAAGGTTTCCCCAAATCCGGGTGTAGGATCTATAGTAACCTAAACAATCCTTTAAAAATAAAGCAAACAAACAAGCAAACAATTTAGAAATGATCTAGACCCTAAGGTAAACCCCACTTTATTATTTTCCCAAGCAGAGTCACCAGTTCTGTGATACGGTGGCAGAACCAACTGTTAATACTGGTTTGCGTTTTTTGTTCGCAAATGTCACGGTAGGCAAGAGTCACCACTGACTTTTCTTTTATCCAATAAAGGAAAGGGTGAAAAGAATAGAAAAAGACCTTTTTCTAGATTTTGATTAAGGGGGGTAGATTATGGAAAAGGAAGGTGTTAGCACCCTTTCCATCCGTGGTTTTCCACGGGCTCTTAGGTACTTGCTCATTTTTGAAAACTGTTTGTGTTTGTGTGTTTTGAAAGTATTTTTGTTTGCTTTATGATAACTCTCGTATCAGTCCTCGAGAGTGTGATAAAGCGTTTTTGAAAAAGAAGTTTGAAAGTGTGTAAGTGTGAAAATTTCAGGTTTGAGCAAGTACTTAAGAGTCATCTACCTACTCGAAAAAGGGTGTTCTTTTCCTCCTTTCCCTTAGATAGTGCTATCCTACTATTAGTGAGTAGGTAGCCCTATCGTCGGATGTTAAGGGACTATCGAAAGGGACGCGATGATCATTGAAGGCAACATGTAAGGATATCTTAGCATTCGAAGGGACTGTCCTCATATAGGCAACATCGAGGGACAAGATCATTTCTTGTAGGCAACTCGAGGAATGTTAGGGACCATGATCTTTTATGATAACTTTTATACCGAGGGTGTTTGCTAAGATACCCCTACGTTCGAGGGACATGACCATTATTTTCTGAGGCAACCAAGTGAGGTATACCCTAAGGGTTCAAGTGTGCAACAATGTGCTTTTTTAGTTATGTTTATCTTGCAATTAGTGATCTATTGATTAACTGATTCGTGTCATGCACGCCTAAGTTACTAACAATTATATACAAGCATGTAAAGAAAAAGCGAGAAATAAAGTCCTATGCTATTACATGGCTTTGGTGTAGATACATGAGTAATGAACAAAAAGTAAAAATTCGGAAATAAAAACCCTAAGTTAGCTATTACAAACTAGGCGCAGTTACATAAGTGGTAAACAAATCATTGTATGGAAAAAATAATAGCGCGTAAAATTTAGTCGGGAAAAAGTTTTAAACCCTAAAAAAACCTAATTGCTCATTAAAATTTTTTTTTTTTTGTATTTTACGAAAAAATATTTGAATTTTAAACTAATTCTCTAATTAATTTTAATTAATGAAATAAGGTTAAAGTTTAATTAAATTAATTAATTTGCAAAAAAATTAATTTTATTAAAAAAAACTAAATACTAATTTTTATGATTTTCTGATTTTTTTCTGATTTTTATGATTAAATAGATACAATGATTTTTTTGAAATAATTAAAAATAACAAAGAGATTAAATAAAAATAATAAAAAGAAAAGAAGAATGGGCGTGAAGGGGGGTGTGAAACCCAAACTGGAGGGGGTGTTGTTGAATTTATCTAAGCCCAAGTCTGGTTAGCCCACAGCCTTGCGCCTGATCCAATGTTGTTGTGGTATAGAGGTCCATGGTGTGCCTGCATGTTAGAGGCGCTAGATCCAGAACCATGCAGATTGGATGGCTGGATCTGAGGGTGCATGATGCTCGCCTAGGGGTGAAACATATTGGATCTGCAAGAAATAAGTTAGAAAATATAACATTCCAGACTTGGGGATCGAACCCATGTCTCTCCCTTTTCCAAGCGCTTCCTCTACCATCTGAGCCAAGTGGTCATTCGATTATACAAACGGACACAATAATATAATCAAAATAAAATACCTAGAATTCCTTTTAATAAAAAGTGTGCGCTATTTCAAATTGGTACATTTACACTCAATGGAAACATGTAGAGCTTTGTTGTGATTCTTCCCCGTCAAAGTCAAATCTGGATATGAAAATACCAAACCATTGTCAGCAATTAAGCTTGCTACACAGTTTTCAAATTGGTCAGCCGTAGTTTCTTGTGAGACATGTGCATTTTTGAGGAATTTTAACAGGGCTTGGGCATGTGCCTCGGAGCATAGCAACAAAGAAAGCATGGAAATCTTCGAGGGTGTCTGCCCCAACTGTTTCACTATCTAGTAGTTACTTTTTCGAATAATTTTTAAAATCTCCTCCATCTCTTGGGTAGATGGGTCCTCAACTGCAATATCTTTTATGGGCACCTCTGTTCGAACATGCTCAATCATTTTTTCCTTTCCTCGAGTATCAACAATAGGTTTAGCAGAAGAAATACGAATGGGTATTGTAGTAGTGGTTGTCGGGGGAGAGATCTCTGGAGAGAAGATCCTTCCCATCCTAGTAACTTTACTTGATTCGACACTGTTTGTAATCTTAGCATTCTCATCTTCAGCAATCCATGCGTTTTGTTTGATGCCATGATAATACACTTCCTCCCCATAGTTCCAGGGCACTGCTTTGTCGAAAGAGTAGGAGACTGGCCTCGGTGTGGTGATAATTAGTGGCGTTATTCTTGGTTCAGCGAAAATCCTAATAGAACCTTTAGAGGTGATCCTAACATGAGTATTTGAAATTGTAATGATGGACACATCTTCAAACTCTAGAGATACATTTTTGGTCAAACTTTTTCACAGATGGAGCTCTCTCAAATATAATTTCACCACTATCAATCAGGTGTTGGACACCTTTCTTCAGCCATACGCAACCATTAATTTGCGCAGCAAAATGGTAACATCCTTCAAGATAGCCTGGGAATAATCTGGCTTTCAACAAATTCTTTTTAACAGTCTTCAAAGGAGTGGTCAAATCATTGATGGAGGAAACAATAGAGGAATATTTAATGACATTAATACCTTTACCATGAATGGACATGGGTGCGGTGATCACATTGGAAGTTAGTGGAGGGTCGTATTCAATTGTTTTGTTATCAATCAGGTCTTGGATTTTGTTCTTTAATGCCCAACAGTCATTGGTATCATGTCCGAGACTATTTGAATGGTAAGTACATTTTGCATTGGGATTGTATTTCAGAGAAGCTATGTTAGGGTTAGAAGGGGGATCTCATAGCGTCACCAAATCAGCTTTCAATAGGTGTTGCAGAGCTTGAGATAATTGCATATTGATTCTAGTAAATTGTTTTCTCTGGGAATCCGGCCTTTGTTGATTGCTTTGTTGACGCGACCGTTGAGTTGGAGTTGGATTGGAAATCAATACTGCCTCCACTGAATGATGAAGGTCATTCTTAGCACGACTTCTTGATCCATACACTATATTAGTCTCTTTTTTACCAATAAATGTTTTTTTCACATCATTAGAGGTGGATGCCATGGGTATCTTCCTACTTTTAACCCCGTTTTCAACCCTCTCGCCAATTAAGATCAATTCAGTAAATTCAGATGATACACTCCCAATCAGCAAGTTGAAGAAGGGACCACTCAGTGTTCCCCTTAAACATGTGTACCAATTCTCTATTAGTTAAAGGAGGCTGCACCCTGCCAGCCAGGTCTCTTCACTTTTGGGCGTACTTCTTGAAGCCCTCATTTGAACCCATAGTCATGCCTTGCAATTGCACGCAGGTTGGTGCCAAATCAACATTATATTAGTATTGGCGGTAAAAGGCAACAGCCAAATCTTCCCACGTATGGATATTAGTCCCGTCCAATTGGTAAAACAACTCCAACTGCGTTCAGATAGACTTTCTTGAAAAAAGTGCACCCATAGTTTCCTATCAGTGGTATGCAGCTGGATCTTACGGACATAGGATCTTAGATGAAGCTTCGAACATGAGACATCATCGTACTTGGAAAATACAGGGATCTTGAATTTGTGGGGAATGACTACCCCAAGAACCAAACCTAAGTCTCCAAAGTCCAAGTCAGGAACTGCTTGGATTTCCACAGTTTTTAGTCTGTCTTCTAGTTGTTTGTATTTGTCTTCGGTGGGCGGGTATTACTCATCGAAATAATCCTCATCCTCGGAAATTTAATTGTTTCCACCCCCAACACGAGTGCTTCTAGCATCTTCATTTTGATTATCCTCCTCGGAGGAGGAGTCTTCAATTTGAACTTGTCGGGCGGGGCCTTTGAACCTCTTCCCTATGTTTATAACAACTTTCTTCTTAGTCTTCTTCTTCGTGATGAGAAGCGCCATCATTTCTTGATGACCTTTTTCCAGGTTGAGAAGAGTCTCTTGGAACTAAGAGTGTTGAATCTATAAATCCTTGACGATTTTCTCAAGATCCATCTTATACTCAAATAAACAGTAGAAAGATGAGGAAACCTGTGTCGGAAAACCTGCTTATGATATATTGCATGTTATGGGAATGCAATGTTTTCAAGGACTTTTAAGATATTTAAATTTGCTTAACCAAAGAGGAAATAAAACATCAATTGTATTAATAAGTTCAAAGATTACAAATTGCCTCTTGGGTTTACAATGAAAAATAAAAAGGTCTCAAAGAGACAACAAAATGAAATCCTAAAACCAAAGACTCAGGTCTCCTACGAACGCATCCTCTTTGGTGTAATGTAGGCATTCAGGCTTTGCTCCTTGTGAAGTTGCCTTGTAAGCTCCAACACTTTCTTCTCGCTTGCGTAGAATCGAGCTTCAAAGGTGTCTCGTTCCTCCTTGAGTTGAATCCACAATCTCTGCAATTCCTTGAAGTCGGTGGGCATGTCAGGATTGAGAATGTTATAGGGAACATCCGCTTTGGCAACTGGTTCCATCATCACATGTAGGATGGTTGGATATGGAATCATGAGGGTTTGAGCACGAGCTCGTACCCATTTGAGATATGGCTCAAGAGGGATGGAATTCTTATGCCCCAAAGTCTTGTTATCAACTTTTCTTACCATGCCCGAAGAATGCACAAACCTTTGATAATAACCTTGAACATCATTCTCATAGTTGAATATAAATCCTTGAATGAGTGCGTCATGGGGACCATCCCTTCGAGCATATCCAAATTGTCGTAGATCCAGAGAAGGGTTATAAGTAATACCTCCCCTAATGCCCATGAGTGGAACATTAAGGAACTCCTCACAATGGTCAATGATAGTAATTTCCTCTTGAGATCGAGAGCACCAATGGATATCCAAATGAGAAAGTCACATCAACCTTTGAGACCACCTTAATCCTTGCTCATTCTTCAATATTGATCGAGGAAGGTGAGAAATAAACCACCTAGCCAACAAAGGTAAGAAACACATGAGGGTCCCTCGCTTCCTGATAGTGCGAGTATGAAGAGAGTGCAAAATGTCCCAAGCAATATAGGCACCGGGTTACGAGTAAGGAAGATTTTGATAGCGTTCACATCTATGAGTTGGTCAGGGTTAGGAAAGAGAACCAAACCATAGATTAGAAGGGCTAAGACTTCTTCAAAAGCTTGTAAGTCCAAAACATCTAAAAATGAACGAGCCTTTTCCATCAGGAATTTAGCCAAAAGCCCTTGACCCCGCTTCTTGTTTCTCAATTAGCTATAATGTCAGAACTCTTCAAATGTAAGGCCTTGGAAATAACTTCAGGCTTTGGAGTGTCCTCTAAACAAGTGAATGGTATTTGGTCAAGGACTGGTATTCCCAAAAGTTGAGAGAATTCTTCCATTGTGGGCACTACTTGATAATTGGGAAAGGTGAAACAATGGTGTATAGGGTCGAAGAACTGAAAAATCACCTTCATCATGTCTTCTTCAAAGCTCGAGGTAACCAGATTGAGAAGTCAACCATATATTTTTGTGAACAAAGAATTTTCAGGAACCCTTGATGCTAACTCTTTGAGTTGAGGAGGCACTCTTACGAAGTTGATTTGAATGATATTTCTGCGAGCGGAAGCCATATCCTACAAAACAGAACAAAGATAAATCCTTAGGTCCTTCAAATGGTTAGTAAAAGGCTATGGCATGATGTTATGATGTCATGAGCGAATAATCACACACAAACAAAGTACACAAGGCCTTAGGTATAGGCTTGCATATGGTTTATTGGTAAGTACCCTCTTAAAGTTTAGTTGGTTCAACCCGTGCTAAAAAGTAATTGGGTTCTAAGAGCCTCAATATCACTGATCTTTCTACATCGGGCATTATTTTAGCTCAAGCATCCAAATTGCGGCCAAAATTTCCCGAAAGTCTGATCTCAATGAGTGTAGTATCGAGTGTTAACCAACTTCAGTCTACACCAAAGCCGGATACATCACTACTTTCAAATGGATAAGTTGTTCAACTAAGGTTCTACAGTTAGTTAGTGCTTTATGACACCACACAGCGGCCCCGTATTCTCCTTGATTGGACTCAAGGGACACTGATACCAACAAATGTGTCACACTAATGTAGCCATCACTTCAACCATGTTGGTATACACCGCACAGTCTCCACGATCTATTGCTACTTACCTAATATGCCCCAAATCTAGGTATAGGATTATTACAAGTAAAAACCAAGCATAACCCACAAATGTAAAGCAAACAAGTCAAACAAGTAAAGCAATAAAGGTGATTTAGCTCTTAAGGTAACCCCACTTTCAAGTATGTCCCCAGCAGATTCTCCAATTATGTGATACGGTGGGAAAACTGACTTGGGTATTTTGCGTTTGATCGTAATTTTTGCGGATAGTAAGAGTCACCATCGACTTTTCTTTTATTCAACAAAGGAAAGGGTGAAATGAACATGAAATACCTTTTGAGAATTTTCTTGAGTTCGGGGGGTAGGTTATGAAAAGGGAAGGTGTTAGCACCCTTTTCATCCGTAGTTACCTACGAGCTCTTAGTTTCTAGCTCACTTTGAAATACTTTTGTGAATGTATTTGTTTGAAAGTATTTTTGAAAAGTGCCTTTGTTTATGCAAACTTTGTAATGATTCTCGTTTCTATAAGAATGCATAAAAAGTGTTGACTTTTGAAAATATTTCATGAAAGTGTTGGTGTGTTTGAAAGATGTTTTGTTTTGAAATTTTTATGAGCAAGCAACTATGAGAATTCTACCTACTCAAAACAAAGTCTTTGTTCTTTTCCTCTTCCTCTAGATAGTGTTATTCTACCATTAGTTAGTAGAAAGCCTTATCATTGGATGTGAAGGGACAAGCGTGAGTCATCATACAATCATAGAAGGCAACATTGTAGGATACCTTAGCAATTTGTCGTAAGGGTCTAAGTTCATTTACCAAAGGCAACACCGAAGGGTCATCGAGGGACTGCGATCTTGTAATTGAGGGTCTTTGCTAAAGTATCCCACGTTCGAGGGTCATGACTATTTTTTATCCGAGGCAACAAGTGTGGGTTACCCTAGAGGTGCAAGTGTGCAAAGTGTATTGTTTTCATTTAATTTGTCTTGAATTAGGGTTGTCTATTGTTTGGTTTTAAGTTTTTCCATACAATTACTAGCAATAGTATGAAAAGTGATAAATTGCGGAAATTAAATATCCACGCTATTACAATACTTTCGGGGATGGGGGATACAAATTTTCAAATGGAAATGACAAGTAAAAATAAACCCTAATTACTATTACAAGACTTTGACAATTACATAAACTGTAATGCAAAATAGTAAAATTCCCAAGAAATGTAAAGTGAAAAGGAGTTGTTTTTTTAGGTTTTTTTTATATAATAGGTTTTGTAGTTTCAATTACTTGAATAAAAATGTAGGCATAAGTTAACTAAAACAATAAAACTAATTGTTTAGAAAAATATTTATGGTATTAGGTCATTTCCATGCAATGCAATATGTCCAAAGAAAACTTAAAAAATCTCAAAATTAAGAAATTTCATGCCTGAGCTGACACGGGGCGTGTCAATGGACACGAACACCCGTGTCAGGACCTGTTCCTGGATTAGCACATGTTTTTCTGTCCAACTAAAATGACACGGGCCGTGTCATGTGACACGGGCGCCCGTGTCAGCCCTTACCTGCCTATTTTTTGCATGTTTCTGAACCAGTTGAATTAACACGGGCCGTGTCGTGTGACACAGGTACCCGTGTCAGCCCCAGCCCTGCACTTTTGTTTAGTTTTCTCCCTGACACAACCCTTGTCCAGTGACACGGCTACCCGTGTCAGGGCCCCTGAAACATTCTTTTGAAATTTCGGAATATTTGCACTCTTATGCCTTGATTTGTCCTGTCTTATTCTTTTGAAAATGAAAGAAAATGCTGCATGGATAAGGATATTACAGTTTGAGAAATCTTACCTCTTGAAGTTAAAGCTTTAGAATACGTATGGATGTTTCTGGGTGCGGAGTGGTGATTGATTGAGCTCCTTTGGACCTCCTAGAAGTTGTTCCAATCCTTACTTTATGCTGAAAGTTGCGTAATCACTCCAACCAAGACAAGTTGAGAAGAATTGTTTTTGAGTTTGGAAGATGGTGATAATGATGATACAGAAGTTGTTCTTGTGTTTTAAAAACTTCTATATGATGTATGTGAAGTATTTGGATGATTTTTTTGGGTAAAAACTTGCAAGGTATGAGAGGTTCAAAGATTTGGACTTCAAAACTCAAAAATGGAGGTTTTATGGACAATTATGGTTTTTTGAGAGTATAGGAGTTTTGAGGGCTTGTTACTCTCTTTTATCTTGCAAATGGTCTCTCTATTTATAGGCAAGATATTTTAAGACAAGGGTTGATCAAATTTTGCAATATCACATGCCGTGGCTAGGTTGGATTGTTCATGAAGCAAGCTTGAAGATCATAGTTCCAATGCTTTGTACTTTGCTTCATAGAGTTGTTGGACACTTTAAGCATGCTTGTCTAATTTTGTATGTTGAGTGGGTGTAGAAGAAACAAGTTAGAGGCTCAATAAGAGCTGACTTTGTAATTAAAGCTACTTTGCAAGAATGGAAATGTTAACTTTGTGCCAAAAATGGAAAGATCACTTGGGCAATGCTTAAATCAAATGGACCATAGCTTAAAAGTTTGTGTAAAAATTAAATTATGGTGATATTTGAAAGTTAGAAGGACTGCAAAACAAGATTATGCATCATAGCATGTAGATTGGATTATGTGTTCTTCACCAAAATGACTTGTAATTCATGAATGGATGCTCAACTTCATGCCTTTGGATCTCCTAGCTCAAGTATGATAAATTCATGCCCTTAGATGTTTTGGAAAGCTTGAAACATTGTATAAAACTTTCATGTTGACCATTTTGGATAAATAAAAATGGAACTTGATGAAAATTGGCCAAGAAGTTGAGATGAAAACTGACCAAAACCTGTTGAAAATCTCTCTAAGTGTTAGATAAAAATGTCATGACTTCATGGGCTTATAGCTTCAAACCTAAGCATTTTTTGGACATCAACCCTCTATTAAAAAGTTGTAGAATTCATCAAGATCTACAACTTTCATGTTGAACGTTTTCTTTGAATCATCTTGCATCTTGGTAAAAAAATCGTCATGAAGTAGTGAAATTATCAAGTTTAAAAACACTTAAAAATTTCGAAGTATTGAAAATTTTGACTTTTTGTTGACTTTTTGTTGACTTTCTTGATTTTCTTGATTCTTAATGATCAAGTTTGACATTTTTTGAAGGTTTTGATGAATTTTGATCTTTGAAATTAATGTTGACCAAAAAGTCAAAGTTTTATTTTTTGTGTATTGGTTGACTTTTCGTCAGTTGATCCAAATTTCAACTATCAAACCTTTGGTCCTGAGAAATGATTCAAGCCATGAAATTAGGTCAACATGTTGTGTTTGAGTCCTTGAGACTATGCTTCAAGCCATTAGGTCATGGATTAGTTCAAAGGTCAATGATCAGTCATTCTCAGTCAAAAACCCTAATTTGGAGGCTTAGTGCTTTAGAGGTGAGCTTGTATGATCAAACTCTTGAGAACCCTTGAGCATTTGAGATCTTTGGTGATAAATATCTTAAGAAAAGATAGGGAAAATTTTGGGGTACATCAAAATTGAAATCAAGTTTTGTGAGAAACTTGGTACATAAAAGGTACTTTCTAATTTCAAAATGAAACCTTCATTTAAAATTAAAATACAAGTTCCAATAGCCTCTAAGTGTGAACCTATCTTACTTCCTTATAGAATAGTTTGTTCACTTCCCACTATCTTTCTTAGGTTTGGCATGCCTTTTAAGGAATTTGTTATATGTATTTTAGATTCAAAATCAATCCACCAAGTGTTGATATTAAGATCAGTCATATTAGATTCATAACAAATAAATGAAAATAAATTACCTTTCTTTGAATCCAGGACATTGTTTCCTCATATGTCCTCCCTTTTTACATAAACAACACTTTATCTCCTTATTTATATCACTTTAAAGTTCTATATTGTATTTACCCTTTTTATTTTCTTGAGACTTGTTTGTATTGATAACTTTGTTCTTCCCACAAGTAGTTGTTGGTAATGCACTCTCGCCATGTTCAGTCATAAGCCTTTCTTCTTCCTGAATGCGCATGGTCCTCAATTTATTGATTGACCATTTATCCTTATTTGTATTATATAAAATCTTGAAAGGCACATGCTCAATTGGATGAGAGTTCATAATATAGTGAACCAGAAAGGACTCATACATATCAACCTCGAGTTTCTTAAGTTGATCTGAAATTTCACTCATTTTTATTATGTGCTCACACACACACCTTTCACACTATTGAGTCGACAAGAAAAAATTCATAATTAAGATACTTGCGAAAGCCTTTTCAGAAGTGATGAACTACTCGTTAATGGATTTCAACAAATCACAGACATTCTCATGCTCATCAATAGAACCATGTACACTAGTTGTGGCCTTAGTTTTAATGAATAACATATTAAGCCAATTAAGTCTCTCCCACCGCTCATATAGTTCAAGTGCAGTTGGAGAACTTTCTTTAGTAATTTCACGTTGTTCATCTTTCCTAATAGCACTGTCTAACTTTATCCACCATATATTAAGGAGAATCCTTTCCTTCCATGCCTTATAGTTATCTCCTTCGAGCTCGAGAATGTCAAATCAAATATCAGAAAAAATATCAGGTTAAAAAGCTAAAAACCAAAAGCTTATGTCAAAATTAGAGGCATAAATATTATGTAAATTATATGTATTACCAATGTAAACATACCATAAAATAAATCTTGTAACATAAAATTTCTTGTGGGCTAAGTTTTAATTTTATAAAATTTATTTAAATTTTATAGTAGATTTTTTAAATTTCATACACAACCTCTTACTTTATATTCATAATGTGAGATATTGGATCGAACTCTAGTATGGTCGAAGGGTAGCTTCTTGGTATGAAAATTTGACAAAATTTAAGCATGAGGTTGAAGTGGGTTTGCATGCTTGGGTAGAAGACCTGCAATGTTGTAGTCGAAGTATGTTCAAGTATGCAGTAGTCGAAATGCTAGGATTGTTAGCATATCGAATTGGGCTTCCTTGTTATACCAAATTGTTTAAGTTAGCTTACTCCCTAAGTTAGTTTGTAATGGGTTTATGTGTAAAAGCACATTATTTTAGTGCGTTAGTTTTCTTATAAATAACATACTAGTCTCTCATCACTGCACAGTGAAAATCCTAAATAGGGCGAGAGAGGTTATTTGTTACTCCGTAACACTTGTAATATTGTTTCAAAGGGAAAGTAAAAAATATCAGTTTATAACCAATTAATTGTGTTCTTCTTACTTCCCATTTTTCCTTACCCTTGTGAGTTTCATGGTAATCAAGAATCCCTTTATATTTTGTTCTTGGTATCATTTTTCATAAACAAATAACTGCGGTGAGCATGGACAAGATGTCGTCAACAAAAAATGAGCTTGAAAAGTTCACCGGAGTGAACGATTTTGGTCGGTGGCGCTTAAAGATGAAATCCCTACTGTTTCGGCAGGGTTGTTTAGAAGTGTTGAAGGGAGCTGCAACCATGGATGATGCATTAAAGGATAAAGAAAGAACATCTATGGTAGAGAAATCCTACAACTCCATCTTATTGAGCTTTGGTGATAAGGTTCTTCAACCTATTTCAAAGGAGACGATGACGTCAGGTCTATGGGAGAAATTTGAAAGTTTGTACATGACCAAATCATTGGTCACTCACCTCTACCTCAAGCAAGCTCTTTATTCATTAAAGATGAATGAAGGACAAGTCCTGTCTGAGAATTTGGATATGTTTAACAATCTGATTCTTGATCTTGAAAATGTCGATCTAAAAATCGAGGACGAAGATCAAGTGTTGTTACTGTTGTGTGATTTTCCCAGAACACATGCTCAACTCAAAGAAACTCTCTTGTATGGAAGATAGTCGCTGAAATTTGGATAAGTTCAATCAGCCTCGTACTCTACAAATTTGAACAAACAAATGGAGCACAAGCCATATTCGATTGGTGAAGGTTTGTTTATTAAGGAGAAATTCACAAAGAAAGATGGAAAATTCGACAAGATGAAGGGTAAAATTCAGCAGAAGCCTTATAATGGTGATGTATCATGTATTCTATGTTAAGAAAGAGGGTGATACAAGAAAAATATGCCCTGAATGCATTAAAGATCATGGAGGTAAGGCTAATGGTAGTGCATCCATTATTCAAGATGATTTAGATTCATCTGATGTTCTTGTGTTTTAAGCAGCGACTCGAGAAAAGAGTGGATTATCGATTCAGGTTGCACTTGGCACACGACTCTAAACAAAGACTTGTTCGAGAAACTATGTGATCAAGATGGTGGATCTATATTGCTGGGAAACAAAAAAGCTTGCAAGATTTCATGTGTTGGATATGTAAGATTCAAGCTCCATGATGAGTATATAAGTTTGTTGACTGAATTCATGTATGTACCTGATTTAAAGAGAAATTTGATTTCCCTTGGTGAATTCGATAAGAAAGGATGTATTTCCCAAGGAGATAAAAGTATCCTAAGAGTCGTGAATGGATCGAAGGAATTCTTGAGAGGTGTGAAGAAATAAGACTTGTACATTCTTGAAGTTGGAGTTGTAAGTGGTTCTGCAAATGTTGCATCCATGAAACCTTTGTCAAAGACATAAATTTGGCACATGAGATTGGGCCATGTCAGTGAAAGGGGTCTTGTGAGATAATAGATCGAATTCTAGTATGGTCGAAGGATATCTTCTTGGTTCGACAATTCGACATGATCTAAGCATGAAGTCAAAGCTGGTTCACGTGTTGGGGTCGAAAACCTGCAATGCTGTAGTCAAAATGCTAGGAATGTTAGCATGTCAAATTGGGCTTTTCTTGTTATGCTAAATTTATTAAGTTATATTGTAATGGGTCGATGGTTAAAAGCCCATTAGTTTAGTGTGTTAGTTTTCTTATAAATAGCATACTAGTCTCTCATCATTACACAATGCTAGGATTGTAACACTTGTAATCTTGTTTCAAAGAGAAAGTAAAGAATATCAGTTTATAACTAATCCATTGTGTTCTTCTTGCTTCCCATTTTCCTTACCTTTGTGGGTTTCTTGGTAATCAAGAATCTCTTTATACTCTCTTCTTGATATCATTTTTCACAACACATGAAATAATTTGATTTTTGTATCTTAAAAATTATATTTTGATAAAACTTTAAAATTATGTACCAATTCATAATAATTATTGTGAACAAATAATAGAAATAATTTGACATTCTATCATAATTAATTATAAAAATATAATGAAAATTTTGTATGATAAAATCAACAATATAAGAAAATCAAATCTTCTCTACTACAAGCCGACACATGGCCTCATGAGGAATAAGCAAACCTTTTCTTTCTTTTCCCTTTCCTTTCTTTTACTTTTCTTTCTTTTCCCTTTTCTTTATTTTCGTTCTCCAAAAGTTTGCATTCTTTTCGCTCTCCAAAACGAAACGGTTACAAAACTTCAACTATTTTCCCCTTCTCTCTATTCCACTACCAGTGTCCCCATTTGTTTTAGAGTGGTTACAACCATCAATTATGGTTTGAGGGAGAATTTCACTCTTCTCAAAACGTTTTTTGTTTCAACTGTCCCCTAATCAATCATGTTTGTAATATTTATAACCCTCCATACTCGCTACTTCTGCCTCATCTTCGTCACCCAGAATACTCAAACATCAAGTTTTTTCTACTTCACGTTCCTGATGTTATTTCATGGTTAGACCTGTGGCGAAAATATGAGACATCATTGATAGCAAAGATCTATGGGAGGTGTATGTGTGAGTGCATCATAAATGGAAGGTTGTCTCTAACAATAGAGAGCATTTTGAAATGATCTTTGTGGACAAAACAATAATTTTGCTTTTATGTGCATATGTGCGTCAAATGTTGGTTTTTGTATTTTAATTTTGTTTTTTTGTCAGCATTTAACTTTTCTGTGTATCTGTGCATCACAGGGTGGTGATATACATGTGGTTGTCCCAGCAACAAATATGTCTCTGTTCGATGAAAAATTAGTGTTGGACCATATATACACGGTATCCAACTTTAAGATTCAACCTAATGTATTTCCTTTTAGATCTTCGCCGCACAAATTTTTGGTGAAGTTTACGGGAGGAATGTCTGTTGGGGATGATAAAAAAAATGAAATACCACCCAAAGCGCTGATGTTTACAAAGTTTTCTGATATAATCACCGACAATTTTAACAAGGATGTGCTGATAGGTGAAATAATTGTGTAGCGTGTTTTGTTTTGCAACATTTTTATTTGATATGATATTTTTCTCTTATGTTGATTCCCTATTTTTTTGTTTTTTTAGACATCATTGGTATGGTTGAGAGTATTGGATATTGATAGAGGCAGTCGGGTGCCAAAAAATAATAACTTAATATGGTATTGAGAGACCACAGGTTTGTATATTTACTTCCAACATCGCTCTTATTTGATGGATGGTTTGAATGTATGTTCCCTTCATGTTTTGAACCCTGGTGATGTATTGTTTCCGTAGCAACAACATATGAACTGCACCCTTTGGGAATCATATGCCGACCAATTTTTGAAGTTCAACCAGGAACATGGGAATGCTTTTGGCCCAACTGTTGTTATGCTTCAGTATGAAAAAGTCAAGGGACAAGGTTAGTTGGTTTATTTTGTTATTAGCTAATAAATTTTTGTTTCTAAACTCAAGCTTACATGTTACTGTGTTAATGTAGGAAAGTTTATGTCGTCGATGACAAACACCTAAAATGTCACCCTGCTTTGCCTCGATGCTGATTTTTCACCGATCCAACAGTTTATAGACAGGCACATTCTTCGTAATATGGCTTCTGATGGATTCACAGATATGTTAGATGAACGTTTTACAATTCTGTTATTCATGCAATGTGCCTAAGGACTCGATGATTATTGTATCTGGTCAGCTAGGCTCTAATTCTCATCTTTCAGCACACAACTCTGAAAATCAACAACTGACTTATGTTCAAAAGTTACTTTCTAAGGCTATTGTTATGCCTATTGCTGACATCAATAAACTCGGATATGTATGCACCTTGTCGGTTTACAGCTTCTGCTAATTTATTTACTTATTTGTCCATGTGATTCATTTTGCCTCATAAACTCTTAAAGTTGTCTACCGTATATGCAGCTCACATTTTGTGCAACTGTTTCTGAAATAAGAATGTTGGTTGCGTCTCCCTTTGGATGGTATTATCATGCCTGCCATGCTTGCTCATGCATGGCACGCGGTGACAAACCTCCATTTGAGTGTGAAGCTAGTCATTTGACTCGGGCAGAGATATATAGGTGTTACTACTTCTCATCTGATATATTGTTTCCCCAAAGAAAATTATACTCTTGTAGGTATATGTATGTACGCCTACTGGAAAAAGACAGTTTCCAGATGCATCGAGTGAATTAACAAGCTCAGAAAGGTTTTGTGATGGAGAAATGTCATCAAACAAGCTCAAGAAAATTATCAAAGTGGAGAAGAATAATTAGTGGTGGCTATAGTTTGTTATGTGTATTTAGTGGTTTTACTTGGTTTTATGTTGAGAATGATTGTTATTTTGGTTTTGTGACTATTTTCTTCGTTTGTTTGGATACGTATGATTAGACTTGTGTTACTTTAAGTTATCATAACTTAATGTTAACACACTCATTTCTGCATTTGTGTTTTGATTGAATGATGATGTTTACTTCTTTCTTTGTAATTATATTTATAACATATTGCTATATTAATGTTCCTATGAAATGAAAGGGACCAATCCGTTCTTCTGAAGCTGCATATCCCTACAACAGAGTGAAATCAAATTCATGCCTTGCATTTCCTGACTATCTGCAAGGAACTCTCATCAACCAAGCTTGATAATATTGTTGGCTTTTCAACGCATATATTAGCCTCAACATATGCACGAAATTCTCTTCAAACAAGCTTGAGAATACTGTAACATCTTGGAATACCCTTCGATTATTTGTATTTTATATATTGTTTCTGTGTGTTGATAAGAATGTAATGATTCACTTTTCATTTTTTCCTATGGATTACATTTTGTAATACATATGATAATAAGTATCAAGATCATTGGTATTAACTACATGACTCTTTACATATCATCCTTCTTCATGTTTGTATTCTTTCGAATCTGTCAGATACCATAGTTCTCTGTGTACCTGTTAAGTGCAAATTGTAGCTATTTTTATTTACAAGTTTTGTTGCACTTATCGATACTTTTCTTAATATTATTTTAATAATTCCCCATTTTGTTTGTAAATATGTTTACTTTGCGAATAATTGTGCTTTTTTATGTAAATAGTGTACCGCTTGATAGATTTTGTCTATTTTGTAGGTATTTGGAGCATCGAGGAATAAGGTGTCAAAGGCACAACTCCGGATGTGTGTTTTGAGAATAAAAGACCAGTTTTGGGACTTGCTGTCCAGGAGAGCCCGTTTAGCGTGAATGAGGCCGCGAAGCGCGAATGGCGCTCGATGCATTTTGTAGCGTGCTGCTTGCATTTACTGTTCTGGTAGAACCAAAGTTTTGAAGCCGCTTAGCGCGGATAGCGCGCTTATTATGATTTAGGCCAGTTTAGTGTGTGAATATTGTGCAGCCCGCTTAGCGCAATCTGTTGAGAAAAGTTTTATAAAAATAGATTTTAGTCACTTTCTAGGTTATGGTTTTTGGGGTATTTGTTCCTAAAATCCATCACCTTCATTCTTTGATATTTAGAGCTTAGAAAACAACATTTGTGGCTTGCAATTGGATGATCCGGGGTCACGAGCTTGATGGATCATGTTGACAGCGCGGGAAATTTGGTTTTCTCTCCTATTCCTCTCTTTGTAACCATTATTTGTTGGATTTTGTATGTAATTTACCTTGATTATATGTATATTTATTGCTCGTGGTGTTGTATGAAACTTTCTTTACAAATCTTTATTGATGTTTATCCTTTTTATCTTGCTAAGGGTTTGGGTTTGAGATGTTGCAGAGATTGACGAATTGAATCCAGGCTTAGGATGAATATCTACTAGGCTTAGATTCCAGAGATAGATTTAGGCTTAGTAATCATTTAGGTATCTACCCTTAATGCCTCTGTATTGTTTATGTTGTGCTGAGAGATCGTCGACATAGAGCGATACGGTTGATATCTCACTCTGCGTTAGAGAATACCTATGTGTGAGCGATACGTGATGATATTGACGAGTAGTTAAGGTTAAGTGCAACTGGGTAGTGAGTTTAAGTATTTGATACGGCAGACTAAATACAAACTCGAGATTTCTTTACTATTCGAAGAATGAAATTCTTTTTATGTCTATAACTTTTAATTCCCGCACCTTACAAACAAACCTATTATTTTCCCAAACTCATAAACGCGAGAAATTATCTAACGTTAATTCAATAACCAATCTCCGTGGACACGATAAATTCCCGGATAAATATTTACAAAAATTTTGTTGCTTGCCGCTACACTGCATCAGCAAAAGGCACCACTGTTGGAGATTGGTTCTATTGTTTTCGCATTGCGATAGTTTCTTTTGTTTTTGAGTTTTGTAATTAGTGTATATATTGTATAGAAATTGTACATTAACTTTTATGTCATACTTGTGCATATATGTGTTTTTCTTTGTTTTCACATATTGTAGTAAATTGTCTCGTTTTCGTAACGTTTGTTGTTTGTATGTTAGGATACTTTCTTTAGGTTTGCATGGTGTGACAATACCATGGCATGACGAGAGGAGGTTACTAGCTCGCACAATAAAGGCGTCAAGCTTACGATGTGAAACAAGCATGTTATATTGTTTTATATTTGTATTCTTATATTTATGTGTTGACTTGTGTTTTAATAAGTTGAACTCAGATTAGTTTTTAAATTTCAAATTTTCACTTTTCAACTTGTTAATACACTTTCAAATTGTTTGTTTCATTGTGCTAATTTGTATTTTTCCGCAAGCTTGTTGTGTTTAGCTTGTGGAAGTTTGTATGTTGTAAATATTATGTACATAGAGTGCATAGGTTCTTGCGGACTTGCATAGTAGGTGCACCAGATGATGTTTCCTGTTTTTCTGCATCTGGTGTAGCGCGTTAAGTATGCTTCAGGCTGCTTAGCACGCCCTGTTGTGCAGAGCTAGAGAATTATTTTAATTTTTTTCACTTGTTTTCCTTTTTCCCACTCTCACCTAGGATTTTTAGATTAATAAATAATATAGTTATGTTTCTAATTCTTTTGTTTGTTGTTTGGACTCCAAGTCTGTGCATTTCAACTTGCGGATGTATGATAATGACAATGTTTTGAAGTTGGTACACATCAGGTACTCATTTGTCGCTTTCTAGAACATCGCATGTTTAGGAGACTTTTTTTGTGTGCAAATTTTCATGTCATTCATTCTTTTGCAATTTGTGTTCACTTTTGAATCACTTTAGGACTAAACCCCTTTTGAGGTTGCTTTCTATTGTTTACGATATGCAAGGGAGTCCTAAAATCTTGTCTTAACTCAATTTTATTATGTTTAATCTTGCATTTATGTTGATTCGTATAAAAGCATGAAATTATCAAGGCATTTTGTTTGATTTTGAGAAAAAACACCTAACTAAAAGTAATTCACCTTGTGAGTGAGCGATCACTTGTGAACCCCATATAAGTCTTTTAGTTAGAATTCATCATGGATTCTAATATCGTTTGTTGGTACTTAACCCCAACCATGTATCATGGTTGAATTTTTCCTTGCCTTAGAAATTGGAAGCAATTTGTCACTATGTGTGGCCGTGTTTAAGTTGGGGAGAGAAATGTTGCTTGTTTATAAGATGGTTGTTTGAGGTTGAAAATAAATTGCATGGTGAAGAAAAATAAAAATAAAAATATATAGAAAAAGAGAGAAAAAAGAGAAAAAGTTTTGAAAAAGAAAGAAAAAAATGTACAAATAAGTGATGTGTGTTTGTGTAACAATTGAGATAGTTGAAAAAGTTGATTGAGCAATGCTTGAGACTTTGTAAATTGATCACTCCCATAGGATTTGGCATGGTTGTTTGTTTCAATTACCTCTAGATATTATTCCTTCCTTATTACCCAAGCCACATTACAACCCTTGAAGCCCTTGTGATTTTGCTTTTGTGCTTTTCAATATGAATTTGCTTTGATGAATGCATAATTAAGTTGTTATTAGCAAGATTGTTGAGTGAGAGTTGAGCACCTCATGTTTGCGTTTTCCATCTACTGATGAGGTGTGTTCTAGGTGTGATTCACTTGTGAACATTGTATTATTTTAGAATTTTTGACATGTGCTTTGTATTTAGGAGTTGTTTCATTTTCATGTTGTCGTTGTAATTTAGTGGTAAGTTTTGCCTTTTGTGTAGGTTTTTATTTTTGAACCATACATTTGTTTTCCATTTTAAAAACTTGTTGATTCATGATTCTTTGATTATTGTTTATTTGTTCTTTGAGTTGTTTGGCCTTGTTTGAGGACAAACAAGTTCAAGTTGGGGAGGTTTTGATAAGTGCAAATTGTAGCTATTTTTGTATATAAGTTTTGTTGCACTTATCAATACTTTTTTTAAGATTCTTTGAATAATTCCCATGCTTTGTTTGTAAATACGTTTACTTTGCGAATAATTATGTTTTTATGTAAATAGTGCATCGCTTGATAGTTTTGGTTTATTTTGTAGGTATTTATCTTATATTTGGAGCATCAAGGAATAAGGTGTCAAAGGCACAACTCCGGATGCATGTTTCCAGAATAAAAGATCAGTTTTGGGACTTGCTGTCTAGGAGAGCCCGCTTACCGCGCAGGAGGCTGCTTAGCGCGAGTGGTGCTCAACGCATTTTGTAGCGTCCTTCTTGTGTTTACTGTTCTGGAAGAACCAAAGTTTTGAAGCCCGCTTAGCGCGGATAGCGTGCTTAGCGCGGTTTAGGTTGGTTTAGTGTGTAAATATTGCATATCCTGCTTAGCACGCTGAGGCCACTTAGCGCGGCCTGCTGAGAAAAGTTTTATAAATACATATTTTAGTCATTTTCTAGGTTATGGTTTTTGGGGTATTTGTTCCCAAACTCCATCACCTTCATTCTTTGATATTTAGAGCTTAGAAAAAAACATTTGTGGCTTGCAATTGGATGATCTGGGGTCTGGAGCTTGATGGATCATGTTGACACTACGGTAAATTTGGTTTTCTCTCCTCTTCCTCTCTTTGTAACCATTATTTTTTAGATTTTGTATGTAAATTTACCTTGATTATATGTATATTTATTGCTCATGGTGTTGTATGAAACTTTCTTTACAAATCTTTATTGATGTTTATCCTTTTTAGCTTTCTAAGGGTTTGGGTTTGAGTTGTTGCAGAGATGTTTTAAACAATAATAATATTAATTGGGTACAGTCTCCCTGCAAAATTAAGCCCCATCCATTCAGACCTCCAGCCTCTGCCACCATAATGAAATAACAACCATTTGATGTCAGTTTCCTATTCCTGCAAATCAATACATGCTAATCCAATTAAAGAGTAGCACCATGATAAGTACAAATTGTAGCCATTTTTGTATATACTTTTTTGTTGTACTTATCGACTATTTGTTGTTAATAATCGTTGAATAAAACCGAATTTTATGTAAATACATTTACTTTGCAAATAATTGGTTTTTATGCACATAGTATAACATTTAATAGTTTTAATGTCTTTTGTAGGTATTCATTGCATATTTGGAGCATCGAGGAATAAGGAGTCGAAGGCAAGGCTCCGGATGCACGTTTTTGGAAAAAATAGTCCATTTTTGGGAAGTTTAGTCCAGGCAGGCGCGCTAAGCGAAAATTGTACCGCGCTACGAGTGTTTTGATAGATTTAGCAGAGGTTGTGCTGATGACGCCGCCTAGAGGGATCAGGCCGCTTAGCAAGATCAACCCGCTTAGTGGGGTTAAGTAAGTTTCACTTATATTTTAAGTGGAAGGCCACTTAGCGGGATCAGCCCGCTTATGGTTTTTGTTCCCAAATTCCTTCAACCTTATTTTTGATAGATTAGCTTAGAAAACAACACTAGGGGTTTACTTATGGATGATTGGAGGTGGATTTCTCATCGACCGACAATGACAAATTGAAAGATATGTGGTTTATCTCTTCTCCACTCTATGTATTTCTATTTTGTTGGGTTTTGCATGTATATTTACTTTGAACTCATGTATACTTGTCTCCCATGGCGTTGTATAACACATGCTTTACAAATATTTGTCAATTGTTATCCTTGATTTTTGCTCTGTGCTAGGAATTTGAGTTGTTATAGACATATACTATTTGGATTCTTATCTAGGATAATTATCTGTTAGTTTCTGGATTCTAGAGATAGATTTATAGATGACATTCACTTAGGGTGTCTGTGATTAATTCCTATATGTCATTTGTGTCGCTCTGGGAGATCGTCGATGCAAGCGAGCACAGTTGACTCCTGTGTTGTTAAGGTTAGTTGAGAGATCACCGCTGAAGTGATACAGTGGGTATTGTGTTTGAAATGTGATGACCTTGATGAATATTGTAGGTTGAGTATAAGTGGACGATATGTTTAAGTGTGTGACGAGTAGAGTACATTAGAGCCAGATAAGTTTGTCTTTGCTTTTTATACATTTATTTTCTATTGATACCTTTCCTTTCAACCCATTTAACCCCAAACTCATTAACAAGAGATTTGTTGAATGACATTTCAATACACCAATCTCTGTGGACACAATACAATATAACCTATATCACCCGATAAAAATAATACTTTACTTTTTGCTTGCCGCTTTATCGCATCCAGCAAAATGGCATCGTTGTCGGGGGTTGGTGTTTTTATTGGATCACATTGCGATAGTTTCTTTATTTTTTAGTTTTGAAAATATAGTATATATTGTCTATTTTCACTTGTCAAAATTGATACTTGTATATGTTTACAAAATTTGTGAATTTTACACGTTTTGTATACTTGTATATTTTTGTTTCTCTTCATGTTTGCCAAAAGTGTGGTGAGGTGTATAGTTCCAGTTAAAGCTCGAAGAGATGAGAGCAAATGCGGGAGTGAAGCATTTGGCTCATTAGAAGAAACGTGCTAGTTTGTAAATAACAAGTGTCAAGCTTACGATGTAAAACAAGCATGTTTTTATTATTTTTCATTGTTTTTTGTAGTGTGGTGAATTTTCTTTAAACAAGTTGAAATCGGTCAAGTTACAAAAATTCTCAAATATTCACTTTTCAACTTGTTTAGTTCAAATTTCACCGAATTATTTAGTATGTGTTGTACCCCAAAATTTGCCCTCCCATATTCTACAAAATTGCAAAGAGCATGCCTCAAAATCTCCCCAAGGGTTGCACAGTTCAAGGGCCCCCTAACAGTCAAAAACTAGGGTTTTGGTTCTGACAAAGAAAATGAAGTTTCCAAGGGTCCAATCAAGTCCCACATGCTTATAAACATGGTCAAGCATCCTCATACCAAGTTTCAAGACTTACAACACAAAATTGCACAGTCAAAAACCCTAATTGCACTACAGTCAACTGTAGGGGCAAAATGGTCATTTGACAGTCAAAAGTCCAAATTTTTGGTCAACATCTCATTTTGAAGCCACAAACATCATTTGATCAATGCTTGATCATGATTCTCAAAGCTTGGCTCAAAAAGTCTCAAGATGCAAAAGTTTCCATATTTGGACAGTTGAAAAAGTCAACTGTAACTTGACCAAGGCATAACTTCCACATGGTTTATCAGAAAAATTCCATCCAAAGCTCATTTTGAAGAGAAAGACATTTCCTACAACTCCTCTTCACACTTCAAGTCCAAGAAATGCTCTCACAAAAAGTTATCAATTTCAACATTTTAGGTCATTTTCAAAAGTCAACAAAAAGGGACTTTAAGTCAAAGGCCATAACTTGAGATTGGTAAATCAAAATTACATGGGACCAAAGGCATTGGTTAGAGGACTCAAAGAACTTTCCAAAATGTCAAAGAACATGAGCAAAGCTTAAAAATTGAGCAAGTTATGCCTTGTGGAAGTTGGGAAATTTTTGGATATTTTAAAAAGTCAACATTGCTTCAAATGTCTTAAAAATGCTAATGGGCCTCTTTTTCTTCCACAATTCATCATCCAAAGCATGTGCACGACCATTTGGCCCAAAGGGAAGTTTTTTTATCATTTTTATTTATTTATTTGGATTTTTAATTATTAATAATTCATTTAATTAAAATAAATAGGTGAAAAATACTAAACCTAACTTTTTAAATCTTTTTGTGCATGGAATAGGCTTAAGATTTCGTATATGATCAAATTTGGAAGGAATTATGGTGATTGGATATGATTGAAACCAAAATAGCATGAAAAAGATTGAAAACTCATGGCTTGAAAATCAAATATCTTCTCCATCAATTCAAGGATTCTTTGGACAAAAAATTGAACCCTAATCATTCACACATAAATACTGATGCAAACCCTAGTGATCACAACAACAAAGCTGCGCAGAAAAGCCATAGCCAAACTTGCAATTTTCTCAAAAAAGTCCAATACTGAAAACTAGGTTCTAGGGCGATTCAAGCCAAAACAATCGTTCCATTGGCTTGCTGAGACTTCAAGGAAGGAGTTTGGATCAAAACCATAAGCTCTAACACCAAGAAACGTGAGAACAATCGCGTCCTGTACAGAAATTTTTTCATATGCTTGCATCATGATTCATGCGTTTTTAGTACTTTTTAATGTTTGATTTATGTTCCTTGATTGATTCTGAAGCTAACCCAATTGTTTGATTGAATTTTCGTCACCCATGCGCGATTTCACCATTGATGCCAATTAGGGTTCTTCAAGTTTTAAATTAGGCGTTTCTTAATACTGTAAAATTGAGACACTTCAAGGCCATGACCGAACTCAGCATGCTTGGACGATCTGAACAGAACCCTCGCGCCTAATTTATGTGGCCATATGGCCTAATCGTTATTTTGAAAACAAGCATATTTTGGGGGGGGGGGTTAAAACCCCCGCTAACCTTCTTTTATATTTTCAGGAAAAGCAAAACTAAGAAGAAGATGATGATGAAGTGTCCAGCAATGATAGGGTGATTTGAATTTCGCGCTGAATTTATCCACTAACCATTGTTTTATTTCATATTATTTATTAGTTATTATATAATCAAAAGCGTGTGAATGGCATAGTGGTGGAGAAAGCACTTGGTAACCAAAAGGACCTGGGTTCGATCCCAGGTCCCCACTCTCTTTCAATATTTTTTCTATCAATCTAATCCCATGCAGATTCAACCCTGAAGACCATCATACACCCCTTGGTCCAACTATGCCACGCGCCCACTGAGATTAATCCAATGGCCCTGATCAGAGGAGCACCATACTCGTTGGTCAACCATGCCACACGCTAGTCAAAAAGTCAACAAGGCCAAAGGCTTAATGGGCCTGAAATACTGGACTCTACCTCCCAATTTGGGGACAGAACCCCCTAAGGTTTGCTTCTTTTATTCTTTTCTTATATTTTTCTTTTCTTTGTTTTAATTAATTTCTTTTAATTCTTTGATCTAATATTTTCATAAAAAACATAAAAACAATATAAAAATCAGAAAAAGACAAAAAATAAGTATTTTTATTTAATGTTATATTTTGTAAATAAATCTCATTAATTTAATTTAGCTTTTTTAAATCTAGGATTAATCTTAATATTTTTTTCAATAAAACCTAAAAATTGGTAGAATTAGGGTTTCAAATAATTTTCCATTCTTTTCTTTTTTTTCTCACCATAATTACTTATTAAATATTATTTATTTTTATAAATCAAATTGCATGTAAATAATTAGATTAGTCTTAGGTTTAATTTCAACATGTTTTCTTAATAAATTAAAAAACAACTAGAATTAGGGTTAATATTTTAATTTAATTTTTCTCATAAAGATTCATAAATATAAAAACCTCAAAAACAACTTTTTTATTTTAATTTAATTAGTTTAATCATTTAATTTAATTTCATTAAAAAGGGCCCAACGCCCTCGCTTCCAATTTTAATTCCAATTCGCGCATTTTATTTTATTTCTTGTAAATATTAATGTAACTCTCCCGAAGCCGTGTAAATTAAATTTCTCGCACTTTACTTTAATTATTTGCTTTCTGTCAAATCGAGTCCTGGATTTTAATTTTGGCGATGTGGACCCGCGCCTTTGTAATAGTTTAGGAATTTTATCTTTCCGCACTCTTTTAACTGTTAATAAAATGCATGCAAGAATGAATGGCCTAAAATAAAAACAAACGCATAGATCACTTTGACATGACAAGACAAAAATAACTGAACATGACACACAAATCACACACCACCCCTAGGGTACGCCTCACTGTTGCCTTGCCTCGAAAGGTGATCGTCGAGTAGAGGATGTCTTAGTAAGTCCTCATGATCCGGGAACCTGGCATGAGGGTAGCTTCCAAGGTGTCTTCCCATTGCTCTGGTGATCACCATGTCCCGAACCTCGAATTGACCCGAACACCTCCGACGGTGGTGCTACCTACCTCTCAATGGTGGGATGGCACTACTTTTAAGGATATTTACACAGACGAATTCCTTAGGGTAGGTAGACGACTCTAGATACTTGCTCTAAATTTCAAACAAATGCAAAAATACTTTTCACACCGACACCTTTTCAAAAAGCTTTCGAAAGCAATTTTTCAAACACTCTTGAGGACCGATACAAGAGTCGAACTGGAATTTTCAAAGAAACTTTTTAAAACCCACAGTTGAAAAGCAAACAAACCATTTTTGAAAACACAAATGAGCAAGTATCTAAGAGCCCATGGATAACCATGGATAGAAAGGGTGCTAACACTTTCCCTTTCTATAACCTACCTCCCGAACCGAGAGCAATCTCTTTAAGGAAGTTTTCTGTGCTTTTGTCCTTTCCATTTGGAGAAAATAAAAGACGGTGGCGACTCTTGCTTCCGCGACATTTCGTGAACCAGTGATAAACAGTCAGCTCCAGATCCACCGATCACAGAACTGGCGACTCTGCTGGGGAATCTTTTTAAAGTGAGGTGTACCTTAGGGATAGTTAATAACTGTGTTTTCAATTGCTTTCTTTTCTTGCTTTAAATTGTGGGACTGTCTCGGGAGTTCTATAGATCCTAACCCGGATCTGGGGGATACCTTCTTAGAAAGTAGCAACAAGACTGTGAGGGAACTGTGCGGGGTATACCGACATGGTTGAAACAGTCTGCTACGTTGATGTGGCACTTTGGTGTGTACCGGTAACCCTTGAGTTCAGTCAAGGAGAGTACGGGGCCTCCGCGTGGTGTCGTGAAGCATCAACAGACCTTAGGAACCTTAATTGAACTATCTTGGCCTCTTTAGGGTAGTGAGATAACTGACTTTGGTGCAGTCCGAGGTTGGTTGATACTCGATACTACACTCAATTAAGGGTTGCTTTCCTGGAATATTTCGGTCGCCAGTTCAGTGGCTAAATCGAAACGATGAACAATGAAAGCAATCCCGTGATATCGGGACCCTTAGAACCCGGTTACTTCTAATAGGACAGGTTGAACCCACCAACTTCAAGAGGGTACTACCCAGACCCCATGCTGGCCTTAAACTCTAAGGGCTTGTCTTGTGTGCCTTGTGTGCCTTACATGTTTGTCTTTGTAAATATCTGTGGTTTGTTTAATCATAGCATCATGACATCATCCAGCATCATATGCATTGACTAACCATTTCAGGGGTTCGAGTCTTCATCTTTGTTCTTGTTTTGTAGGACATGGAAACTGTTCGCAGACGGACAATTCAAATCAGCCTTGTAAGGATCCCTCCTCAACTTAAGGAACTTATATCCAAGATTCCCGAGAGCTCTTCATTCAGTGAAAGACATGGAAGACTCATCAGCTTGGTCAACACCAACATTGAGGAAGATATGATAAAGGTCCTGTTCCAATTCTTTGACCCTCTGCATCACTGTATCACCTTCTTGGACTACCAGCTGGTACCTACATTGGAGGAGTTCTCTCGGCTCCTGAAGATCCCTATCCTTGATCAACTACCCTACAACGGTACGGAAAAGGAACCCAAGCTTGAAGAGATTGCTAAAGCCTTACACCTACAATCATCTGACCTCAAGGGACATTGGGAAGCTAGAAGTGGTATCAAAGGGTTCTTAGCCAGGTTTCTGTTTGAAAAGGCCCATGAATGTTGGAACTCCCTTGACTTACAAGCTTTTGAAGAAGTTGTGGCCCTCCTTGTCTATGGTTTGGTGTTGTTCCCTAACCCAGATCAGCTTATAGACATCAGTGCTGTCCAGATCTTTATGTCCAGGAATCCTATACCTACGTTGCTGGGGGACGTCCTTCACTCATGTTACACTCGAACCATGAGAAAAAGAGGTGTCCTTATGTGTTGCACTCCTCTCCTGGGAAGGTGGTTTATTTCGCACCTTCCACAATCGGTCTTGAAGAACGAGCGGGGTTTGAGATGGTCACAACGGTTGATGACTCTTACACATGCAGATATACATTGGTGCCCTCGGTCCAGAGAGGATGTCACTATCATTGGTCATTGCAGGGAGTACCCTAATGTTCCTTTACTTGGAATCAGAGGAGGTATTACTTACAACCCATGCCTGGCTTGGAGACAATTTGGTTATACTCGGAGGGATGGTCCTCATGACATGTTAATTCCTGACATAGTTTTTGACTTCGACAATGATGCACAAGGATTTCGCCAGGGATTTATCAGAGCCTGGAGGATGCCAAGTAGGATAGACAGTAAGACACTGGGGCACAGGAACTCCATCCCATTGGAACCTTATCTCAAGTGGGTACGTACCCGCTCCCAAAAGTTAGTAATGCCTTATCCTCATATGCTCCCTGTAATCAAAGAGCCAGTCTTGGAAGGAGAAGTGTCCTACACCATTCAGCATCCTGACATGCCCACATCCTGGGAAGAGATGCAGAAGAGCTGGATCCAGCTTAAGGAAGAACAGAATTCTCTTGAGACCAATCTACATGCTAGTGAAAGGAAAGTCTTAGAGCTCACCCGCCTGTTGCATGAGGAGAGGAATCTCAACACCTACATAGCTCCAAAGAGGATGCGTAGTGTCTTTTGGGATTGATTTGCTTTGTAATTTGTGCCCATGAGGCTTTGATGTACTGAACAATTATTTCCTTAATGATAACGCGTCTTTTTTTTTTTTTGTCTACAACAAATTTGAACTTTCGAACCCTTGAATGCATTGCATAAACACATATCATTCATCATGTGCATAGCAGGTTTTCTTCTTTTCAGGTTGCTTACAGTTCTTCGCTGTTTATTTCAGCATCATGAATCCTGACTCATCATCAACTGAGATGTCCATCAAGGCTCTTCAGGCGCAGAATGCGCAATTTCAGGAACTAATCATGGGTTTGGCTCAAGGCCAAGAAGAGCTGAAGGCTCTGCTCCTGAAGAAGGAGAAGAAGAAGAAGAGAAGAATTGTTCTGTTCAACTCGGGCCGAAGGTTTGGAAACACTCTGCAGAATGAAGAGGCTGGTTCTTCCATTGGCAAGGGTACTCCTCAAGGGGAAAAAGGTCCTAGTCCGGTAGTCTCTGACAACGAGATTGATTTTGATGAGGAACAGTATCCTCCTGCAGAAGACAGATACAAGCAGTTGGAGGACAGGCTGAATGCTATGGAGATACAACAGGTACCTGGGCTGGATTTTGGAGATTTGGGTTTGTCTACTGGTGTGATCATTCCTCATAAATTCAAAGCACCATCCTTTACCAAGTACGACGGGGCGTCTTGTCCCAAGCTACATCTCAGGTCGTATGTGCGGAAGATTCAACCGTACTCAGTGGACAAAAACTTGTGGATCCACTTCTTCCAGGAGAGTCTTTCAGGGACTCATCTCGAATGGTTCTATCAGCTGGATGGGACCAAGGTTCGTAACTGGGAGGAGTTGGCTACTGCTTTCTATAAGCAGTATCAATATAATGCTGACCTTGCCCCTACGCGTACCCAACTCCAGGGTATGTCGCTAGGTTCAAGTGAAGGTTTTAAAGAGTACGCGCAGAAGTGGAGGGATCTGGCTGGCAGGGTGCAGCCTCCGTTGACTGACCGGGAGTTGGTAGACATGTTCTTGGGGACCCTATCTGGGCCATTTTTCAACCATCTTATTGGGAATTCGTCTGCAGGGTTTACTGATCTTATTTTGACCGGAGAGAGAATTGAGGCTGGGTTGAAGTCTGGTAAGATTCCGAAGGGTGCATCGTCTAGTTTTGAGAAGAAACCCTTCAAGAAGGAGGCCAGTGCTGTATATGGCTCCAGGAGACAAGAGAAATCTGAGCGCCGCCAATCTGTCAGTGCGGTAATGATTGCTAAGCCTGCTGCCGCTCCTCGGCAAACCAATCCACCAAGGGCTGAAAGACCCCGGAGAGAGTTCACCCGTTTGAGCATGACTTTGTCGCAGATCTTGCCACAGCTGCTATCCACCAATTTAGTAACTGTCAGGGAGGCCTTAAAGGTTGTAAACACTGCTTCCCCCAAATACAACCCAAATGCCCGCTGTGCTTATCACTCCGATAGCCCGGGGCATTCCACTGATGACTGTTGGGCATTAAGGAATAAGGTGCAAGACCTTATTGATGCAAAAGAGATACAGTTTGAAGCGCCTGAGAGGCCGAATGTGGTAACTGCTCCTATGCCCCAGCATGGAGTAAATGCGGTTGATGAAGATGTATATGCTGTTTTTGTGGATGATGTAGCTACTCCTTTGAAGACTGTCAAGAGGAACCTACTGCTGGCCGGTTTATTTCCGGGTTGCAGTGAGGGTTGCCTGTTCTGTGTTGTTTCCCTATCTGGTTGTACTTTGCTGAAGTTGGGCATCCAAAGCCTAATGGACAGCAAGGAGATTCTGTTCAAGAAGTCTGCTGTTCAGTTGGTTCCGGTAGAAGAAGTTTCTGTGGTCACAATCTTCAATAATCCAATCAAGGATCTCCCAAGGAAGCCCGTCCAAATCATGACTGTCGCACCTGTTGTTATTACTATTCCGGGGCCTCTCCCCTACGTATATGACAAAGCTGTCCCCTGGCACTATGGGGCAGACGTATATGTGAATGGAATCAAACAAGAGTTCAACAATGGCGCCAGTATCTGCGATATCACTGGTCCAGCCAAGGTTACCCGCAGCGGCAGGCTCTTCTCGCCTGACATTGCACCACCCGCTGCTCGAAGACCCCTCCTTATAACACCTACAAGTGTACCTGTTCCTATTTCTGATCAAGTTGTTTCCCCTGCTGCCGAGTCATCTAATGCTCGGGGCAAAGGGATTGAAGACGAGCCTGCCCGGATGGAGGCACCAATACCTATAAATGCTGAGGCCTCCTAACAAGAGATGGAGGAAGTTCTGAAAATAATAAAGAAGAGTGACTTTAACGTTGTCGAGCAGCTGGGGCACACGCCCTCCAAGATCTCAATGCTCTCCTTATTACTGTGCTCAGAGGCCCATGCTAAGGCCTTGATCTCATTTCTCAAGACGGCCCATGTGCCACAGGAGACATCTGCAGTCCAGTTCACTGATTGTGTAGCAAATCTGACAGCAGACAATGGCTTGGGTTTCTCAGATGCTGACCTGACTGCAAAGGGAAGGGACCACAATGATGCCCTGCATGACTCTATTGAATGTAGGGGCACTACTCTGGCGCATGTGTTGGTGGACACTGGTTCTTCCCTAAATATGCTACCCAAGAAAGCCTTAGACCGTTTAGATTGTGAAGGCCTGGAACTGAAACCCAACAATATTATCGTCAGAGCCTTTGATGGTTCCAAGAGGATGGTTCATGGAGAGGTTGACATTCCTATTCGTGTGGGCTCCCAGGTGTTCGACTCTACCTTTTATGTGATGGATATCCGTCCATCTTATTCTTGTCTACTGGGTCGACCTTGGATCCACAAAGCTGGGGCAGTGACCTCTACCTTGCACCAGAAGCTCAAGTACCCCGTCAGAGGGAAGATCGTCACTGTGCAAGGAGAGGAGGAGTATATGGTGAGCCATTTGAATTCCTTCAGGTACATTGAGATGGACGGGGAGTTTATTGAAACCCCCTTTCAGCATTTCGAAGAGGTACTTCCAATTTCAGCAGCAGCAGAAACAGCGGTCGAAGAGGATGTTCCTTTGAAGATGGCTTCCCTAAAGGATGCCCGGGCTGTGGCTCAGAAAGGTGAATGTACTAACTGGGGCAGGCTTCCCGACTTTACACAGAAAACTGACAAATTTGGACTGGGTTTTACTGCAGAGGGTCAGAAAGCTATGCGGAAGGCGAAGACCAGAAGACCTCCTGTGCTCATTACAAATCCAGGAGTGAATGCTGTTGGGGAGGATAATGAAGTGGATGAAGCTGAGTTCAATAGCTGGATCTACCCGACGACTGAAGGCGGATTGACTAATTGGATTGTCAAAGACCATACCCATGTTACTTTTGTTACGCAGTAATAAACTTCTTTGTTTTGTTATTTGTAATAAACAATAAATTGAACTCTATGGCCCGATGTCTTACCCGGGGCACCGTTGGCTTTATTTGTGAGGGCATATAAATTGTCATTTCATATATCATAAATGAAAATCTCGGACGTTTTCTCGCATTTCAAATCTTATGCTCCTTTTCTGTCTTTTCTTCCTTTATATATTTCAAAACAGCTGTATTTACACACACTCACTCATACAGGTTTCAATCCACTCTGGATCTCACTGGTAACGACTCTGCTACTGCCGGTTATGACTTCGAAAATCCGGTCAACTTAGCCGAAGACGAAGGTGAAGATGATTGCGAAGTGCCTGGCGAGCTTGCAAGACTGTTACTCCAGGAAGAAAGGGCAATTCAACCACATGAAGAGCCAGTAGAAACAATAAACTTGGGTACTGATGCAGACAGAAAGGAGGTAAAAATTGGTGCCAACCTAGAGCTCAGCGTGAAGCAACGGTTGACTCAGATGCTACATGACTATGTGGAGATCTTTGCCTGGTCCTATGAAGACATGCCTGGGTTGGATACCGACATTGTGGTCCATCATTTGCCTACCAAGGAAGACTGCCCTCCGGTTAAGCAAAAGGTCCGTCGTATGCGTCCAGAGATGTCCGAGAAGATCAAAGCCGAGGTTATGAAACAGTTTGATGCTGGGTTCCTTGCAGTGACTTCTTACCCTCAGTGGGTTGCTAATGTGGTGCCGGTACCTAAGAAGGACGGTAAGGTCAGAATGTGTGTCGACTACAGGGATCTGAACAGGGCCAACCCCAAGGATGACTTCCCTTTACCTCACATTGATGTCCTTGTTGACAATACAGCTCAGCATAAGGTGTTCTCTTTCATGGATGGTTTTTCAGGTTACAATCAGATCAAGATGGCACCTGAAGACATGGAAAAAACTACCTTTGTTACTCAGTGGGGTACCTTCTGCTACAAGGTCATGCCTTTTGGACTGAAGAACGCTGGGGCAACCTACCAACGTGCCATGGTTGCTTTATTTCATGACATGATACATCATGAGATAGAAGTGTATGTTGATGACATGATTGCAAGGTCCCAGACTGAGGAAGAACACCTAGATCATCTGCAGAAATTGTTTGACCGTCTGAAATTGTACAAGCTGAGGTTGAACCCGAACAAGTGCACCTTCGGGGTAAGATCGGGAAAGTTGTTAGGCTTTGTTGTAAGCGATAAGGGTATTCAAGTGGACCCTGCCAAAGTTAAAGCTATTCAAGAGATGCCAGTTCCTAAGACAGAGAAAGAGGTCAGAGGCTTCTTAGGACGCCTGAATTACATTGCTCGGTTCATCTCACACCTAACTGCTACTTGTGAGCCAATCTTCAAGCTGCTGAAGAAAGATAAGGTAGTACGTTGGAATGATGAATGCCAGGCCGCTTTTGACAGAATCAAGGAGTATCTCCAAGAACCACCCATCCTTATGCCACCGGTTGAAGGGAGACCTCTGATACTATACCTGACAGTACTCGACAATTCAATGGGGTGTGTGCTGGGGCAGCATGACGAGTCTGGCCGAAAAGAGCACGCCATTTATTACATTAGCAAAAAGTTTACCGACTGTGAGACCCGATACTCACTGCTTGAGAAAACTTGCTGCGCTTTGGTATGGGCTGCTCGCCGGCTGAGACAGTATATGCTGACTCACACTACCTTGTTGATCTCAAAGATGGATCCTATAAAGTATATATTTGAAAAGCCTGCTCTGTCTGGGAGAATAGCAAGATGGCAAATGATCTTGACGGAATACGACATTCATTACACAACCCAGAAAGCCATCAAGGGAAGTGTATTGGCAGACCACTTGGCACATCAGGCCTTAGAAGACTATCAGTCAATGAACTTCGAGTTTCCGGACGAAAGCATCATGATTGTGACTGATTGTGAAGTACCTGGACCGGATGAAGGACCTGAGGAAGGATCCCGATGGTCTATGCACTTTGACGGAGCCTCCAATGCTTTGGGTAACGGTATCGGCGCCATAATCATATCCCCTCAAGGCACTCATACTCCACTCACTTCCCGGCTATGTTTCAACTGTACCAACAACATGGCAGAGTATGAGGCATGCATCATGGGTCTTCAAGTTGCGATCGACCTAAGGATCAAGTTTCTGAGTGTCTTCGGAGATTCCGCTCTCGTGATCAATCAGATCAAAGGAGAGTGGGATACGAAACATCCGAACCTTATTCCTTACAGAGAATGTGTGTTGACATTGATCCCCCACTTCACAGAGATAACCTTTGAACACTTTCCGAGAGAGGAGAATCAGTTGGCGGACGCGTTAGCTACAATGTCTTCTATGTTCAAGGTCAAATGGGACAATGAGGCTCCTCGGATCATCATCTGGAAACTGGACGAACCGGCATACTGTTGTGATCTCGAGACTGAATTGGTAACTGAGAAGCCTTGGTACCACGAGGTGAAGAGATATTTGGAAGCCCAGGAGTATCCTGAAGGTGCCTCTGTCAATGATAAGAAGTTTCTGAGAAGGTTCGCAGCGAAATTCTTCCTTAGCAACGACATCTTGTACAAGCGAAACCATGATTCGACCTTACTGCGTTGTGTGGATAAGACTGAAGCAGAAAGGATCATGGAAGAGCTACATGAAGGGACATTCGGAACACATTCTAGTGGACACACTATGGCAAAGAAAATCCTTCGGGCAGGGTATTTCTGGTCCACGATGGAAGCTGACTGCTACCAACATTCTCGGACATGCCATAAATGCCAGGTTTATGCAGACAAGGTGCATGTTCCTCCAGTTCCTCTAAATGTTATGACTGCGCCTTGGCCATTTGCAATGTGGGGCATAGACATGATCGATGAGATTAAACCTACGGCATCTAACGGGCATCGCTTCATCCTAGTGGCGATTGATTATTTCACGAAGTGGGTCGAAGCAGCTTCCTACGCTACGGTAACCAAGACTGTTGTAGCCCGGTTCATTCGGCATAATCTGATCTGTCGATACGGCGTTCCAGAAAGAATTATTATAGACAACGGTACCAATCTCAATAACAAGATAATCACTGAGCTCTGCGAGCAGTTTAAGATACATCACCATAACTCTTCTCCTTACAGACCGAAGATGAATGGGGCTGTAGAAGCAGCAAATAAAAATATCAAGAAAATCGTGCAGAAGATGACAGTGACTTATAAAGATTGGCATGAGATGTTACCGTTCGCTCTACATGGGTACCGTACCTCAGCCAGGACGTCAACCGGGGCAACTCCTTTCTCCTTGGTTTATGGTATGGAGGCAGTCTTACCGATCGAAGTGCAAATACCCTCTCTCCGGATAATGAAGGATGCAGATCTGAACGAAGATGAGATGATCCAGACACGACTTGATCAATTAAACCTTATTGATGAAAAGAGGCTTGCTGCTATCTGTCATGGTCAGACGTATCAGAAACGGATGATCAGGGCATTTAACAAAAAGGTCAGACCACAGGAATATCAAGTTGGGGATCTGGTAATCAAGCGAATCATCCTTCCTCAGAGTGATCCAAGGGGCAAATGGACCCCTACGTACGAAGGGCCATTTGTGGTTAAACATGTGTTCTCAGGAGGAGCCATGATTCTAACCAACATGGATGGTGACGACCTCCCTCACCCCGCCAATGCAGACATAGTAAAAAGATACTACGCATAAAAAAGACCCGCTAGGCTGACATGCCTAGGCAAAAATTAGGGCTTCCCGGCGAACCAAAAGGGTTCGGGCAAAATGAAGGGATGAAATGAAAAAAAATCTGTACACCCGGCAAGTCGAAAACCTGAAAAGGCGGCTTGGGCAAAAATAGGTATCCCGGTGGACTGAAAACCCGAAAGGGCGGTCCAGGCAAAAGTTAGGGATAAAGCGTAATACTATGTCTCATTGGATCACCTTGCATCCAGAATCCGGTATCTACATCATGTTCAGACGGCATCGATCAGTCAGCTTCATCTTCGTTTAGGTCATCAAGTGATGAGACGCTCGGAGATATAAAGGCGATAGCAGAGTTGAAACCCAGTGGGATCGTTCATTTCACATAGCTGTTTTATTTTCTCTTGTACAAATTTGTATAAACTCTTTTGTTCGGCGGCGTTCTCTTACTGGGACGTCAGTCTCTTGTACACAAACACCTATTTACAGGCAAATTCAAAAATCAATACAAAATCATTTTTCAGTCAAAATTGCCAAATTGTTTTTTTCTTTTCTGTTTTGTTTTGCGAAGAACGTCCAAGGTTCAATTTGTGATATATGCATTGACAATAATTTGCTAACTCATGAATATTTGCATACGAAACAAAGGATTAATTACAGGTAACATTAGAGACAGGGGCAATAAAGAGTTGTCTAAACAATCTAATTGTTCTATCCTCCAAGGTACCAAGGTAGGTTCAGCTGAAGAACACAACCAGTACATCTTAATTCCCCCAGAGAGTGAGCCAGCAAGTCAGTGCACTCTCCCCAAGCAAAGCTACTATCAAACTTAAGGAAAGTTGAGTATCCTCCCACAGATCTCAACATTCCCCAGCAGCAATATACATGCATTCTTAACAAGCATCCCCGGCAGTCTTGGTCTAAAGATTGTTCCCCGGCGGTATATCAAACATTCAATGGAGTCACTTCCCCGGTACAGTTCAAAACTTCCCCAAGAGAGTCCAATCTAGTTCCCCAGGAAAGTTGGAATCCATCTCCCCAAGCAGTAAGCTTATCCCCAGTAGATTCTGGAAGCTTACCCTCGCAGAGCACGAGCGCGTCCCCGGCTTTACTCAAAGAGTTATTTCCTTACCAGGATATAACTGGGTTATCCTCAGCCAAAAACCACGGAAAGAGCGTCCTCGACGGAGTCTTCTTATCCCCAGCGAAGTCTATTAACACTTCCAACACAACAAGGGTATCCCCAGCAAGTCATTATCAACATTTCAGCAAAGTATCTCTCTCCCCACAGAGTATTGCTTCCCAGCAAGATCGCTAGAGTACTTTTCTCCCCGCAGAGTAATCTAGTCGCTAAGTTTATTCCCCAACGGAGTCATCTTCTCCTACCGGTATTCTTGCAACTATCATCCCCAGCGGAAGCAAAATCTATTCTTCAACATCAGCCCAGGAGTGACTTCCCGGCACCCGTCAAGGATTTACTTTCCTAAAACGAAAACGTACATTCCTAAACATCACATACATCATTATAGCATGCATATACGCATCATATCTTACAAATCTCATTTATGTTGAGAACATCATTGCTTGATCCATATCATGCATTGCATATGACTGACCTTTACCTTTCAGGGAAGATCCAGTTAAGTTCTTAGCTATGTTTCAAGACCTAGACCGGTTCAGTTAAGTCGACCCTAAGATTTTTCTGTTTCTTATCCAGTCCAATGCCTTCTCTGGTTCAGTCAGATCGACCCTAAGATCTCCCTGTTTCAGTTGAGGACATTTCAAGACCTAGACCGGTTCAGTTAAATCGACCCTAAGATTTTTCTGTTTCTTATCCAGTCCAAGGCCTTCTCTGGTTCAGTCAGATCGACCCTAAGATCTCCCTGTTTCAGTTGAAGACATTTCAAGACCTAGACCGGTTCAGTTAAATCGACCCTAAGATTTTTCTGTTTCTTATCCAGTCCAAGGCCTTCTCTGGTTCAGTCAGATCGACCCTAAGATCTCCCTGTTTCTTATCCAGTTGAAGACATTTCAAGACCTAGACCGGTTCAGTTAAATCGACCCTAATATTTTTCTGTTTCTTATCCCGTCCAAGGCCTTCTCTGGTTCAGTCAGATCGACCATAAGATCTCCCTGTTTCTTATCCAGTTGAAGACATTTCAAGACTTAGACCGGTTCAGTTAAATCGACCCTAAGATTTTTCTGTTTCTTATCCAGTCCAAGGCCTTCTCTAGTCCAGCTAAATCGACCCCTAACAGATTTTCCTGATGAAGACTCAGTAGAAGATATCCAAGATTCCCTCAATGATACTGTTGAGGTTGTAGTCGCCTGTGGTTCTCTCCCCGTTACTGCGGAGGTAGTAATCGCCCCAAAATTCTCTCAGCATTACTGTTGAAGTAGAAGTTATCCAAGATTCTCTCAATGATTACTGTTGAGGTTGTAGTCGCCTGTGGTTCTCTCCCCGTTACTGCGGAGGTAGTAATCGCCCCAAGATTCTCTCAGCGTTACTGTTGAGATTGAAGTCGCCCAAGATTCTCTCAGCGTTCCTATTGAGGTAGTAATCGTCCAAGGTTCTCTCAGCGTTCCTGTTGAGGTAGTAACCATCCCTGGTTCATCACCTTTTGAAGATCCAGATCCAGCTCCTGTAACCAGTCAGGGCACATCTATACAAAGAATCTGAAGACCAGCTCCTGTAACAGGTCAGGTAATCATTTTCTTTTGCAAGTACGCAAGTTCTCGCTAAGGAATCTCTTACGCGATCAACACCCAAATGGCATCTATAAGCCCATCATCCTATCCATCAATCTCCAAATGGCATCTATAAGCCCATTCCCCACTATCACACTACTATGCGAGCGCAAATTTCTGGGCACTCTAGTGTTCAATCATCTTCCACCTTCGGATTACGAAAAGCACGTCAGCCAATCTGCATCCTCAGGTCTAAGAAGATTGAACAGGGGCAAGTGTTGTACCCCAAAATTTGCCCTCCCATATTCTTCAAAATTGCAAAGAGCATGCCTCAAAATCTCCCCAAGGGTTGCACAGTTCAAGGGCCCCCTAACAGTCAAAAACTAGGGTTTTGGTTCTGACAAAGAAAATGAAGTTTCCAAGGGTCCAATCAAGTCCCACATGCTTATAAACATGGTCAAGCATCCTCATACCAAGTTTCAAGACTTACAGCACAAAATTGCACAGTCAAAAACCCTAATTGCACTACAGTCAACTATAGGGGCAAAATGGTCATTTGACAGTCAAAAGTCCAAATTTTTGGTCAACATCTCATTTTGAAGCCACAAACATCATTTGATCAATGCTTGATCATGATTCTCAAATCTTGGCTCAAAAAGTCTCAAGATGCAAAAGTTTCCATATTTGGACAGTTGAAAAAGTCAACTGTAACTTGACCAAGGCATAACTTCCACATGGTTTATCAGAAAAATTCCATCCAAAGCTCATTTTGAAGAGAAAGACATTTACTACAACTCCTCTTCACACTTCAAGTCCAAGAAATGCTCTCACAAAAAGTTATCAATTTCAACATTATAGGTCATTTTCAAAAGTCAACAAAAAGGGACTTTAAGTCAAAGGCCATAACTTGAGATTGGTAAATCAAAATTACATGGGACCAAAGGAATTGGTTAGAGGACTCAAAGACCTTTCCAAAATGTCCAAGAACATGAGCAAAGCTTAAAAATTGAGAACGTTATGCCTTGTGGAAGTTGGGAAATTTTTGGATATTTTGAAAAGTCAACATTGCTTCAAATGTCTTAAAAATGCTAATGGGCCTCTTTTTCTTCCACAATTCATCATCCAAAGCATGTGCACGACCATTTGGCCCAAAGGGAAGTTTTTTTATCATTTTTATTTATTTATTTGGATTTTTAATTATTAATAATTCATTTAATTAAAATAAATAGGTGAAAAATACTAAACCTAACTTTTTAAATCTTTTTGTGCATGGAATAGGCTTAAGATTTCGTGTATGATCAGATTTGGAAGGAATTATGGTGATTGGATATGATTGAAACCAAAATAGCATGAAAAAGATTGAAAACTCATGGCTTGAAAATCAAATATCTTCTCCATCAATTCAAGGATTCTTTGGACAAAAAATTGAACCCTAATCATTCACACATAAATACTGATGCAAACCCTAGTGATCACAACCACAAAGCTGCGCAGAAAAGCCATAGCCAAACTTGTAATTTTCTCAAAAAAGTCCAATACTGAAAACTAGGTTCTAGGGCGATTCAAGCCAAAACAATCGTTCCATTGGCTTGCTGAGACTTCAAGGAAGGAGTTTGGATCAAAACCATAAGCTCTAACACCAAGAAACGTGAGAACAATCGCGTCCTGTACAGAAATTTTTTCATATGCTTGCGTCATGATTCATGCGTTTTTAGTACTTTTTAATGTTTGATTTATGTTCCTTGATTGATTCTGAAGCTAACCCAGTTGTTTGATTGAATTTTCGTCACCCATGCGCGATTTCACCATTGATGCCAATTAGGGTTCTTCAAGTTTTAAATTAGGCGTTTCTTAATACTGTAAAATTGAGACACTTCAAGGCCATGACCGAACTCAGCATGCTTGGACGATCTGAACAGAACCCTCGCGCCTAATTTATGTGGCCATATGGCCTAATCGTTATTTTGAAAACAAGCATATTTTGGGGGGGTTCAAAACCCCCGCTAACCTTCTTTTATATTTTCAGGAAAAGCAAAACGAAGAAGAAGATGATGAAGTGTCCAGCAATGATAGGGTGATTTGAATTTCGCGCTGAATTTATCCACTAACCATTGTTTTATTTCATATTATTTATTAGTTATTATATAATCAAAAGCGTGTGAATGGCATAGTGGTGGAGAAAGCACTTGGTAACCAACAGGACCTGGGTTCGATCCCAGGTCCCCACTCTCTTTCAATATTTTTTCTATCAATCTAATCCCATGCAGATTCAACCCTGAAGACCATCATACACCCCTTGGTCCAACTATGCCACGCGCCCACTGAGATTAATCCAATGGCCCTGATCAGAGGAGCACCATACTCGTTGGTCAACCATGCCACACGCTAGTCAAAAAGTCAACAAGGCCAAAGGCTTAATGGGCCTGAAATACTGGACTCTACCTCCCAATTTGGGGACAGAACCCCCTAGGGTTTGCTTCTTTTATTCTTTTCTTATATTTTTCTTTTCTTTGTTTTAATTAATTTCTTTTAATTCTTTGATCTAATATTTTCATGAAAAACATAAAAACAATATAAAAATCAGAAAAAGACAAAAAATAAGTATTTTTATTTAATGTTATATTTTGTAAATAAATCTCATTAATTTAATTTAGCTTTTTTAAATCTAGGATTAATCTTAATATTTTTTCAATAAAACCTAAAAATTGGTAGAATTAGGGTTTCAAATAATTTTCCAATCTTTTCTTTTTTTTCTCACCATAATTACTTATTAAATATTATTTATTTTTATAAATCAAATTGCATGTAAATAATTAGATTAGTCTTAGGTTTAATTTCAACATGTTTTCTTAATAAATTAAAAAACAACTAGAATTAGGGTTAATATTTTAATTTAATTTTTCTCATAAAGATTCATAAATATAAAAACCTCAAAAACAACTTTTTTATTTTAATTTAATTAGTTTAATCATTTAATTTAATTTCATTAAAAAGGGCCCAACGCCCTCGCTTCCAATTTTAATTCCAATTCGCGCATTTTATTTTATTTGTTGTAAATATTAATGTAACTCTCCCGAAGCCGTGTAAATTAAATTTCTCACACTTTACTTTAATTATTTGCTTTCTGTCAAATCGGGTCCTGGATTTTAATTTTGGCGATGTGGACCCGCGCCTTTGTAATAGTTTAGGAATTTTATCTTTCCGCACTCTTTTAACTGTTAATAAAATGCATGCAAGAATGAATGGCCTAAAATAAAAACAAACGCATAGATCACTTTGACATGACAAGACAAAAATAACTGAACATGACACACAAATCACACACCACCCCTAGGGTACGCCTCACAGTTGCCTTGCCTCGAAAGGTGATCGTCGAGTAGAGGATGTCTTAGTAAGTCCTCATGATCCGGGAACCTGGCATGAGGGTAGCTTCTAAGGTGTCTTCCCATTGCTCTGGTGATCACCATGTCCCGAACCTCGAATTGACCCGAACACCTCCGACGGTGGTGCTACCTACCTCTCAATGGTGGGATGGCACTACTTTTAAGGACATTTACACAGACGAATTCCTTAGGGTAGGTAGACGACTCTAGATACTTGCTCTAAATTTCAAACAAATGCAAAAATACTTTTCACACCGACACCTTTTCAAAAAGCTTTCGAAAGCAATTTTTCAAACACTCTTGAGGACCGATACAAGAGTCGAACTGGAATTTTCAAAGAAACTTTTTAAAACCCACAGTTGAAAAGCAAACAAACCATTTTTGAAAACACAAAGGAGCAAGTATCTAAGAGCCCATGGATAACCATGGATAGAAAGGGTGCTAACACCTTCCCTTTCTATAACCTACCTCCCGAACCGAGAGCAATCTCTTTAAGGAAGTTTTTTGTGCTTTTGTCCTTTCCATTTGGAGAAAATAAAAGACGGTGGCGACTCTTGCTTCTGCGACATTTCGCGAACCTGCGTTAAACAGTCAGTTCCAGATCCACCGATCACAATATGTTTATAGTAGCTCATGTTGATGTGTTAAGTTTTGTTTTCCGCAAGCTTGTTGTGTTTAGCTTGTGGAAGTTTGTATGTTGTAAATATTGTATGTTTGAGGTTGTGTAGGTGTGGTGTAGTAGCATGAAAATGAAGCAACTGTTTCTATTTTTCTGCTACCGGTAAGGGCGGTCTGCCCCGCTTAGCACGTGTTTCTGGTGTAGCCCGCTAAATGCACTCTGCCCGCTTAGCGCCCTCTCTTGTGTTGGACCAGTGAATTTTTTTTAATTTCACTTGGCCCTCCTTTTTCCTACTTTCACCAAGGCTTTGTATTAGAAAATAACAATAATATTAATTTTCTAATTCTTTTGTTATTTTTTGGACTCCAATTTTGGTCCGATAACTTGAAGAATTTCGAAGTGATTTTTCGATTTTGATTGATTCAACTTACAGATGTATGGTAATTATAGTTTTTGAAGTTGGTACACGACAGGTACTCGTTTATCACTTTCTATAACATAATATTTTTAGGAAACTTATTATTTGTATAATTACCATACCATTTATTCTTTTTGCATTACTTGCTTTTGATTGAATCACTTTAGTTCTCTTTTTACCTCAATTGTGAGGAAGCTTTCCATTATTCACATATGCTGGAGGCCACAATTCTTGTTTTAAGTTTATTTTATTATGTTTAATGTTTTATTTGTGTTGATTGTATGAAAGCATGAAAATGATCAAGGCGTTTTGTTTGATTTTGAGCACAACTACCTAGCCAAATTATCAATTCACCTTGTGAGTGTGTGAATTTTTGTTAACCCATTTGAGCTTTTTGTGAATGTCCATGTTGTTTTTGAACCTAATTCTTGTCTATGAGCGTTTGATTTTTCTTTTTGAATGGACATTGATTCTTTGTTTTCTTGAACACTCAACTATGATTTTTGGTTTAATTTTTACCTTGCCTTAGAAAGCATGGAGTATTCACTTTAGTGTTGGTTTAATTCAAGTTGGGTACAAATTTGTTTGCTTACTTATGTTGTTGATTTCTATGAGGTAGTGAAAGAGAAAAATAAAATGAAATAAAATAAAAAATGTGAAAAATAAGTGAAAAGAAAAAGAAAGAAAAAAGAGAAAAAGGTTTTGAAAAACAAAAACAAAAAGAGTAGAATAATGTTGTGTTGAATAAGTATTGTGATTGGTGTGAAAATTTAGGGATGAAGAATAAGTATGACTGAGATTTTATTGCTTGAAACTTTATGAGTTGATCACTCCCTTAGGTTTAGGCAAGTTTTTGTTTCGATTAGCTTTAGGACTTATCCTTTGTTTGTTAACCAAACCACATTACAACCTTGAAAATACCTTGTGATCCTTGTCTTTGTACTTTCAATATGAATTTTTGGATGAATGCATAATTTAGTATTTTATTTTCAAGATTGTGGATGAGTGTTTTTTGTCCCTTACTTTTGCGTGTTCTTTATCTATCGATTAATTTTTACTAGGTGTGATTCATGATTGAGCTTTTTTTGTTTTAGAATGTCTAGTTTGATTTTTTACTTAGGTTTTGGTTCATTTACATGTTATCGTTGTAGGATTGTGGTAAGTATTTACCTTGCGTGTGCGTTTTTGTTTGAACCATACATTTGTTTTTGTTTTTCAAACTTGTTGATTCATGATTCTTTGATTGATTACTTTTGGTTCTTTGAGTTGTTTGGCCTTGTTTAAGGACAAACAAGTTCAAGTTGGGGAGATTTTGATAAGTGAAAATTGTAGTTATTTTTGTATATACTTTTTGTTTCACTTATCGACTCGTTGTTGTTAGTAATCATTGAATAAACCCGACTTTTGTATAAACGTTTACTTCGCGAACAATTATGTTTTTATGTACGTAGTGTAACGTTTGATAGTTTTAATGTATTTTGTATGTATTTGTTGCATATTTGGAGCATTGAGGAATAAGGTGTTGAAGGCACATCTCTGGATGCGCGTTTTCAGAATAAAAGTCCATTTTTGGGAAGTTTTGTCCATGCAGGGACGCTAAGCGGGAATTGTAGCGCGCTACAAATGTTTTGACTGATTTGGCAGAAGATGTGCTGATGAGGCCGCCTAGCGGGATCATGCCGCTTAGTGGGGGTTTCTCTTAGCGGGATCAGCCAGCTTAGTGGGGTTAAGGCGGTTTCATGTGTATTTTAAGCGACAGGCAGCTTAGCGGGATCAGCCCCCTTAGTGTAGTCTGCTAAGATAAGTTTTATAAAAACAGATTTTGTTCATTTTTAGGTTAAGGTTTTTGGGGTGTTTTTGTTCCCAAATTCTATCAACCTTATTTTTTATAGATTAGCTTAGAAAACAACATTAGGGCTTCACTTATGGATGATTGGAGGTTGGTTTCTCATCGACCGACACTGACAAACCAGAAGATTTGTAGTTTATCTCTTCTCCTCTCTATGTATTTCTCTTTTTTTAGGTTTTGTATATAAATTTACTTTGAACTCATGTATATTTGTCGCCCATGGCATTGTATAAAAGTTTCTTTACAAATCTTTGTCGACTGTTATCCTTGATTTTTGCTCTGCGCTAGAGATTTGAGTTGCTATATACATATACTGTTTGGATTCTTATCTAGGATGACTATCTGTTAGTTTTTGGATTCTAGAGATAGATTTAGAGCTGACATTCACTTAGGGTATTTGTGATTAATGCCTTGTGTTGTTTATGTTGCTCTGAGAGATCGATGAAACAAGATAGCATGGTTGAGTTCTGTGTTGTTAAGGTTGGTTGAGAGATCATCGCTGAGGTGATACAGTGGGTGTTGTGTTTGAAACGTGATGGCATTGATGAATATTGAAGGCTGAGTATAACTGGTCGATAGGTTTAAGTTTATGACGAGTAGGGTACATTAGAGTCAGATAAGTTTGTCTTTCCTTTTTATACATTTATTTTCTATTGATACCTTTCCTTTCAACCCATTTAACCCCAGACTCATTAACAAGAGATTTATCGAACGACATTTAAATACACCAATCTCTGTGGACACGATACGATATAACCTATATCACCCGGTTGAAATTCTGGCTGCAAATACTCAATGTCACGTTCAATGTTATGACACCGTATCTGACTTACTATATGACAGTAAATACAAAAGCAATAAAGAACACAGTCAATTGTTTACCCAGTTCAGTGTGCAACAACACCTACTCTGGGGGCTACCAAGCCAGGGAGGAAATCCACTATAAGAGATGTTAATTCAGGAATAAACCAACCAGTTTATCTCCTTCACTTAAGACCTACCCAATGCAATTCCAATCTAAGTACAACTTAAACCTGAGTTCCTACTCACTCCCCCTCAATCACAGCAGTGATACATAAAACAATTTGACTTAAGAGTTGATGAAGACACTCTTCAAAAACAAACACTTGATTAAGCTTCACAGCTTTTTAATCAAGCAACACAATCACTCTTGCTTCACAGCTTTGAGTGATCCACACAACTAACTTGACTCTGCTTCACAGCTTTAGTCAAGGAACATTCAAACACTCTTGCTTCAAAGCTTTGAGTGCTACACAGCCCTTACAATTTGAAACCTATTCCAAGTCACTTATCACAATGATAATTGCTTGGAGTACAATAATCAAATCTATACAGATTACAAATGATCTTCTGATCAATAAAAAGGGATGCCTTGAAAAACAGCAGCTCTGTTGAATATATAGCAGCTCCAACTTCAGTTAGGGTTTCCACAAAAACCTAGGGTTAATTCCGTTTGACCTAAAGACCAGGTCACAGGACTTTATTAACCAGGTTAGGGTTGAGCTAGGTTACTCCTCAGAAAACGCAGGATTCTGTTCAGGAAAGACTGAGTTATTTTCCTGAAAAAACTCAGACTTATCCAACCTGCAAACCTGTTAGTTCAGAACAGGATGTCATAACATCTGTTATAACATCTGAGAAAACCTGTCTACTGATTTAGCAAAATGTGATCATTTTGCAAAATGCTCAGATACACACTTATAAACATCAGTACTTGACTTACAATATTTTTCTGCAAAGGTACCTAATGAGTCAGTACAAACTAAACTAGAATGTTATGACATCAGTCATGACATTCACACATACACTTGGGATTTACCAAAAATGCAAGCCAATACCTAAACACCTACAAACTCCCCCTTTGGCAGATTTTTGGCTAAAGACCCTAAGCAATCAGAGATAGATAGCAGCAGAAATAAGTGACAGCAGAAAAATAGAATGTCAAGTACTAATTAAGTAAGTACCAAAATATTCTCCCCCTCTTTAGCCACAAATGGGCCAAAGATACATGTTCATAAAATTATATAGTTATCCAAAACAAAATAATAAGAGCAGCAGCAGAAAATAACTGAATACACTTCCAAACTCCACCAGATATCAGCACTAACCAGCAACACCACCAAACAGCAACCATCCTTCAAGCACTGTCATCAGATCCAGAGGATTCAGGCTTCTTTCTTTTCTTGTGAGCAATGTCAGCATTCTTCTCTTTGTTTGATGTCTCAACATTCTTAGAGACATTTGGATTTGTTTCAGCATTTGAACTTTCTTGGTTCAGAGGAACAGAAATGCCAGGAACTGAGTGTTTCTCGTTCAGAATTCTTGAAACAATTTTTGCTATTGCTTGATTAACATAGGCTGTCCCTTCCCTATTTGCAATTTCAGGGGGAACTGAAGAAGAAGGATGAGATGGATTACCAGAGGCAGAAGCTTGGGGCTTTCCTGCATGTCTTGTTCTCAACTCTTTGACCTTGGTGGGGTTAGTTCCCACTTTTCTACGAGAGGAGATCTCCAGAACTTCAGAGTTCAGACAAGAAGAGATTGTCCTAGAATCTTGATCAGAGGAAGAGGTTGAAATAGTCGTATTGGATGATGATGGTGTTTGAGACATTTTGACAGTCCTAGAGGACCAACAGCAACTGAGGAGAAAATTCTGATTGAGAGACTGGGTTTTGATGAGGAGACGAGAGGGGAAGGAAGCAAGGGAGTGTCTATTCAACTTCTTAAAAGAATTGTAGGAAATGAGAAAATACAATTTTAAACCAATCAGAACAGGCATAACTCCTTTGATCCTTGTTTTAAGCAAAATTAATTGCTACAATTCCTCATGTTGGCAAATACCCAACTTACCCCTTAAGTTTTCAAATTGATTTGCATCCAGAGCCTTGGTAAAAATGTCAGCCAGCTGTAGCTCAGTGGCAACATGTTCCAATTTGATTGTCTTCTCTTCTACAAGGTCTCTGATAAATTGATGTCGTATGTCAATATGTTTGGTCCTGCTATGCTGAATGGGATTCTTGGATATGTTGATTGTACTCAGATTGTCACAGTACAATGTCATAACATCTTGTGTGACATTATACTCAGTGAGCATCTGTTTCATCCATATCATTTGAGAGCAGCTACTACCAGCTGCAATGTATTCAGCTTCAGCAGTGGACAGAGACACACAATTCTGTTTCTTGCTGAACCAGGAAACCAGATTACTTCCCAAGAAGAAACATCCTCCAGAGGTGCTTTTTCTATCATCAGCACTACCAGCCCAATCAGCATCACAGTACCCAGTCAGAGCTGGTTCACAACCATGAGTATACAGCAATCCATAGTTGTAAGTACCACTTACATACTTCAAAATTCTCTTCACTTGATTGATATGACTGACTTTGGGATCAGCTTGGTATCTTGCACAAACTCCAACTGCAAAGGCAATATCAGGTCTGCTGGCCGTTAAGTACAACAAGCTTCCTATCATGCTTCTGTACAGACTTTGATCCACCTTAACCCCACTTGAATATTTGGAAAGCTTTAGATGAGTAGGAGCAGGAGTCCTTTTGTGACTTGCATTCTCCATACCAAACTTCTTTACAATGTTCTTAGCATACTTGCTTTGAGATAAGAAGATTGAGTCCTCCATCTGTGAGACTTGTAGTCCAAGAAAATAAGTTAGTTCTCCCATGAGACTCATTTCAAATTCAGCCTGCATTTGGTCAGCAAAGTGTTTAACCATATGTTCTGACATTCCTCCAAACACTATGTCATCAACATATATTTGGGCAACCATCAACTTTCCTCCTTCAGTTTTGACAAAGAGAGTTTTGTCCAAGCCTCCTTTTCTGTAGCCTTTGTCTGAGAGGAACTTTGTTAACCTGTCATACCATGCTCTAGGAGCTTGTTTCAGGCCATATAGGGATTTTCTCAATTTGTAGACATGATCAGGGTGGGTTGGATCCACAAAGCCTTTAGGTTGTTCCACATAAGCTTCCTCATTCAAGTACCCATTTAGAAAGGCACTTTTCACATCCATCTGAAATAACTTGAACTTCAGAAGACAAGCAATTGACAACAAGAGTCTGATTGATTCCAGCCTGGCTACAGGTGCAAAGGTTTCATCAAAATCAACCCCTTCAACCTGGGTGTATCCTTGAGCAACAAGTCTTGCCTTATTTCTGGTGACAACTCCTTCAGCATCTGACTTGTTCTTGAATATCCATTTTGTCCCAATGATGTTAGTTCCTTCAGGTCTAGGGACCAGTTCCCAAACTTCATGTTGCTTGAATTGGTTCAGTTCATCTTGCATTGCACCAATCCAATATTCATCAGTTAAGGCTTCCTTGACATTTCTTGGTTCCATTTTGGACACAAAACAAGAGTTTGAGATGATTTCTCTAGATCTTGTGATGACTCCACTATTGGGATCTCCTATGATGAGCTCTTTTGGATGATCCTTCTGAATTCTGATGGAAGAGATCTTGCTAGCTTCCTTTGATTCAGATTCTGTTGTGGTGGAGTTGGGTAGGTCATTCTGTTGGGTTGAAGTTTCAAAGAATGTCTCAACAGTACAAGGAACATCTATTTCTTCATGATAGTCATCAATTATAACATTTATTGATTCCATCATGGTTTTGGTTCTGGAGTTGAATACTCTATAAGCTCTGCTGTTTGAGGAGTATCCTAGAAATATGCCTTCATCACTTTTAGGATCCAGTTTTCTTCTTTGTTCACGATCAGCCAGAATATAGCATTTGCTGCCAAACACATGGAAGTACTTCACAGTTGGTTTTCTTCCTTTCCAGAGTTCATATATGGTGGATGAGGTTCCCTTCCTCAAGGTGACCCTGTTATGAACATAGCAGGCTGTATTCATAGCTTCAGCCCAAAAATACATAGGAAGTCTTTTGGCATGTAACATTGCTCTGGCAGATTCCTGTATGGTCCTGTTTTTTCTTTCCACAACTCCATTTTGTTGAGGTGTTATAGGAGAAGAAAACTCATGACTAATTCCTTCTGAAGAGCAGAAATCACCAAACTTGCTGTTTTCAAATTCCTTGCCATGATCACTTCTGATTCTGACAATACATCCTTCCTTCTCTCTTTGAATTCTTTTGCACAATTCTTTAAAAACTTCAAATACATCTGATTTTTCCCTAATGAAATTAATCCAGATGAATCTGGAAAAATCATCCACAACCACATAGGCATATCTTTTACCACCAAGACTCTCTACTTGCATTGGTCCCATCAGATCCATATGGAGGAGTTCTAAAACCTTAGAGGTGGTCAGATGTCTTGACTTTGGATGTGACATCCTAGTCTGCTTACCAACCTGACATTCACCACAAACTCTTCCTTCATCAATTTGCAGTCTTGGAATTCCTCTGACTGCCTCCAAGGAGATGATCCTCTTCATACCCCTTAGATGAAGATGGCCAAGTTTTTGGTGCCACAGTTTCACCTCTTTTTCTTCTCTTGCAATGGAACACACAGATGAGAAATTAGTGTTCTCAGGCTCCCACAAGTAACAGTTGTCTTTGGATCTGACTCCTTTCATTATTATCTCTTGTTTGTCATTGATTACAAGACATTCAGATTTTGAGAAATTGACCTTGAATCCTAGATCACACAATTGACTGATACTAATGAGATTAGCGGTTAGTCCTTTCACCAGCAGTACTTCATTCAGACTTGGAACTCCAGGGCAGTCCAAATCACCAACTCCTTTGATTTCACCTTTAGCCCCATCTCCAAAGGTCACAAAACTGGTGGTGTGAGGCTTAACATTATTGAGGAGGTTCTTGATCCCAGTCATGTGTCTGGAACATCCACTGTCAAAGTACCAGTCTTCCTTTGCAGAGACCCTCAGGGAAGTGTGAGCTATCAGTGCAGTAGCCTTTTTCTTCCATTTAGGAGCATGTGGTACCTTTTTAGACTTAGGTTTGACACCTGAGTTCTGATTAGGATATCCATGTAGTCTGAAGCAGAAGGGCTTTATGTGGCCATATCTCCCACAATGATGACATCTCCATCTTTGGTACCTTTTCTTTATATGTCTCTGTTCCTGATGTTGAGAGTTGTGTTGAGACATCTGTTTTGACATTTGCTTACCAGTACCAGATTTCTTTGCTTCCATAAATCCTAGTCCAGATTTATTTCCCACATTTTGTCCAACCTGAAGGATCTCTTCCAATTTGTCTGTTCCATTGGTCAACATCTTGACAGATTTGGTCATTTGATTCAGTTGTGAGTTCAGCAATTGAACTTCTTCTTCTAGATGACTTATAGTTTCAAGGTTTGCCCTTTTTTCAGCCTCCAGCTTTATGATGAGTTTTGATTGTTTCTCATTATGCACACAGACTTCAGTCTTCTGATACACAATTTCTTGTAAGTATCAGCCAGTTCTTTAAAAGTCACCTCTTCATCACTGATGTCACTTTCAGAGGTACAAACACCAGTTAAAGCATTAACTCGTTTGGCAGATTCTTCTTCAGAATTACTTTCTGAATCACAGTCAGACCAAGTAACTGTCATTCCTTTTTGTTTCTTAAGAAAGGTAGGACATTCAGCTCGAATATGCCCATATCCTTCACAACCATGGCATTGAATTCCTCTGCCTTGAATTCCCTTCTCTTCTGACCTTGGTCTTCTGCTGGAACTGTCAATGTCAGAGGGAATGTTATGAACATTAGACCTTGACTTTGGATCTATTCTTTTGATGAGTTTGTTGAACTGTCTTCCAAGCATGGCTACAGCTTCTGAAATGTTTTCTTCAACATCAGTGTTGGACATAAGTGCTATGCTCTTGTTCTTCTTGACACCATTATCAGTGATTCCCATCTCAAAAGTCTGAAGAGACCCAATAAGTTCATCCATTTTCAACTTGCTAATGTCCTGGGCTTCCTCTATGGCAGTTACCTTCATTGCAAATCTTTTAGGCAAGGATCTGAGAATCTTCCTCACCAGTTTTTCTTCTGACATTTTTTCTCCCAGTGCTCCTGAGGTGTTGGCAATCTCCAAGATGTTCATGTGAAACTCATGAATGGTTTCATCTTCCATCATTTTTAGATTCTCAAATTTGGTAGTCAACATCTGAAGCCTTGACATTTTTACTTTGGAAGTGCCCTCATGAGTAATTTTGAGAGTGTCCCAAACTTCCTTGGCCAGTTCATATTGATGTACTAATCTGAAAATGTTTCTATCAATTCCATTGAACAAGGCATTTAAAGCTTTGGAATTTCCCAGGGCTAACTCATCTTCTTCTTTACTCCAATCTTCCTCAGGCTTCAGACTGATTGTCCCATCTTTCTCAGTTATGGTGGGATGGATCCATCCTTTGTCAGCAGCTCTCCAAGCCTTTTTGTCCAGAGATTTTAGGAAGGCAATCATACGGGGTTTCCAGTAGTCATAATTAGTTCCATCCAGAATGGGTGGTCTATTTCCAAAAACTCCTTCTTTGTCCATAGTGCCAGAAAGTGATATCCCTAGATCTCACCCAGTAATACAGGCAGGGTGCCTGCTCTGATGCCAATTGAAATTCTGGCTGCAGATACTCAATGTCACGTTCAATGTTATGACACCGTATCTGACTTACTATATGACAGTAAATACAAAAGCAATAAAGAACACAGTCAATTGTTTACCCAGTTCAGTGTGCAACAACACCTACTCTGGGGGCTACCAAGCCAGGGAGGAAATCCACTATAAGAGATGTTAATTCAGGAATAAACCAACCAGTTTATCTCCTTCACTTAAGACCTACCCAATGCAATTCCAATCTAAGTACAACTTAAACCTGAGTTCCTACTCACTCCCCCTCAATCACAGCAGTGATACATAAAACAATTTGACTTAAGAGTTGATGAAGACACTCTTCAAAAACAAACACTTGATTAAGCTTCACAGCTTTTTAATCAAGCAACACAATCACTCTTGCTTCACAGCTTTGAGTGATCCACACAACTAACTTGACTCTGCTTCACAGCTTTAGTCAAGGAACATTCAAACACTCTTTCTTCAAAGCTTTGAGTGCTACACAACCCTTACAATTTGAAACCTATTCCAAGTCACTTATCACAATGATAATTGCTTGGAGTACAATAATCAAATCTATACAGATTACAAATGATCTTCTGATCAATAAAAAGGGATGCCTTGAAAAACAGCAGCTCTGTTGAATATATAGCAGCTCCAACTTCAGTTAGGGTTTCCACAAAAACCTAGGGTTAATTCTGTTTGACCTAAAGACCAGGTCACAGGACTTTATTAACCAGGTTAGGGTTGAGCTAGGTTACTCCTCAGAAAACACAGGATTCTGTTCAGGAAAGACTGAGTTATTTTCCTGAAAAAACTCAGACTTATCCAACCTGCAAACCTGTTAGTTCAGAACAGGATGTCATAACATCTGTTATGACATCTGAGAAAACCTGTCTACTGATTTAGCAAAATGTGATCATTTTGCAAAATGCTCAGATACACACTTATAAACATCAGTACTTGACTTACAATATTTTTCTGCAAAGGTACCTAATGAGTCAGTACAAACTAAACTAGAATGTTATGACATCAGTCATGACATTCACACATACACTTGGGGTTTACCAAAAATGCAAGCCAATACCTAAACACCTACACCGGTAAAAATAATTCTTTTCTTTTTGCTTGCCGCTTTACTGCATCCAGCAAAATGGTGTTGTTGTCGGGGATTGGTGTTTGTATTGGATCGTATTGCGATAGTTTCTTTGTTTTTGAGTTTTGTAAATATAGTATATATTATCTATTTTCACTTGCCATTATTGATACTTGTATATTGTTATTGCGGAAGAGCGGTGTTGTACCACAAAATTTTCCCTCCCATTTTCTTCAAGATATCTCCTTATGCTCTTAGGGTTTATTAATTGCTCAAGGCTATTCAAGGTTAGACTAGACAAGCCCTCCTCCTAAGCAGTTGAGCTACAACTAGGGTTTCACTTTTCTCAAGGAAGATTGGGCATCTAATGTCACAAGTGGATTCCATGGTTTCTCATATGTCTCTAAGAATTCCGGTGCCAAATTTCAAGCCTTGCATCACAAGTTTGCTCAATCAATTACTCAGATGATTAAAAATCAACTGTATTGAACAAAAAGTTAATTGTGGTCAACATACAGTCAAGCTTCATGATTTTTGGATAAACATCAAGATTTTGAAGTCACATTCATCATTTCATCAAGGGTTGATCATGATTCATCACGAAAACTCAAGATTCATCAAAAGTCAAAAGTTACTAAATTACAGTTTTCTTAAGGAAAAGTCAACTCAACTTTTACCAAGCATAACTTTTACATGCTTCATCATATTCTTCTCAACCGAAGCTCATTTTGAAGAAAATTTAATTCTCTACAACTTGGTCTCTCTAAGCTCAAGTCCAAAAATGCTTCATTTGAGAGATATGGGCCAAAACATTATAGGTCATTTCAAAAGTCAACAAAAAGACACTTTTTGTTAAAGCAATTTATATCTAGATAAAATCTTCAAATGAAAAAATGGTCAACATAGAGATTAGAGGGGACATCTGGAGCTATCCAAAAAGTCCAAGATCACCTTCATATGATAGAAATTTAGAGTTTTATGATTGGTGAAAGTTGGGTAATTTTGAGAAAATGCATGAAACCCAAATTGATCAAACTTGAATTTTTGGGCTAATGGGCTTATGTTTCAAGGTCCAAACGTGTTTTAGACCTCATAGTGAACCTCTGAATCTATTCATACACCCTTATTATTTTTATTCCATTTATTTTGATTTTATTAATTTAAATTCAAAATTAAATTAAACAAAAAATTAAAATTCTCATACAAAGGTCCAAGCCCATCTTGTGTTGACCTAATTCACAACCTATATATTCCTCTCATTCAGACAACAAAGACATGCGCAAAAACCTTGCAAGAAAAATACTCTCCAAAATCTCAAAAATTGTCAAACTAGGGCAAGCTTAAAACCCTATCTAAAACCTTCGTCAATGCCAAACAACCATCCAAATCACTTCCAGGGACGTTATAAAGTAAGTGAAGATTGATCTTGATAATCCAAAGGGCCTGGAAATTGCACATATGCATCATCGATTTCAATTCTTGCATGAAATTCATATTTTATTTTTATTATGTTTTGATTCAAACTAACATTACTAACATGCTTCTGAGGTGTAACTATACAGGATAGACCCATCGCATGAGTCCCATAATGATTGAATCATGTATTTCAATGTTTGAACCGATTGACCATCTTTGCTTCGTATCTCATCATACAGGATGATTTGGCAAAAACCAAGGCCACCATTGAACTTACAAGGGTCGAATTAGGGGGGTAGGATCCCTTTGAATCACTAACAATGGTTATTTTGCAGGTTTAAAAAAAGTACCCAGCCGGAGAAGACGACCGGAGCTAGGGCTCCGATGCTTCTCCAATCATCCTATTTCAGTTTATATTATATATATTTTGGTTTGGTTAAATAAACGGAGGTATGGCCACCCTAGTGGTAGAAGTGCGTGCATTAAGGCATTACTATAACAGGGCGTGGGGTTGATCCCTGCCTTTTGGTGTTTTTTTTCTTCATATTTTCCAATATTTGCAGGTTTTTCATATATTATATGCAGTGTTGGTTCTCATAACACAAGCGCAATGTAGCTCAGTTGGTAAATAGGCCCACTGGAGAAGCACTACATTTTTTTCCTTGGGTTTTACTAACCCTTATTTTCTTACTTTTTTTTTTAATTTTAATTATTTTCTTTTTAAATTAATTAACCCTGATCCTTTTAATTAAACCCTAATTAACTTAATGTTTTTCTAACCCTAATTAAATTAGGATTAAGTTTTTTGTGACAATTAGTTTTTTTTATTAAATTAATTAAATCTTTTTAATACTAAATTAATTAGAATTTTTGGGTTTTTATTAGTTATTTATCATTAAACTATTTTCTACATAAGAAATCACAAAAAACACATTTTCTTTTTACTTTCCTATTTTTCCTATTTTTCTAGATCAATTGTATAGGTCGTACACTCCTATTGTAATAGTTATAGGTTTACTTTCCCCATTTTCTCCTATTTTGTATCTGCTTCGAGTTTGTAATAGTCATAGGTTAATTTTCCGCATTCTTATATTATGTAACGGCCCCAAAGTCATGTATAGTTGTAGGTTTAGTTTCCCGCACTCTCACTATTATGTAACTTCCCTAAAGCCTTGTAATAGTTTTAGGTTTACATTTCCTCCTTTATCTTTTGTTACTATATTTTCTATGCAATTGCTAGTAATTAGGGTTTGTATGGCAAGATAAAACCAACCGATAGCAAAACCCTAATTTCAAGATAAACATAAATGAATCAAACACACTTTGCACACTTACACCTTTAGGATAACCTCTCTTCGTTGCCTTTTGGAATAACAGTCATTTCCCTCTAACGTAGGAATGCTTTAGCAAAAGACCCTGGAATAAAAGATTATAGTCCCTCGATGACCCTTCGATGTTGCCCTACGAAAAAATGATCTAGTCCCTTAAGAAACTTCTAAAGAATCTTTACAAGTTTCCTTCGATGACCGTACGATGACCCTTCGCCTATCCCTTCATATCCAATAGATGAGGCTACCTACCAACTGATGGTATGGATAGAATTATCTCTAAAGGATAAGGAAAATAACAAGAATGAACTTGAGTGGGTAAAACTGTTAATCGCTGGCTCACAATATTTTCTAAATAACATTTCTCACATCAAACTTTCAAAACAACAAATATTTTCAAAACAATTTGTACGCGTTCTTGAGGACTAATACAAAAACCATTAAAAAGTTAGCCTTACACTGGTATTTCAAAATATTTTCAAAAAAATCACAAACACGCACATAAAGCAAGTTTTTTCAAAAGTGAGTTAAGCGATTAAGAGCCCGTAGATAACTACGGATGAAAAGGGTGCTAACACCTTCCCTTTTCATAACTTACCCCCCCCCCCCCCCCCCCCCCCCCCCCGAACTCAAAATATATCAAGGTCTTTCTTGTTCTTTTCACCCTTTCCTCATTGGACGAAAGAAAAGTCGGTGGCGACTCTAGTTATTCGCATATTTGGATAAAAGAAAAATAAGTCAGTTCTCCCATCGTATTATAGAACTGGCAACTCTGCCGGGGAATAATACTTAAAAATAGGGGTTACTCTAGAGTCTAGATCACTTTTAATTGCTTTAGTTGTCTGAATTGTTTGCTTTACTTTAAAGGGTTGCTTGGGTTTATTTTCTCGCAAGATCCTACACCCCGATCTAGGGTACCTTAGGTAAGTAGAAATAGATCATGGGAAACTATACGACATAGACCGATATGTTTTAAGTGATGGCTACGGTTAGCGCGACACTTTGGATTGTACTAATGTTCCTTTAGTCAGCCGAGGATACCATTAGGCTTCTGCGTGGTGTCATTGGC